>JAMXBB010000007.1:24627075-25317075 GCA_024138015.1 Lumnitzera littorea | reverse complement strand
TCTCCTCTCTTTTTTCTTCCTCTTTTTTTTTTTCTCATTTTCCTTTGTCTTTTCCTCCGTATAATCCGAAATTATGAATTCTCTTGGTTTTTTGTTTTTAAAAATGAATTTCATCAATCCGGATATATCAAAAGAAAGAGATTTCTCTATTTGACATGCTTGATATTGATTTTGAAATCAAAGAACATTGAAAAGTCTTTTTCCTCGTTTTCCAAAGGTCACCGATTTATATCTATTATGTCCTATTTCAATTCAGAATAAAAAAGGGAGGAGTTATATATATTTCTGCAGAACAAATCAATATCCCGACCCTTTTTTGTATTCTCTATTTTTATATATAGAAATAAAAAGCAAAAAAAAAAAAAAAAAAAGATCTGGATATTGATTGATCCAATTCATCTCCTTATTCTTTCTTTGGAATACAATAATACTTCAGACATACTTCACTTCATCGGAATTTCGCTTTTTTTTTTTTATCATTTAGTTCAGTTTTATTTTAGGTTTATGAAATTTCATAAAAAAAGGAGTTGAGCTACCGTCTTTCTCTCAATCGTTTGTCTCCGGACTTCGGAAGGTTCAGTTCAATTCCAACCAATGCCAAGATTCATGTGATCGCATTCTACATTCTACGTCTTTCTTCTCTTCCTCACCTTGTGATCTAACTGCATCCTGGCTCCGAAGCTTTCTTTTCTGTGGCCTGGATGGAAGATCCAGCTACCTTCTCGTGAATGGCTTTTTCAAAAAAGTCCCCTCCTACTATTCTTTCTTTTCGATAGACCAACCTGGTCGAATATTCTCTTATTAGCAGTTATTAATAAGATTGATGGTCAGTCTTGGAAAGTATGAATCTCGCTTTATTACTTAAAATACTTTGATTAGTATATAAGTATAAGCTCTTTGTTGCAGATATTTAGAATATGCCAAGCATAGAAGCAGATAAATATTTTTAGTTATTATCAATGAAGGTAATAGACTATATTTTCTAAGAAAAGATTGAGTTACTAATAGGGAACCCCTTATTACTTGAGCAAATAGAATGCTATCCCAGGCTTCCGCTATTTCGATTCGTGCTTTCTCCTCTCTTTTTTCTTCCTCTTTTTTTTTTTTTTTCTCATTTTCCTTTGTCTTTTCCTCCGTATAATCCGAAATTATGAATTCTCTTGGTTTTTTGTTTTTAAAAATGAATTTCATCAATCCGGATATATCAAAAGAAAGAGATTTCTCTATTCTGTCGAAAAAAAGAGGAGAATGCACATTTGCTTGAAAGAGTTCCCAAATAACTGTTTTACGTCTTTGAGCACGCATGGATCCTTTGATTATGTCTCGCTCTTCCCCACGCCTATTTGTTTCCCGGGACCCGGAAAGATAAGATGCGGAACTCTTTTTTTTTTTTTGAAGAAAAAGATGAATAGGGCCATGATACATTCCGGAATATTGTAAAGGTAAATAGACTCTTTTTGTCCACTTTTCGATGCCTGCCTATAGAAAGAGAAGGGAATCGCATATTTCATTAACAGACAGTCATTCGTATAACCGATTAAGCGCTCAAGAGAAGGGCAGGCCGGCAGGCGGGGCCGACGGGGACCGTCGAAGAAGTGCCTCGACGCGTCGTAGCCACTACTTTGACTCCTGCTATGCAATTACGAACTCCACGAAACTTTCTCGATTCCAACACAACTTATCCTTTTGGAGCTTATGTTAATGCATTTCCTAATGATACGTAAACAAGGTATTTCTGGTCCTTTATAGAGAATATAGATCATAGATATTTGTAATCAATCATTTATCACTCAAGGAGGAACAATAGTATTTCATTGCTACAAATATGGATTATTGAAAAGAATAAGACATGTATTTGGATATTTTCCTTCAACTAGCACCTATACAATATAGTATTCTTTATTTGAATTTGACACGAATAGTTGAAGTGAATTCTCCGAAGAGAAAATGGATTATGGGAGTGTGTGACTTGAACTATTGATTGGAGCCGTGCAGATAGCTATATGCCCTTATCTGCCACATTGGAATTCACACCCAAATGTATCTTTGTTGGATAGGCACCCCCAGCAGTTGCTTCAGCTGCTTACCTTGAACCAATTGGAATATCACTACCCGTATAGGTATAGACTAAGGCGGATTCCATTGGATTTAACCGGACAACCCCTCTCCTTCTCAGTCGAGCAACTTCCCCCGGTAACTTGTCAGTAGAGTGACTTCGTTCCTCTCCATCTATCCCCTCTCTTTGTCTTTTGAAAAGTTCTGTTAGGTTCTTAGTAGCAGTCGGCGACCTTTTCCTCTTTTACTTCATAGAAAGTGCATTTGATCATGAATTGTGTCTCCAAAGTTCAGCTCTAAATTATGTGGAATGGGGAGAAGCTCCTTTTTTTTTTTATCCTAAGCGTGGCCTTCGACAAGAGTCTCTCCTTCTTTCTTGATTTTCTTTATGGGAGGAAGACGCTCTCCGAAAAGAGGAAAAAACGGAGTCTTTGTCTAAAGAAATGCGTTGAGAAAGGGCAGATGTATAGAACCTTTCAACGAGATAGTGCTTTTTCAACTCTCTCAAAATGGAATCTATTCCAAACATATATGCCATGGTTCCTTACCTCGACAGGGTACAAATATCTAAATTTGCTATTTTTAGATACTTTTTCAGACCTATTGCCGATACTAAGTAGCAGTAAAAAATTTGTATCCATTTTTCATGATATTATGCATGGATCAGATATATCATGGCGAATTCTTCAGAAAAAATTGCGTCTTCCACAATGGAATCTGATAAGTGAGATTTCGAGTACGTGTGCATTCAGGCTTTTGTAGGTGAGAACAATGTACATTAAATCGCCCGAAAGCAAGGCCAGAGAATTTTGTCATCATCTAATTGTTTTCGAATGGGTCCATTCAACGATGTCAAATATCACAGTGTGATAAAAGAATCAATTAACAAAAATCCGATAATTAAAATTAAGAATTCGATTGGCCCTTTAGGAACAAGCCTTCCAATTTTGAGTTTTTATTCATTTTACTATTTAATAACTCATAATCCCTCGGTTGTATGTAAACCCCCCCCCCCCCCCTAAGGGAGTAAAAGGTAGAATTTTTCAAGTTTTTGAAGCTCTGACATGATTCCGATAGAAAACGTTCTGTCCATTAAACAAAAACAAGAAGAAAAGAAGAGAAAGGCGCTGCTCTCCGAAAGAGGGATGATGTCAAAGGAATCAAACTTAAAGGTAAAACAAAAAGAAGAAAGAAGCCCCAAGCCCTGGAGGTAGAGAGAAAGGATTTGGGCACCAAGGCAGCCTACTCCTGCCAATGCTCATGCTCACCGAGGTATTTCCTTCCTATTAGATACTATATATAGAATGTTTGGGAATAAGTGGACGGAGACTCAAAGAGAGCAGGTAAGAGAATTCCTTCCATATCCTGTTCGAGCAGCGGCTTAGGTGGAAGGCGAAGAAAGCCTCCTTTCGGGGGGGCCCGAGCCATCAGTGAGATACCACTCTGGAAGAGCTAGAATTCTAACCTTGTGTCAGGACCTACGGGCTAAGGGACAGTCTCAGGTAAACAGTTTCTATGGGGCGTAGGCCTCCTAAAAGGTAACGGAGGCGTGCAAAGGTTTCCTCGGGCCGGACGGAGATTGGCCCTCGAGTGCAAAGGCAGAAGGGAGCTTGACTGCAAGACCCACCCGTCGAGCAGGGACGAAAGTCGGCCTTAGTGATCCGATGGTGTCGAGTGGAAGGGCCGTCGCTCAACGGATAAACGTTACTCTAGGGATAACAGGCTGATCTTCCCCAAAAACTCACTCCTCCCAAGATCTGGGCGCCATCCTTCATCCATCACTATACGCAAATAGGTTCCTACCCTAAGTCCGTGACAAAGATGTCAACGAGATAGAGATATGAAAAAAAAGAGAATAACCCTTAGAAAGAGAAAGGATTAGAGCTAGAAAAAAGATTGTTTTCACGAGATTGAAGGTGAAGGAGGAAGTTAAAGCTCTACCTTCAAAGATATTGTATAACTGTTCGGTTTTCCGCAATTTTTTCCATCCCTCTGTGTAAATAACCCAATATTGGCTTACAATCAACAACATCTTCACCGTCTAGAGTAAGGACGAGCTGAAGAACACCATGCATTGATGGGTGGTGAGGTCCCATATTGACCATCATGAGGTCTTTTCTTGTAGTTGTTCCAAAATAATAAGAAAAAGCTTTGATTTTGAGTATTTAGACTCTATTTAGACTATATAAAAGAAAATATAAGATTTTTAGGAAAAATCAAAGGGTTGTTGAAATTATGAAATTAATTGATTAAGTCTAAAATTCAAACTTGTTTTGCAACTTTCTGAATCAATATATTATTTTTTGAATTACTATATAATATCTATCCCTTTCTTTCAACTCTAGGAAGCAAATCAAAACGAAGTCTCATTGGAAGTTTGAAGAACAGGAAGGATTACAACTACTAAGAAAGATCCATTTGATTTGATCATAAGGTTGGAGTAAGCTTTAGTTTACTATATTCCAGTTTAACTTTATGTGGGAGTAACTGGGAAAGTGGAGATTCCACTATGAGGAGGAGAGCTTGGAATCCAGCCTTGGCACTACCAACATATATCACGCAGACTTCAAAAATCCCTATTAATGTTGCAGATTTCATTTCTCGTTTAAATAGGGAGTCCCTTCGGGGGAAGGATGGTGAGAGAAGGTTGGATGCAATTCAGTTGCGTGGGAACATGTTTGTAAACCCAAGGAATGGGGTGGTCTTGGACAACTTATCCAAGTGCGAAAACTGGTTTTTTGGAAATGAAGCAAAACAAGTCAAAAAAAAAAAGAAAGACCTCTTTTTTTATTCTTCGCGTCCAGGATTACGTCCTGGATCATTAGATAGGAATTCTCTTTTAAATTAACAACCAATTTGGATCGCATTAACATGTTCATTTATCGTTCTCCCTAAGAATGTAGCAACTTTCCTAATAATATCTCTATTATCAAGATTAAATTGTTCCAACGAATCAGATATATTCAATAGAATTGTCTCTCAACATATTTTAATGAAATCTGGCCTAAGACAGTATGGTACACTACATTGTACTTAGATTGACTAAGTTCAATTCACCAGAATTAACAATTATTAAGAATCACGCACTTATTCATACTGAGTTAATGTAGCAAGTCCTAAGTATTACTCATATATAATGAAATAACAAAATGTATTAACAAAATGCAGGAATAACAAAGAAATTAATATAAAACAAGTAAGAAATACAACCTCGTTCTTAATTCCACTATAGAAATCTTTACAATAAATGAATGCTGAATTCCCATCAGCTCTCTCGAGTAATTCCGAGAAAAGTACGATACAACACTATGATGAAAAGGGAATTACAATGTATACAAAGATGAATGACTCGGTATGATGTTGGTTTGTGAATTGATGTTCTTAATGATGTCTATCCTTCATCTAATTTTATTCCAAAAGTTAAGGTATATTTATACTCTTTTTGTCAAAGGACTCAAATCTACCTCTTCAAGGCACCACCTGATGTTTTCTATGTACTAGTTTGTGTGAGAAGGTTGAAAAAGAATAGTTGTGTTCCTCCCATCACGCTTATGACTTGAGGCATAACAGTCTCAGAAAACAAGATTCCTCACCAATCACGGCCATGATAGTGAATGTGAACTCCTTTTCACTTCATTACAACTCATCACATCCATAATTGAGGGCGTAATCACCCTCTTGCTATGCAATCACAGCTGTGATTAATAGGGGGATCATCAATGCTTCCTTAATCATACCCCATGATGAAGGGCGTGATCAATGCTAGTCAATGCAATTATTCTTCATCATGCTCTTGATTGAATAATTCTTGTTTCTATTTCAAAGTTTTCTTCTCCTCATGGCCATGATTGATTTAAAAGTTGTTGTTCTTGTGTAAATTTCATTCTTTAAGCGGTCATATGTTAAACACTAGAGGAAATAATTCCTAAATACGTTATTAATTTCTTGAAGTCGTTCTTAGTTTTATTGCTTTCTAAATTGCTTTCTAAATTGCTTAATCAAGTTTCATAATTAGTTTAGATGGTTAATTTCAGTATTTTTAATTTATTCAATTTATCATAATTTTCTGGTTAGATAATAGAGCTAAGGTTAATATTAGTACTCGAAATCTCTGAGGGATCGACTCAGACTCACATCCGTTATATTAAAATTGATAGGTGCACTTGCCTCATATCATTACCCCTAGATCACACCCTTATACCTATATCTGAGCAAGAAGACCTTGACACGAGAGCCCAAGCATAGTCTTTTCAACACATCTATAACAAAGTTACTCGGGAAATAGACCAAGCTGCTAGAAGAATGAAAGAGAAGGCCAAAGGTAGGATGGCTAAACAATTCTAGTTAAGAGACTTGGTGTAGCTTCACTTCAGTAAGGAAAGTTTCTCGAGCAAGAGGAGGAACAAACTACCTGCAAGAGTTGAAAGACCCTTCAGAATCCTTTAGAAGATTAATGACAACACCTACAGGTTGGAGTTGCCTGAAGATTATGGGGTTTCTGACACCTTCAATATTGTCGACCTCAGTCCATATCAACCTAACAGAGAGTTGATTGAAGACCATTCAGATTTGATCCCAAATCTAAATCAATCCAGAGGGAATGATAGGAATCAGGCTACTGGGCCTTTGACTCGTAGCTGAGCCTGAGGACTAGAGGGACTGGTAAGGTGGATCCTCTTGCTCCAGCCAAATCTTGCTGAAGCTAAGTATCTCTTTGTTGATCCACTTTGCATGCTAAGTTGATTGACTACCCATTTCTCGAAGATTGTGTACCAAATAGCAAAATGCTGAGATACTTACTAAGCCTCGCGTGCTTACTCACTTATGCTTGAATTGACCACTTGCTTGGCATTACCTTTGCCGAGAGGCCGAGAGGGAGAGCTTGGACTAATCCTTAATCACCTCTGCTCGGACAAGTAATCTGATCGTACTCTTTTGTCTGCATCCTCCAATGGCTTCACCAATACATCTCCGCTATGTATACAGGACCATGTATAGAATCTATTATGATAATTATTGTTTTCTTCAATATTCATTTTTACCCTTTGAATTCCTTGTACATTACAACTTTCGGCAATACCATTTTTGTCTTTCCCCTTTTTAGGCAAGTTGTCTTAACTTATCGGGTATAAATACCTTTATACTTGTAGCTAGAATCAAATTACCATTAATACATTGAATATTCTTCCTCTTGTAAACACTAATTTTTTACTTTCGTTGCACTCTTATCCTAACTCTTAAGTAAAGCTAAGTAGCGAGTGATCTCATCGGACCAATTTATGCATCTTATCAAGTTGTGCTGTAAGTTTTCAAAAGTTCCATTGGTGCATTATATCCTTTGGAGCTATTTGTGGGTTTTGCTTGTTTTTTATTCACTTTTTTGTTTTTTTGCGCATTCCCCATCACCCTTTTTTAATCTTTTGGCAAGCTTAGACCTATCCTCGTGACTAGCCTTATTTGTTCTTGGTTGCGGTTTGCATTAGACTATACCTACACTTTTCCTTAGTTTCCAAATTAACTATAGTATAGATCTTATTAGCTATTTCTATTATTAAAAATTGAATATTTTGTCAACTAGATGTAAATAATGCTTTCCTTTATGGATATATTTATGAGGAAATATATATGCATCCACCTGAGGGCTACACTCATGTATCAAAAGGACAAGTATTAAGTACATTCATTTTATGGCTTAAAACAAACCTATCATTAATAGAATAAAGAGTTCACAAAATTTACTGTTTCTTTAGGCTTCACTCAGTTAAAAAGTGATTATTCACTTTTCAATCGGTCAATGATGATAAGTTCTTAGTTGTTCTTGTATATGTTAATAATGTGCTAATTACAAACAATAGTGTTACTGCAATTGCTAAAGTAAAGCATGAATTAGACTAAGCTTATACTATAAAAGACTTAGGTGACATCCATTTATTTTTAGGACTTCAAATTTGTAGAACTTCCATTGGTCTTATGATGAATCAAAGAAAGTTTTTACTTGATGTGCTTTAAGATGTGGGGTTGACAGAACCAAAACCCACTAAAGTGTTTATTCCTCAGAAATTGCATCTTGATAATAAAGAGGGAGATCCACTCGCAAATCTTTCAGTTTAAAGGCACATTGTCAGGTGATTATTACACTTAACAATCACTCGCCCATATATATCCTTTGTTGTTCAACGGTTGAGCTAATTTGTGGCTCAATCTTACATGTCTCATTTCCATGTAGCTATATATGTTCTTAAATACTTCAAGGGCACAATATATGAAGGATTGTTTTACTCATTTCCATGCAGATTGAGGGTCTTGTAGAGTGGATCGGAACTCTTTATTTGGCTATCGTATGTTTTGGGGCACTTATTAAATTTCTTGGAAGACTAAAAAGCAAGCTATGGTTTCTATATCTTAGTGAAAGTCGAATATAGAACTATTGCATCAGCTACCAAGGAGATGCTTTGGATTTCTCACATACTTAAAGATTTACATATTCCTGTCCTACTGCCCATTTCTTTAGTAGGTCAGCTTAGCTTATTGCAAATAATCTTTGCTTACATGGTAGGACTAAACATATAGAAGTTGATGTACACTTTTTCATAAATCATATCATATTTGGGTTTCTTTGCATTCATTATTAACAACTTGCTAACATGATGATAAAGGTAATCTCTGAATGAACCTTATCTGTTTTTCCTTCCAAGTTAGGACTAGTAGATAGTCTAACTAGAAGGGTGGTGTGAAAGATTATTGTTCACAGAATGTAATTATTAGGATTAAATTATATTTATTAGATTTGAAAAGTTTTTATTAGGTTTGACTTATGTTATATTTATTAGAATTGAATATTATTTATTAGGTTTAAATTGTAGTTTTTTTCTTTCCTCTTTTTTCTTTTCTATTTTGTGTACTTAAGTTTGTACTATATTACATTAGCATTATGTTTAGGAAGAGGGAAGGAAAGTGGAGGGAAAGAATATGAGGGAAAGGAATTGTGGGAGTAGTTGATTTCTTTTGATGTGTTTGGTTAATGGAGGGAAGGAAAATGGGAGGAATAGTATTCATTACTAAAGATAAAATAAGGGATAAATTAAAATTTGACAATACCCTTAAAAGTAATAACTAGAAAGAAAATAAATAAAAAAGAGGGATAAATAAATAAATCAATTCTTTTTTCCTCTTTCCCTCCTTATTCTCTCCATTTTGGGAAGGAAAGAAAATGTGTAAGGTTCAAAAAATTAATTTTCCTCTTTCTTTCCTTCCCCTTCTGCTCTTCCTAAACATATTGTAATGGAATGAGAAGAAATTAATATTTTGCAAAAGTACTTTAAAAAATATAAGGAAAAAAACTGATAATAATTGCTTAGTCTATGTGTTTTCAAATTATATTTGGTCATTTGTGCATGGCTATTTTACTAGTGATGTTGACATGTTAATTTTCTATCTTTCCTACATCAATTATAAAAATCTGTACTACAAACACACCTTACCCAAGATGTAGAGAGATAGATTGGACTTAGTCATTAGAGGGAGAGAGATAGTAATATACGATAATTTGTTTTTCTTTTTTCTTTTTTTAAATCAATCTCCACTTTACTCGTGATAGTGAGATATATAGAGGGAGAAAGAGTAATATGCAAGCTAGGTTTGTTTATTATTATTATTATTTTTTATTCAATTAAAACGGATCAATGAATTATTGATTCAAATGGGTTGATGTAGTTGACCTACTTAGACTTGTTTGAACCACGGTTCATACACCTATTTAAACCCAGCTTCTATGAGCTTATTATGGGCCATTGAACCACCAGTCCTATCCCGAGCTAGTTCACAAGCCTAAATAAACCTTTTCCTTATGTTTAGGACATCTCATAAATAAAATAAAATGCAATCTTAGACTAACATGATGGGTCCCTTCGACATGATTATGTTTAGATTTGTTTAATTGGATGAATTTCGCCTTGGGTTGAAATAATTTGGTTAATATTATATATGGTTCTTTTTGTTTTATGATCTATTCATTTCATGGAATAGGTTCTATGCTTCCTGGTCTGTTCATTTCATAGAATAAGGAAAGAATAAAACTACTTTAAGGCTTACTACAATTTACTTAATATGAATAGCTATCCCACAAGGTGAATGATCTAGCCAAATATTGAATGACTATGGATGAATAGCTATTATGAGTCTGTTTATTATTACATTTCCCAAATATTACCATGCCTTCTAAATCCTTCCTCCCCTTTAGAAATACCCCCATCAGTGGACCATTGTTTGTAGCACCATTTCTTTCTTGTAAGTGATGCCATGACAATCATTCTCCACCTTTGTATGTATGTGTAGCCACAAAAAAAAAAAAAAGAAAAAAGAAAAAAGAAAAAAGAGAAGAAAAATAAACAATTAGACTTGAATAAGGATATAAAAGGGGTGAGTTTAGGATGGATCACAAGAACTCAAAACCCGTTCCATTATATTAACATGGTTCCCAGACCCATCCTAAACCTTATTCTTAGAACCATCCAGTTACCTTAATAGGATACCTGCTTTCGGACGTACTAAACCCATTTATAATTTTCTTTTTTTAACTATATGATTGTTTTTTTTTTTTTTACTTCATTAGCCATTACATGAGAAATTGGTTTATATTTACATAACACAAGTAGCATATAATAAGGATTGAGAAATCCATTTATTGTAGCCTTTTATGTATCTTGTGATGACATCAATAAAGTATTTAATAGTATTGCTATACCATAAGTTTAATGATCTATCTAGACTTTATCTTAATTTTTTTATATGTTTTGATTTTATGGATATAGTCAATGTTTATATCAAATCTATTTTCTGCTTAGTTATTTCTCTCTACCATGTAATAAATACACAGCCCGCCTCTCTTAGTTGGAAAAACCCAAAAAAATAAAAATAAAAATCAATCATACATATACATAATTACTAATGGAAAATAGCAAATAGCAAACATGATCAAAGTTGTTATCATCTTTATTTTTATTTATTTATCATTTAGGTTTTAAAAATTTCAATTAATATTATATTATTAATTTATTATTTTCTATTGGGTAACGGGTTTTATATCGGGTTTTTCTAAAATCCAAAACTTGTGTAGGAACAATAACAGGTTTTTAGCCATATCTGAAACCTATCTCAAAACTCTATCGAGTATCACCTATAAGGCTTTTAGCAGATTAAGTGGGTTAGATATACTATAATGATAAGTCCAGTTATATCCTTAAACTTCAATATAAAGAGTTAAAGTAAATGCTTTCGAGTTCAATCATAAACTAGGTGTAACTTAACATACTCCATAAGTTAGATTTAGACTTTTGTATAAACGTTTTGCCTAGTCTTTCTCATATTTCTAGTCGAAGCACAAAGTGGAGAGGGAAAATGAAAACTAAGGAAATGTAAGAGAGAGGACAAGAGAAAGAAAGGTACTTGAGAGTGAGAAGAAAGAAAGAGAGGACAATATAGTAATTGGTAATGTGTTATTAGTCTATTCTTTTGAATGTCTTTTGTCTATTTGAAAAATGTAATAAATAGTTCTATTCAATTCCTAATTAATAAGAATTCTACTATAAGACCTGGTGAAGTAGAGAGACCACTAGAGTTTTCGAAGGAATTCTTATAAACATGAAATAGGCAATTGAATTGACTCTTTAAAAAGTTAAAACTTAATAAAAATGAAAATTTTAAAAATTTAGCCACCAACATTTTGTTGTTGGAGTAGTCCTCGAAAATTTCAAACTTTCATATCATTAATCATATTTGAGCATTCTTAATCACTCTTTGCTTTGTTCTTGATTAATTTTTTATTTTGATATTTTTAGACTCATTTTATTACAAAATGACATTTTTGAAAATGCTCTAAAATTCTAAATGAGGAAGAGGAGACTCTTATTTATATGCTCAATATTAACCGTTAGATGATTTCAAAGATAGATGGAAGAGATGAGTAATGATATTTGTTGGATTGCATTTGATGATCAATAGATGGGATAGTCTACTTAATTACTTTAAAACTCCTTTATGGGCCTTAGTGGTGGATGGTCTAGCCTAATCTATTACTTTGTAAAGAAGTTGGATAGCTTAAAAAAAAAAAGAAAAAAAGCTTAGGAAGGCTTATTGAAAAAAAAAAAGGCTTGTTGGATGACTTATTTGGCATGTTAGACAATTGAGAAAAGTCTAGAATAGACAAATCGATTTGGATTTCCTATTCCAAACATTCTTAAATAATTGGGTTGGACTCTCTAAATCCTACTACTAATCTAAGATGCTAGTATGTGGCATGAAATTGGGTTGAAAACCCAATTGCAAAATAGCCCTATACAAATAACAAAAATATAAGAAATCCCTACGAACAAAGAAAATGGTCACCAAAAATTGTGGAACCCTAATTGCATTGATTAGTTATCATAGAGCCAATTAGAAGTCGACACATGTCAAGAATGCATAAAAAATTTAATGAAACTAACTAAAGTCTTAGTTTCATAGAAATTTGTAAACATTGAGTTTGAATAGAAAAACAGGTTTCAATGAATAAATTTGTATTTTTGCAAAAAAAAAATAATAATAATATAAGGATTTAAGGCTTTTATTATATTTTCAGAAGGAAATACTAAGTAAATTTATAACATGTGTTTGGTAGATCTGACTTCATAAATCTATACTTAATGAATACAAATTATATTGATCATTGAATCCGACAATAGGGGGCTTGTTTAGACCATGCTCATGATCAACGAGAATATAATAGCTGTTGCATAGTTAGGATATTCCGTTTTAAAGAAAGAAGGATGCGAACTTATTGTACGCCATACTCCTACTTTCTTTTGAAACATTTCCAATTGTTTTATTAGACGGAAAGAGCATGTGAGTTTTCAAACTTGATGATGTTAATGATGCCAAAAGTTATAATGTCTAAATCGCTAGAATGATCTAGGAAAGTGTTGCAATTGAAGAAACTTTTATCTTATAAAAGAAAACTTCAGGCAAGTGAAAATTATCCTTTGACCGAAAATTAGAAGGAAATGGACTAGAGTTTGGTGATTATAGATTTAGATTAAATTAAAGTGAGACGTGCATTGTTTTTTTTTTTTTTTTTTTTATAATTGATCATGTTGTCAAGACTGCTACGATGATTAATCTCAGAAAAATTTTGGTATGTGCGTATCATCGTTTTCTATATTTCCCTTTTTCTAATTATAAAGTGCTAAAATGCGCTTACAAGAACTTGGACCAAGCCTAATGGCAACATCTTTTTGACTCCACTTGATAGGTCCTACAAGTTTAAAATCTATATCATTTAATGATTTAGGAAGATTTAGTTTAGTAAGTTCTGAATAAGGAGCATCAAATCATTCCGTCCTCTCTCAATTTCTCCTAATCAAGCTTGTGCACTTAATAAGATGGTTGTAGATTCATGACAAACTCATTGAGATACTCTTGACTAAATAAACTTCATCTCATCCATTAATTACCAAGATGATATGATAAGTGTCATTAAACCTAACAATTTATAAAATATTCAACAATTCCTCATCGTTTGATGCTTTTGGAAAAGATGGTGAAATTACATTCTACTGTAATAGCTCTATTCTCGAAGATCAAATTGCTACTTAAAATGAAGAACAAGCCCAGTTGTTCAAGAACTATGAAGTTGGGACCCATGCTCACTTATCCGTTTCTTGTATATTTAAAATTATGAGATTGTATATTTTTCCTTTATGCTATTCTCTTTAAATAATATCTTGACATATTATTTTCATGTGATTTCATGGAAACCTATTCTCTTCAAATTATACCTTTTTGTGCTATCTTTACATTGTTTCACTAAAACCATGTAATGCACAAGATGTACAGTATATGAACATGATTGCATTTAGGCTTGGGCATTGGGCCGAACCGGCTTGGAATTGGCTTGGAATCGGCCTGGAGTCGTCGATTTACCGGTCAATGACATAATAAATTGTGATTGGCTTATGAGCTGGCAGTTGCGGGTTGGTTTAAGACCTTTGAATCATTTTTTTTTTAATATCTAATTTTTTTTATTTTATGAATTTCTTTTTTTATATCTTTTACTTTTTTAAAGTGTATTAATTCATTAATAATTTCTAATTTTTTTGTTAATTTCTAATTTAATGCGATTCTAATTTTTTTATTTTTTCCTCATATTCAAATTTTTAATATTTGATAAGTTTTACAAAAATGACTTACATTAACTAAAATTGAATTTTTTATCTATCTTTAATACATAATTAACTTATTATTAGTCATCTATTATTAGTTTGATGATATTATTTTTAAAAAAATTGTCATTTTATCATCATAAATAAAGTAGCTTTAATATGTAGTGACTTATTTAATGTTATCTAATTATTTTTTCTGACATAATGGCCTCTCTTTTCTCTTTTCTCTTTCTCTTTCTCTTTCTCTTTCTTTTCTTTTAGGGGGGTGAACCGGTTAAGCTGACTCACCGATTTAATGGCGGGTTGGTCTAACAGTTCGTGAACCGCTGATTCTAGCAATTCTGCCTAAGTGAATTGCCTAGGCTCTTAAAGCTCGGTTGTTTGCCAAAGTAATTCGGCTTGACAATAACCGAGTCGAGCTGATTCATGGTTTGGAATCGGTCTTTACTTAAGTCTAACTGCATTAGTTGCATCCTTCCCTTACGTTAATTTATTCGTAACTTATGGTTTTATTTGGATCATACATGATGCAGGTGAAATGATGAGAAACTAAAAGTTATCCCAAACGATGACTTCTGAATGACGTGTACAAGACGATTTTATTGAAATATCTTTTTTTTTAAATTTATTTTATACAGTTACTCAGTAACAATATGTATAATTTACATTTTTCAATTGATAATCTTGAATAAAAACGTTTTGGAAGGTTTTATGGTAACGTAGGTAAAATAGTGTTACCGTAAAGCTGGTTAATTTAAGTCATTAATTTACAGAAACTTAATCTATATTGTTCATTCTATTAAAATAATCTAACCTATTATTTGGATGACGGGTTAATTAATTAATTAAATTGAAAAGGAAGAAGAAGAAGGTAACCTATTAATCTTCAATAACAAGTTACCTTAACCAAATATTATGGTAATACTATATTGCTCACGTTACCGTAGATCAATCCAAACTTTCAGCGCTTGAATCCTGACGCAAATCTATCTATTTACTATAAGTTTTCCTAACAAATGGCAAAATAAAAGAAAGAAAGAGCACAGATCAACACACCCCCTATTCCCTCCTTTTTCTAGGCCTACCCAAAAAAGTTTATTTTTTTTTAATTATTATATAAAAAAGGCATACAGAGCTATTTAACTACTGTAAGGCTACATAGTAAGGCTAGATAATGCAATAATAATTAAGATAGTCTTACTCTTATCCATTTTCTTTACATCACAAAGTAATCATCAATATCCTTAATAAATGAGTTATTACCATTAAATCGTATAAAAAAAAAAAGTTGCTGCTATTGCTATATATTAAGAATTTGCTATTTTGAATCAGAAAACATTGACAATTACGGCTAACAATGGGCATTTCAATAAGTTGCTTTTGGAATCTTTCACAAAAGACTTATCATAAATCCCTCTCTTGATTTTTGTATGATTTAGAAATTACGTAAAGTTATAAATTCAACCGTTAATTCTTCTTTACAATTAAATTAATACAAAAGGAAAAATCAAATTTCATTTGGAACTGTCCTTCTTTCTCTTTGCTTTAGACCATCGTTTTATTTTCAATAGACTTACATTTACTTTTGAGTGTTTAAAGGAATGTAAAATTCCCGATGGAAGGTAAAAGCTAAATGCCTCGTAACAATATTATTTTGCCTTACATTTTCCAAACAAAGGTATTTGCAAGTGACCCATAGACATATATATATGTATATATATATATATATATATATTCTTGCTTCTCTTTTTTCAGTTTAGGGAGATGATAAAGTTAGTTCAACCGCAATAAAACAAACCAAAATTCATGGAGAATTTGCTTCTAATACGATACCTTTTGTAATTTCACTCACCATGGTGGGAATTGCATGAAGAATTGTAATTTTTCTGTTAGGAACTACAACTCCAGCATTGCGGCCACTGACAATCACCTTCGGAGAAAACCGATAATAAATATATTAACTAGAGTATACTATTTGTGTATGTTGAAGTCTTTTGACTATTTATGTATGTTCAAAGTTTTTTATGTTAACACTATATTTTGAATGAATGTGATGTTACTTCATTTGAAGTTCAGTTTTTTATAAGTAGCCTGCGTGGCTGATGTTTTAGGGATCTTCTGCTTTTGGTTTTTTAGGGAACTTATATAGTGAAGTAAACTTCTATTGTCAAAGTGATTGCTAAGTTTGTTTCTCCAGAATATAAATGCAAATGAAAACTCACATACTTCTTTTCTTGATAATTTCGTGCATATGATTTCTTCTTTCATAATTTCTCTATGTCAAAGTTTAATTTTTCATCGTCTTTAACATTTTTTTCCTTTTACCCAAATTGCTATGCTTAACTTTAAAAGCCGCTTTATTTCTTTGCCCCCCCTCCCACCCTAGATGGTATGGTACTACTAAATCAGAATTTTTCAGACTCTAGACAATATACCTAAAAACAATTAGTTAATCAGAACCGAACATATGTTTATTAATATTGATTCAATGACACCACTAAAATAACTCCACTATGTATTGCTAGCATTATAATTCTAGATAAACGAATGATCTTCATTTCTCATTCTTCTCTCTTATATATGGTGACCGTATGATCTTACTAATGTTTAAGGATTCATTTATATCAAATTATGATAAATTTTTAATCTAGGCACATACATTGTGTGTGTGCCTTTGATAGTATATATATATATTCTTGCCTTGCTTTTTTCAGTTTAGGGAGATGATAAAGTTAGCTCAACCGCAGTAAAACAAGCCAAAATTCATGTAGAATTTGCTTCTAACACGATACCTTATTTAATGGAAATTGGCAAGACACTTGCCTAATTATCAACTTTTCCACACCCAACTAAAGGCACTTGCTTGTGTTCTAATTAAAATGTAAGTGAAAAAGCAAAGAACAAAAAAAGAAAAGAAAGACATTTACTATTGTATTTTTTTTCTTTTCTCCTACGGCCCAAGAGATACATAACCGTCCATAACGAATAAAAATAGCAGGATTCTATGCCTGCCTACTAATTTTACGATAGAGTAATCTCTCATTGTATATCTTTTTAGGGCCTCTGAATAAGGAATTATTAACTTATTGATGTAATAGGGTAGTAAACAAATACCGAAGACTTTATTGAAAAAGAAGGAGAAAGACTCTCGTGATATTAGACAGATCCGCTTTCCCAGGCCTCATGAATTAATTTAATTGGTCGTGCGGATGCCATGGGAACTGCAAGAGTAAGTGAAACGCATCTCGTGCACTGGAATTGGCTTTGTTCAACTGGATTGCTATCTTCTGTTCATGGTTTTGCTACAGATGAAACGAGGAAGATTTTTACGACAGTTCTTCCTTCTAATAGACACGCATATCTATGACCCTTTTCTTCCAAATGAAGCACTAGGCTTGGTCTGTAGAACCCATAAAAAACCGATGGTTGTGGCACCAAATATTTTTATGCACCTACGTCAATGGATGAGCGGAAACAGGACTTTTTTTTCTCTCCTTTAAGAAGAAGTGCTTTCTCAGCATCGCCGGTCTAGTGGGTAAAATAGGAAGGATTCCTTAATCCTCATGGGTTTTATCATTGTTTCAATACAATTAATAAATATATAAATAAGCAAATTCATCGAAGTCATCCGAAATTTCATACAAAGGCAAAAATTGCATGCAATTTCATGTTGCACAAAATAAAAAAGGAAAAATACCTAAGTTGGCTGAAATTACAGGATGGCTTCATCAGTGTTGTTCCTTGTTGTTAGATATCTCACATCGGCACATGGGGCAAGAGTTGTATAGAGAGAGCCAATTCTGTATACAAGTTAAGTGGTACAAATGCCGACACGGCAACTCCTTAGCCTCATTTCCATTGCAATAGCCTTCCATACAAATCGGGCAAGCCTCCTTGGCTCCAGCAACCGTCGGCAGCGTCGAAACCACCAATTCGGGACCCATGTAATGGCAATTGAAGTCCGGTGGGTCGAGCACTTCATCGAGGTCGAAACGGACGTCGATCGGGTATATTTCCATGGCAGATCTTATTGATAAGGAAGCCATGGATTGAGAGAAATATACTGGTGTATTTCTAGCTTTTATCTTATACATAATGGAAGACTTTGGAATATTTATAGATTATATGAGCTATTAGGTCAACTTTCTCACCATTCTTGAGTGCGTGATACGTGACGGGATAACATTGTCAACAAATTTGGACCATGTCAAGAAAATGATGTATGTTGTCCAGTTGTGCACTCTCCACAATTTTGATGAATTATTCTTTTGTGATGGATGTTGATGGCGTCGTAGCTCAATGGTTACAAGACAACATAGACGGTGACGGTTTAGATGAAAATAGTTTAACGCCATTCGGTTTCAAAAGTCAAGCATCGTTATTCAGGATTATTGAGAAAATACTATTAAATCAAACTACAACTTAAAAATTTTAAACTATTTTTACAAGCTTAGGCATTAGTTTTATTTTTATAGTATAATATAATGGAGTTACGGAAAAACTATTTAATAAAAAATGGTATTAGTGGTGTTGATAGGGCACGTTGGATATAAGCCTTTCAGGCTCGACCAAATTCGATGGATCTAGTGGCTTAGGGCTCACCCCTGTAGGCCTAAGCCCTAAACTTTAATGGACCAAGCCTAATAAGTCTTGCAATGGTTAAAATGTGTAAGATAAGGATGAAACAGCTACGTTGTGAATAAGTAAGATACGTTGGGCATAACGACTTTATTCTTCTATACTTGCGGGAGAAGATCCTTCTTGTCAACTAATCTCTAACTGTCGGTTTCACTCCACTATAAATATCAGGTCACTACCCAACGGTAAACCTCTTTATACTTTATATACTAAGCCAACGTATTACCCTCAAGTATTCTATACTTTCAAAAGCCCACTACTAACTTAACCATTGGAGTAGTCACGCTGGACAATCCTTCGGTGTCCCCTTACTGTGTGTTGTTTTGTAGGCCCAATACATGTAGAATCCAAATGATTACTAGCAAGAACTTGAGATGACATTTGGCGTCATCTGTAGAAAACTGAATTCTTACACCCAAAACCTCAAACATATTAAACACATAACCTATAAACAATCCTTTTGACATCATGTCTTAATGCGACAAGCAAGAAAATCAACAGTTGGTAAACAACCAACCTAGAGGCAATCGGCCTCTCCCAAGGCTGTGTTGAAGGAGCACCTAGAGTACATGGAACGTCCAACTGAAGAGTATGTTGCGTAGAACAGGGTGCTCCATGCTCGCCTAGACGAAGTGGAGTAGCATAACATGCAAACTCACTACCTCGAAGCTTCAAATGCCTGCATCGGGCAGAATAACATCTAGCAGCAGCAACAAAATGGCAAGGATCAGCAACCTTATCTGCCATTGCATTAGCAGCCAGAAAGGTTTGCGATTACTTGCGACTGAGCTTTGGCTGGCAACAAGTAAGAAGCTGACTCGTAGGGAGTGTAAGCTCATTTGGCTGCACGACAAGCTCACCCGATAGACGATGTCAACTTGAACGAGCTTTGTGCTATGGTAAGGTGGCTCTCCGAGTAGTAGGGGAGCAAGCTTACCGTCAATGCCAAGCTAGTTATTAGGAATAAGACCCCCTTCACCAGGGGTATCTAGAATGAAGTGCTACCTACTAACGACAAGTTTCCATCCCTGGACTAATATGATGGCACGGGTGACCTTGATGACCATTTTCTTCTGTACCCTCATGAACCTTCACGGTCATGGGGATGCTATAATGTATAAAGCCTTCCTAGGCACTCTGAGGAAGGTAACTAAGACGTAGTTTAACCACCTCCCTGACAATTTCATCAGCACCTTTGATGAGCTGGCGTGGAGGTTCAACCTCCATTTCAGGGTTAGCAAGCCTCTATCCAAGGATACATTGTCCTTATACCTAGTAAGGCAGGGCGAGGGCGAGTCCTTACGTGACTACATGGCTAAGTTTAATAACACCGTGGTTAAGATCCCTTAGCTGGATGAGGGACTCGTTGTCCATACTGCCTAGCTAGGCATCAGACCTTTAGGAGATTTCTTTTGATCACTTGCGAAAAGTAAGTCGAAGACCTTGGCCGACTTTTGGAACAAAGCCTAGAAGTATATCAACTAGGAAGACAACATTCGCATTAAGCAAGATGCCAACCGAGAAAGGTCGGGTGGAAAGTAGGATATGGAAAAACTATCCATAAAGGATCGCTTCGGTGGTAGGATGCCAAGTAAACCAGAGGGGGAGTGCTTGGGGAAAAAGAAGCACCGAGTAGAGTGTAACCCGCTCCCCCTCCTATTTACACCGGTATACACCTTTGAACAGGTCCATTGCTCAGGTCTATTCCAAAGTGAAGCACTGGAACTTGCTCTAGAGGCTATAGAAAAGTGAGGGAACCCTAGTCGTCGGAACTCTGACAAATACTATTAGTTCTATGATGACCACGGGCGCACTACTGAAGAGTTCTTTTAGTTGAAGAATGTTATTGAATACGCCATTCAATATGGCTTCTTCAACAAATATATAGCCCATCGGAGGAACGACGACCATTCGGACGATGATGGAGATAGGGCACCTTAGAGGCAATGGATCGAGGATGACCATGTGGAGTAGAATAATGATCGCTGCAATGATTGTGCCCCTAATGGTATCATGAATGTGATCATGGGGGGACCACACCTTGGGAGTCAATTGAGTACTAGCAGCTCGGTTAACACCCCATCAAAAGTAATGGCCTTTAGGGAGAAGAGATAGAAGTTAGACACTTCCATCTACTTCTCTGATGATGGCCTTGAAGGGGTTGATACACCCCATCAAGACGCCCTAGTGATAGGGGTGAAGATCTCAAAATTTGAGGTTTTGAAGATTATGGTAAACACTGGCAGCTTCGCCGATATACTCTTCCTCTATACATATGAGAGGATGAGAAAGAAGTTGCCGATAAAAATGAAGCTGTACCACCATAATCTCATTGGCTTCAATGGAAGAATGGTCCAAGCTAAGGGTATCATCATGTTAGATATGGAACTCGGTGATGATGACTACGTGACCCAATGACCTCTTGAGTTCGTTGTGATTGATTATCTCTCCCCTTGTAATGCGCTCTTGGGAAAACCAAGCCTAAACACGTTTAGGGTGATCATATCTTCCCTTTACTTGAAGGCTAAATTCTCGACCTTAACTAGGGTGAGAGAATGCAGATGTGATCAGAAACTCTCACGAGAGCTATACGTCAGGGAGGCCTAAGGAGATGGCGTCTTCGCCCTAGAAACAGGTCCACAGGAGAGGTAGGCTGCGAAAAGCGAGCCAGGAGAAAAGACAAAAGATGTCTGGATTGAAAGCTCACCCAAGCAAACCACGAAAGTTGGGATTAAGACTCTAGCTGAAGTGAAGGATGAAATCATTGCCCTCTTGTAGGCAAATTTGGATAGGTTTGCTTGGTTAGCATCGGACATGCCTGGAATTTCCCTTGACTTGGCGACCTACAGTCTTAACATTAACACTACAATGTAGCTTGTCAAACAGAAAAAGAGGCATTTTGCTTTAGAACTATAGGCCACAATCGAGGAGGAACTGTAGAAGTTGCTTAAAGCTAACTTAGTGAGGGAGGAAAAGTACTTAACGTGGCTAGTGAACGTGGTACTTGTTAAGAAGAAGAATGGGAAGTAGCGCATGTGTGTTGATTATATCGACCTCAACAAAGCTTGCTTTAAAGATTGTTTCCCCCTCCCTAGGATTGACTAACTTGTTGATTCTACGTTAGGACATGCTCTATTAAGCTTTATGGACACCTTCTTGAGGTATAACCAGATCAAAATGGACTTGAAGGAGGAAGTCCATACCTCCTTTGTCACTAATTACGACATATATTGTTACATTGTGATGCCATTTAGACTAAAAAGCATTGGGGTCACGTACCAGCGAATGTAGATGAAGCTCTTCAAGCCCTAGATTGGGTGCAATATGGAGGTATACGTTGACGACATTATTGTCAAGAGCCAGAAGCCAGTCGATCATGTCAAGGATCTCTAAGAAGCCTTCAACTGAATGTGCACGTATGACATGAAGCTGAACCCTTAGAAGTGCGTCTTCGACATTGGCTCTAGTAAGTTCCTCGGATTTCTGGTCATCCAAAGAGGTATTGAGAGTAACCTTGAGAAGATCACAGCCATCAGGGGAATGAAGCTTCCAACCTTAGTCCGAGTCATACAAAAGCTCACTGGCATGGTAGTTGCCCTGAGCAGATTTATCTTAAAGAGTGCTGACAGATGTGTTGAGTTCTTTAGAATCCTAAAAAATCCCAAGGGTTTTGAACGAACTCTTGAGTGTGCCACTACCTTTCAATAGCTCTAAGACTTCCTTACTCATCTACTGGTCCTCTCTAAGCTTGTCAAAGGGGATGACTTGTTCCTATACTTTGTCGTAAGCGATTGGGTACTCTCGTCTGTACTGGTTAAAGCAAAGGGAAGAGAACACAGATTAGTATATTACATCAGCCATATAATGCATGTGCCTAAGGTCAGATGCATCAGGGTAGAAAAATTCATCATGGTTGTTGTCATTACAGCCCAACGGTTGAGGCCTTATTTTAGGCGCACTAGGTCACCATATTCACGGATCAAGCACTACGTACCATGCTATAGAAACTTGACGCGTCTAGACAGATGATGAAGTATGCAATGGAATTAAGTGCATATGGAATCCAACATCAGCCATAAACGGCTTACAAGGCACCGGTGTTGGCTCACTTCATGGTAGAATATACAGGAGAGGAGGAAACACTACTAGGCGATGACAAGCCGGTGTAGACTCTCCACATCAATAGGTCATCTACCTTGGGGGAGGAGGTCTAAGTCTTATTCTAATTGGCCCACATAAGGTCACCATTTGCTATACCCTTAAGTTCGGGTTCGATTCCAGCAATAATGAATTCGAATACGAGGCGCTTATCGTTGGTCTCAAGCTAGTCAAAGAGATTGGCGTCGAGTAACTGTTGATATTCTCGGACTCCATGCTAGTTGTCCAGTAAGTTTAAAGCGAATTTGAAGCCAGAGATGACATTGGCAAGGTATCTCGAGAAAGTGAAGAACTTCCTAGCGGAATTCCCTTCATGGGATATCAAGAAGATCCCTTGACTGGAAAATTTTGCAGTAGATTAGCTATCTAAGCTTGCCTTCACTGGTATGCGGAAGCCCGAGGTAAATGACAGCAAGATTCATATAGAATACCTATTGGAAAAAAAGTATATCCCTAGGCTCAACCGAAGTTTTGGAACTAACTATAGTAGCACTAAAGCTGAGCTAGATGGATCCTATCTGGAGTTAATTGAAGCAAGGTTCGCTGTTAGAAGATAGGAGGGAAGTGAAGAAGCTCTAGTACTATACCACCAATTACACACTGATTGGTGGCGTCTTATATAATATCCCATAAATTAGCAATGCAGACATGAACATCTAAGCAGTAGGACAAAATCCTGTTCTTAGATGATTAGGGTCAATAGTTGATTTAAGGCATTCGGGAAAGTAAAGCAATTAGGTTAGAAACTTACGAGAAACATAATAACCCTAATTGAGGAATTCTTGTACGTTTGGAAGTCCATAATATAGTAAAATATCAAGAATATATTCAAAATAGTGAGAATTAACTTTATATGAGACCCTAAAGTCGTATTTAGAGCGATTGTACCTAAATTTAGGGCTTTCGAGAAAACATATCTGATTAAGTTCAAACTTTATAACTAAGTTAGAAAAGTTAGTTGAAAAGACCCAATAAGATTAGATTTTAAAAATAATGACCAAAAATCTTAATTTTAGCCTTATAAGTGTGATTATTCAATATAATGTAAAAATGATCGAAATCTCTAAAATCGAGCTCGGAATGTGACGAGGATTTAGAGATAAGTGAATTATGCAATAAAAGAAAATAACATAGCATAATATACTATATGAGTATACACATATTTTTATGAGTATACTTGGCATATATAATAAATCTACTTATAAATTAACCTAAAATTATATAATTATGTATAATAAGCAATAAAATCGCAAAATTAAGTTAGAAAAGTATCTTAAAAATAAAAGATATGCTAGAAACATGATTACACATATATAATCACTCATTATGTGTATGATATATATATGATATATATATTTGTATATTACCAAAATCATTAAATACTAATATAAAATACCCTAAAATATCATCTAAAAATTATATATAAAAAAAAGAAACAAAATGGATTATGATTGGATTAAATGTTGAGCAACTTAAAAAGAATAACTAGCTGCATAAAAAACAATTAAATAAAAAATTAACACTGCATACTTGTAAATTCCTTAAAAGAATAACTAAATAAATAATTATTTAATGGTTAAGGAAAATTCTAATTGACCTAAAACACTATAAGTAGGATATTAAGACTTAGATTTAACATTTTGGCAACTAAGAAAACTTAAGAAAAACTTGAAAAAATTTTAGAAAATTTTGACAAAAAATAGGAAAAACAGAGCGAGGACCGAGCCTAGCTAGTTTCCAAACCAAACCTTAATCTGCTATGACACTCCTCCACTACCATGAAGCACCACCAACACTTGCCAACCGACATACCCTTGCCAATCGACGGTAGCTGGAGCATTAACGAACAGGTCAATCAATTTTTTGCCCTATGTTTCTTATAATTTCTAAAAATATTAAATTAAGTCAGAAAATTATGAAAAAAATTATATCCAAGTTATTTTAGATGCATTTTCATGTTGTAATTTTATTTTTGTAAAATTGTAATTATTTTATGTACACGCTTAAGAAAGTTACTATTCATCCAAATTTTGACTTTCAAAATAAATATCCTAAACAATATAGTTTTTAGCTCAAAATTTTTATATAGAATAAAGACATATATTTAATTGCTATATAGCCATATTTTTAATTTAGGTACATTTCATATTTAACGTAATTTTTTTCCCTAAAAATAGCTAGAAATAGGATGAAATGATAAAATAAATAGGTTTTTATGAAATTAATTGATGGAAATGATAGGTACTGACTTATGGTGAATTGTAATGATGTTAGGATATATTAGAATTAATTTTGTATAAAAAGAATAATATTTGGGTAATTAAGTATAATTTAGGGGTAAAATTATAATTTCGAGTATAGAGGCAATAAATTGATAACATTAAATCAAGTGATGACTAAGTTTCCCATATTTTTAGGAATCTATAAAAATTTTTGGGGAATTATTTGATAACCTAAGCTATTTATTACGAATTTACGTAATAAAATAACTTAAATTATGAATCGGGACTCATTTTTAGTAATAATAGGATAAATTGTGATAAATAATTAAATAAAACACTATTTGTATGTATATTGATCAGATTTGATGAAAGCATATTTTTAATATATTTAATGATATTTTGATGATCGAGATATATTACATATGTACTAGGGTTAGTAATATCTATATTATAAGGTTATGTAGATAAATTATGTAAAATATACTTTAATTATATAAAATATGTATAACATGATAATATTTACTTAGACACGTATAATTGTGTTAAAAACTTGAATTACCTACTATAAGTCATCTTTAGAAATAGGACTCGCAATACGTATCATTAAGTTTATACAAACCTAACGACACTATTTTTACAAAAATCGAACAATCCTACGTAATATAACTTATATCTCTATAATATTAGGAGAATTTATGTATTATGATAACCCTACTGTAATTGAAATATGATTTAATCGATTAAAAGTATGTTTCGATACGATCGAAACGATATATTATACGTAATAGTATAATTACGTATATTATTAATAAATAATAACTTAACTTGACTTATATAATAAAACTATATATTATTATTATAATATACTTTAGATAAGACCCTAATGTTTTTGTAACTATTATGAAAACTAAATTTAGGTTTTGTATATATAGGGTCTCCCAGTTATCAGATCATTGATGATACGAGTTTTTTGAAGTGAGCGTTAGGACAGGTAAGTGAGATTAATGCTTTACAGCATTTTGGGGTATTATTTCAAAATATCCGGGGAGTGTTGTATGTATTGGCTTATGATTGTAGGTAGTTGTCTATGTATATACAACGCTTATGGTTGGGTTCTGATGTTTTGTGATAGGAGTTGAGCTCTATATTATGATTGTTCTGTGAATATCGTTATACTTAAATTGTTTGAGCTTAGTTGATTACTCTAATAATGAATTAACTCAAACTTGGCTTAACATCTAACTCAATAGGCATCGCAACCCACTAAGGGTAACGGCTAGGATTCTTAGGCCAAACACGGAGTCTTTTCGATGAGGATAGCTAAAATGGTCCTTTCCCTACCCTTAACTGAACTAAGTGATAGGAGAGGAGGTTGGAGCAAGGTCAGGGGCTGTGATTCGAAGGTGGTCATGAAAGGAGGGTGTTCTCAACTGCACAAGCTCCGGTTTGGTTTCAATTTGTAAGTATGATACGTTAATCTCCTCAACTCGAATTAAAGCAAACATAATTTCTTTGATCTTACGATAGACCGGATAACGTTGTATGATGGCATTTGCTTGTATATGCATTGTATCTAACAAACTTGGTTGAAAACCCTATGTGTAATGTGTTAAGTGCATACTTCTATCTCCGCTCACTTATTGAGTAAGTTGTCACTCATTCTCTTATAGTTTGTTTTGCAGGTTCCAAATGGTTTACAAGTGCTTACCCAATACCAGAACCATAGTAAACTGGGATGAGAAGTGAGTTATAACAAGAAATGGCCGGTTATTATCTTTAGTATTAACTTTTTATCTTTTAAGGAAAACTACATAGGACTCCTTAAAGGGCTTGGTAGTTTTCAATATTTTGGTTTGTATATGAAATGAAAGGTACTTGTAGGATTTACTACTACTCTTTTATAAGGTCAAATTACAAATTTATGTTTAACAAATTATTTTAAAGGATTACTCCACAAGTTTATATTAAACAGGTATCAAATTAGAAGCTTCAAAAGGATAGAGTCGAGTACGTCTGGTGTAAACTAAGTTTAGGATAGTAGCTGTGAGGATAGTTTCTATCTTAGAATGGTTTACATGGTGGGACAGTTATGACTTCATCTTTTCAAGACATGACATCCTGTATCATAGGGGAGTTAGCCTCACCTTACTCAGATGCCTTTGAGAAGGGGAAAGGTTGTGCATTACGGAAGAACTACATGCCAGAGTGTGCAGCAATCACATTCAGTCCCAAGCCCTCTACCTATAGGCGCTACGGCTCAGTTATTATTGGCCTACCATGAGGTAAGACACAAAGGCCATAGCCTAGAAGTGCCTACAGTGCCAGAAGCATGCTCCAATCAATCATGTTCCCAACAACCCTTCCAACCCTTAACAAGCCTATGGCCATTTGCGCAATGGGGGATTAATATCCTTAGCGCCTTCTCGAAAGCTTCAGGTGGACGGTAGTTCATAAATGTCGGCTGTTGATTACTTCACAAAGTAAATGGAGGCCGAAGCGGTGGTTAGAATCATGGAGAGAAGTGTTGAATCTTTCGTTGGAAACAACATTCTCTCTGGGTTCGGTATCCCTTATGCCCTCATCATGGACAATGGCTGAAAGTTCAATAACCTTAAATTCAGAGAGTTCTATGCCAAGCACCACATCATCCTACACTTTATCTCGGTTTCCCATCCCCGATCAAACGGATAGGTTGAGGCAACCAATTGGGTCATTTTGGATACCTTAAAGAAGTGCATGGATTGATCTTAGGGCGTTTGGGCTGATGAACTACACAATATCTTATGGGAGTACAAGATTACCTACCGTACTTTTACAGGCGAGACCCCTTCTACATTGCTTTCGGGCCAGAAGTAGTCCTCCAAATTGAACTTGAGCTGCCTAATATCCGGACTTAAAGTTTTGACGCCGTCTTTAACAACTCATTGCTGCAAGTGAGCGTTGACACCATCGAGAAGATCAAAGACCTTATTGTTGTTAGGATAACCGCATACCAACATTGGGTTGCCTGGTATTACGATCAAAAGGTCAAACACAAGGAATTCAAGGTCGAGAACCTAGTATGTTGAAAACTAGAAGCCACAAGTTCCCACGAAGGGCAGGGTAAGTTGGCCCTTAATTAGGAAGACTTGATTAGAGTCAGGGAGAGATTGGTCAATGGAGCATACAAGTTGGAAAGATTGGATGGCTAGCTCATCCTGTATACATGGAACATCGATAATCTCTAGCTTTATTTTGATTAGCATTTTATCATGTATACTTTTCTAGAATGATGAAATAAAAACTTATTTGATAATTGATTGACTACTTCTATCTCTCTTGTTCCCTTTTTCTTATTTTCCACATAAGCCTTTGAACAAGCGCATGGATGTTATACTAAGTAGGTCAAAACACCACTGACTTGACCCCTCTTAGGGTGACCTCGGCAAGGGGAAACACCCTTTGTATAGAGGAACCCCGTCACACTTGGCAGGTTGGAACACTACCGACTTGACCCCCCTTAAGGTAACCTTAGCAATGAGAAATACCCCTTGCATAAAGGAACTCCCCCACACTAGACAGGTCGGAACGTCACCAACCTAACCCTCACTAAGGTAACATCGGCAAGGGAAACCCCCCTTGCATAGAGAAACTTCCCCCAACAATTAACCTTAGCAAGGGTCAACTCCCCTTGCGCAAAGGAATTCTCAAGTAGATATATTCAAAGATGAATAGAAAATAGGGGAGGACGTTTCAAAAACATTCATCTATTCATTCATTGATTGTTTAATTACATAGTAAAGGCTAGCATCCCGGCTTGACTTACAATAATTTTAGAAAAAAAGAAGAGAGAAATCTGTTATCTCCTAAGATTAGTTAACTTCGGTAACTTAGAAAAGTCCAGGGCATCGATCTGTTCATAACGTTAATCCATCGATGCTTCAAGCAACAGGCCTTGACTTAGAGCAGAGCTTGAGGGATGCGAACTAGGAGTAGTTGGAGGATCGCCCTTAGATGGATTGTCTTGAGGAGCTTCTTTAAGGGTGAGCTCTTGGTGGGCTATTGGGGTAGAAGTGGAAGTAGATGCGCTTTGTTAAGCCTCAGTAGTAGAGGGAACGCTGGCATCATCAATAGCCGCTTGGGTGGACTCCCTTTCCAATGCCAGGGCTTCCCACTTCTCATTAAATGTTGGGGAGTCCAAGAAGTTAAGGAAACTAAGATCTAGGTCTGGATAGTGGGAGAGAACCTCCCTCTGAATGTAGTGGGTGGAGTCAGTGGTCAGGTCTTCCTGTTCGTCTAACCACTCCTTGGTCTTCCTGGAGTCGGTGACCACCCTCTTTGTAGCAACGTCATTGTAGACCTCCTCATTCTCCAACTTGGAGATGATCTCTTCTATCTTTGAAACCCTGTCTCGTAGCTCCTTGACTTACTACTCCAAACTGACCTTTAAATCGACCAGCTCTAAGGCCTTAACGCCGTTGCATTTGAATGCCTTCATTGCCAGCTCGGTTTGCAACCTATCTAAGGACGTCTTCAATTCGGCATTTTCTTTCTCGAGTCGAGTTAGAGCCTTGCCCTCCTCGTCTAGCCTCCGAGAGAGATGAGCCTTCGTCTTTGTCTTTTCCTCGTTCTCTAATCGAGCCTTTAGGTCGTTAGCCTTCTTAGCAGCCTTCTCAGCATTGTCCCTCTCCTGCTTTGCGTCCCTAAGCCTTGCCTTAAGCCCCGCCACCAACCCATAGAGCAATATAGGTGCCTGTTAGCCTTAGCAAATTTTTTCAAGTACCTCTTACTGGAAGTCTTAACCTCCAGCAAGTACTTCTCGTATTGATGCAACAACTCTTGAAAGCCCTTTACCTCTTTTTAGGCAGCATCGGACTTATTTAGTTGAAGTAGCACCTGGTTGTGATACTACAAATTGAAAATAAAGCCTACCGTTAATAAAATGATGCATAAAAGCATGACAACACAGGAGCAATGAAAACTTACCTACAGCATTAGCGTACTTAAGTGGCTTGCTATTTGTATAGGGTCGTCCTTACCTTCCTAGGAAAGCCCTTCGAGGATATCTTTATCGTTAGGTGTGTAAGACCCCATCAAAGCCTGGTAGCTGAGTGTTCAATGTCGCAGTGTTAGATCGTTGGCACGGACCTCCCACTTCAGCCTGAGGAGCTTACCCCAGACCTTCTTCATTTCCAACTCGGGGGCCTCCTTTAATAGCTCCTCGTTTCAAGAAGTGTATGATACTTCTTGGAATGAGTTTGACCCTATCCCCATCAGTCTAAAGTTGTTGAGGACTTCAAAAATGTGTCCCCTATGTCGTTGATGCTCTAATAGGGATGGGCCATGGGTTACTCATTCCACTTCCCCTTGCTTAAAGGCACCTTCACTAGGAGCCTTTGCTTCTTTGCTTCAGGACTTACTCCCCGGTCGTTTTGGGAGCCTTGCACTTTTAGCCAATAGCTTAAGGAAGGGCAACCCCATATTCAATCTCTTTATCCCTCGCCTTTGGAAGGGAAAGCATATGTACCTCAGGCCCCTCTATTTCGTCACCTTCATCGGCCACCATAATGGGCTTGATAAAGGGGACGAGGGTAAGAGTGAGAAGAGCTACACCTAAGGGCTCTACATTTATAAGTTCATCCCAAATGCCAAGGGGAATCCCCTGAGGAACAAACCTTAGTTGTGCCTTTTTGGTCTCTCTAGGCCCTGGCTTCGACCTTACTACTTTTACCTTTGGCGAGTCTACCTTAGTTTGCACTTAGCATCAGCTCATTACGTTGTCCACAAAGGGATGAGGCATCCTTAAGGAAAATTTTTGCCTGCAAGAAACCTAATTGAAATTTAGGAAAGGAAAACAAGAACAAACCAAAAGAAACTATAAATACTAGTCACAAAACACTATCATGACCAGCACGGCCAAGGGAGTCCTCCCATCCTACAGGCATCAAAGTAAGCACCTCAACATTAATACAACTTGGTCGAGTACCGAAAATACCTATACCTTCGGCCCATTTCTCCACCACAGCTTTCTTCATGCTGGAGAAGAGCTCAAAGATCGGTTACTGAAAATACCTCTTTACGGTCCCCGCAGCATTGATCTCCTGGCCATGTCTTAGCGCCATAAAGGTCAGGATCTCTTAGGCGATCTCGACATTGCTGGGACTAAGCCCCTTCTCACCTCCGGTATGGACCATCTCAATCGGTCAGGTCCAGAAGTTTGCTTTTTCGGGCAGTTTGACCGCTACATACTTATCCTGCTAGCCTTTGACCAAATCTATAAGGATGCAGAATAGCTTCTTCCCTGGGCGCGGTTGGAGGTAAGGCCACCCCTTGATGCTCTTCCACATGTAAAAGTGACAAAAGAGTTCGGGAGTAGCTCTTACCACCAGGTATTCATAGAGCACTTGAAAAGCCTTCAATACCCTCTACCCATTGGAAGGGACCTACGACGGACTGTAGCGGTGGTAATTGAAGAACTCCTTCACAAAGTGACTTAGAGGGAGGCGTTGCCCAAACTTTAGGCAATTTTTGAATACTATGAATCGCCTCCTTGATAGTAGGGCTACCCTTTCATCCCTGCTTGGCAACCTAATCTACCACCCAAGGATTGCCTCCATAACAAAGTTGCTTATGATCCAATTAAGGGCAGATTGCTCACTTTACTCATACTGTCACTAGGCTCCTTGCCCATCTCAAGAGCATCAAATAAGTCCTCTAGGGGGGGGGGGGGGGGGGGGGGATGGCATGGGCACAGGGGAATGTGCACATATACATAATTGGGGATGGCATTAATGATTTTGGCCCTATCCAACGCCTTCATGGCCATCTTCGTAGGTTCGACAAGTTGTCCTAGTGAGGAGACCTCATCCTCCCGTGCCTGAGGGGAATTGCTCCTAGTAGACTCTAAACTAGAGTGATGCAGCAATGAAGAGGAATTAGTCTTACCTTTGTTGGTTGACATGATTGTAGTACTCGAAAAAGGAATAAACGCTTTGAGAAAGTTTGAAAGGTTTCGAAGAAAGTCTGAGTTTGATAATGGTAGAACAAAGAGATTATAGAAAAGTAGTCTCACTTTAGGATCTTCTTATTTATAGGTAAACTGCTTCGGAAGCTGCATAGGCGGTTATAAGGACTCGTATAAGCATGAATCCCTTGGAATGTTGCATAGCAAACACGTGGAAAATATTTTGATCGGATGATCACCTTTAAAAGGCAAAGGGTTTGTAGCTGTACATTAGTCTGCTATAGCACGACACTTGTCATGTCACATTTAATACACAGAATACAGGTAGGCAAAAATCAAATTTTGAAAAAGTCCCTTCAACAAGAAGCTTCTTCAAGGCTCATTCGACTTCCACCTGGTCAGCATGATAAAGACATGATGTAGTTGTGTCTGCTTGGTCTTTGTCGAGCATTATCTTAACAGACTAGTTTGTAGCCTTGAAGTGCCTACCCAGTAAGTTAGAAGGGTGCCTCTCTTTGATACCCTAACCTAAGCCTCGCTTGGGGCTCTAGCACTTTGCTTTGAAACTCTTGACCACTCTTATTCATCTTGCTTCGGATATTTTTGGCTTAGGTATCCATTGCCTGGGATATCTCCACCTCAGCTACCTTCTAGTTTGGACCTATGCACCCACCATGTTGGCCCTATAACACTAGGTCAGATTCCATTAAGTCAGATTACTTATGCTTGAGTAGCCCATATATCTCTTCTCCTTACCTTCACCTCAATAATGAGACTATGAGAGGATAAGTGTTGATTGGGCACTTTGGATGTGGGCTTCTCAAGCCTGATTGGATTCAACGTATCTCGTGGCTTAAGGCTCACCCTTGTGGGCCTAAGTCCTAGGCCTGAATGGACAAAGCCTAGTAAGCCATGTAACGATTAGAATGTACAAAATAAGAATGAAACAGCTATGTTCTGAATAAGTGAGACTTGTCGAGCATAACGACTCTTCTCTCCTACACTTGCAGGAGAAGATCTCTCCCTCTAACTGATCTCCAACTGCCGATTCTACCTCACTATAAATACCAGATTACTACTCAATGGTAAAGCTCTCTACACTCTGCATACTAAGTATGTAAATTACCCTCAAGTATTCTATACTCTCAAGAGCTTACTGCTAACTTAAGTATCAGAGTGGCTACGTTGGCAACCCCTTAGCATCCCCTCATTGTGTATTATTTTACAGGCCTAATACGTGCAGAATCCAAACGATTACCGGTAAGAACTTTGAGACAACAGGTGGAAAAATGAGAAATTACAATTCCTCATTCATGGATTAAAAAAAAATGTACTCTTTAGTTTTTTCTAATATGTTTCTACATCTATCAATAAGACATGAAAGAAATTACAAGAAATGTCTCCATTCTAAATCTTAAGAATTACAATTTTATAGTTACCTTATTCTAGTGTGTAAAACAATCATATTAATATTTTAGAAATAATTCCACTCTATTTCTTAAAAATTGCAATTCTATACCTCTTTATTCTATTATGTGAAACCACTGTGCTATTGTTTTAGATAATTTAATGCCAACCACCGATAGTCAATATAATCGTATATATATATATATATTTATGTCATTCCATCTTGTCAGTATTTCTCAATAGTAAACATTTCAAATATTAAATTTAGTACTATTCAAATATAAACTAGGGGTAACCCTAATCCACACAATTAAAATAATTGTTTCCATTTTATTACATTAAAGAGAAAAACGCATGAGAGAGAACTATTATTTATTGCAATTCCGTTTGACAATCTATAACATCTTTTCCGTTGACTTTATAATTTTTTTTTTTTTTTTGCCAAGACGACTTTATAAATTTGAAGGGGGAAAAACTGTATTTTGGCTGTTTCTAGTTTCTACTCCTTATGCATTATGACGCTTTGAAAATATAGGGTTTTTGGATCAAATTAGTCGCTAAGACTAAAAAACATTTATAAGTTCACGATTGCAAAACCAAACCAGGCTTTGGCCTTGATAAGGCTAAAGCATTAGGCGATGGGGATGAAACTCGGATTAATAAATTCCCTATAATATTATATACATTTTATTTATAAATAATTAAAATATCAGATAAAACTAAAAATATCGCTTAGTAGAGCTCAATTAGAAAATAAAATAATAAAAAGATTTCAACTAAGCCAAATTTTCTGATACCATAAAATCAAACACACCAAGTTTCCCTCTATTTTTATATTATTATTTTTTAAAAATATTTACCTATAAAAAAGGAACCATTTTAATAGCTTAGAGCAACTCCTGGACTAATTGTATTATTAGACTATATCACCATTCTCAAATCTTCCTTTCTTAATTTTATGCATAGATACCACCCCAGTTATCGCAGCAAGAAATATAAATTGTGATTTGTTGTCTAGAAGATGTTTCAACTAGGTTCCTTTTTTTTTTTTTTTCCTTAAATAAGCAATTTGTTCGCTAAAATACGAAAGCATGTTACTGCCATGAACGATGCTTCTCTTTTTTGAGTAAAGCAAAAGCACCGACAGTTTTGTCCCATATCGTTTCCACTAGAAAACATTGTTAAGAAGAAAAGCTTGAATTATACTAATAGGACTTTTATATATTTAAGAAGAGAGTGTAAATTTTTAACATTAATTTATATTACCTAAGATTAATATCCATGAAATCTAAAATGAAGTTGATAGTTATTGACTGCCATAAACACAAAAATATGCAATTGTAACCACAAATAGAATTATCATGTTCGGACGCATGTGGACGTAGTTGATAGTTTATAAAAAAACCTATCACCGATTTTTTACCTTATCCAATCTGTTTCGCACAATCCAAAAGCCAATTTGTAAAATCTCAAGCAAAAATATTTCTAATATCCATTCGACAAAACGAAGAATGACTATAAGTTTTACTGGAAAAAAGGAAATTAATATTATATTTTTTAAAAATAAATCATTAAAATAGTGTTTTAAAAAAAAAAATAATCTCAAAATACCACACTTAAAATCTGATTCTTTAAAATGGGAATTTTGAATGTACTAAATCGGCTTGTGAAAACCCGATTTTATTATTTGTAAAGAAATCGACTTTTTAAAAGCCAATTATATTTTAATTATATCAAACAATTTTTGATATTATGTTATTTTGTAGCGAATAAGATGTGTGCTTCTTACTCAAGTGACTTAGGTTTGTATCATGCCTCAAAGAAGTGGAGTCGCAACAGTCCCACTGTGTAAACTATTCTAAGATAAAAGTTAATCTCATAGCTGTTATTGTAGACCAAATTCACACAAGGCAAAATCAACTCAACTCAACTCAATTACTTTGAAGTATCCAATTTTATATCTTCCTATTATAAACATGTGGTGTAATATTTAAGAATGATTGTAGAAAAATGAATTTATAAGTAAATACTTGCAAAAGAATGGAGTTTTTATTAGTGATTACCAATTATATTTGCAAGGAAAAGATCATAAGTCTAATTAGAAGAGAAGTATAAAAGACCACAAGTTTATAAAGCTCAACGTACATGTTAGTAGTGGAAAAACAGAGGTCTACTTAGAGAGACCTTAGTAATTTTCCTAAAGGTGAGTAAAATGGACATTAAGAGCAAAGTTTAAACAATTCTTCATAATCCTCACTTCTTGACCCTAATTTCTAACCTTTTGGAATTACATGGTATGCTTCTAAATCTACTTTGGAAGTTGCAAAACAACTATAGGGAAATGAGTGGCAATTTGCTCAGTAAATGGGACGAAGATAGAAATATGCATTCAGTACAAATACATTCAAGATTTTCAACTAGGTTAGTTAGATGCAATGCGTATACAAGCAAATGTCATCGCATGATATTATTTGATTTGTCGTGAGATTAGAGAAATTGTATCTACTTAAATCCAGGTTAAGGAGTTTAACGTTGTACATTCATGAATCAAAACCAAACAGGGCTTGCAATTGACAACACCCTTTGCCTAAAACTACTTTCAAACCATGCCCCCTAACCTAGCCACAACCTCCTCTCTTATCACCTAGTTCGACTAAAGGTGAGAAAATGACCATTTCAGTTATTCTCATTGAAGGGGTTTTTTTGTTTAGCTCAAGAATCTTAATCGTTACTTTTAGTAGGTTGCAATATGTGTCGGGTTAGATGTTAGGCCAAGTTTAAATTAGTTCATTTTTTGGGCAATCAATCAATTTAAATAGTCCAATCAAAGCAATATACACAACACAATCACCACATGGAGCTCAACTCCTACATCAACAATAAGCAATATTTAAGTATATGCATAGCACACACATAGACAACTGTATTACAATCATAAGCCAAGAGTATGCCTTTAAGTATTTTAAAATACTCTAACATGCTGTAAAGCATTGATCCAACTTACTTAAATAGTGATGCTCATTTTTTTCATTTATTGCTCCCATCATCCTTTATTATCTTTAAAATTCAATATAACCTCTTTATTTTCGACCTGATATATAACATAAGAGTTCATTTTTGATATTTAAGTATGTTCTTCAGTTAAGTTAAGTGAGTTTTTTGAGTTTTTTTATTAGGTATTAGTTAAGTAGTGTAAACTCTATCCAAGGTTTTAACCTGGTATTTTAGCTTAGGTTGCTGCCCAGTAGTTCCTAATTGTTTTTAACCCAGGTTCTGACCTCGATAAAGTTTAGAGATTATAAGTAGACGAATTTCTAACCTATACTCTGACTCCAAGTGATCTAATATTCAATTCCAACCATCTTCTTACCAACTTTCGATTGCTTTTGCATTTAGCTTCTTTCATCATACTATTTTTTGATTGAGTTTCTGACTTAGGTTTTGACTCAGCATTTTCATATAGGTTATTATCTAAGAGGTTTCTAACTTATGTTTTGACTTTGATAAGGGTATAAAATTCACATAAAATCCCCTTGTTGTCCTACTGTCTGACTCTTGGTGTGATCAAAATATTCGATACCAAACTATATTTTGACCTTGCTGTTACTTCTATGCTTCATTATTTCACACTTAACCTAACTTACCCTAAGATATAAAACCATCACAAACATGTATTCACAGCATGATATCAACACAATTATTGTAACCATCTACTATACTCTTCATCAAAGCTTCATATGCATATATAATCTCTTAAGAAACCTTAGAATTAAGCTTGCATGTTACTATATTTCAACCTAAACCCATAAACACTCATCTAAAAACTCTAGATTATCCATTTTTAGTTATTGCATGTTGCTGGAAACAAATTTAAAACATATTTTTATGAAAATTTAACAAAGTCTCTTTTTGAAAACTACTCCCAGTGTACTGTTTTCATCAAAACAAAATTTTTCCAAAAATCCAACAATTTAATTTTGAAAATTTGACTTCATAATATCAAAATATAGTATTTTAGGAGTATACTCATGAAATTTTAGGTTGAAACTATATTGATTGGTTTTTCAAAAAGGTGGACAAAAGTTGGTATGTTGGATTTTTTCCTTAAGGATCCTATATTAGCACTCAAAACTTTGAAAATCTGATTTGAAATTTGAATTTCTCATGCAAAAATATTTAGAAAAATCAAGTTTCAAAATTTTTGGAATTCGTTTGGTATTTTTTTTTAAATTTAGTTAAAAACTAGGAGGATGGTGACTTAACGAAATCTAAAACTCTGGCTACTGTAGGGGGAAAAGGGACTTATCAGCTAGCCTTGATGCTTGCCACTACTTTAAGCGATGCCTTGGTTGCACTTGTAGGTGTTAGTTTCTTTCGGGTACTCCTTAATCCCCTTACTCTACATTATAATTTTTCCCAATTTTACCTTCTCACTCTCTTTCTATATCTTTCTTCCAAAATTTTTCTAGAGCTCAAAATGAGAAAAACTTTCATTAGGAAGGAGTCTTAGGTTTTGATAATATGGTTGGATTAGGTTTTGGAATTTTTCCCCTAATAACCTGTATTTGCTACTTGGTTTAGGTGTCATCACTTAAAAATTCTAATATTCCTTAATCTCACAGATGGCTCCTTGGTTTGTTGCAACATAAGGAGAGCTATCCTGTTTGTTTTGCATTTTTAAAATAATTTTTCCTTTTTTAATTTTTTTATCTAGTGAATTTTACCCATTTTCAAGTATTTTCAATATTTACAAGTACATATATTATATATTAATTATATCCAAGTATATACATACCTTTTATATACTATTTTATGTACAATATTAATTTTATTACTCCTATAGTTTTATCTCTTAGAGTTCGTTAAATTTACGGTACCTAATTCAAGCGATATCGATATCTATATAATAATATAAGAAATTTAACTATTTTATCTATATTTTAAATATTTTATCATGTTTTTTTGAATTTTAAGCCTATAGGGCTTCCTTGACTAGTATTACTAAACTTTCTATAAGTTCTTAGTCTAATCATATTACTTTCCCGAACATCCATAATTTTTGCCTGGAACTTAGTCACATCAATGTGGGGCTTACAATCGAATCCCAGCAACACAACATTTTCTATTGTACAACACTTTTTTGCTTATTTGGTTTTAGCAAAATAAAAGGCAATCTTGAAAATCAAACCTTAGATATTAAAGTTAAAGTCTAAAGTACTAACCACTACACCAAACACATATTCCTTACTATTTAAGTTTACATTATTATATTAAACTTAATCGATATTGGCTTTTCAACAGTGGATTTTAAGTTCATTACTTAAAATTTGCTTTCAAGATACAATTTTATATCATTTCGAAATTGAATTTTGAAAAAGCGATTGTAAGTATGGTATTTTTTGGATTATTTTTTAAAGAGTCCTATTTTAGAGTTTCTTTTTTTATATAAAATACAACATTAATTTCTTTACCCTAAGTTTTACAAATGAAAACTAAGGGTGGGTATAGTTTGGTTCAATATGGTTCGGTTCAGATCGTCTCCCTGAACTGAACCTAATATAACAATTTTGTTTTTTTCTTTTTTCTTAAGTCAAAACTAACTATATGATTCGGTTAATAAATTTTTCGAACCTAATTAAAATCGGTTCGGTTTGATTCAATCCACAGTTTGAACTGTTTATATAAAATTTTTACTAAACATTTTTGTCTTCTATAAATATGAAATTTCAAATAGAATTTACTTAACTTAATCTTAATAATTGACACAAAATTATGATAAAGAATAACTAGATATGAAAAATTTAGTGAAATTTATGAAAATTGATGGAAAAAAATATAAAAAAGTACAAAATAATTGCATAATTTTTTTTATTTAACTAAACGGTTCAGCTCGATTTTAAATGATATAGTTCAATTTACTTCCCTTCTCTAAATCAAACTACGAATCATTTATACATAACTAAACTGAACCATAAACCAAATGATTCGCAAAAATAAAAAATAAAAAAAAAATCGATTTTTTGGTTTGGTTTAGTTCGGTTCAGTTTATGTTTAATTTACGATTCACTATTTTTTTGCCTAACCTTAACGAAAACTTCCAAATTAAGAAAAAGTTTCCAATATATTTCTAAGATTATGCATTTTTTAAATAGTTGTAACTTTTACATAATGTAATATAAAACAATACAACTCTTTGCATGAAAGGATATTTTGTAACACCTCGGGACCTTAGTAGGAACCTAGGAGCACCATAACTTGCCATACGTTCCTAAAATCTAATGATAAATTGAAGCTCTAAATCACAATTATGTCTCCAAATCTCCTGTAAAAACTGTCAATAGTATAATATCATTTCTCTAAATACAATAAATCGAATGACTCATAGCCAATTCATTCCAAGCACCATCATACCCAAAATGATAACTCTAGATTTTATAACAATTAAACCTATCATTGGCCAATAGATCTAATACACATCCTTCTATCCACTTCCATAAACCTTCTATAATTCACCATATAGAGTTACTAACATCTCTCATCCCTAACTTGATAACAATAGCCTTAGACATGAAAACTTAACCAATCAACTTGCAATTGTTAAAAAAAAAATAAAAATATGAGCCGAAACCCAGTACGTAATGCACAAGTACACACTGATACGACACTAGTCATTCACATGTGTTTAATACAAGAAATAACAGACAACGGGTTAATTATCTTAAATTTAAGCCACATAGAACAAAAGGGTATTTATGACCCAGCCATACCATGATGTTATACATACATAAGTAGATATATAAGTATACAAGTTTTCCTTTAAAGTCCTTTATGCCCAAAATCCAAAGTCCTTAAACATAGTTCTAACTATGTCGTCCTACATGTAAGTCTATTGAGAAATCCGTAATATGATCAGTATTTGCCCCTTAGGGATCTATTATTGTGTGCCCCTATGGCGAGTTAAACAAGCACAAATGGCAATTAACAATTTTTAGGTCGAATATTGATTAATCCAGTTTGATTTGGTACTATCCAAACAAGAACAACTATTAAATATGCATCATGTACCTAGAAAGCTAAGCTAAACCAACTAAAAGTCCTGAATCAAGTGAGTTAGAGAATCCAAAAACAAGAACCTTATCAATAGAATAATTAGTTCATCTTAGTTTACTTCTCAATTCAATACAAATTAAGCTTCTCAAAAACCCAACCCAACTTATTTCATATGCTCCTTTACATCCCAAAGTCCTACTACACTAAGCATTTAAAGATCTTGGGGAAGACTAAGCAAAGGTTAGATCTTTAAGAAAGGATAGCTAAGTGAAACTCTTGGGTAAAGGACAAGAAGTGGGGAAAACTCTTTGAATAAAGGTTTTAAGTAAAGTAAAGTAAAGTCCTAACTCAACTTAGCTCAAAACAATCTAAAGGCAACTTGGAGTGCTATGTAATATATGCTTTTAAGGGATGAGATTATAGATTTTGGTAGGGTTAGATGTGTCTAACACTTAGGTAAGAGTTTGGAGTAGGAAGAATAAAAGAAAACAAGATGGGAGGCTAAACAAGGCATAGCATCTAGATGCTATCTGTTAGCGTTCGCACGATAAGCTTCTAGTCATGAAAAATAACTTAGCATGCTAATGCTATGATGGCATTCTTAGATAGCATCCTCACAACCAGCCTTGTTTCCTAAGCCAAAACTAGCATCCATATGGTATTCCTTCAAACATCAGGATGCTATACACCACTAAACACATGCTAAACTACGATTTAAGCCTAAAACTCACCTTCTTAACCATAGTTCTTCCTTATACGAATTCATCCAACATCAACCTACTTTAAAACTCAAAAAACTAAACCCCAAATATCAATCTTAACTCAACTTCAACATACAAACCTACTTTAGGTAAAACCTATTAAGAACTTGAAAAACCAGAGAAAGGGGATGAGAAACTTACTCGAGAATAAATGAAACTTCTTATAATCCAATTAACAAGTAAAACCTGACAAAGAGCTACAAATAATAACAAACTTAAATTCAATTTTCTAAAGAAATGATAGGAAACTCCATGAAAATGGAGGTTTTTCACCAATTAAGTTAGAGAAAAGAGTTGAACACTTAATCTTACCTTGAGAATGATTAGATATGAATTTTCCATGAGTATTGAGAGTTCTAAGAGCTTAGGGTTAGCCAAAGATGAAAAGGAGGTAAAGGGAAATGGAGAGGGAAAGGAATTGGGGATTTAGAGAGTTTAATAGGGTTTAGGCAAATGGGGATGGTTGAAAATAAGATAAGAATAGGTTTTTTTTTTTTTAGATGGCTTGATATAACCCAAATGCCCTTAATTGTAAAATGATTTCCCCTTTTTAAATTTCCTTAGGCTTTCATATTTAAACTCTTATACTTTGCAATAATATAATTTTTTTCTAAATGACATATAGTTTTATTGAAAATTATCCAATAATCTCATTCATTCTATTATAATACATACTTGGCAAAGTTTTGTTTAAGAGACTCATCATTTTATGCATTTTACTCCAATATTTTCAAGATAACACCACTCTTTGCATGGAAGAATGTATTTTGAGAGACTATAACTTCTTTCCAATAATATATATGTTCATTGAAAATTATCAATAGTCATATAATATTATATGTATATATACACATACTACTAATATGTTAATTATAATATTTTTTATATAAATTTCTTATATTTGATAGGTCAACTTAAATATATTTTTCCATGCATGAGAAACCCAGTAAAGAGAAATCTTAGACATACTTTCACAAACATTGAATCAAATATTACAAAAATCACTATAATATTAAGGCCATGTAAAACATAGATAAACAATCATGGAAATGACTTGATCATATGGCATATTTATCAAAATTAAATTTGAAATGGATATGCTACAAATGTGATAAATGTTTGTAGACATCTTGTTTTTGCCCCCTTTGTACTTTTAGTACCTTTTAGAATAAAAGAAAAGGTTTCTAATTCAAAAAATACAAAAAAAAAAAAATTAAGAAAAACACAAAAAAAATTAAAAATGAAAAATATAAAAAAAAAGGGTTAGAAAATAATTTTTAAAAAAAAGAGGAGAGAATTAGAAATTAAAGATAAATAGTATAAGGATAAGCTTTAATAGTATCTTAGTAGTTTTCCAAGAGTTTATTTAGGATTACTTTGTTTTTCATATTTAGGCCTAATCTCTTTCCCTTAAGTATAATTTAGTTGCAATAAGTGTTAGGGTACAGGCCAATCCTAAGTGCACAAACGAGTTGAGCTTAAGCAGTAAACGAGCTAAGCTCGAGCTCCAAGTTCAACCTTGTAAGCCTATGATAACTCTGATTTTAAATATATTTTACATGATGATTTTATAGTATTTCCTTTACATCTTTGGTTTTCTTTAAAGAAATTGATACTTAATTGAGTAAAATTTTGATTTCAAGGTTTGAACGCTTTCTTAGATTGAAAACGAAGAAAAGGAATCAAGTTTCACTCAATTTAGAGTTCAAATGAATGAGTTATGAAGTTTTGAAGTTATACAGTCTAGGACACAACTGTGTCCATTCAGGAAAATTTGCTAAGGTTAGAAAGTTACACGACTTAGAGACACGACTGTGTCCCAGGCTGTGTCTAATGACGAAAAAAGAAACCTTACAATACATTATAAAAGAACATACTAGGGTTTCGTACATAACATTGGACATTCAAAAGAGAAGAGACTAGAAGAGAAGGAGGAGAAAAAGGTGAAAACAACACCTAACTTCAAGATTGAAGAGATTTATCATCAACAAAAAGGGGTTTTTCATGTTTTATTTTAGGATTTTGTTGGAATTTGTTTTTAGTTTCATTATGATAGCTTAAGATTCTTGTATTTAGGATTGTGGAACTTAGGGTTTCATGTGACTATTAGATTGATTGATAATTTTCAATAAATTTTCTATCTTTTCTTGATTCAATTATGTTATTTAATTGTTAATTGATATTTCTAGGGTATCAATCTATGATATTATGCATGATGATTGAGAAATCACATATGTAATGAGATCTTGACATAATTGGAGAGAATTATATGTATACTTAGAGATAAGATACGTATTTCTTTCGAAAAGTTGTTCATTTGTGTGGGAATTCATTATACATTAATGTGATTCTAAATTATATTACTAAGTGAAGAGATTCCGGTAAATAATTTAGGATTAGGGTTAATATGCTTGAGAAAGGTGTTAACTTTAATTGTGAATCCCTCCGGTCAAGAATAATAGAGATTTAATTGGATACATTTTAAGCGGTCACATGTTAAACACTAGGGGAAATAATTCCTAAATATGTTATTTGCTTTCTTAAAGTTGTTTTTAGTTTTATCGCTTTCTAAATTGCTTAATCAAGTTTCATAATTAGGTTAGTTTGTTAAGTTTAGTATTTTTAATTTATTCAACTCATCACAATTTTTCAGTTAGATAATAGAGCTAAGGTTAATATTAGTACTCGAAGTCTCTGAGGGATCAACTCGGACTCACATCCGCTATATTAAAATTGATAGGTGCACTTGCCTGATATCAGCCTACTTACTTAGGCTTGTAAGTCAGTTTGTTTAAGTTTGTGAGCAAGTTTATGAGATTTCTATATGTTATAAATATTATATATTATATACTATATATTATGAAAATTTAAAAGATAATATCTATATAATATGTTCTAAGATAATATATAATACATAATTTAATCCTTGGTCACTATTCATTAATCTATTTATTTATCTATTTCTTCATTTTGTATACTCAAGCTCGTGAGTAGACTTAAGATCAGGTTACTTTAGGTACAACTCGAGATCGATCTCAATTGGTAAACGAGTTGAGCTTGAACCTCAATTGCAAGCTCGATAAAAAGCTTGACTTGAGGTCAAGTTTGATAATTTTTAAATGAGCCGAGTCTGAGCCAATAGAAGCTCAACTTGGATTGGCTCATTTGCAGCCCTATTCTTCACTTATAGATTTGCCTTATCAAGATGCCAACTTCTTAATCTTTTTTCTTCAACTTTTTTTTTTTTTTTTTTGCATTTTTTGTTAGCTGACATAGCCTATTCTGAATCAAACCCAAAATCACATCCAATGATAGTCATTTTTGAGGTCATATGTGCAATTAAAATTTGAAAAAAATTAGGTTGCATGTATTAAGTTCATTTTTTACTTGAACTTGATTTAAACTTCTTAATGAAAATCTAAGCTTCTATCAGATTGTTTTGGAAAAAACAAACATTGGGGACATGTTTTTTTACCATAAATCACCTCAAATTTGCATCTAATTTCAAGAATCAAGTCGGATCATTCAATTCAAAATTTACTACAATTGAAGACCTTATATCTTAAATCCAAGCTCCGGACCTCCTGCTCCGGACCTCCTACTCCTCAACCAGACATCAAGCTTTCATGTAGATTCACTCCAATCAAATATACATCTTCTTTCTCTATCTAATGTTGTGTTACTTTCTCTTGCTAGCTCAAGGCTTGAGCATGGTGGCTTTCAAGCTAAACTAATACTATAGCGAGCTTCATTGTCCTTTAAGCTTACAACACATGCTAGTTTGAGCTCTTATCGTGGTCATTAATATCTCCAACCACCTAGGGTTTGCAAGCAATGGCCTTAGCCAAGACCATCCATCCTTGTGCCTCCTTGGCCTAAACTAACACCATGGCCAAGTTGGTAGAGTCCTAAAAACTAGAACCCAACACTAACTTGAACTTTAGTAGCCTCCATTGGTGCATGCCGCTGTCACCAACTCGACCACCATCCAAAACCACCAAACATGGTGGTGCAACCACCAACCCCCTATCATTAATAAGATGCTCATGAAAGTCATGTTACCCACTTAAAAGGACCACCGGATCAAGTTGAATCGACCTACAATAGCTGTTCCTACCCTTCTCTCTATTGTATGTGTTGACCCAACCTAATGTCCGAGGTTCGAACTTGCTACCCGCTCTAAGCTTAGCGTCCAACCCATATTCCAACTCCATCATGTTTGGCCTCCTTCTTTTGTTCCTTTATTTTAAAACTTATTTCTATTAAAAAAGAGAGAGAGAAGATAATTTAAAAAAAAAAAATAGGAAGAAAGAAACAAGAGAGGTCTTTTAATATTTTTCTTCTACAAAATTTTTCAAATAAAAGCATTTTTTTTACCTTTAAGAAATTTTTCAGCAAGAAAAAAAAAAGTTTAGAAGAACTTATTTTTAGAAAATAAAATATAATAAACCCTTTTTCAAAAATTAGAAGTTCTTTTTAGAATTTTCAAAAAAATAAAATAACCAAATTAGGACTCTTTTAGAATTGTTTTTAAACTAAATGAACAAAAAAAAAAACCTTACAATTTTTGCAATTAAAAGAAACCAACAAATTAAAGTTTTAAAATAAACTATGGAAGTTTAATTCTAAATAATGAGTAGATAAGCACCTATAGGAAACTACGGGGTGGCTTAAATATGACTTAGAAGGGTATTTTAAAAAATTAAATTAAATTCGAAAGGTCATTGTGGTACTCATATAGGGTTTATTAGGGTAACCATTGAACTCGTGATATCTAGCTTCTTGAAAATTTTCAAAATCGTAGGCTAGTGGTTAAATTAGAACTAATCCGCTTAATTAGATCTAATTTAATAATCTCTCTTGGTTTTATTGGGTAGTAACCCCAAAATATTTTCAAAAAAAAAAGAAATCGGGTTTCCTTAATTTTAGTTGAGGATTTAAAACAAATAAAAATAAGGTTTAGTTTAAATCAAATTAAGGAAAATGAAAAAACTGAAACTTCAGGCTCGACAATGTTGATAAGAGTGATTACATAAAAAGGTTTTATTAATAAGTGCTCCATGATGCAACATATTTAAGGCTATTCATGGTTCGGTTCTATTTGGCTTAAAGGCCAATCGAATTAAATTGTATTTCTAATAGTTTGGTTTAAACTCTTAGTAAACTGAACTGCCTTTGATGGTTTAGGCTTCTAAAAAGCTATGTAATTCAAGCCACCGGAAAAATACATAATTGTTTTGTTCACATGTTTTAGATATATTGTACATCTTTTACTGAAACTTCTACCTATACATTTGATTGCAAATTTTCAAGTAAAAAATAATAATAATTGAACTATAACCTCATATATAATCAAAATAAATTAATAACATGAGTAGAGAAAAAAAAAACAATAAAATACTAAAGAATTTGGTATTTTTAGTAGAAAGCTAAAAATAGGAAAGCCTTTTTTTGGTGGAATAATAGCATTAACTAAAGTTACATATACAAACACGGCATACTAGCCACAAAAGATGAAGCTTATAGCTTCTAGAGTCTCATCCAAGCTGGGTATATAGCAAAAGATGAAGAGCAAAGTATAGGAATTCTTATCTCCTTATACATACCAAAAGAAAATAAGTCTTCTTTTAGCAAAGATAAATAAAATAAAGGAGGATGAGAGAAATTAGCATCATCATGATCCTCATTTTGAGCCCAACCAATAAGTGTGTTTACCACTAAGTTAAGCTCCTTAGGTATATTTTCAATCTTCCACTACTAAAGTTGGCTAAGCTTTTTCTCTACCGGTACGAATTACATTATAATAATGAAAATGACAGTTAGCATTATTGTATACTAATAGAATAGTTGCAGTTGAATCAAGTTGAGTTGGAACTTTAAGTAAGTTAAATTGGACCTGATAATGCAATCTTCAATAAAGCCCCCAAAGTTCAATTGTAATGATATCAAGGGAGCCAACTTTCTTTACGAATCCATAAATCCATTTGCCTTTGGAATCTCTTAGTACTTAATAAGTTCCTATTTATATATATTTTATATAGTGATTTTTGGTAAATTTCCCTTAAATTTTGAGTTTATCTTAAGAAAATGATACTTAATTAAGTAAAACATTGTTTGCTAGGTTTTGGAATGATCTACGAGAGAAAACGAAAAAATAGAAATAAGTTTTACTTAGTTCAAAGCTAAAATGAGAAAGTTATGAAGTTTTGAAGATTGACGTAATTAAACGACATGATCATATTGTTTGTAGTAAAGAATTAAACAATTTTCAAAGATCGTTAGAAAGTGACACAACTCAAGGATACAACCATGCCCCCAGGTCATGTCATTTATAGGCATGCGTAGAGTTAATAATTTTTCGAAAGCTCAGAGAGTGATACAACCCAGTGATACGGTCGTGTCACCTAGTCATGTTGAATGCAGCGAAACCTTAACTTTGAATTTCCTATTTAAAGCTTCATTGAGGGTTTTGTAACAGAACTTTTAGATGACTTTCACAGAGCTTTTCAAGATGAGAACAACTAAGAGAGCAAGACACCATCAAGATATCAAGATTCAAGCTTTCTCGTTAATTTCATGATTTACTCTTTTACTTTTCTTTACTTTTTCATTCAAGATTATTACTTTATAATGTGTAGAAAGTAAATCTTTTGTATCTAGATCTTATGGAACCTAGATCTATTCTTATGACATTGATATTATTAAATCTAATAAATTCTTTAATTTTTTTTATTCAACTCTGTGTGTTTAATGCTTTAGATTATTATTTTCGTAAGTAGTGATCTAAAATTTGATGTTATATAAGAGAATCGAAAGAATTCTTATATAATTAGATCTAGGCATAGTTGATAGAGATTTTTGCAAAATTAGAGATAATTTGCAAAGTCTTTTTGGAATCTTGATTAATATAACTAGAGAATTCATTATATGATAATGTGATCTCAGGTCATGCTATGGAGAAGAGATTCTAACGGTTGGTACTCCTCTAACGGTTGCTTAATTTTTGGAGGATAGGAAAAAGCCATTGTTTAAATTGATCCAACCTGAATTAGTTAGTTATATGCCGAAGTGAGTCCTTCAAGATATCGAAGAAAACTAGGATGGAAGAGTCAGTAAACACAGCAGCTTTCGTAGAGCTACTTAGATGATATGACTTATAAATGAACACAACACGACTTAATACTTTGCTTAATATGACTCACAAGCACATATTAAAGTCCACTCGCCAATAATCTTGAGCTATTGGGCAAGATTAGATAAGAATGTAAGGAAATTGTACTCAGAGAGGGATATCTCACAAGAACAAATATATTTAATATCTAAAAGGATGTAAGGTATATGATGATCTTTTTGGTTACAAAGAAAATGAACTATTTATAGTAAGTTCTTAAGGCAACAAGGAAACCTAAGTAATTATAATAAAGGGTAATACAAATGCTATCATAGTATATTACTAAAAGGATAAAAGTGATGGGTTACTGACCTCTAGGCCACTTACTTGCGCACACCTTAGAGGCCTCCAATGCCTCACTCAAAGAATTCTCTCTTGTTAACCTATCAATGATGAGAAACTGTATACAGAAGAAGGGTGGCTGAATTCCTTGAGAGCTTCGAATGGTTATACCCTACTTTATTCTCTCTCTTGTGTCGAAGCCGACTATTCCCTTGCTAAAAGCTCTGTGCCGAATGACTAGACCTTTGACTGCTAAAAGCTTCCTGTTGAGTGATGGGACATAGGCTGCTTCTAGTCAAGTACTTCTCTCTTGGCCTCCTACCGGTACTTACTACATCCCTTTCTCGTCTCCGCAGTCCCTAATGTTGCTACATCTTGAATCTACTCAACTGTTGTATCCAGAGAATCTTTGTACGTAACCAATGTTACGCTACTACTTATCCATTTCATCTGACATTACCTTTTTTTTTCCCTTTTTATCATTTGTCCAATTTACCCTTTTTCGTATGTACTAGGTATCCCTTTTTATGTATGTCTATTTGTAATTTTCTTTAATTATAATGTTGTCCTAAGGACTTACTATAAATAGCCCTTTCCGTTTGTAGCCGGAACATCTTACATTCCTTATAGATATTAAATATTCTTGTTCCTTATGAGACATTCCTCTCAAAGTCTATTTATATATACTCTTATCTAATCTTGAGCTATCTAATCTTGTCGAGTAGCTCAAGATTAGTGGCTGGTGGACCTTGGCATCAACTTGTATGTTACATCAAGTAAGGTGCTAAGTCATATTATATTCATAGGTGAGTCATATCCCTTTAGCAGCTTCATGTTAGCTATTGCATTCAGTTTTTCGACTTTTCCATTCTATTTTTCTTTGTTACTTCGAAGAACCCATTTGGTTCTCATCTTTTACGATAAATCGTAGTGATAACTAAACTCTTAGGCACATTGTATAATCCTAGTATCAAAGCTTGAGGTTGTGACTAAAAGTTGTGTTGTAATAATTCTTACTAGTTTGCTATTTGATATACTCTATTTTCATTTGGAAGAACAAAGTAAGTATGCAGTTTACTGTTTGATTAGTATTTTTTGTGTGCATAAGAGTTTTTTTGTGTGAAGAGTATTTTCTGAAGCTTTGTTTTGAGAATGTTGAACCTTAATGTTCAGGGAGAGATTAACAATGTCAGAAGTGATGCCTATGGTCATGGTCGTATTACCCAACAAACACCACGTACTACTGATGAGCAAATACAAGACCTTGTCGCTATTGTGGCCAATCTAGCTATCTTGATACAAAGGGTCTTAGAGACTGGGCCATGAGAGAGAGTTGTCATTGAATAAGGCCAAGAAATAGGAAATAAGCCAAGACGATAGATGAATGAGAAGTAAGCACCACCTCGTCATGCTGACAAAGTTACAAGAAGGAGACTTGAGATGGATAAAGTCGAGGAGTATGAGGAGGAAGAGTAATATGTTGGGATAGACGAATGCGAGCTTAGAGCTCCTAAGAGAGCCGAGCATCTCAAAGTACAGATTCTAAGCTAGATCCGGTAGTGCTAATGACTACCTAGACTGGGAAGAGAAGATTGAAAAGATCTTTAACTTTTATGACTATGAAGATGCTGCTCGCATTCGAGTGGCTACATTAGAATTTTCTGGATATGCAATAATGTGGTGGAAGAAGTTACAGAATGTTTGCCTGAGAGCCTAAAGAGAAGTCCAAACAAGGAATGAAATGAAGATATTCTTGAGAAGTAGGTTCGCTCTCGAACACTACGAATAAGACACTTTCTGACACCTCCAAGAATTGAGACAAGGTGGCAAATCAGTGGACAATTATGTTCGAGAGTTTTAGTTACTTATGATTTGATGTAATGTTGTCAAGCTCGAGACACAAACTATAGTGTGGTTCATTTCTGGGCTAAGAACTAAGACTGGTAACATAATGGAGCTATAGAGTCTTGCAACTCTAGATAACGCTATCAAGGCGGAACTAAAGTAGCTAAATGCTGAGTAGCCAACTCGTACTGCCAAATAGTTTCGAGGAGGATCGTCGAGGATAGGTGTCGAACAAACCTAAAGAGTGCCGAAGTAAAGGCAAGGCTGAGGAGACTGAGGTCTAAAGGGACCAAGTTCAGAGCTTAGGATGGAAGATCCAAGGGATCAAGTGCTTTAAATGTCTCGATTATGGACACGTAGCTAATCAATATCAAGACTGCTAAGTCATGACTATAAAGGGAGACAAGCCCTAACTCAAAACAGATAGTGCAAGAGAAGGAGAGGAAGAGATAGGAGTTGAACAGATGCTGGGAGAGTTTCAAGAAGACCCTAATGCTGTAACACCACCTAAAAACAATGTTAAGTATTGTTTTGTTGTACGATGATCTCTCAGCACTCTTATGGCCAATGAGAATAAGCAGAGGGAGAACCTCTTCCATACGAACTACCGAGTGAATGGCAAGCTATGCGCCTTGATCATTGACTGAGGAAGTTATACCAAAGTCATAGTGTAAGGGGTAGTTAAGGCCATGAAATTGTCGACCCTTCTATACCTTAAGTCATATAAGATTCATTAGCTGAACAAGAAAGGAGGTTTACTTCTTGCTGAGTAGGTTAGAGTACTGATTACCATTAGTGATAGGTACAAGGACGAAGTGTTGTGTAACGTCCTTCCTATGTGTACCTCATACATCTTACTCGGCCAACCCTAGCTATTTAACTTGACAGTATTACACGATGAGTATAAGAACACTTACATATTCCAGAAGGATAGGAGTTGGCATTATTTGATTTTAAGAAAGTTTTTGAGGTAAAATGTGATGCGTCTGGAGTTGGCATTGGTGTTATCCTTATGTATGAACGTCGACCCATTGCCTATTTCAGTGAGAAACTTAGAGGAGCTACTTTGAATTACTTAGCCTATGATAAAGAGTTCTACACGCTTATCTAAACACTATAGAACTGGCAACATTACCTACTATCGAGAGAATTCATCATTTACTCAGATCATGAATCTCTCAAACACCTTCAATGGCAACAAAAACTTTCTTAACGTCATGCTAAATGGGTAGAGTTCTTAGAATCCTTCTATTACGTCATCCGATATAAGAAAGGGAGCACCAATACTATGGTTAACACCTTTTCTCGACATCATAACCTCATTACAACAATGTAAGCTAAGGTACTTGGATTTGGTACCTTGCCCGATTAACATAAGCACGATCTATATTTTGGGCCCTTAGTGGCCAATTACAATGTTGGAGGAGCTGTAGATGGGTTCTACTTGAAGCAGGGATTCTGATGAAGGGCGAGCAGGTTTATGTGCTAAGTGGTTTGGTTAGAGAGCTACTCATCTGAGAAGCTCACGTTGGGGGCTTGGCCAACCATTTTGAAGAAGAGAGGACTGCTGAAATATTGAAAGAACACATCTACTAGCCTAGGATAATGAAAGATATGTGCTGAATTCTTGAGAGGTGCGAAGTATGTAAACATGCGAAAGGAAGGAGAGAGCTGTATGGAGAGTATATACCCCTGGCCATACATGAGTGCCCATAAACTGACCTAAGCATAGATTTCATGTTCGGCCTTCCCTAAATGCTGAGAAGACATGACTCGATTATGGTTGTAGTCAATCAATTCAGTAAGATGTCCCACTTCATTCCTTGCCACTTCTTTTTGTAGGAAATTGTGCGATTACATGGAATGTCGAGAAGTATTATGTCAGACCGTAACTCGAAGTTGATGAGTTTCTTTTAGAGGACCTTGTAGAAGAAGCTCGGTACTAAGCTCATATTTAGTGCTTCTTACTACCCTTAGACAGACAGCTAAACTAAAGTTGTGAGCAAGTAAGTCAGTAACCTCTTGTGAGTAGCTGTTGGACAGAATTTGCATGACTGGGATTTATGCTTACCTATCATTGAGTTCGCTTACAATCGCTTAACTCATTACTTGACAAGAAGATCACCGTTTGAGGTCATTTATGGGCTTAACCTGAACTTACCCTTGGATCTAATTATCATCCCAACTATACAAAAGGAAAGCTAATCTAACCTAGAGCGTGCCAAGGAATTCCAGAAGTTACATCAGAGGGTTACTGAATAATTAGCGAGGATTGTAACCCAATAGAAAGAGCAAGGAAGCCGAGGAAAGAGGTGAGTCATTTATACCCTCAGAGACCTTGTCTAGATCCACCTTAGCAAGGAATGTTTCCTGGGCAAGAGGATAAACAAACTATCCCCTAGAGTGGATGGACTTTACAGGATCCTTAGGCATATCAATGACAACGCCTATGAGGTTGAGCTGCTAGAGGGGTACGACGTATCTACCACATTTAACGTCGTTGAGCTAGCCCCCTATGTGCTTAACATTAATAAAGATCAAGATTTGAGGGAAAATCTTCAACAACCTTAGGGAACTGATGGGTTACCTATCTCTAGCTCACTTACTTACGCATGCCTCAGAGGCCTTCAATTCCTCACTCGAAGAATTCTCTCTCATTAACCCACCGATGACGAGAAGCTATACACAAAAAAAGGGTAGCTAAATTCCTTGAGAGCTTCAGATGGTTACACCCTGCTTTATTCTATCTCTTATGCTGAAGCCGACTATTCTCTTGTTGAGGGCTTTGTATCGAATGATCAAACCTCCAACTGCCTAAAGCTTCCTACCGAGTGATGGGACATAGGCTCCTTCTAGCCGAGTACTTCTTTCCCAACCTCCTACCAGTACTTACTATATCCTTTTCTCATCTTAGTAGTCCTTGATGCTGCCGCATCTTGATTTTACTCAGCTGTTGTACCCAAACAATCTTTATATGGAATTAATGTTGCGCTGCCACCTATCTATTTCATTTGATGTTACTTTTTTTTCCCTTTTTATCATTTGTCCAATTTACCCTTTTTCATATGTACTAGGTATCCCTTTTTATGTATATCCTTTTTTAATTTTCTTTAATTATAATGTTGCCCTAGGGACTTACTATAAATAGTCCCTTCCCTTTGTAGCTGGAACACCTTACATTCCTTACAACTATTGAATATTCTTAGTCCTTGTAAGACATTTCTCTCCAAGTCCATTTTCATACAATCTTATCTAATCTTATCAAGTAGCTCAAGATTAGTGGTGGGTAGACCTTGGCATTAGCTTGTGCGTTACATCAAGTGAGGTGCCAAGTCGTATTGTGTTTATAGGTGAGTCATATCCTTCGAGTAACTTCACATCAACTATTGCATTCAATTTGTCGATCTTTCCATTTTATTTGTCTTCATTACTTCGAAGGACCCATTTAGTTCTTATCTATAAAGGTAAGTCTTAGTGATAATTGCGCTCTTAGGCACATAAAAAATAGATAAATATTATAAAAGAATATAGTATAATGTTAGAAAAAGGAATGACAGGTGGCTCGCTGCACTTAGGTACATGTTCTAGAGTCTTGGGACTCTAGGGTTGGGTTGTGCTGATGTTGGGGATGATGCTAATGATGGGTACTTGGAGCTGCCGTGATGAATAGAGGATTTTACAGCTTAGTAGGCCAAGTAAGTAGGACTCAGCCTTGGCACTTATCAAGTTGGACTCGACAGTCGGCAATTTAATATGTTAGAAGAAAGAGTTCAAGGTGTAGGTACCTTGGCCTTGGCATTTGATCAATCAGCCTTAGCAGCTGACTAGTTATTAACTAGGCAGGGGTTAGAGCAAAGTAGGGTGTATTCAAGCTGGGATTTTAGAGAGTTCACCTACTATTCTTCCATGTACGAGTACTTGTCCTTGGCAAGTCGGTAAGAAAGAATTCTTCGACAAGAGATTGTAGGCCTTAGAAACGGCCACAAGTGAAGGGTCTAGAGGTTGGTAGTCCATTAGGTAGGCACTAGCTAAGATCAGTGACTTCACATCTATACATTTTCATGGTAGCAGTCTATTGTGCCTGGTGTTCATTAGCCATTGTCCTAATGGATTGTTAAATGTTCTATTAAGTTCCATTTTGGTTAAATAAAGTTGATTTCTTTAATGCTAAACTTTCCATAACATGAAAGCAAAGAAAAATAAAAGAGGGGGTTGTGGACTAGCCAAATCTCTCTTCCTTAGATGAGTATTGGACTTAATCCAATAAAAAAAGGAGCTTTCATTGATTGGTTGTTTACAGTGAGAAGATTACTAGAGAGTAATGATATTAGATAAACTAGGGCAAAGTTAAAAAAAGCATGAATGTGTGATTATCTTTGTTCACCATGTCTTTGACAAACTGCTAATTGCATAATGCCCCTTGAAGAGAAATTTGATGATGTTGGCAAAGAAAAGTAAGCTGATCGCCACAAGAAGACTTTTGTTTATGGTAGAAAGTTTGCTTTCAAGATCTTGGCCTAATTGTTGTCTAAGGCCCCATGAATGTCTTGTATAGAAGGAGTCTTTTAGAGATTTGCATCCAAAATTCTTTCATCCTCTTCTTTAGAGTTTAAGTGAATTGGTCCTATTAGTTGGAAGAGAATGTTTGACAAACAAAGCCAATGTTGTTGTCATTCCAAGTGGTAAGGGAAGTTCGGTAGTCCCAAACAGTGAGTTGAGCACCTACTTAAGTAAGTAGACCATGTATGATTCCTCTAATCTTCACTAGTCAACTCTAAGAGTCAAATCAAAGCTTGCTCTCCTTCCATTTCCAATTAGTACTACTTGAGACGATTGCACCAATGTTGTTGATTAGATAATATCTCTAGTTGTATGGGATAAGCCTTGTGTAATTCTTATGAAAGTTGCTTCCTTGAGATTTTTGTGCTTTGCTTTTAGCAATTGAACACAAAGAACTTTCTTGGATTTTACTTCAAAATATCTTGTAAGCACACATGCCTTACTAATTTTCAAATTGAGTAATCCCAATCCTCCTTCTTTAATAGGCTTAATAATTTTATCCTAGCTTAGCTAATATACTTTTGATCTATCCTTAGTGCTTGATCATAAGAATTTGTAAATTATTTAGGTAGGCTTTTCAATTATTGAGGCTGGCAATTTAGCCATTTGCATATGATAGGCTGGTAGGCTTTGCAATACTGATCTTGCTACATCCATTCTTCCAATCATACTAAGGCATCTAGCTTTCCATCCACTTAATTTGCCTTGCACATTTTCAATGAGGAAGTTCAAATCAACTCTCGGTTTAAGGCCTTTGTTTAGAGGGAAACCTAGGTACTTCCTAAAAGATAACAATTCCTTTATCCCTATAAATAGAGTAATTTGTTGTTTATTTGAGGATGAAACATTTTTTGAGAAGAAAACATTCATGATTTTGTTTTGATTGCCTTTAATCCAAATGTTTCCTTCAAACCATTTGATAAGTTACCAACTATCAGCCAAATCATTTGTGTACGTCTTAAGGGCTTCTAGCCCTCACTTAAAGGATTCTTTCTTATCAACCTACCGACAACGAGAAATAGTATGTTGAAGGAGGATGGTTGAATTCCCTAGGAGCTCCGAGTGGTTATATTATGCTCCATTCATTATCTAACAATGTTAACCTTCCTCTGGCTGAGAGCTTTGTGCTGAGTGATTGGGCTTTCAACTACCGAGAGTCTTTTGTCGAGTAAATGCAGTTAGCTCCTGGCCAAGTATTTCTCCCTCGGCCTCCTACCAACTCTCCCATCATCTTCTTCACGTCTCAGCCTCTCTCTCCTCACATCTTGATTCCTCCCACCTGCTATGCTCAGAGAATCTTAGAATGGAATCAATGTCGCACTACCACCTGTCTGTTTCATTTGACATTGTACTATTTTTCCCTTTTTGTCTTTTGCCCCTTTTACCCTTTTCGTATGTACTAGAATTTCCTTTTTTATAAATACATTCTTGTAATTTCCTTATTTGTAATGTTACCCTAGGGATTTATTATAAATAGTCCCTTCTCCTTGTAAGTCGGAATCATCTTATCTTAGACATATACATTGAATATTCTGTTCTTATGAGACAACTCTCTCCAAGTCCATTTTCTCATATACTCTTATCTAATCTTGCCAAGTAGCTCAGGATTAGCGGCGGGTGGACCTTGACATCTACTTGTGCATCATATTAAGTGAAATGTTAAGTCGTGTTGTGTTCGTTGGTGTGTTCGTTGGTGTGTTATATCCTTCCATATCTCAAAGGACCCGTTGATTCACATTCGCTACCATAAGCCCTAATGATAATTGAGCTCCTAGGCATACCATATAATCCTAGTATCAGAGCTTAAGATTGTGACCCAAAGCTGTGGCGATAGTCCTTATTTATTTGTTAGTTGAAATATTCTGTTTTCATTTGGAAGAATAGAGCAAGTCACAGTTCAAGTTCGAGTGGTATTTGTATGTACGTGTGAGTAAAGGTTTCCTGTATGAAGACTATTTTCTAAAGCTTTGTATTGAGAATGTTGAATCTTAGTATTCAGGGAGGGATTAACAATGTTAAGAATGATGCTCATGGTCATGGTCAAGTTACCTAACAAACACCACGTATTACTGATGAGCAGATACAAGATCTTGCTGCTATTGTAGCCAACTTAGCTATCTTAGTAAACAAAGTCTTAGAATTGGATTACGTGAGAGAGTTGCTGAGCAGGGTTGAAAGATGAGAGATAGGTCAAAAAGGTAAATGAATGAACGAGTACCAGAAGCCTTTCCAGTGAAGCAAGCACCACCGCAGCGTGCTGATAAAGCTGTGAGAAGAAGATTGGAGTTAGACGAAGTGGAATAGTATAAAGAAGAAGAAGACGAGTACATCAGGATTGATGAGAGTGAGTTTAGAGTGCCTCAAGGTGCCAAACACCTCAAGGTATAGATTTCAAGCTTCAACAAGTCTAATAGTGCTAATAACTACCTTGATTGGGAGGAAAAAATCGAAAAGATATTCGATTTTTATGATTATGAAAATGTTGTCCGTATATGAGTGGTCGCATTGGAATTTTCTGGATATGTGGCAATGTGGTGGACGAATCTGCAAAATGTTTGCCTAAGGGCTCGATGAGAAGTCCGGATATAGAACGAAATGAAGAGAATCTTGAGAAGTAGGTTTGTTCTTGAACACTATGAAAAAGATACTTTCAGATGGCTCCAAGAGCTGAGGCAAGGTAACAGATCAGTAGATGACTATGTCTAAGAGTTTCAATTGCTCATGATTCGATGTGATGTCGATAAACTTGAGATGCGAACTATAGCACGATTCATCTCTAGGCTAAGGACCAAGGTTGGTAACATAATGGAATTGTAGAGTCTTATGACTCTAAATGAAGCCACTAAGTGGCACAAAGAGTTGAAAGGTAGAGGTGGAACCAAGCAAGCCGGATGCTAAGTAGCCGACCCATACTGTTGAATAGGGACGGTATGCCGATCCAATTTAGGAATAACTGGGTATCAAACAGTTTTGAGGTGGAACGTCAAAGACCTATGCCGAGCCAACTAGAAGAAGGCTGAAGCAAGAGCAAGGTCAAGGAACTTGAGGTTCAAAGAGACCTAAGTCAGAGCTCAAGAAGAAAGACTCGAGAAATTAAATGTTTTAAATGTCTCGAATATGGACATGTAGCTAGTTAAGTCCAAACTACCAAGTCATGACCATAAAGGGAGACAAGCCCCAATTTGAAGTAGAAAGTGCCAATGAAGGAGAGGAAGAGGTAGGAGTTAAATAGATGCTAAAAGAGTTTTAGGAAGACCCCGATGCCAAGACACCTTTTGAGGGTAGTGTCAAGTATTGTTTTGTCGTTAGATGGTCTCTTAGTACATTTGTGGTAGAAGAGAATGAGCAAAGGGAGAGCTTCCTCCATACGAATTACCGAATGAATGGTAAGCTATGCACCTTGATTATTGATGGAGGGAGTTGTACCAATGTCATAACTTAAGGGGTAGTCGAGGCCATGAAATTGCTAATCTTCCTACATCTTAAGCCGTATAAGATTCATTGGTTGAATGAGAAAGGAGGCTTACATGTTGTCAAGCAAGTTAGAGTGTCGATTACTATTGGTGATAGGTACGATGATGAAGTGTTGTGTGATGTCCTTTCGATGTGCGCTTCTCACATATTACTTGGCTGACCATGGCTATTTGATTTGAGAGTGTTGCACGATTGATATAGAAATACCTACATGTTCCAAAAGGATGGTAAGAAAATTATATTGATACCCATGAGTCTTAAGGAAGTGTAAGAAGCCCAAGAGAAGGTTACTAAATCACTGTAGCAGAAGTCTTTGGTGATTTCCCAAGCTCAATTTGCCCAAGAAGTCAGGGCTGACAACTATGTGCTTCTTTTAATTAGGAGACTCTGAGAGGTTAGAGAAGTTGAGAACTTACTTACTGAAGTACAACAGCTACTTCAAGACTTTGTCGACCAATTCCCTGCCGAGATGCTAAAAGGTTTACCTCCCTTGAGACGTATTGAACATTACATCAACCCACAACCAGGAGTTGCCTTACTTAACTGACTCACTTATAAGCTCAATCTCGAGCAGGCAGCTGAATTGAAGAAATAGTAGATGAGTTGGTGGATTGCGAATATATCCGTAAGAGCATGAGCCCCTATACCGTACCAGCTATACTCGTGTCGAAAAAGGATGGAATGTAGCAAATGTGCATTAATAGCTGAGCCATCAATAAGATCACTATTAAATACCGATACCCAATCCCACGACTTGATGATATGCTTGATGAGTTACATGGTGCCTTCATCTTTTCTAAGATTTGCTTGAAGAGTGGCTACCATCAGATATGAATGAGACTTGGGGATGAATGGAAGATGGCTTTTAAGATAAGGGATGGTCTATTCAAATGGTTGGTGATGCTGTTTGGTCTGACTAACGCGCCAGTACATTTATGCGGTTGATGAATCATGTGCTCTGACTGTTGATTAGCAAATGCATTGTGGTTTACTTTGATGATATTTTCGTCTACAATGCCAACCTTATCACCCATGTTAAACATTTAAGATCGGTATTTGACATCCTCCATATTAAAAGATTATTCGGCAACCTGAAAAATGTGTGTTATGTCAAAGCGAGGTTATCTTCCTCAAATATGTAGTGTTAGGGAGGGGAGTTTGAGTTGATGATGAGAAAGACAGAGCTATTCTAGAGTGGCCTATGCCAACTAGTGTTGCTGAAGTTAAGGGCTTCCATAGTCTAGCTTCGTTCTATCCGAGATTCATTCGAAACTTTAGTTCCATAGCAATACCCTTAACTGAACTAACCTAAAAGAATTTTGAGTTTAGGTGGTCAGAGAAGGCTTAGAAAAGCTTTGAAGCTATAAAATCTAAACTGACGTATACCCCAATACTCGCCTTACCAGATTTTGAGAAAGTTTTTTAGGTTAAATGTGATGCATCAAGAGTTAGCATTAGCGCTATCCTAATGTAGGAGCGCCAACCCATTGCTTACTTCAGTGAAAAGCTCCAAGGTACTGCCCTGAATTACTCGGCTTATGACAAGGAGTTCTATGCCCTTATCCGAACACTATAAATTTGGTAGCATTATCTGTTGCCGAGAGAATTCATCATCTATTCGAATCACGAATCTCTTAAGCATCTTTACGGGCAATAGAAACTTTCTCGGTGTCATGCCAAATAGGTTGAGTTCTTAGAGACCTTTTACCATGTCATTAGATATAAGAAGGGAAGCGCCAACACAACGGCTAATGCTTTTTCTTGTCGACATGCCTTCATCACAACATTGCAAGCTAAAGTGCTGGGATTTGGCACTTTCCTTGATCAATATGAACATGATCTACATTTTGGACCCTTAGTGGCTAAGTGTAGTGTTGGAGGAGCTACAGAAGGATTCTACTTGAGTCAGGGGTTCTTGATGAAGGGCAAGTAGGTTTGCGTGTCGAGTAGTTCAACAAGGGAGCTACTAGTTCAAGAAGCTCATGTCGAGGGTTTGGCTAGTCATTTTGGGAAAAAGAGGACAATCGAGATATTGAAGGAGCATTTCTACTGGCCTGGGATGATGAAGGATGTGCGCTGAATACTTGAGAGGTGTGAAGTGTGTAAGTATGCAAAGGGGAAGAGAGAGCCCTATGGGAGTACACACCCTTACCTATCCTAGAGCAGTTGTAGAACAATCTAAGCATGGATTTCATGCTCGACCTTCCTTAAACGTCGAGAAGACATGAGTTAATCATGGTGGTGGTTGATTGGTTTAGCAAGATGGGCCACTTCATCCCCTGCTACAGAACTAATGATGCTTTATTCATCGCAACTTCTTTTTACAGGAAATTGTATGGTTACATGGAGTACTAAGGAGCATTGTGTTTGACCGTAACTCAGAGTTCACAAGCTTCTTTTAGAAGACCCTGTGAAAGAAGCTTAGCACTAAGCTCATGTTCAGTACTTCTTATTACCCCTAGATAGATGGCCAAACTAAAGTTATAAACAGAACCATCAACAACCTCTTGCAAGCAACTGTTGGGAAGAACTCGCATGATTGGGATTTATGCTTGCTCATCATTGAATTTGCCTACAACCATTCAGCTCACAGCTTGACTAGTACATCACCTTTTAAGGTCGTTTATGGACATAACCCAAACTTACCCTTAGAATTAATTAGCAGCCCGACTATACAAAAGGAAAGTCAATCCAGCCTACAACGTATCGAGGAATTCTAGAAGTTACATTAGAAAGTTATCAAACAACTAGCTAATACTGTGGCCCAACAAAAGGAAGTGGAAAGCCAAGGAAGGAGACGGGTCGTTTATACCCCTAGAGACCTTGTTTGGATCCTCCTTAGCAAGGAACACTTTCTCAGTAGAAGGATGAACAAACTATCTCCTAGAGTAAATGGGCCTTGCAAGATCCTTAAGCGCATTAATGATAACGCTTATGAGGTTGATTTGCCCGAGGGGTATGGTGTGTCAACTACATTTAAAATCGCTAATTTGACTCTCTATGTGCCTGATGATGACGAGGATTATGATTTCAAGGTAAATCTTCAACAACCTCAGGGAGCTAATAGGTTACTGACTATCGGCCCAATCACTCGCATATGCCTCAAGGGCCTCCAATCCATCACCCGAAGGATTCTTTCTCGTCAACCCGTCGCCGCTGAGAAACAGCATGCTAAAGGAGGATGGTTGAATTCCCCGAGAGCTCCAAGTGGTTATACTATGCTCTGTTCATTATCTACCAATGCCAACCTTCTTTGCTGAGTGACAGAACTTTCAACTGCTGAGAGTCTTTTACCGAGTACATGTGTCTAGCTCTTGGATGGGTATTTCTCTCTTGGCCTCCTACCAACTCTCCTGGAATCTCCTTCACGTCTCGACCTTTGTCTCCTCTCATCTTGATTCCTCCCACCTACTATGCTCAGAGAATCTTGGTACAAAACCAATGTCGCACTACCACTTGTCCACTTCATCTGATATTGTACTATTTTTCCCTTTTTATCTTTTGCCCCTTTTACCCTTTTCGTATGTACTAGGATTTCCCTTTTGGTAAATACATTCTTATAATTTCCTTATTTATAATGTTGCCCTAGGGATTTACTATAAATAGTCCCTTCTCCTTATAAGCCGAAATCATCTTATCTCAAACATATACATTGAATATTCTATTCTTGTGAAACAACCCTCTTTAAGTCCATTTTCCCATACACTATTATCTAATCTTGCCGAGTAGCTCAGGATTAATGGCAAGTGGACCTTCACATTAACTTGTGTATCATATCAAGTGAAGTGTCAAGTTATGTTGTGTTTGTTGGTGTGTTGTATCCTCCGAGTAACTTCATGTCAGCTACTCTAGTCAATTCTCAAACCATTTCACCTTATCTTTTTTTGATATCTTGAAGGACCCATTGGTTCACATTCGTTATCATAAGCCTTAGTGATAACTAAGCTCCTAGGTACACCACCATTGAAGAATCCTTGCAATTGTATGAGTATTGTATATGTTAACATGAGCATACAAAATTATATCATTAACAAAATCAACGTATGATATTTCCAATCAAGATCTATTGACTTTAAAAGGAACCCAATTCTTTTGTGTGATTTCCTGCTTGACAGCTTAACTGAGAAAGTTCATGTGTAGGAAGAAGAGGTAGGGGAATAATGGGTCACCTTGTCTAATCCCTCTAGAGGATTTAATTAGAGGAAGAGACCTATAATTAAGTATGACTTCAAATTTAACCAAAGTAATACAACTCATTATTAACTTATGTGAGCCCCGTATTTGACAAATAGGAATCGGGTGGGTAAATTTAAGGTATCGGTGAAACTAATCCAATTAATCTAAAAGTTTATGTATAGGCTTGACACATTAGATGAAGAGACTCCATTAACCCAAACATTAAAAATACAGTAAAATAATAATATAACTAAAATGGCACAATTTAACTATATTATGTATTGTTTGTTGTAAACGCGTAAAATAAGTTTTGTTAGTTCGTAAACTTTTAGAAATAAATTATATATGTAATAAAATTAATATGGGACATAGAATAATATATATGTATGCATCTTATGTAATTTTTAAGTTTGTACATATACCTGTAATCAATTAAAATACCTGAATAATAGTATTTTAAGACAAAACAAAATGGGAAAATCAATAAAAAAACTAATAAAAATATTTAATCAAGTATGGGCAGTTGGATTATATCAACATTAGGCATGTGGATTTTACTAGCCAAGTGTGAGTGTCTCAAAGAAACAAAACATGCAATATATATACTTAAATTCAAGAGGAGAGAGAAAACAAAAAATCGTTTCTACACTACTTGAGCTCCAAAAATCCAAAATTCTCTTTAGAAAAATTATACAATAAAGATGGAATGTGAGAAAAATTATATGGGGTTTTAAGGATTAAAGAAGGGAATTATGGAAAAATTTCAAAATTGGTGTGCAATCTGAGCAAGTGAAGGTTTGTGAACTTAAAGAGTTTTTGGAAATCAACTGCCATCACCAGGTGATAAGGGAAGCCATGTTTAGGCATACTAACAAGGAGGAGGTTGCCACTGGTGGTTGGAGTTGCACTTTTTGTTGAGGGCCAATTTTAATCCAATTTTCAGAAATTTATAAAAATTATTAAAACTTTCTAAAAAAATTCCACAAAAATTTATTCTTATATATTTTCATGTATAGAATCTAAAAAAAAAAATATTGTTCTGTAAAAATTTAGCATTTGTAATATACTTGCTTAAGAAATCGAAGAAACCAAGTACTTTTTTATGTTAAAATAAATAAGTCTAATGAAATAGTTTTGATCTTGAAATTTTTCTATAGACTTTTCTATGTTTATACTAAGATGTTATGAAGAGATTTTTTTTTTTAAAAATTATTTTCTATAATTTTATTGAATTTTTTGCCCTAAGTTACAGTTAAAATAGTATTTTTAGAAAATGTATTTATCCTAAGGACTTCACTTGGATTCTGAGCTTCACTGGTCATTAATGTATATTATGGTGTATGGGTGCTGTTGGAAGGGGTTCTACCAAGAGGAATTGCCAAAATCAAGTATATGCCACTTATGTGGATAATTTGGTAGTATGGGAATTAGAGAAATTGATGAGTGATGCTATGTTATATAGGGAATTTGGACGTAACGGTGCTGAGAAGTATGGAATGGAGTATTACTTTGATTTCTTCTATTAGAGTTTGGGGGTTGAAATGGATAAATCAGGAAGTTATATATAATCTGAAATTAGGCAGAGGATAACTCAGAGGAAGATTAAAGGCAAATGATCTCTTAGATGTTCCCTCAAAGGCTAAGTCAAAGGCAAGAACATGAGTGAGTGGTGAAACAAGGGTATTGCAAAGGCTAAATTAGAGGGAATACTCTTAAGAACTTTGAAGTTGCTGGTCTTAGAGGAAAGTTTAGAAGGTAAATTCCTTGAAATTAAGAAGCTGATTGAACTCATATGATATCTTAAAGGAAGTAAATGTAAATGTTCTATTGGATACTAATTTAGAGGTTCAATTGAAGGCAAAATTTGAAGAAAAGTATAGATAAGGGAGGCTCAGACGCTAAGTCAAAGGATGAACTCTTAAGGAATTTGAAATTGATTGGGCTTAGAGAATATTTTGCCAAGAGATCTAAAAATTGAATAGACTACATGGTTGGTTCAAAAGGTGCCTTAAAGGATACTTGAAGTGAAATACATGAGCATGAGCACCTAAAAGTTGTTTTAGAAGGTAAATCATAAGAAATCTCAAGTAGTTATCAAACTCAGAAGATGATTCAAAGGATAATTTTATAAAACCTTAACTTTGATATGGATTAGAAGATAATTTGGAAGCTTTCCAATTTAAGAACTTTAAGGATGACTCAACTTAGAACTTAGCTCAAAAGATTTTTACTAAAAAATCTTAGGGGATTTGCTAACCTCACAGATTGACGCAAAGGATGAATCTATAGTGAACTTCAATACCTAAGTAGAGCATAGGATATCTCAGAAGTTTTTCTAGTAAATATTTTAAGGACATCTTAACTCAAGAGATAGCTCAAAAGGTAACATAAACTTATAATATTATTCTAAACTTCTAATACTTAGGGCGTTGGCTAATGAACAAATGACTAATCAACCTAATTCTATTATAAACAAGTAAATTAGAAATATTTCCTAATTTATATATAAAATAAAGTACTACATCAAGGAATCACCCATAAAGATAAATGAACAACCGAGTTAGCAATCAATTAAGTTTCAAGTACGTGGGATTAATATTTCATCGTACTTTAGAGTATTACTTAAGCATACTTGGAGACCTTAGTATGTGTCATGTTGTTGGGCTTTAGGATTACTAATGTTTTCTTTACTAGATTATCTTTATATTTTACTTTGTATTTACTAGATTGCTACTAGGGCATCCTTTACTTTATTTTATTTACGTAATTGCTAGTATGTATAAATAGCTCACGTTGTAAGGTTTTAGAGATATTACACTTATGACATAAATGAAAAACCTTTTAGTATTTCTCTATGAAAACTCTTATATCCTGCTCTTATCAATCCCTTGAGCAAGGATTGTGGTGAGCAACCATAATTAATACTTTGTGTGTAATATCAAAGTAGAGATTAGGTTATATACTATTCATTTAGTGCTTCATATTCTCATGGGAAACTCAAGAATTCACTAGACCCGTTTCTACCTTCCTTTCTTTGATATATTGAAGGACCTAGTGATAACTTGGTGTGCCTAGGAACTTAGTTATTACTAGAACTTACCATGGCAAATCTAACTGAAATGGTTCCTTCGAAATATCGAAAAAAACTAGAGGGAAATGGTCTACAATAAAACAAGAGTAGCTAATGTGAAGCTGCTCGGAGGATGTGACTCACCAAAGAACACAATGCGACTTAACACCTCACTTGATATGACGTACAAGTTGATGTTAAGGTCCACCCACCACTAATCCTGAGCTACTCGGCAAGATTGGATAAGAGTGTATGAAAAATGGACTTGGAAAGGGTTGTCTTACAAGAACAGAACGTTCAGTCTTCAAATGTAAGTTATCCGTGACTTACAGGGGAAAAGGGCTATTTATAGTAAGTCTCTAGGGCAGTATTATAAAAAAAAAAAAATTAGAAGAAAGTATATATAAAGGGAGATTCCTAATACATATGAAAAAGGGTAAAAAGGAAAAAATACCAAAAATGGAAAAGTAGTTAAATATCAAACGTGGTGGACAGCTAGCAGTGCAATATTGGTCCTATAAGAATATTCTCTAAGCACAACAGGTGGAAAGGGTCAAAATAGTGCAGCACTGAAGGGGCCGGAATGAGAGAGATGATGGGGTGCTAAGAGAAAATTACTCAGCTGTTTAAGTGAGTCTCTCATCACTTGGTAAGAGCTTCTCGACAACTGTTGGTCGTTAACTCGGTACAAGGTTCTCGGCAAGGGAATGGTTGGCATCATCACTACTGAGTGTATAGATCAACGTATGACAATTTGGGGAGCTTAAGGAGTTCAGTCACATTCCTTCAACATAAACTTTCTCATCAACAATAGGTTGCCGAGAGAGAATTCACCGGGTGAGGGATTGGAGTCCTCGGAGCCGTGTGCAAGAAATGGGACCGTTAGTAGGTAGTTCATCATAACTAAGCTCATAGGTGCATCATCCTAGTATCAAAGCTCCAACTTCTGAATAAGATCAAGAGTTCTTAGGTATACATCTGTTCTATTTGGTATTAGAGAAGGTTCAGGTTCGTTGGTTTATTTAGTGTTAACTAGGAATTTATCGACTGAAGATTGACTCTACCGTTTTCTACTCCAGTCATTGAGACTACGAATTGGGTCGCTGTGGTTATTGTTCCTCCTTTGTTGGTTATTTGGGTTTCCGATATTGTGTTTAAGGAAATCAATATTTTCATAAAAAAACCAAGGGAAATGTGTTACTGATATAAGGTAACTTCGATAGCAAAATCAAATTTAGGTCAATGTTTCTTTCGGTGAAGTCGTAGATAAATAAATATATATATATATTAATAATAATAATTTAACCAAAAAGGAGAAGATGAATAGAGAAAACTATTAGCTAGGGTTATATTGACTTCTCATGTATCAGGGTTTGGAATTACGAGTGAGAAGGAGATTTGAACTAGGCATTGTGTTACAATTTGTATGTAAGATGACCACTAAATTGTCGTTAAGCCATATATTGTAGAAGCGTTTATAGATCTATGTTTCGATGTGTGTATGTATGTTTGCTTTTAGGTGATGGTGGTCCTTGTTACAACAGTAGCAAGTGGTGGTAGTTTTCTTGGGGTTTGAATTGGTTAATTTAAGGTACTATGAATAGGTGGTTGGTATCTGCTTCTATCGTGGGTGTTAGTATTGTGCTGCAATTTTTGTATAGTAGGTGCACATAGCTGTGTTGTGATTGTCTAAGTAGGTTTGTACAATGTAGTAGTGGGTAGTGAACTTACAAGAGTGCAGTTGTGTTGTGAGCCAAGTATAAGGATTGTGTGGTAGCCAAGAATAAGTGGTCAAAGTTATAACCATAGCAAGTTGAGGTGTTCATTCGATGGGTAAACTATTGTTACCAAAGTAGCATTAGGAGGACAAAGCTATATGGCTATGATTTTAGTGCTAATCTAAGTCGTGGCTGCTCTGTGCATTTAATTTCACATGAATTACAAGTAGTGTTGTATGTTATTATAGTACTAGCGAAGGTGGGTGTTGTTGGTTGTGACTATGATAGAGCTGTGGGTTCATCGTGCTTTCGATTCGAGCTATTCTATTTTAGTTGTTGTCGAGTTGCTATGATTGACTCCTTACTGAACTAATTGTTAACATGAGCTATAAATCCATGTAAGGGAAGTTTTTTGGTATCGAGTGTGCCAAACTATTGAATGAGACTTGGGCTATGGATGTAAACTTGACTGGACTGTAGTTGATGGAGTGAACTTATTTTCGAGCTATTGTGAACTTTTCAATTGTTGAACTAACTCGAAGAAGTGATCTAAGCTATGCATTGTTGTTTGATCTGAACTACTTGTGCTTGTAACTTATAGGAATGAGCTTGTTAACAAGTGAAGCCAAGTGTTAAGCTAATTGGCACATGCGAACCAAGTACTTATCTGAGCTGAATTACTATGACTAAGTAATTGCCGAGCTGAATTGAGCTATTGCAGTATGTGTGTATTATACTGTTGTGTTTGTTGAATTAAAGGACCTTGATTGAGAAAGTTGGACCGAGCTAAAATTGAAATATCTAAGCTATCCTTACAATCAAAATTACCGAGTATATATATACATATATATATATATATATATGCATAATGATTTGCCGAACTATTATACAACAAGGTCCACTGAACTATCATTGACCCAAGGTGAAGTGGAGTACTAAGTCGTTACTTGTGTATGTTGTTATATGTCTACCAAGTACAAATTCTAAGGCTAACTAATATTGTGTTAGACAAAAAGAATTACCGAGTTGTGTATGTGCAAAATTCAAATTGCTACATTATTTGATTGAGCTAAATTGTTCCCATAGTACTGTTGAGTTTATGCTAAATAGCAGTGACTTGTACTGTTGTATGTGTTTGAGTGCCAAGTTGTCATGATTACTTGATCAAGCTAACTTATTTTAAAGTTACCGAGCTGAAATTGATGTGTCCGACTAGAAGTGATTGTCTTGCCAAGCTTGACCTTAGAACTACAGTTTTGTCATGAAGATCTAAGCAATCAACAGAGAAGGATTGAAGCTGCTACCTACCTATGAAGACCTGTATTTCCGAGCTAAATGTATGTGTATACTAAGGAATAGAAGTGCAAGGGCTACTGTAGAGATTAAATTACTAAGCTACTGTGTGTGAGCCAAATTCCGAGCTGTTGCGTATGTATACTCTACTGACCTACTATACCCTAAAAAGTTGTCAAGCTGATATTGTAGACCTTAACTCCTAATTGTCCATTGTTGCTTCCAGTAGTTGCTGAGCTATTTGGTCGTCAAACTAGAAGCCTAAGCTATGGATATGTGTATACTTAAGTGTAACAGCTCAGAATTCATTTGAGGACAAAGCTAGCTATTATCATGGCTATAATTATGAAGACTTGAGATTGTTACTACTAAAATTTGATGGATATGGCATTTTAAATGAATATTTGAATTGGGAATTTCATGTTAATCAGGCTTTTGAAAATTATTTTTATCCAAAGTATGAAAATGTAAGGCTAGTCAGGAGTTTGTTAAGTGCCTTTGTGATGACTTGGTAGCAGCATATGGTAGATCAAAGAATTGAGGAAGGGGATCTTAAAGTTATTACATGAGAAGAGATAAGACGTTTGATGCGAAGAAAATTCGTACCTCGAGATTATCAAAACAAAGTGTACGATAGAAAATCCACCTATGAAGCTAACATCTCTAGTGTACAGGAAAATTAGAGATTATACTTGCTGAGCTCAAAGAGATTAGAGAAGGAAGAAAACAACAAAGGTTTACTCATTCAGAGAATATTAAAGGGGATAGAACTGAAGGAAAAGAAGTAAGAGTTGAAGATGAATGGAAGGAGTGGTACTCAAGGAAGAGTTTGGTTGACCATACCCATGATAAGTAGAAGGAGCCAAAGATGATGCTAGCATTGAACATGGACCCGAGCTATCACTGTATCACTCTATTTGGTTTTTGCAGTTTGGTATTTGACCCAATAGATTTTGGAGTAAGTGAATGCTAAGTTTCAGGTTGAAACTTTTTCGAAGGAGGGTTGATGTTAGGCTTTGGGATTACTAATGTTTTCTTTATTAGATTACCCTTATATTTTACTTTATATTTACTGGATTGCTACTATGGTATCCTTTAGTTTATTTTATTTATGTAATTGCCACTATGTAGAAATAGCTCATGTTGTAGGGTTTTAGAGATATCACACATATGACATAAATGAAAAACCTTTGAGTATTTCTCTATAAAAACTCTCATATCCTGTTATTATCAATCCCTTTAGTAAGGATTGTGATGAGCACCCCTAATTAATACTTTGTGCATAATATCAAAGTAGAGATTAGGTCATGTCGTGTTCATTTGGTGTGTCATATCCTCATAGGTAGCTCACAAATTTGCTAGACCCATTTCCATCTTCCTTTCTTGGATATATCAAAGGACTCACTTTATTTTCTATGGCAAGACTTAGTGATAATTGAGCTCTTTAGCACATCAAATGTTTATGATTGTAAGCTATTAGCTTGTGTATGTACAACGCATGTGCTTGGATATTGTATTGTTGTTATGAAATGCTACACTTTATATATTGGTTGCCTTATGGCATTGTATTGATTGAATTATGTGAAAATCACTTGTTCACCTTAAGAGACAAACTAATTCAAACTCGACCTAACATTTAACCAGACTAGCATCACAACCTATTAAGGGAAATGACTAGAATTCTTGGGCCAAACATGGACCTTTCGATGAAGATAGTAGAAATGGTCATTTCCTTACCCTTAGTCGAACTAGGAGAGAAGGTTATGGTAAGTTTAGGGATTGTGGTTTGAAGGTAGTCTCAAGCAAAGCGTGTTTCTCCATTGTACAAACCTTGGTTTGGTGACCGATCCATGAAGTGCGTAATGTAAAACTTCTCAAAACTTGGATTAGAGCAGGTGCAATTTCTTTGATCTCATGAATACTGATCAACATCATGTGATGGCATTTGCTTGAAGATGCATTGCATATAATTAACCTTGCTTGAAAACCCGGGTTACTTGATGATTAATATGTGTTATTGTCTCTGTTCCACTTACTGAGTAAGTTGTCGCTTATTCCCTATAGTTGTTTTGTAGGTTTTTAATAGACTCACCAGTATCACGGCAAGTTCTAAGAAGATTAGAGTCGGGGAGTGAGATTCAAGACTAATGGGTTGTGCTCTTAATTACTTGTCAGATTTACTAATTTGTATGGAAACTAATAAGGTCTCTATTAGTAACCCTTTAGTTTTCAACTTGGATATGGTTATTATGCTTTATTAACCTGTGATCTTTTATAAACCCTTTTACTAATTACTCCATTTTCTTAAATCAATTTACTTTTACAACTTTTTGTTGAAATTGACATTTTATACTTTAAATGATTGTAAAGCTTAATTTTGTCGATTATTTGAGCGACAAGTTTATTTTCTAAATTTATTTTGGAAAATTACATCACAGGTTAATATCTATTAGACTCAGAATTAGGATGGCTCGAAGTGGGGAAGTGGTAAATGCCTTATGTAAGTTATACCTACATTAGCAGCTAAGTGGCTAGCTTTTAGCTTGGGTTGGTTTATACGGTAGGGCTATTACAACTCTTTGATTTGGGGTGTAACAACTTAATCCACCATTATGGGAAATCATATCTTTGTAAGGTCTTAAGGATGAAATCCATTTTAAGGTGTTAGCTTTAGCTAGGTACAACTTGATGATCATTCAACCCTTTTTTCCCTTTCTTTTGTCAGCAGCTTTTCTTCTAAGAATAAAGCTAGCTTAGGTCGAATGGATAAGATCATCTAAAAAGGGTCTCAATTTGTGGATTAAAGACTTTGTTGTAGCCTTATAAATAGTGGAACACAAATTGATTATCCTATAGTTAGAGATGGTTAATGTTTAACCACTTTTCGGAATAAGACTTATAAGAGTTTGATTCAAGTATTTAGGGGTATAGCAAGATGAGAAGATACTTCCAAAAAGAAAGTAATTGGGACTCTTATTATACTCCAACTTTTCTTAAAGAAAAGGGAATGTAGCCCATCCTTTCCATAAGCTTTGGAGGAACCAATTGAAAAAATTCTCTTCTTGATCTCTTTAGGGGTAACCAATCAAGCTAACTTTTTCTTGCATTCAGTTGTTAGAGATTAGGCATGCAATTGGGCTAAAAAGTTGTATCATGGACTTGGACTTGGTACTCTTGAATAAGAGAGTAGATTTTCAAAGTAGGAATTAATTAGCTATCCTATTTGTACAAGATTGAAAATCCAATTTCCTATATTATCCTTTGGTGCTAAGATCTTTTTTTTTTTTTATCTTTTAGCTAACACCAGAGCTTAATAATATCCCTTCTCCTTTTAGGATCTGTTGTTGGTCAAAATTTGTACAGAATGTTAGTTCTTGAAAAGAAGAAATAAGTTAAGCTAAGAAGGGTATTGGGGTTAATCCAGTGTAGCCACTTCGATACTTAAGTTAAAGTTTCTTTGAGTGAAGTTAAGGAAATAAGTAAGCAAGTAGGTATTAAGAGTGTGTAAAGAGCTCCTACGATAGTGGTGTCCCCCTATTTATAGGCGTCGGTTTGATAAGTGTAGTGATAGGCAATTCAATTGCTTGATATACATGGCAATTCTTCAATTTAGTTATACGTCGAAAGTTATAGGAAGTAGGTAGTGTGTAATTACCAAACTGTTCGTACCTTAATTCAAATCTAAAGTGTTTGACCAAGGTAAGCTGGGTTGTGCTTCTTAGCCCATCAGATGGCCAAGCCTAAGATCCTACTGGTTGTCAGAATAGGTCGACAATGTGATTGTAGCAAGACAAGACATATTAGCATAAAATGTGCCAAGAAACAATTAAGGAGAGCAAAACTTTACTATCATCATTTGCCCTCCGACTCCTATGGTTGAGGATTTGAGTGTAGGAGTAAACAAGCATCATAATTCTTCTCAACTCAAGCTAATAAGTAGGCAATTTACTCCTGTGCTTTTAGTTTGTTGTGCAATCGTTGAGTAAGGCTACTAAGCTATCCAATGTATTGATATTTTGCTACTAGGTATTGCATTAATTCTCAACTTAAGGGTTACAGCTTTTCACTTCTATAGCCTGCTCATGTACCATGTACACGCATAGGAAAGCTGTTAGTTTAGTCATTATCATATCGAACACCTTTGTAACTACCGGTGGTACTATGCCTATAAGATTTCTGACAGCAAATATGTGTCCTTCATCGATGCTTTGTAATAAAATCACATATGGATCCTAATAACTTCTTTTAATTCCCAAAAAGAGGACTGAACCCAAATCACTTATAAAATCCCTTAATGGCTTCATTATGCATTTTTCTAACTGGTCATTGTTATAATGCATTGTTGCATTTTAGTGCTCTACTCTTCTTACTCTAAACTACTCTACAGAAAATTCTCAAATTCTTTTCTTCTAAATTCACAACATCATTAGCTATGGCTAGAAGTAGGGTTCGTTCCACTACTTTAGATGACTTTGAGGTTACTCCTTCTCACCACCACCCCTCCATAAGGAGATTGGATTGGCTTTAATGTCCAGTAGCTCGGCTAACAACACAATTGAAAGGTAAGAGAAGTTTGCTCTTATAGATGCACTACTAATGGATGTCTACCTTGATGATAGATAAGATAGGATTGCCACCAGGCATTTGTATAATAATGTCGTATACAACATTGACTCCCTAAATGGAGTGGAGAGTAGTGCCATTAGGGCACTTGGGTCTAAATACAGCAAGTATTTTGAAGATCTCCTAGTGGAATGGAAACTTTGTAGGCCTAAGCAGGATGAGAGGGTGTGTTTCCCAATTGAATGTGAGTTCTACGTTTATTTGAAGTACTTTGAATTTAGTTTATGTTTGCCTTTTTCTAGTTTCGAAAAGCTTTTTTTAGTTATTTTTGTATTTTGCTAAGTATGTTTTCCCCAAACACCTACAGAATTCTTGTTGCTTTCGAGATAATTTGTGAGGAGCTCAAGGTTAGGGGTATTGTACTGTTGTTTAGGTTATTCTTTACAATCAAACGCTAAGCAAATGGGTGGTTTTACGTGGTAGCAAGACATGGTCGTAAGTTTATGGATGGCTTGGAGTCCAAAATTCATAATTAGCACAATAAGTATGTATCAATTAGGTTAGAAGTTGACCTTAATTTTTGGAATAAATGGTCAGAACTTAATAGGACCAAAGACATAAAATTGCTACCAAACAACGCTGCTACCATGAAAAAAGATCCATGATAGATGGCATAATAAGATGTTTTACTAAGATTTCAAAAGGATCCTTAAGCTTTGTGAGAATGGAGAGCTAATATTTTTTGATAAGGAAGGTATGGCTTGTTCTTCTCATCATGTTGAGTCAAGCTGCTAGAGAGGAGCCAATCTTTACAATTCATTTTGGGGGGGGTGGGGGGTATGGGGGGGAGCTTTTTAGCTTTGCTTAGCACGAATTTGTAAGTTCTATATTTATTAACATCTTGAGTTTTGATGCTCTTTTTTCTCCAAACATAGGTGCAGGAGAGATCAACCCTTAGAAATTGCTGGCCTAAGCCAAAGCTAAGAAGTAAAAGCTTGATTAACATACTGCTAAGGTCACTTTTGGTCAAGGCAAAGCATAGAAACATGCTACCAAAAAGTAAGTTACTGAGAAGGAGATAATATAGTGAGGGAATGTTCCCAAGGCTATATAGGAGAAAGTACCACCTCCATTGAAGAATATTGTAACTAAGAAACCAACTGGTGAGTCCAATCAAGTCGTTGTTCCTAACATTGCTATGGAGATAGCCTCCTAGCCAAAGCTGCTGATAACTCAGCATTAGTAGAGCCGACATCGTTACCAGACCTTAAGAAGAGGAAAGGGAAAGAACTTGCAGTAGACCTTCTGACTGAGAAAGCTAAGGGCCTAAGGGATGGTGCCAAGAAGACCCCTTAGGAGAAAGCTCTCAAGATTACTTCTACCGAGTCTACTCCTTAAATCGAGGAGAGATATTTTTATGTGTCTTGCTTAAGCCACACTATTTTGAATACTGATTTTGCTTTAAAAGATAGGACGAAGTCCTTGGCTTTGTTGTAGGGGATTTGATGTGAATCGGAGCCAAGGATTGACAAGGACGATCTCAAGATGGGTTTAAGTTTGCAAAAAACTTAAAGGACAAAGTGAGATGTGCGCAAAAACAAGAAAAGTAAAACAAGCAAACCTATGAATGGCTCTAAGGATATAATGCTCTAAGGAACTTTCAAGGACTCACGGCGTAACTCGATATGATACACAAGATGGTTCGATGAGGTTACTCACCACCTAGCCTTATTTAAGGGTTAAGATAAGAGTGAAGTAAGCAAATAAGCTAATGAGGGCAATGTTCACAAAAGGTATATTCCATATTCTGATATGTGATAATGATGCCTTGAGGCTACATGTATAGTGGTAATTTATACTTGAAAGTTAGGGCATCCTGCCTTAAAAATGAAAAAGACTAAAAGCGTAATGCTTAAAAAAAAGTAATGTACAAAGAATAATAAAGGGTATAATTAAAAATACAACAAAAGTGGGTATCTTGTACGGAGGATTCTAGCACATGATTGCTCAAACACTTAGCTCCTTATGGATGGATGACTTTCTGGCAGAAAGGAAAATTTTGTATGATCAGGGTCGTGACTACTGAACTAAGGTGCTAAGCAATGGTGGTAGGTCGGCTATGCCAAGCCAAGCAAATAATTCTTCTAAGGTGAATTCACCTCCAACAAATTCAATATAACTCAAATTCAAGTCGACTAGGTAGGTGGTCATATCTACTGAGTTATTGTCAAGTGCGACTCTGGTCGGTAGTAGGAGATAGTTAACTAGTGTGAGAGGGTTTGGCTCGGCTAGGGCATCAAGTTGGCAGATTATAGCAGCTCAAACTCCTCAGTGGTAGGTTGTAAGGAGAGAATTCGCCTAGCCATACTTTCCAGCCCTCGACTTTGAGCTCGAGTTAAGGATCTACTGGTTTGATTCTTATTAGGATCATTCTCCCCAAAGATAAAAATATTTTGAAGAGAGATGTTGATAGAATATGTTAGAGTAATAAGCTTACATCACTACTAAAGTGTACGATGTAAGTTTCTAGGCCATTAGTAGTAACTTTAATTCGCAATGCTTATGTGGTTATCAATCCTTTATGCTCGCTTTTACATATCAATAGCTATGTTTTAACGGCCATAGATGAGGTCGAAGAGGACATGAGAAAGGAAAGTAAGTTGTATTCTCTCTTCCTTATATATAGGATCGAAAATCAATTAATTCCTCATTTCGTCATTTCCATACAAAAGGTAAAGGTGGCTTACAATTCCTCCAAAGCACAAACTATTGCGACTGAAAGTGCAAGAATAAAGGCTAAAATAGAAATTGAGAAGCTACGAGGAGAGCTCGTGTCCAAGCAAAGGGCTCATAGAGAGGTGTTGACTCTAAAGACATAAAATGATGAGCTTTTCAAATAAACTCAAGAGTTGAAGGATCAACTACATGAGTGAAAGGAAAAGTGCCGGAGTTTAAGGTAAACTATTGCCTCAATAAGTGAGGAGGAGGACAATTTAAAGGTCCAAATCAAGGACCTGGAGATCAAGAATTCCAAACTTGGACTCAGGTAACTAAGTTGGAGCAGGCTTCCAAGGATAGACCTTTCATAGAGGAAGCTTTAGAGATTGTTGCACATAGTCGATGATACATACCTAGTCAATGATATGAGAAGTTACTTTGAAAGAAGCTGTTGGAAGGGGTATAATTGGCTAAGGAGGAAATATTAAAAGTTCACCTTAATTACAAGCTCTTTTGCCTAAATTTTACTGATGTTGACAATGACGATGGTGAGAGTGATGATGATGTAGAGGTTGGCATCGAGTAGGGAGCCGAAGGTCAGGGGCAGAGTGACGACCACCCTGCCATTGCTAAGACCCTTATCCTTGCTGAAGAGCATACTTTAAAATAAATACCCTCTGCTCGAAAGGATGTTCCCAGTGCTCCTAATGAAGTGATTAACACCAATCAATATCCCAACTCAATTAGTATTGAGGAATATGCTGTCAATCAAGACCCCAATTCCGTAAATTTTGCCAAGGGAAATGTTACTGACCAACCATCCAACTAGTTTAACTGTTTATGTTTTAATCTTTCATTCGGTCGGGATACCAACCTTTCTAATTGTAATTTTTAAACTAGTTGAATTATTTTATTAATATTTTGCATGCTTAACTTGTTGTGCGTTTTATTTCATGTACTCTAAGAAATTAGCAATTCATATTTTTCCTAATGAGGCTTTCAAATTTGCTTCCCTACTTTCAATAGGGAGATATTCACTTATTTGTTCATCCTTAAATATAGTTAAGAGAAGTTCGCTAATTGTTTTTTATCAAAATTTATTTTAAGTGTTTAAGTTCATCAATCGAACTAAATTAAAACTTATAAAAGGTGGTTAAGTTCATTAATTGTATCAGGTCAGAACTCTTTTAAGTCAATTAAGCATGTTAGTTGTTTAAAGTCTGAATTTAAGCTTCTTAACCGTTATAGGTCATAACTTTAGTAGTGTCAGCTTGTTCACCGTGTAGACTGGAATTATGTCATCTATTAATCATAATTAAATCAAGCATAATTAAGAACATCAATAAGGATCTATATGATAGATCGAAAAAAAAAAACACTTCATTTCAATAGAGACAAGGCTATTACCTTATATAGCATGAAAACATTATACCTTAAATAATGAATAAAACGTAATCATTCAAAATACAATTTTAGATTTTCAGCATTACGTGCTCATAGGATAACTCATCCATCCAACCTCTCTAGTCTGTAGGCTCCATTCCCGATGACCTCTTGGACTCGCATTGGATCTTCCCAATTTGTGGCGATTTTCCCTTTACTATCTTGCATACCCATCGCTTCCATCTTCTTATAAACCAAGTCCTCCGGTTGGAAGACTTTGTGCTTGACTTTCTAATTATAATACCATGCCACCCTATGTTGGCAGGCGGCAACCCTTGCTCTTATAATGTCCTAAATTTGTTATATGGTATCTAAATTAATTGTTAGGCTTACTTGATTTGCCATGATGCGATACCTTTAAGCGCGCAAATTAGGTGGTTCCAAGTTGATCGGCAAGATGGCCATTAACTCGAAGGCCAGTCTAAAAGGATTTTTCCTTATTGACGTCCTATTGGTGGTCCTGTATCCTCATAAGATATTAGGGAGCTCATTAGCCTATTTCCCCTTTGCTTGATCAACTCTTTGCCTCAAATTATATAGTATGGTCTTATTAACAACCTCTACTTGTCCGTTGGTTTGGGGATAAGCCACTAAAGTGTAATTCAATCAAATGTTGTGCTTTTCATAGAAAGCTTAGAACTTATGATTATCGAACTATGTTGAGCTCTATTTCAGTTTTCCTTAATTTAACTTATATTAAGCCTAATTCACTTAACATAAACTACTTGACATTAAATTAAGGAAAAACATTTTTCTTTTAAAAAATATTTTTTAAAAAATTGGAGTTGCCAACTAATTAAACTGGTGAAAATGAAATTAGGGTTTTAATTTTAGAAAATTAACAAAAAAAACTAAGATCGAGGGCTAACCTACTAAAACTAAGTCACTATGTAAAAATAAAAAAAAATTAATAGGCTTTATTTTTATAATTTTTCTAAAAATATTAAGTTATATACAAACATACAAAATATAACTAAAATGAATTTTTTAAGACTTTTTATTGTGAATTTTCAAGAAAAAGGAAAAAAAATTATATTTTATACGGTTGCCTCAAAGATCCCTACGTACCTACTAATCAAGATTAAACCAATATAATTCTTTTTTTTATAAAATATTTAGTAAGTGGATTTTTTTATTTTTGAAAATCCAGCCAGATTTACATTTATTTAACAATTTATTATTTTTTAAAAAACACCTAAAAAGATCTAATTTCATGAATCTAAGAAAACCTTAGCTAATTAAATCTTTTTGAAACTTTCGGTTAAGATTTTTTTCATTTTTTTTAAAAAAATCACTATACGTAATAAAATATCTTTCCTAAATTCTATATACAAGATATACTAAGGTACGTATCCTCTCCAAAGATGCGAATCTCGAAGAAAAGATACGCGATTTTTCAAAAAATGCCATTTTCAGCTAAAAAATGCAATTAAACTAAATTAATGGAAAAATTCAAATTATCTAAAAAAAATATAGCAAACAATATGACAATTAAGAAAAAAACCTATACTAAAGAAAATAAATTAGTAAAATAATTAATTAACTAAAAATAATAATTAAATAAAACAATTTTTATTACCTAAAGGAGTCAAGTTGTGCGTAATCAACATATTCTTGTTGACCGTGTCGTGATCGTCTAGACTACGTTTGCATGCTCGATGTGTATACTGATTAGCATGTTCAATAGTAGTAGATCATGTTAGATCGAGTGAAGTCAAGATGTGGTTGTGCTTATGATATCGTGTGTGATCAAGCGTGTGGTTGCATGTGTGATCAAGCGTGTGGTTGCATGTGTGATATCATGTGTGATTAGTGTATTTTATATCTTGTGTATTTGTGTGTGAATCTCGGTGTGTGTGAGTGTATGCAAAACGAGTGCAACAAACTAACGTGTATGTGATTGTGCAAACTGTGATCGAGTGACAATTGTGTGTGTTGTGTAGTGAGTAAAGGATGGTCATGTGTATTGTGCTTGTGTTCGTATATGTGTGTGCAGTCGTGCAATGGTGAAAGGGCGTATATCAGGCGAGTGAAGGAGTCATGCGTTGTGGTCAGGATGTGACTGTGTTTGGTCAACACGTTGAGGCAGTGTGTATGCTACCGATATAGTGAGGGGCAGTGCACAATTGCATGAGTTTGGGACAGCGACCAGCGTACATGGTGATTAAGCGTACGGTAGTAAGTGTTGTGTATAGATTGTAGTGTAGGATAAGTGTGTAGTATGGCTTGTCAATGTTCAGGTGAATGTGTGCAGTAATGTTTGTGTTGCAATGTGTGGCGTGAGATCAAGTGTAGCGCGTCAGTGTAGTAAGTTGAGGGCTACTGCGTGTTTGTGAATTGTGGGCTGTGTGACGTTAAGTCGTCGTGTAGATGTGAATTGTGTGTGAAAACAGTATAGGTCAGTAAATGATTGGTGGAGTGATGGTGTTGCGCGGCTATTTATAAGTAGGATATGTGGTCGTATGGGGATGAGTGTGGTGATATTGTATTGTAGGGGATTGTGAAAAATGTGTTCAAACTTCATCGCCGAATTCCTATATATAAGTCACATAATCGAATTTTTTGTATCTTTTTTTGGATATAGATTTAATCTCAACTAATTTTAAATATGAAAGATACAATAATAAATCCTAGATATGAAAGATACAATTTAGATTCTTTAAAGATTCAATATAGTTTTTAGAAACTCTATTTTAATTTAAGCTTTCTATCTTTCGAGCTCGACTCAATCCAACTTGATTTAGCCTAATAACCTATTTAATAAATCCTAAGTATATTTTAGCCCAATATAAATTAGATAAAAATCCACTTTATATCGAATTGGACTAAAAAATATTTCAATGAAGCCAATCCTTTAACGAATTAGGATTCATTAAATTGAACACACACCATTATCCATTTTGACCCCAAACGACTTATCTTGACTTAATTCGACTCGACTCAATACCACTTAACTTGATATGATTTGACACTTTATTTTTATTTATTTATTATTATTATTTTTCTTCTTCTTCTTCTTCTTCTTCTTCTTTTATTTAATTTTCTTCTTTTTTTCTATCTTTATTTTTTTTTTCATTTTTTATTTTTTTTTCTTTTTCTTTTTCTTTAACTTGGCTCAATAAAAATACTAAAATAAAATGGTAAAAATGAGGTATCTATAAACTTTAGACCATTAACAGTGATTATTATATAAGGGACTCCAAACCTTGACAAAATAAAGTTCGTTACAAATGACTCAACTTTCTACTGGGTTATCTTTGCTACTGTTTCGATTTTTACCCACTTGTTGAAATAATCTATTATAACTATTACAAATTGTCATTGTGCAATAGCCTTGGGAAAAGGCCCAAGTATATCCAATCCCCATTGCGTAAAAGGCTAAGGGTTAGTCAAGTTGTGTAGCTTGTTGGAAGGTATATAGCTTAAGACTTCATGCTTTTGACACTGTAGGCATTGTTGAATTACATTCTTGGCATTTTCTTTCATGGTTAGCTAGTAATAGCTAAGCCTTATAGCTCAAACATACAACATCTAGGCTTTCACATGGTTACTGCATACCCCTGCATGCAGATAAAAAAGAACTTGCTGTACATCATTAGGTGTAAGGTAACAAAGATATGGCTGAGCAAAGCTGTGCTTATAAAGTTCATCGTCAATCATAGTTTAATATATAGTTTGATATACAAGCCTTTAAGCTTCCTTCTTATCTAAGGGTAATACCCCATCTCTTAGATATTTAATGATTGTATCCATCCAGGATCTCTCTTTCGAGCAAGATTATACCTTATAACATTGCCCTGTCACTTCCAATCTCTTGCTTGACAGATACTCAATGAAGAGTTTTTCATTCAAATTAGGAAACGGCGTAGTAGCCAGCTTTGACAATTTATTAGTAGTGATATTCTATGATCTTAGAATCTTCATAATTGTAAAGGATTGAAATTCCTCCATTAGCGTTCGTATAATGCCTAAGTACTTGCTCATTATTTCTTCCTTTGCCATGTAGTCTCCTTCGAGTTGATCAACAATCAACTATGAATTCGAAAATGCTTCAAATTTCTTGACACCAACTTCCTTTACCATCCTCAATCTGACAATGAAGACTTCATGTTCAACTTTGCTATTACTTGTCAAAAATCCAACTTTCATTGTATTTTCACATTGTATGGCCCTTATAGAACAAGTCTTGCTCTACTACCTTCTCATGTGGAAGAGCGATCTACGTATAAGTTTCAAATAGGTTTTTTAACCATCTCAATGTTATCCTCTTCTTTAGTAAATTTAGCCACAAAGTCTATCGAAATTTGTACCTTGAATGTCATTCTGGGTTTGTATTACATGCCATAAGCACTCAATTCAAGAGCATATTTCATCATTCTTCCCACTGTATCAGGTTACTTCAAGGCCTGCTATAGTAGTTGATCCATGAGAACTACGATTTAGTAAGCCTTAAAATATGGCTTGAGCTTTCTTGCTAAAATCACCATGGCTAATACAAACTTTTCAATGTTAATATATTGTTGCTTTAGGCCTTACAGGATGTGGCTTACATAATAAACCAACCGATGCTCCTTTTCCTCAATGTGAACTAGAGTAGAGGAAAGTGCTCTACTACTGATAGTTAAATACAAAAATAAATCCTTTCCGAAGATAGGTTTCAAGAGCATTAGTGGAGATATTACAAAATCCTTCAACTCTTTAAATGTGACCTTGCATTCATCTATCCACTTAAACTCCTTAAGGTTCTTCAAAACTTTGAAAAACTTGGTGCATCTATTCACGCTTTTTGAAACAAACCTATTCAAGGTGGCAATCTTACTTGTTAGTTCTTGGACTTCCTTGATTGTACTCAAGGACATCGTGTTCTTTATTGCATCAATCTTTCTCAGATTTGCTTTAATGCCCCACTAGGTCAACATGTAACCTAAAAACTTGCTTGGGGTAGCTCCAAAAATGCATTTCTACATGTTTTGCTTCATGTTGTACCTTCTCAACTTATCAAACGTCTCATGTAGGTCAATAAGGTGCTGATCTTCTTCCTTGCTCTTGACTATCATATCATCGACATACAATTTGACATTGTGGTGGATCTAAGGCTTAAACATCTTTGTCATGAGCCTTTGATAGGTCGCACTAGTGTTTTTTAGCCCAATGGGCATAGCCAATAGCAATATGTCCCAAAGTTTGTGATAAATGAGGTGGGCACCTCATCTTCCTTTTCCATTCTGATTTAATTAGCTATAAAATGCATCAATAAAAGAGAATAACATATGTCTAGTAGTTAAGTCCACCATCTGATCAACTCTCGACAAAGGAAAGTAGTCAATGGGGTAAGCTTTATTCAAGTTTGTGAAGTCTATGCACATATACCTCTTGCCATTCGATTTCTTGACTATCACACAATTGGCCAACCATGTTAGTTAAGGCTCTTCTCTTATAAACTCTGCCTTCAATAGCTTTTAGACTTCTTCTTCAATTGTGACTTGTTGCTTAAAGGCAAAATGCTTCTTCTTCTATTGAATGACTTTCGCATTAGGATATATCTACAACTTGTATGTCATGAGCTCTATTAGGATGCCCGGCATATCTAAGAGAGCCCATGCAAAAACATTGGCATTGTCCTAAAGGAACTCTATCGAGTCTTATCGGATCTTCATTAACAATGGCTTTTATATCTTAGTGGTTTTAAGGATCATCTCCTAATGGAATTTCTTCAACCTCTTCCTTAGCACTTTCCACATTGTTAGACTTACTCTCTGGATTCGCCTCAATATGGAAAACTTTCTCGCATTTTAGCACTCTTAAGTACAATGACTCGGCCATCATATAAATAAGTCGACAGCGCAACCATAACAAGATAGGACAGATTGGCGTAAAATGTGCCAGCCAAGCAATAGTTAAGGAGAGCAAAACTCTACTATCATCAAGATCCACTTAGTTCTAGCTTTCATTTTCTACAAACTTTCATCTCTATTCAAAATTTCCTCTAAGTCTTGTTTTAATTGTTCCATCATATAAATAAGTTCGTGAGAAGGGTTTTCTGTGATATAGGCATCTATTTTATGCAGTTGGTTTTATAAGTCTTTCTTTTGCACATGTATTAGACCAAGAAAACTTTATTCCATTGATTAAACTTTCTTGGAATCTATTTTAAAGCTTTTAAGCAATTGAATCACGTTCTTGCTAAGTGTACTTTATAAGTTCTAAACAGTCAGGATATGAAAAGCACATAGGCTGAAATCTAAATAGCCTATTTTTTAAAGAATAACTCCTCAAGGGATGAGTGTTGAGTAATTTGGCATAATGATTCAAAGGCCAATTCTAAATATGAAGGACCATGACTTTAGGAGATAACTCCCTCCATTTTGCATTACACCATGCCCCATCTAACTCTTTTTGAATGAAGGAGGTTAGTCTTTGTTTACTGGATTAAGTAAACTTAGGTCCAACAAACCCCATGCCAATAAATCTATAACCATTCATATAGTCCAAATAATTAAAAGCCCTTGTCTTATTGAAATTTATTATGCCACATTATCCATGGGGGAAAACAATATCATTAAAGTCACCTAATGCAACCTAAGGAAGAGAATGAAAACGATGATATTTCTCTAGAACTTTCCTATAGATAAGGTTTAAAAACAAGGTTAAGGGATCCATAAATGATAGAAATAACTAAAGCTAGGTTGCTTGATCTAACCTTGCAAATGAGATAGAATTATTGAACAATTTGCTTAGCGACTTCAACATCAAGAATTTCACTAGTCCGTAGTAAGAGGATGCCTCCGCTCTAGCCTTCAACTTCTTCTATTGCAAAGCCATCCAACTGTGATTGGTGAAAGAATGAAAACATTATAAAATAAAATTTTAAATCCACAAATAAAATAGTAAAGTTCACACGCTTGATGGATAATCATTTTAGTACTAATCCAACTTCTAAGCTTCTTATTTAGCTTCAAGTATGCAAATTCAACCACTCTCAATTCAATTTCCAATATTCACATACCTAATGTAGGATAAAATAAAGAGTAAAAAATCAAACATTTTAGTAAATACATTATTACATGATACAAGTATGTAACAAATTTACTAAATCATACAAAAACTAACTGAAAATAATAAGGAGCAAAGAATTGCACTATTTGGATCCTTTCAAAACTGAATCTTAAACTAAATTGAAATATAAAAAATTACATTTTACAATTTGGTATGATCTAATTCAACATTATGAACAACCTATTATATGATAACTATAGGAGCAAATTTTTTTTTTTTGATCTTTTTTAATTATGAGCAAACTGATAATAATCACTTAACCTTATATACTTTCAGAAAATTTTACAAAAGGGGCAATATAACATTCTTATATTATTCTCCTTTGAAGTACTTATCATTGAACCTAAATGACATCTCTTTAGTTGGTTATGGAGAAGATTAATCTCCCTTAGTTTAACGTGTGCTTTCAACACCAGTAAATTTGAAATACCTAATAGTCTCGTAGCTGTCGCGATCACTTGACAAAATAAAACACTGTAACGCTCCTTGTCCGACGTTTCGACAGGTTCGCGTTATGATCACTTAGGCAGGTTGCCTTTTTTAAATTAGGTATTTCTCGTTAAAAAAGATCGGGTCTTATTTCATTTTCTTTAATTTTTGAAAAACAATGAAAACCCGCATTATAACTGGTTATTGATTTAAAATGTACTTAATGGAAAAATAATCAATTTACTAAAAGATTAACATAGTAGACTTATTAGCGTATATACGCTTGACTCTTGAGTTATTAGAAATATGGATAGATAATATTATTTAGTTATATATATATATATATTAAAGTTATATGTGACTACTGAATGGTTTTCAATGTAACAATGTGTCATTAAAAAAAAAGTTACGATAATTTTTTAATATATAGAGATGAAAGATCCTATATGCAAAAAGTTATATTGTTTTGTATTAAATTATATAAAAATTGCAATGGTTCTAATAATTACGTCATTCATATAAATGAAGCGTCTAAGATCTTAGACAAAAACTTTTGAAATTAAGTTTTTATACGGTTATTTTTACTAGATTTTAATAACTTTTAGTTATCATCGATGTTCCAATTATTGTGAATGCTAAATTGCAACAAATACTAACAAAACGGGAACGACGTATTTTCTTGAGATAATTACACCCTTATACACTGCAAAAGCAGCCAAAGGTACTAGTTTATTTGCTTTCAGATTTTCTGTATTTAGGTTTAAATATGTACCGTTACTGTAATTTAAAATGATTTATTATAACTAAAAGTGACTAAACTATATAATTATTTTTGAGTAACGGTACTGTAAAATTCTACAAGAATAAAAAAAGAAAAAAGAAAAAAGAAAATGGAGAGACATATAGCACGACAAGAGCACCCGACGAAAACTTTTTCCTTCTTTTTCTCGTTTTCTGGTTATAAAAGAAACATTCCAATGTATGATTGCAAAATAGGTAAAAAGGAAGGTCCATCCAATTCTATCTAACCCCTCGGTTGAGCTTTTTAAAAGTAGGAAAAATGGGGTTGGTAAATGGAAAATTGGTGAAGCTTTCATATGGATCCTTTTTCCTTTGCATTAGATACACTATGGAATATACCGTTAGGGTTTGATGGCTTTAGGACTATTTTAAGCATACACACAAGATGCCCTAGATCCTTTCTAGTCCTTTGCTATCTTACAACGGCATAGAGGACAAGAGTTGTTATGAGAGAGCCACTTTTGGATACATGTTTCATGGTACAAATGACCACAAGGTACTTGCTTGGCCTCATTTTCTTGGTAGTAACCTACCATGCAAATCGAGCAAGGCTCCTCGGCTCCAGCCACCGTTGGAAGATCCATAACCACCGCCTTCAGCCTCAAGTCATCACGATTGTTGTACTCTGGTGGTGGTTGGAGAACCTCGTCCAGATCGAAAAGGAGGTTGATGAAGTAGTTTGCCATAGGTCTAGTGTTTGAGAATAATGAAGAAGCCATGGAAAGAGGCATGGGAGGTAGTGGTGTATGCCTATGTTTATTGATGCTATGCCTTCTAAAAATGATATGGTTTTGTGTATTTATAGATAGACGGTAGGTCGATCATCGACTTTATCTTATTCCTGCAAGCCAATTGAAAAAATTAATGCACCTAACTTTTATTTATATATGTATGTATGTATGTATTTTGTGGTACTGCATGCTTGACTGCGTGATCCATAAAGGAACGATATTAATTAACTACATGGAACAGGATGGTGATTGATCTATATCGTATTCCAGCAACGGAATTTCTACTTGATTTTGACTAAATAATTAGAAGTTGGCATGGAGGGCGATGCAGAAGTTGGTAAGCATATATACAATGTCCACATTAGATAGAACTTTCATGCTCCCCTTTTTAGGTTGGTAATTTTAGACGTGAATGATAGTATAATCACAAACCCGTCATGAATGAAAATACAGTTATATAAATAAAATATAAAGTTATCACAATACAAGGTATGAAAGATATACAATTACGACATATGAATATAGACTGTTACAATGTTGTATGATAAGGTTATTGTAACTTGTCGATCACATGCAATAGTTGCGTAAGTCAATCTAGCATATATGTTGAACTAATGATATGTAAAAAGATATCATTAAAAAGAGGTGTGGGAAGAGAAATAGATAAACTCAGTATCTCATGTGCACATGCTTGATAACGGATCAAAGTTAGTGTTCTTGATTATTCTTGAATCATTTTTAATATGTCATTTGTTTAATCTTCTATGGAGTGATTTCAATATAACTTTAATCTCTATCTCAAGTTAATTAGTCAATACTCTAAATGAATCAAGTGAAAAGAAACCTCCAATTTATGGAATCTAGATCAATCTCATATGTCGGGTATATGAAAGATGGATGATTGAGATTAAATCTTATTATTGAAGCCTTATCCATTCATTTAACCTTCATGAGCTTTGGATATGAGCTTGAATGGGCAACTTAAGAGAGCCCATTATTATAATAAATAAGCTTAAAGCACTTTTAAACTTTCTTAAGGCCCATTGAGATTAAAAAAAAAAAAAAAAGTCTAAATGAGCGCTCTGGGGTATGCGTTTTGTGCATGAGATAACTGAATAAGGCCAAGAGTAGAAAATTTGGTTTGGCGATCCTGATTCCAAACCTACCAAACTATGTCTCCTTAAAACATTTCTAATTTGACCTAATGTTCTAGATTCTATTACTAGTATAAGAAAGGATTTATCTCAATTTAATCTCATGCATATCTCATGTAAATATAGTACACATGAATTATAGAAAGGATTTATATGGATTTATGAGGTTAAAGTAGTGAATACCATATTAATACTACTTAAAAACATTTGATTAAGTGGTTGAAAAAGATTTTTCAATTTGGAGAGTTATAAATAGTATCGGAATCGATCTCCTATCAATAGATGGATCTTGCAAGTAAGAACGAAGAGTCAATCTCCTATCAACAGATGGATCTTTCAGGTAAGAACCAAGTCCGAAGCCTATGAGCTTGTTTCTACTCAATCTAGATAAATGGTCTAGAAAAGAATAGGGAGTATTACCAGGATGTCAATTCTAATATTTTCAGGATGATTTATAAATTGAAGATAGTAGAAGCAATCGAATTGTACACCATAAGGAAAAGAAATGAGTAATAAATATCATGTTAACACCCATTAGCAACTTTTGAATAGGCTTTGTAGTGTTTGTTAGTACACTTATTAGCTACTTTTAGTTTAAAATGGTATAATTTAATTTATTTTAAATAATATCATCAAATATCGAGTAGGTTTTGATTAAGTGCCTGCATTCATTACAAACTTGATCAAATCTTTATTATAGACCGTATTTTCCTACAAATATCCATTGACCATTGATATATATATATATATATATGTATTTATTTATTTTTTATCAACTATAAAAAGAAAGAATTTAAACTCTAATATATTTTAATAAAAGACTAATAACGATATTATTAAATTACAATCATCTCCCAAATAGGGATTGATATTTCATAAACAAACATTTCGCAGCCGTGATCGTCGCATTCTGGACTCCAGGTTTGACAACATTCCATGCACTGTGAATTCCATCCTTGATATGTAAAATGACACGTTTTCGTTACCTTCATCACCTTCTCAGAAGGCCAGTCTTTTCTATGATATTCCTCCCTACTCTATTTTATTAAGAGATAATTTTGTATGCGAATCTCATTTAAGTGCCAACTGAATATAATAATTGAAGCTCGAATAACCCAATTGTGTTTACGAGCTTGCCCAACTTTATGCATATGGGGTTGATGTACTAATAGTACCATAAAATACAGACCACATTATATTTTTGAAGCCTATAATACGATATCTCTATTCGTTTATCTTCCGTAATATTAAAATGAATAGAACTTTTTTGGTGTCTCATATTCATTTAATAAAATCTACATACGTAAACGATTGTAATATGATAATTTTCTTATCGCATTCCGCTAAGCGTAACAGTTTTAACTTATTCCGATCATGTTACGTTACACATGTAAAACCCTAGAAAAATAAAATAAATAGAAAGGGAATAAATGGGCCAAGGCAATAAAAATAATATGGAAATTGATAAAAAAAAAAAAAGGTATTTGATAAAAGACTAGGGGAAATATATAGGGGTTTGAGTGAAAATCCTAACTTATTTCCATCTCTAGAGAGTAAGCATTACCTCTTTTGACAATCTACTCTTAGTAATTGGAGATTCCTAAGTGTGGGTTGCAAAAGATAAAGGTAAGAAACATTTTTAATTTTATGAAAGAAATGCGATAAAAACATATTTAGCATTAATAATTTGTTGAAGGTTTGTAAGAAAGAATTTTGGATTGTAGCTAGTGTGGTTTGCCAAAAATCATACCTAAATGTTGTGAATGAATTAGGGTATGTTCAAGAAGAAATCTCAAGAAAACAACTTTCCCATAGGTTAGTAGTAAGTTGCACAATAAACTCCATGAAGGTTTGTATTTCTTGCAGTTGTGATTAAGAAATCAAGATATAAGGTGTTTCTTTGTAGATTAAGCGAGGATTTGGTGTAAAGGAGGTGCTACGATCCCATGGCTTCACAAGTAAGCCACTCCTTTTTGAAAATCGAACATGTATTGATAGATCTTCATAAAAAGAATTGAGTTATGAAATCATTGTTAATCAAGGGATCCTTGAAGTTTATAAGTTAAAAATCAAGATTTGGTGAATACTAAATTTAGGAGAATGAATTTTGATGTGTGACACAATTGACAAGAAAATATTTACAGAAACTCGTTACAATTTAAAATTCCATGTTGTTCTTCTAAACCGCATCAAAATATTTACAGAAACTTGATGAGTAAACTTGTAGTGTGTTGTTCTTCTAAACCGCATCTTATTATTTTCTTTTAATTGATAAAATTCCTTTTCCTTTTCTTTTCCTTAAATATTATTTAACTAAAAAATTTAATTATTGTCATTCCTTAAAACAGTAGAGTTGTAACAATCCTACTATGTAAACCTACCTAGAATAAAGGCTAACCGCTATCATAGACAGGTTTACACAAGGCATGCGTGACCAAATAGTTCAGAAGAGTCCAACTCATTACAATTTAAACATAATAGGTAATTTTTAGCAGAAGTCATTAAATCATTTATATAGAAAATATTTACATAAGTAACTTACATCAACAGTAGCATAGTCAATTATTTACAGAAACTTGTTTACTTCATACGTATATAAGTAGTCTAAAAAAAGAAAATTAAAGGTCAGGTTAGGAATCTCTTTGGGTCACCTAAGTGGCCTAACAGATTCAGCTTAAAAGAAAAATACACAAAAGACTCAAAAAGATCTAGATCTATTTTTATTCATTCACTCTCCTAGCCCTTAAAATGTAATTAACCTGAGAATAGAAATAGTGCTACATATCTACAAGATAACTATAAAACAATCTATAGGTATGTAAACAAACAATCGGTCAGTAAGAAGTGATGGGGACAAAAGGATATGTAAGGCATAGTTACAATCAAGGTTTTCAAATAATTAGATAATGCAATGCAACAAATCATATGCCTTCTGCACAAAGTCGTTTAGTCTATTGTAAAGTTAGAGAAATTAACACCCGCTCTAACCTAAGTTGAGGAGATTTCACTCATAGGGACGATGTCATAGCTCCAACTAAACTCAAGCTTATGCAATGGAGACCTAACTCCTCCTGTAACTTCCTTTGAACCCAATGTCCTCAACCTTACCCTGACCTTCTCTCCTATCACTTAGTTCGATTAGGATTAGGGAAAGGTTAGTTATGCTACCTCTTCGAAAGGTCGGTATTTGGTCAGATAATCTTAATTGTTCTCCTAGTGGGTTATAATGCATGCTTGATTAAGGGTTTAATCTAAGTTTGGGTTAGTCCATTTATAAGGTGGCCAAGCAATTTCAAACATTTAGATACAAGACAAACAACATAGTAGTAGAGCTACTACATCAATGCAACAAATTTCAATCACATATGTTGCACACGTATAAACAATTACTCTACAATAACAAACAACATACACTTTAGCCTCCAAATACTTATAACAAAGTACTCCAAAATGCCATTAAGCATCAATCCCACTTACTTTGATTTATTGCTGCTCTTACGATTTCGAGATGTTAGCTCTTCCTTCTTCAGTAACCCTTATATTACAAATCATATTTCAATATTATATAATTCAATATAGAGATGGCTTAAACATTATACTTTCAATTAGTCCTGACAATCTTTTAGTGTTAATTAGATGTTTGTCATGGATATTAAGTTTTTATTTCTTCTTATAGGTTAGAGAAACCTCCTACCTAACCTTCTACAAGAGTATCCTAAGGTCTTGGTACCTTCTACTCAACCTTTAACAAGAGAATCTCTATTTACTCTTTATGCTTAAATGATCTTTTAACATGACTTTCTACAATAACTTAAGGTTTAGCTATAATTTGGTGATCCTTCTAGTGAAGTTTCTACCATGATGGCCTAAGGTTAGCTTAGTTAAGAAAACTTTTGACCAGCTTGCTGTCGAAAGAGTCAAAGCCAACAGAGCCATGCATTAAAAGGTCATAGAGCAATTAAGCCAAGCTACTACTAAGCTTGAAAAGCGAGGCCGAGGACAGAAGAAGAGAGAATTTCAACTAGGTAATATGGTCTAAATACATCTCAGCAAGGAACAATTCCTAAACTTGAGGAAGAGCAAGTTATCTTTTAAAGCTAACGAACCTTACAAAGTACTTGAAAAGATTAATCCCAATGCCTATAGAATTGAACTACTTAAAAGATATGGAGTCTCGAACTCCTTCAGCATTATCGATCTCTAACCTTACACTTTCAAAGACGAATGACTCAGAGTTGAACCAAATTTGATCCTAAATCTCAAACAACTCAGAGGGGATCATATGGATCAAGGACTAATTACACACTCTTGAACCAACGGGCTCACTCAGATGGTTTGTCAATCTATATGAGGTGAGTTAAACGCCAAGGAGCAATGCATACCTTAGTCTAACTTGCTTAGCTACTTTGCTTTCTACATCATCCAAGAAGTTACCAAGGTAACCGTCGACACACTTAGCTTACTCCTCCACCACACACTACTCCAAGCATCGAATCGAGATGCAACTAACCTCAACAGTGCCAAGTCTGAGTTGATAATTGTTAGGAGCCGATCATCCGAAGCCAACCCAAAATTGAGTTGCCCCTAAATTAACGCTGCTCTAATCCCAGTTGCCTGAGTTACCAAGCTTCTAATGTTAACCTAACTTAATTGGGATCTGCCCCTGCTTGGCTAACAATATCATGGGGCAGGGGGTACAGAATGAGAAAATGACACACATGTTGTCCTTTTCTAACATCTACACTGTCTTTTTCTAACAACAGATATTCTTTTTGCACGATTGTAGTGATATCCTTGTAAATTATTCCCCTTTTCTTAGCTAGTAGGAATCATTTTCTATAATTTCCTGTAATCTAGGACTTACCTTAATCAGGTACTATAAATCCTTGCAATTGTAATAACTGTATGATCAATATACAAATAATACACTGAACTTTCCCACTCTCTCGAGCTAAGTATCCTTTTACTTATCCTTGAACTACTCTTATCTAGTTCATTGAGCATGGATTAGTAGCGAATAACCTCCGAGCATGCTTATGTGTCATATCAAGTATAACCCAAGCTCGTATGAGGCATTATTATATCGTATCCATCGTCAATGCACAAAAACCCTTGCTCAACCTTCAATTATCATTTGTTTTTCAAACCATCTCACAATCCAAACCTACCCCTTTGGTTATGTACGATATTGGGCTTGTGTGTTCATCTACGAATCTGTATCAACATCAAACCTTTATTTAAGCCGAGTTGTTGAGGCACCCAACCAATAAAGGATCAGAGTGTTTCTCATAGCCCAAGCTTTAACTTGAACCCAACCAGGTTAGCTTTGACTGATGAAACCTTCCTGACTTTGTTCGAGCAAGATCTTACAACTACCAAGTGACCTCAACATTCATTACAACTTAGCTAACTACATTGCAAGCCTTCAACCACCCCTTGACACTTATCTTCTAGCACAATATTCCAAAGATTCCTTACTCTTTTTGTACAGAATATTCTTTATCATTTTTACCCTTTTGAGTATATTTTATGTATTCTCTTTGTAAATTACCCTTTTATCTTTTCCAGGTATGCCTTGTAATCCTAGTGAGGCTATAATATAAACACTATTTACTTTTACGCAAACACAACAACATTGCATTATTAAATATTATCGGTTTCTTTCTTGAGTAACCCAAGTGTTCTCATTCTATCTTAACTCGTAAGTCTTATCTATTCCCTTTAGAAATAAGTAGTGACAAGTAACCCTATAATTTAAACCGGTGAGTCACATTCAGTGAATTGTATGCCAAATAGGATCAATTGGTGCGTTGTATCCAATTGGTAGCTGCCCGAATTTGCTAAACTCTTTTACTTTCTTTTAGTTCTCATCCGTTGTGGTGCCTTTCTGTATGTATGACTATAGAGACGCATTAAATAGATAGCTGGAATATGGGACATAAAACAAATTTAAAAAGGTTTGACTAAAAGACTTATGGAAAGTCAGCATATGTATGCTTGTATTGGAGTTGATGAATATTTCTTTCTCCTAATGCTATGGTAGGTCGTGTTTGTTTTATTGTGTCCACAATGGTTTGGTCAATCTATTAGTCTAAGTTGAGTTCAATTTCTGTTTAGTCATGATAGGCTAAGTTAATGTCATGTCAACATTCATCAACCCAATCATATGTGTAATCATGTTAGGTTGTAAATGATATAAACCTTCTAATGCTAATTAAAGATAATGAACATAGAAACTTTATCTAATAAACAGTAGGTATGAGTTAAACAAAATAAAAAACTAAAATAAGTTACACTTATAACCACCTCAACACTAATTATAGTACTAACAATATAGAGAATTGGTAACAATAGTATGAATAACGGGGGATAACAAGATATATTAAAGTTAACTCAATTTAATTGAACTCAATTAAACAAGATAAGGAATTATACAAGTTTTAAATAAGCATCAAGACATCAACAGTAAAATATAATGGCGAAAATGCAACCTATAAATCAAATCAAAATGACATAACATTACCCTATAAATGTGACCATGTATATAAGAATGATAGTAATAACTAATTAATAATGTTGAGCTTAGGACAAGTAAAGAAAATGAGTAATGTGGAAGTAAAGGACAACAACAATGGTATAAGTATGAAAACATGAAAACTCCTAAGGTAATATGGTTGAGGATAGTTGGTGAATAGAAGGGTAAAGTAAACTTTAAAGTATGTACTTTCTATCTTAGAGTATAGATATGTTCAGGGGTTACAGGAACTAAAAGGGTGTAATTCTTGCTATTAAAATAAGCCTATTAGCCATTAGAGTTAAAGAGTGGTGATGGGAATGATGTTTATGAGAGATGTTGTGGTTATGGTGCACGTTACTATGATGAGGTATTAGAGAGTTGAATTGTGCTGATGTTTTGAGTATTGATGAAGCATTGGTGGTGTCGTAATAAGGTAATTAATAAATGGGAAGTGCAATATGTAAGAATAAGATGACTAAGAGATACTAGAATACATTAGAGATAAGCTATGAGCATACATGAGATAAGGAGAACTAATTAAGCAATGAAGAGATCAAAATGTAAGTTCATTTGAGTTGATATGTTCAAGAATGACATGAAGGTAGTACAAGTTAAGTAGGAGTTTATAGTGAAGCTATAAAGAACTTGGGCAATTAGTGGTTGGGACTAGAGTTTATGTCAAAGATGGAAACATATGGTTGGTCAATTACATAAAGGAAAGATAGTCACAATTGCTTAATTAAGTATAGAAAATATGGATTTTGACCACAGAAGTAAGTGTTCATTATAATACTAAGTAAAAGGCCATGAAGTACATAAAAGGGGCGGAGGTAATTAGCAGTATGAATAAGAAGATAATTAGTAAAATAGTGAGGACAATTACAAGATAATGTTAAGGAAGTGTGTGTCAACAAAAGCAAAACTTCACAATAGAATCCTGAATGTTCAGTTGAATCTCTTGATAGTTGGAATTATGGATGATGAAGAGGAGATCAAGGGAAGATGAACTATTTAGTATGTTGAAGTGTAGCGAATTAATTAGAAAGAATGATAGACTACTCAAAAACTGATAAGTAACATTATAAAAGTTAGCAAGGTGTGAACTCATAAATGAATAGGAAAAGCTCAATCATTAGACACAAGGTGTGGAGAGAGGTTGGAGAATGGGCTTAAAATCCATATGGTGACAAATAAATGATATTTAGGAAATAAGAAATTTGTAAATAACACAATGCTATGTCTTGGATCACAGGAGACAGGAAAGGAATGGACTTGTAACCAAATAAATAGTTGGATAAGAAAAGATGATCTTAAGAGACAATCAAGAAGTAAGACTAAGAGAAACAATTTATGTAGGAGTTTAGAAAGACCACAAAAGGAAGTATACAAAGTTACTTAAAAAATCAAGTAACTTTCAAGGTCGAAAGTTCTTTAAAGAGAGGGAGTATGTAAAATCCTAGAAAAATAAAATATATAGAAAGGGGATTAATGAACCAAGGCATTAAAACTAATAAGGAAATTGAGAAAAGGGATATTTTGGTAAAAGATTGGGGGCATTATATAGGGGTTTAAGTGAAAATCCTAGGTTATTTTCATCTCTACTAAAGTGCGCATTGCCTCTCTTAATAGCTTGTTCTTAATAACTGGAGATTTCTTGGTGTATATCACAAAAGATAAGGGTGAGAAACATTTGTTTATTGAAAGAAATGTGGTAAAACTAGATCTAACATCAATAATTTATTGAAGGTTCATAAGAGAGAATTTTGGATCATAGCTAGTGTGGTTCGGCAAATGTTAAATCCAAATGTTGTGAATGGATTATAGTGGTTTAAGAAGAAATCTTAAGAAACAAGTTTCTGAAGAGTTACTAGTAAGTTGTGCAAGAAAGTCCATTAAGGTTCGTATTTCTTTCATTTGCAATTAAAAAATCAAAACATATGGTGTTTTTGTAGATTAAGTGAGGATTTTATGTTAGGTAGGTGCTGTAATCTAATAGTTTCACAAATAAGTCAATCAATTCTTAAAAATATAATGTACATTAATAGATTTTCATTAAAAGAATTGGGTTGAAATTGTTGTTAATCAAAAGATCCTTGAAGTTAATGAGAAAATCAAGATTTGATGAATACTAAATTTAAGAGAATGAATTTTAATGTGGGGGTATGCAATTGTGACATAGTGGGTGAGAAGTCAGGTGTAGTATGGTGTGTGCTTTACATAGTATGAATACACAGTATATGAGGATGGATAGACACACACCGTATAAGGGTAGTGAGTCTGTGTGAGTTTTGGGAACACAACGCCGTATGTTTGAGTGTACACAGCAAGTATCAAGTACATATGTTGTATAGTACATGTGTTCCATCATGTGTTTGTATAACTTAATGTACACAATGTATATACGAGTTCCATGATAGGTGTTGTTCTTCTAACCAAATATTATTATTTTCTTTTAATTAATTAAATTCTTTTTCTTTTTCTTTTCTTTAAATATTATTTAACTAATAAATCTAATTATTATAATACATTAAAAGTTAATTAAGGACTTTAAAGCAAATCTTAGTTTATATCATTTGGATTAAGGTAAAGAAGGATAGTTGAGAATATGATAATAGAATTTCTATTAAAAATTGGTTATTAAAAATGAGTTATCTTTAGATACCTTAGGAAAGAAAATAAAAGTTGACTCAAGAATTGGATATAAGTATGTTGTTATAGAACTAGGTATGGGATACTTACTTATTCAATCAAACTTAATTAACTATCAAATCTTAAATGTAAATGTCTTACATGTACTTTGCTAGGCCTAAAGGATTGGGAAGATCAATGATCTTAGGATGACACCTCGATGATCCTTACATTACGCTATCTCGCATTAAGTCTTGCTTGAAAATGATTTGGTAGATTTAGGGCCTCTTTTGGTTTCTTAGGGTGCTAGGAAGAACCTAACATCAATATTACATGGAATTATTTATGTATGTATGTCAGCGTCGTAGGTACCCACATGTTACTTATTAGATTAAAAATAAAAAAATAATAAATTGGTATATGATGCATTCATTGTTTATTGAGATGCATGTGAATTTGTTTATACCTATATATATGCATGTGATTGTGTATTTTGTACTAGGTTTTAGTTGAGTAGAAATTTCATGATATATTGCTTTTAGATAGAATTAACAAGGTTATTGTGTTGGAGAGTGGCAATTAGAACTTCAATTATAAGAATGACCTTTGAGTTAAATAGTTAAGATTTCAATTTATATATGGTAAATTCTTGTTCAAAGTTTAATAAATTTACTCAGATGTTATCTTGGATTTATTTGAAGAACTAAATTTTATTGAAAATATTTTAGAGATTTAAGTAAATATTTACGTCTGACATGTCAATAGATGATAGAGACATGTAGTGGGCTATAGATTTAGGGTATTATAACATGAGAGATTACTTGACCCTCTATCTAAGAGAAAATAAAATTCAAGACCAAAAGTATAAACTTATACTTTTCCTTTCACCTTAGCATCAATTCTTCTTATTACAATGACGAGCTAAGTGTGATAGATGTAGAATACTATTGTTGATGCCCGATTACTTGTTATAGTTCTTCTTTCTCTATTACGACAACTACTTGATGCAAAGTTGTTTAGATGTGTAAGGAGCAACTTGTTACTTTCATCTACATGATCAAGTTTGTGTTCGACCCTTCTCTCTCTCTCTCTCTCTCTCTCTCTCTCTCTCTCTCTCTCGTATAAGTACAATTCATGGATTTCAAGGATATCAAGCAAGGGATATCAGAATAACAATAAAATATTAAAAGAAAGCGAATAAAACAATAAAGGGAAAGCAGAAAATTGATAAGATTACTCAGAATGGCAACATATAGAAAAGAAAGAAATCTTTTTGTTTCTACAATGGGATACTTCAAGGAAAGACACGAGTGTTATTAGTAGTGGTACACACACCTGTGGACATCCATGTAGTAAAATAGACCCTTCGCTATTTATTTACTTATTCAACCCAACATTTTAATTTTTATTGTTAGGAAAAATCATTTTTCTTTCGTGTTTTTTGTGAAACCGATCTAAGCCTCCATCCCCTATTAATTTTATATCTACTAACTAATTATATTTTCAAATGTCTAGTTCTAATAGATATATCTATTAAAAGTGGGATGAATGACTATACAAGTCCCGTCAAAACAAGGGACGAGACTATAAAAGCTTCCAAGAAAAAATTGCAAAGGAATGAACCATATTTATAAAATTGCTTAGAAAGGGCTTAAATTTTCTAGCTACGTATTTTAGGCGTGTTTATAAGTAACACTTAGTCTAAAGTCTTGTTCACTTGCTATTAATGGGTTCTCTCATGTGGTATTAATGGAGGATATGAAATGAGTGCAACTTATAAACATAGGTTTTTAAATGCATAGTTGAAAACTCTAGGCCTTTTTTTTTTTATTTTTGGGAAAATTGCACAATGTGAGCCCTTTTTTTCATTTTTTTCTCACTCTTTTTATGTTATCATGTATAAAATTTTATCATTATTATTTGTTCATTTTGTTATATATGGAAATATACAATTATTGTAAGTGCAAATGTTTATCCCACATAGTTTTGGTTTTTAACCTCATTCTGACACACACTAAAGGAATCAAATGTCATATTTCATTGGCATCCCTAAATATGAGAAATAATATTTTATTTTTCATTCTCCAAACATTGTTTATATTTTATTTATTTTCATTTTCATTTTTAATGTTTATCATCCTAAAACCAAATTCCAAAAAATGTGTGTTGTTAAATCTAATATTCAATCAACTCATCAAAACTTATGTCTTTTCCAAATGTAGGTCTTGAAAATAACCAAGAAAAGGGTGAATTGGTTACTTAGAAAGTTTTAAATATTTCGCAAATCAAAACTTAAACGTGTCTCATTTGATTACTTTAGCTAATATGGCGTAGAACAATATATATAAAAAACAAGTAAAGCACAAATTAAAGGGGAATAAGGAGATCAAGAGCAAGAATTATAGTGCTTCAATCTTATACTTACTACACTTTTCCAACTCTACTATTTAGGACCCGGTATTCTAGATCAATGTCATTCCATTATCCACTTTTCACTAACTCAATCAAGAGAGAAATAAATACAAGTCTCCTACTCTATTTCACTAGGCTAGCTTGCCTATACATAGATCTACAAAATTTTGAATCTCTCCTCTAATACAAATCCTATCTCTCAAAAAATAAGATTTGTTGTGACTATAAGAATAAAATATAATGATTCTCGTAATGAAAGTATAAGATAAAATTAGAATACTAAACTAGAATAGATAGTGTTGTCTTTGATTAAGCTTCTAAAAGTGTCTCTAAATTTTCTCGAAGTTTGCAGTAAATAATTTGCAGATCATATGTCTCTCGAAAATTTGAATTGTCTGGCTTATATATCCTTCAGGTGTAATGTCTCTTTACTAAGATTTTGGATATATCTTTAACACAATTTAAAGGATCTTAAAATATCTTGTTTTAGTCGTTGGAAGCTGTAATGCTTGAATTTGTGGAAGTTAAATCACTCTTGTTGATCGATTCAATTCAAACGTTGTATTGTCACACTTATAATGAATTATGCATGTTTTCTTGTGTGTACGATTTGTTTCAACCTTATTATTTATCAATAAGTCCTTCAAAAAATTGAATCCTTTGAAAATAAATATCTCCTAAAAATTAGAAGTAAATCTTGACACATGACAATCTTGAATTTAAAGCTTCGGATATTTCCTTGTTGTAGCACTACATAAATAGGCTTGTATCCAATTTGATTTGCTTGACTAAACCTTCTTGAAAAATATTGATATATTAGCATAATTTGAATTTAATAATCTTGTTGCAATATGGATAAGTTTCATCCTTATCTTGAACTTGTTTCATATATCTAACTTGATTTGAGCTTGGAAAAAAATCATTTATTTCTCTATGAAATCCTCTACTTATCTTGTTAAGAAACCATCAAATAATTCATGAAATATCTAATAAATAACCAATAAACCTAATCTGTTAAAAATCTTTCAGCTATCATAATACTCATGTCCAACTAAGCTTGTCCTTCAAATAGTTAGATTAAACCTCCTTAATTCCCATGGATTTGATGTCCTACTTGATGGAACGTACTGGATACATTACCCAGATAAATCCAACAAGTGGGGCTAGGCTTTCAAATAATTGAAAGTCCAATATAATTCATGAATTGAACTATTTTGTAATACTCTGATATTGTATTGTGTCTCTACATTAGTTTCTAAATTTGCTTTTGATTTTCAAATTCAATTTTAAAATAAATTCTTTTATTTTGCTTAATAACCTACACACTTAACACACTGATTAAGTATCTTTACTCTTTTTGTTATCATCAAAACAATGATGAGGAAACTCAACACCAAATGAGTTCTATGCTACCCATCTACTATTAAATTGGTTCCACCCTTTCTTTTAATTATTATTACTAAGAAAATAGTTGTCCAAAGTTAGAGAAAAAGTTTAGCTCTCCATAGAAATATATATTTATAGATATGTTATATTAATGAAAAAATAATATCACTACAATGGTATAATGGTAATAAATCTATATAGTTTCATTAGCATTAATAGGTATTTATAGTTGATTAATTATGAAATTTAGTGTATTTTAAGGGTTTTAGCTCCAAATAAGGTTTTAGACTTGATTTAAAGTTTCGCTATAGGTTTATGGTCAATTTTCTCATCAATTTTTGAAGATAACCTCTTAGGTAATCTTTATCAACATCTATCCCTCTTTAAAAATTTTATAGGATTTATAAGAAAGGTTTTAATAGTACTAACATGTCATAATTCTTAAATAAGATGGCATATAAATATCAATAAAATTCTAATACTTAAAAACATAGACTCACCACCACTAATATGTGTTAAAATTTTATTAGTACTTATATACCACTTATCAACACAAACAGTATATTAATACCATTAAATCTTTTTTTGGATTTATAAAAAGAGAGAGAGAGAGAGAGAGAGAGAGAGAGAGAAAGTGGGGAAAGATTATTATATTTTAGGCCTTCTATTACCAAAAAGGTACACTTTTGTTAGGAATTATGGCCCTTAACACAAAGGGTTGTTTGCTTCTCACTCATCAAGACACGTAGCATGTTAATACTAACATGTCATGTGTCTCAAATAAGATGGTATACAAATATTAATGAAATTCTAATACTTAAAAATATAGACTCACCATCATTAATATATGTTAAAATTTTATTGATACTTATATGTTACTCATAAAGACAAATAGTATTTTAATACTATTAGATCTTTTTTCAAGATTTACAAGAAGGGAGAGAGAGAAAAAAATGGTGAAGGATCATTATTTTTTAGGCCTTCTATTATGAAAAAGCTACCCTTTTGTTAGGAATTATGACCCTTAACATGAATGGCTGTTCCCCTCTCCTATAAAAGAAAATAAAGCCTAGTCAATTATTGAAAATAACTCTCGGTAAAAGAGGAAAATTCCCTCAAAAATAAAATTATCGTCGAATGGTGACTCAATTACATTAGAAACATAAAACTTGAAATAAATGTTAAAATCCTGACTATCGAAAGGGTTCATGGATCTTTAAATAACTTTAAGTGTAAGACCCAAATCTAGAAAAATTTAGACATGAGTTTGAATGGATATGACCTCTTAATTAATGGTGTAAAATCTTACCAAAACAACTATTTATAATAGTTGTATCGTGTAGGGATTAATGAATTAGATGACAAATTGATAACCCTACCTTTTTACCTTCTAGTGGTATAATTAACAATGCATACCATAATCAACTATTTAATTTCCCTTCCCATAAAAGTCACCTTATAAGCAATAGAATTTGTATGTCATTACAGAAGAGCTAATCTAGTTACTTTTTGTGAGTAAGGTTGCTATCGATGATCGATTATGTGCAAAGTATGTGCCTATGTAGAGATTGATCTTAGAGAATACTTGATTTGATGGAATGTGTATGGATGTGATAGGAAGTTGCGTGGGAAGAAGAATAGACAAGCTCCATGTCTGGTGCTGCACACATGAAAAAATATTATGATATAGTAGATTTAGATGTTTCTTGATTCATTCTTCAGTGAAAAGTCATTTTGATATCCTTTGGAGGAGTTCTAGTTGATCTTTCGCGTTTGTCTTCAATCTTGCAGAGTGCTGAATGATCAAATAAGAGAATTAGCCTCCGATTTTGGAGGTTAATCTCACCCATCGGATTAAACCTATCTCGAATCAACCCTTGTTGCATGCCTAAATAGATCGCTTCTGATAATCTAATGACTCATATTAGTCTCTTCTTTTATATGGATTGGGTTTTGAGTTAGTGGACTGTGGTTATGGCCTAGACTTGAGCTTGGACTTAAAAAAAAAAAAAAAAGACCAACTTTATTATAAAAGACTAATTCTTAAAATGAGACTTATTTTAGTCAATTTAAAATCCATGAAGGCTAAATAAAACCCAAATAATCTCTAAGAGGTTTTGTGTGAGTTTACATTTCACGCATGAGACAATTGAGCAAGGGTAAGAATTGAAAAATCGGTCCAGCGATTTTCGTTCCAAATTTACTAAGTCAAATCCCCTTAAAACATCCTTAACTAAGCCTAGTTTCCTGAGCTTGTCATTAATCCATTAAACCAGCCCGTGACATTAAATTGACAAAAAGTCCAATTACCAAAAAAATCCTTTATGCTTTAGTTGTAAATAAATTTTTGAAATACTAACAATTTCATTCTTTATAATTTTTTCGAATGACAGCGACACACTAAACTGGTTATTTTAAACCTGAATTTATCGAAGAGTTACTATAAGATATCTGTTGAAGTTCGCCTTCATCACAAAATGCAAGGGAATTTAAAAAAAAAAAAAGGAAAAGAAAAGAAAAAGGATGAGACATAGGCTGCTTTTGTACATTCGTACAGAAAAGCTCAAATACAATCGTATAGGATGGATTAAAGATGGAATAAGAGTGGACAACATCGCATAAATAACGATTTTTATCTATATAATATTAAAAGTGCAAAAAAAAAGCTTTTAAAAGATATCTTTTTACCAATGATTTTTTTTTATTGCCCTTCACTTTAAAAACATTTATCTTACCTCACAAACAATTAAAACTTAATTTTAGTCTATCAGTAATATTTCTTCACTTTGCCGGTTTTTAATTTCCTATATGTAAGTTCTCCACGTTAAATAAGGAGATTAAATTCCAATAAATCAGAATATGGAAATTAGAATTATTTATTATAGTTTCTGTTTTTACTGATATGTCAAATAAGTATCAATGAAATGGCATGGTCTTAAAAAAAAAAAAAAGAATTTAAAACTTTACGCGTGCGCTCACTGCAAACAACTTTGGTGCATCATAAAATCAAGCAAATAAAGCTTTTAGGAATTCTAACTGAAAGAGTAAAGTAAAATGAAAAACCAATCTATCCTTGTCGCAAAGAAGCTATCAATAAAGCAAAATTCTCTTATAAATTAACACCAAGATGGGTTTCCAAATAAATACCGATAAATTTCCATTACACTTACTAAAAACCCTAAATGAAAAAGAAAGCAGGACATTAATTTAAAAATATATACCTGTACCAAGATTAAACTTATAAAGTGATAATAAATACTGTTGTATGAATCCCTAATGTATAACGGTTTGAGCAAATACAAAGTATATAAAACATGAAATAAGTTTAATATTCCAACATGGGAAACTCTTTAAAGAAATAGGTGGAGAACTGCCCTTGGGGACGGTTTCATTGTGAAGGCCGAAGTCATCGACTGTCAAATCCTCGTGCGTGATAATAGTTATCTACACATTAAAGAAGTAGTGTTAGTAGTTAACTTCACGTTGAAGACGTTGGAGAGGAGATCAACAGTAGCCCAAACACTCACGCATGTTGTCAAATGCACGCACCATCTGATTAGCCATCCAGTTTCCAGTTGTACTATCTAAACTGTGGGAGAGAAGGGTCCAGCCAATGCAACATAGACGTGTGTGTGCTTGAAATTTGAAAAACATAAAGAACGGAAAATAGTTATAAAAAATATTTTACAATAAGGTTTAATTAAGTGGAGATAAACAGTAATTAAACAGCAATTGAAAATCCAGTTTAAATATTATAGATATATATATATATGTATTTTTATAGAGATAAGCATTTTTAGTAGTCATATAAGCCAACGATGATGAATATAAAAATGGAAAAAAAGATTCAATAATAGTGGATATAGAAATAAAAAAAGATTCTTTAATACTAATAAACCATGTAAAACGATAAATGATATGTAATTACCTATAAAATTTTGATATATATATGTAAACTAATATATTTTTTAAAAAAGTATCAATTAAACTTTTAAATATCAAAATTTTATGAATACTTAATGAATTTTATTCCAAAGCAATTAAATAATGTGGATTTATACAAGATAATACACATGTAGCATCATGAGTCACTGAAGCAATATCATCAACCAATCAAATTGATTTGAAACACTTCCGTCTTTGCTTTTTCATATTGTCAAATATTTTTCGAATACTTATACCTTAATCCACATAATATATTAAAACTACTAAAACCTTTCTCCTTAAAAAAACAAAAAATTGAATGGAACACATTTATCTTTTACTAATCATAGGTAGTCGGTACCTACACCAGATCCTATTGAAAAGAGATTGATGGAGGGACTTTAATGGACAAAAGCATTAAGGTAGCAAAATGTGTATTTACAAAATGCCTATATCCGAACCCAATGAATCCAAAAGATTTTATATTTTGAATTGTCTCACATAAAATTAAAATACTGAATTTGAAAATGCTCTTCAAATGAAATTACTTTTACTATATTTATCCCCCCGAAAAGTTGCAAATCTTTTCTTTAAAATATCATACTCAGACATTGATCGTAAACATTGATGAAGACATAAAGTTATAAGCCCAAGAGTACATGTATCCATCAAACATGCTTTAGAGTTAATACGTGTAAGACAATCCTCAATTAATGTTCTCCGCTTCTGTCTAGAGAACACGCACTTTTCTGAAGGAGAAACAAAGAGAAGATCAACAAACAGAACATAAAAGAATAAATTCATTTCCATTACTGCCATCATCTTTAGTACTCCTATGAAACAATACTTTGCTTCCTCTTCCCTTTTCCCAGACCAAACCTAATAAAATTAAGGGATGATCTACCTTGATACAGCAACAGACCAGTTGTCGTCATTGTGGAGGAACACGTTCTCAGGTCAGCTCTAACACAGGTCGACATGTTTGGTCTAGGAAGTTAACAGTATATGATAAATGGGTAAAATTTACCGGATCCGAAGCATGATTAGATCCACCTACATTTCCATTAAAGTGATTGTGGTTTGAGATCGGGAAGGAAGTAATTTCATTCAACCCTCTGCAGTTCTTTGTCGGTGTTTCTTCTTCGTTTTCAAATCGACGACTATGATGGAGATATTGTCTGAGCTATTTCTTGCAGTTGCTAGCTCGGTGAGATAATCAGCAACACCTTGTGCTGGAGAGGTTTCATCAGTTAACAAAAGCTTGCGTCGCCGTCTTATGAGGCGACGAGTGATTTCACCAACTTCATCATTGTTCATGACATCCCAAAGTCCATCGCTTGCTAAAACTAAGCACTCATCATCGTCTCTCCGTGCTGTGAATGTGATTTCAGGCACCGGAATGATCCATGGCCTCAAGTAACGATCACCTGATAAACAAGAAATGCAGAACATGATCAAACTCATCTTGATGACTTGATTTATACCGATTCTTAATCTTATCATCGATCGTTTCTATAACATTCACCGTACTCAACCAACTATAGAATCAGACATGAAAACTTTCCGAGACATGAAAAATAGCAGAAAGCACAGATCATAATAGTCTAAGACACATTTCAAGGAAGTGCATTCTTTAATTCGGAACCAAAAAATTTAAAAAGATACACCAGCTTTCGACAGTTGATACTAACTTAGGAGTTAAGGAATAGAGCATAGAAGTCCACAACCTATAGCTCTGGACATGGCGAGAACTCCAAAAACCCTAGCACCATTCCAGTTTATCACTCTCCCTCCCCCTCCTTCAATTCTCGTCAGTTCATCTGGCCTATCTGGCTGTAACAAAGCAACTTATCAGCATCTTCACAAAGATCAATCGCATACACATTCAAGATCTTCTAAACTGCATCCATTGCCAGTTCTGTAAATCATGATCTTGAATTCTACTTTAGCAAAGAAAAAATGACGCAGGACATTAATGCAAAAATTATGTAAGGAACTTCAAGGCTACCTTTTGATCTATAGTTAAGGGGATGGTTTCGGTCCCTCGGCATAGAACAGCTCTTGAATCGCCACAATTCGATGTAATAATTTGACAGCCAGATAGGACTACAACAATTGCTGTCGATCCCACCATCTCCGGTGCAACAACTGCTGTCATGACCTCATCATCAGTTCTCTCAAAGCTACTAGAAAAGGCAGCCTCCCACCTTCTCTGCCATTGGTCTGCATCTATCTCTCCTCGATTCCACTCCTCTGCTATAACTTCATGCATCCTCCGTTCACAATATTTTGCTACCTAGAAATTTGAAAGTCATCATTCACCAAAAAAAAAAAGAACTGAAAGAAAAATCTGCTACTTTGGATTTGTTTATATTGTGCGATATTTCTTTTCTTCTTTCTATCTAGGACAATCTAATGAATGCTACTCAATTTTAAGAGAGAAATATTGTCATTTAGATCAAGAGTGATATTTGTTTATTTATTATTTCTTTTTGTTATGTTTGTTCTGTGTATATATTTTCTATCTCGACTAAGCTCAAAAATTTCCATATAAAGTTTCCATGTAAAGCGTGTAAAAGAGAAGGGGAAAGGAAAAAAAAAAAAACAGAGAGAGAGAGAGAGAGTCTAGCCATTTGTTTAACAATTAATGTGATGATGCACGCACTTATAACCTTTAAAAAAATTCTAAAGCAGAAAAATTCTCGTTTAATGAACACTAAGTTAATCCTTTGTTTCAAATTACAACTGTAATTAATTTTTCAGGTTGATTTCTTGCCTAATTTAACCCATGTTGAAAATAAAAATACCAAATCAGTTAAGAAAAATCCTAAAGCAGATGATAAATCAATCTCAAAAATAGCTATAATCATGTACTTAGACCTGCTTAAATAGCAAACTGGAGGGTAAAGTTTACGATGTGAATGTATTTCAAGATAGCTATTTTAGAAATTTGAGTATCACTATAATTTTGATAGTTTTGAAAAAGCATTTTATAATTTATCTTTAATAGAGATGAAACAATATAATACTAAGCTCGAGCTCGACTCGAATATAAAAACTTAAAATTTAAATTTGAGTTAAACTCAATTAAATTTAATTAACAAAACTTGAGTTCGGCTTGAAATGATACTCAATAAGTTCGAGCTTAACTCAATTAAGTTCGTTTATACTCAATAATCTTGAAATATATTATAAATTTAAATACAATAATAATAATATTCAAACTCCACTCAAACTCGATTAATCTTTACACTTGATTTAAGTTCGATTTGGCTCACAAGTTTATAAAATCGAGCATTAAAAAACTGGAGCTCAACCGGATAAGTTCAGCTTGATCTCTCAATTAGCCACTCGAGTAGTTCGAGCTTGAGCTCGACTCAATAAGCTATACAAGGAGCTCGAGTTAAATTCGATTGTGACCGAATCGATCGAATTCGAATAAATCCAAAATCAAACTCGAATAATTTACAAATAGATTTATCTCATTTATATCTCTAAATCCAACAAACACATACACCGTAAGAGAGATTAGGAAATTTAATTTCTAAGTTGGTTTCTTGCTTAGCGTATTTTATTGTTCGGTCTCATAAAGAATACGAAGATAGAAACATCGTGTAAAACAAGGTAATAAACAATACTGTGCACAGTGAGAGAGATTAGGAAATTTAATTTCTAAGTTGGTTTCTTGCTTAGCGTATTTTATTATTCGGTCTCATAAAGAATACGAAGATCGTGTAAAACAAGGTAATAAACAATAATTTGGACAGCCATATGACATAAGTTGCCAAAAAAAGGGAGTCCTACCCTACCTCATTTAATAACTATAACAATAACAATTAATATAGAATCCAAAGTTGCAAAAGACGCGATGATACGTGTCACGGCTAGGTTCATAGAAGTCCCAACTATTCGGAAAACAAACATAATTTAATGTGCACGGCTAGGATGCCTTTGTCATGACCTATGATCATCCTAATAGCATTAAGAGGGCATTCAACTTACAAGAATACACCGTGCCAAATATTAACGGTTATTCGGGACATTTATTAACAATATATATAAAAAATTATATATTTGGTATTTTTATACATTTACTTTTATACATAATATAATTACATTTTAAAAATGTAAAATCTTTTTTCATTGGGCCTTTTATCTAATGCGGGCAGAGATAGGTACCCCATGCTTGCACTTTCAAGTACTTTATTTAGAATATATTTCTATCAATCACATTTCAGCACGTTAAAAAAAACATAATTATATAGTTGTAAAGCGTGTGTATATATATGATTATTATCATTAATACAGATATACTTAAAATAGAAAAGTTGGAATTGGAACAGAAAATACGTATCCTACCACGAATACACATTAGCAGAATCCGACTAATAAATACACCCTCTTTTTTCATCCGGTTGGGGTGTTTGGAGTTATTTGTGAATAAAAATTTTTCAATATTTAGTGGACTTCCACCTAATAATTATTTTACTTTTTGTATTATGAGTTATATATTATACTTTTTCCATGGACACGTGTCATGAAAGAGATGGGACGTTTTACATCAAGACACTGGGAGACATGGACCATCGAAAAGTACCAAACTCTACGTGTCCACTCTCCAACAAAATTTTTAGGTAAAAGGAATTTCATTTTTCTTATGAAAATTAAAATCTTATACCTGAGAGCCACCATGGCCGTCGAAAACACCGAAGAAATGGACGGGCGAGACCGCACCAGAAGTCCTAGAGCCAGCAGCTAAACAACCTCCCACGTGACCACACGTGCCGGACATAAACCCTGGTACAACCTTAACAGCATCTTCCATCTCTCTCCTCCTTCCGATAATGGACCTAACCCCCCACGTCACTCCCTTATTGTCTCTCCCTACGCACTTCCTCCGTGCCCCTTCCGTCACCGTCACCGTTAAGTCCTCGATCTCCAGCACGTCTTCACTCTCGGGGATTACAAGTGTCGGCACTGACTCGGAGGACACGAGGAGGGGCGGGATCTCGCCGGAGCTGCTGCTGGCCGAGGTAGAGGAGAGGTCGCCGGAACTCGAGGTGAGTATGGAAGAGGTGAATGAAGTAGAAGTTGAAGTAGAAATAGAAGTAGTATCCGAGTCAAATCGGTCGAGCTGGTTGTCGTTTATGGGCTCCATTTTTATGATCTTTTGGACATTGGAATAGACAGAGAGGGAGAGAGGGGGGGATTTATGCTGTTGGGGATATAAAAGGAAGGAAGGGGACTGGTAGGAAGGTGACACGTGTCGGTTATGAGTCGGATGAGACACGCATTCATGTCTAATTAAGGCGGTATTGCTTGTCATTCAATTTTGGAAAATCAACCGAAGCGTTTATAGAGCGTCCAATCCAACTAATGGACTAAAAATCATATAGGATATAAGAGGGTTTTGGTACGAGGATCAATCTCATTAATTTATTTTTTAAATGGATTTATATCGATTTTTTTTTCTGTTTAAAAAACAAATCAAATAAACTTCACCTATTTAACATATTTACATATTTAATCGGTAAATCAACTTATTTAACCGTTTTTAAAATAGGTTAAGATAGAAGTTTTTTAATCTGTTTAAAAAGCAAGTTAAATAAATTCGATCCATTTAACTTATTAGACAAAGTGAAATGAGTTGAATGAATCTTTTAATTCACTTACACACCTCTTAAAATACTATCCAATAGGAGGGGTATCCAATAGGAGGGGTGGGTTTTGGGATATAGCTAAAATCTCATACCATTTTTGGAATTTTAAGAGAACCCGATGGAAAACTCGTTATTAATAGAAAATAATAAATTAATAACATAACATTAAGTAAATTTTCTAATACTTAAAGTAACAAATAAATAAAAACTAAGATGGTAACAACTTTGATTATATTTACTATTTTATATTAACATTTATGATATATATATTATTGATTGTCACACACCAAGTGCTTGTATCGTAATAGTCTCTTTTTGCATATTTATGGTTGATGATAGTATAAGGCCCATAACTACTATTTCACCATAAATATATATAAAGCTTTACTTTCAAGCTTGTAGCATTTAGTGGAAGCGAAACATACCTACCAATAATCTTGAATAACAATACTCTCTTTATCTTAAGTTTCTGTTTTAATTGTTAGCGAAGTGGTTTGACAACTTTTGTTAACCGAACCTTATTCACTTTTCCCTTCCCAAACTTTTGTAGAGTTAATTTAAAAAAGAATAATTGTAGGGGTATGAGTGAAACCACATGCTCAATAAATGGCAAAAGATAAAAGTTATATTTAAATAAATAAGGTAAACAAGTCCTTTTAAAGATCATGAATGTAACAATCAAAGTGTCTTTTACACGACATTATCTATACATTGTGAGACTAGAGAAAATAATCATACTCTAGTTTGAGTTTTGAGGAGTTTTACTACATCTTACCACTTAGTAGGCCCAAATTTCCTATCAATTCGAAGATCTACACTTAACTTTCTCTTGTCCTCTTTATACCTATTTTGCATTATTTTACTTGATACTTTCAAACCTAAATGGTGACTTCCTCTCTTGTTACTTAGTTCCACATGATTGAAAGAAAGAAACTCTTTGTTCCTTCATCATATGAGTGGTACTAATTGGAAAATGCAAAATGTAATTATGCTATGCGTATATAATTTTTACAATCGAATATTACATTAATCAAGTTAACTAGGCGACCAAACAATGAATCAATACCATATCAAAATAATATAAATTCGAGCAACAAAGATTATCAAGCAACACTATTGCACCCACATTTAGTACATGCACAAATACAACCAATCTATAAATACTACCAATCTACAATCATAAGCAATATAACAGCTTACTACCCTGTTAGCATATTAAGAACTGTTGTGAGGTAGATCACTTACTTAGATTGTAGATGTTTAGTATTCTCTTAAAAGTTAAGTTGAAAATCCTATAAAAAGTTCACTATTAGTTATATTTTTGAGTTCAATTACTTTATACCATTAGTGATTTTTAGTTTGGATAGTTTTATAAACCTTAGTACTTCATTATGTACTTATAAAGAAAGTGTTAATATTCACGAAAGAACACTTGATTTTTATAAGGAATGTAATTATTATATTATATATATATATATATATATATAAGATTTTGGAAGGTAGTTTAGGATCATTAATGTAAAAAACTAAAATAAAATATTGTTATTATTGTATAACTTTTGTAAATGATAAAATAAGGTTTTAGGAAAACTTAGAATATATAACAAGTAATAATGGCTATTATGCAAGAATATTTATACATTATATATTTTATTGTATATTTAATATTACAAGTGAAAATTAGGCTAAAATGCCAAGAAAATTAGAAAATAATTTAATAATTATCAATGATGGAATTAAAATGTCATATTAGATATAAGAAATCATAGGGAAAAGTTTGGAGATTTTAGTAAGTTAATAGATAGGTTTTTATGATTTTTGTTTAAAATAGACATTTTTTAACAAAATGGGAAAAATAATAAAAAATATTAAACATGAAAAATTAGTTGTAGGAAAATTACTATAAAAAGATAGGGTTACAAAGTATTTACAGGTAAAAGAACTTCTGGAAAAAATATGGATTTAAAGCTCTAAAATTATTGAACCAAAAACCACCAAAATGGCCAAATCCACCACCAAGTGACAGCCACCACCACTCTAACCTTATTTAACCTCTTAGAAGGAACATGGAGAAGCTCCACAAAATTTTCTCTAAATTTTAGAGACTTGATTTGAGTAGTGTGAATTTTTGAATTGATGAGAGAGATATTTATAATGTTCAAGAATTATTATTAAATTTTACACATCTAAAAGTTATAGAAAATTGGAAACCTGTTTCAAATAATGTTACAAGTCTCTCATTAAAATTTCACAATTTTTTGATAGGTATACAAATTTTGGTAAATTTTTTAAAAAATTTTCTAATATTTTAATAATTTTCTAGTAAGTGTAAATTCAGATAAAACTTTCCACGTGTCCCTAACCCTAATAGATGTTTTCAAATAAATTTTGAACAATATTTTGCTACTTATACAATTTTTAGTAAATTTTTAAAGAAGTTATCAACATATTTTATTGATTTTATGATATTTCCTAATTTCATAAAAATTTTTTTATTTTCCTTACAAGTTGTTGGATATTTTTATGATATGCCATTAGTTACTTGACATTTGTAGAGTTGTTTTAATATTTCTTGAGTATTTTACAATGTTTTATAAGGTATTTTTATCATATTATAGCGTTCTAAGTAATTATTTTATTATTTAATTTACTTTTCCAAATATATTCTTTACTTTTATTTGGAATATGTCACGATGATTTCTTATATGTAAGAGGCATGGGTTATCATTACGCTTTTTGCCTTTTTTATTATTTATTTGCCTGACTTCATTACTATTTTACTTATTTATTATTCTATTTTTATTTTTTATTATCTACTTTTACTTCTAAAGGCAAAATGGGCCTTTTCTCACTTTTTATTATCTTTAATCCTTTGTGGATGCTTTATTATTAATATCTTGACTTTTTATCTTATAATAACTAATCATTTTTACTATTTGTTGATAATTTCTACCTTCTATAGGTTATTCTACATATGTGGGACTATAACATTATTACCCTCATTTTAAAGCAACTACCCATATTAGCCTACCCTAAATTGCCTACTTTGGGTAACTTTCACTTTAGGTGACTTATACTTTGTTCAACCAAGTAGCTCTTTCTCAAGTAGCCTTCTCCCAAGTCACACTTTTTCTAGGTTGTTCCTTTCCATGGGATTTGCCTTTCAACAAGAGGATCAAATGTTACAACCTAAGTCTAAAAGAAGAACCATAAGTTTTCTTTTTAACTAATCTAATTTCTACTGTTATTTTTAACGTTTTCTTCTATTGTCAACTTTGAAGACCTAATTCTACTTATGGGTTAATGTTCATAGTCAATTATTATATTCTAGGATTATTTAAGGCTATGAGTTGACGATTGAATTCATCTTAGGTCTTTAAGAACCTAGGGTTTGAGGTTTATATCCTTATGTTGGCTTAAGCAAGTTGACGGGTCTTACATTGAATTTTTTCTTTTTTCTTTTCTTGTGTGTTAAGAGAAGGTAAATGTGTATTTATTATATAATGGAAAGATATAGTTAAGCAGACAATAGATTTGATGCAAACATTGGCCATATTAATAAAATCAAACCATATAAAGAAATTAATGTAAAGTTTAGATAGATCATTAAACTTATTGTATAACAATACTAGTACATACTCAATTCTTGTCATTTTAGGATTTTTAGGATGAACAAGGCCACAATAGATGGAATTCTAAATCCTCGTTGTGTTACTTATGTTCTATAAATAATACAAATTAATTTCTTATGTAATGATTAAAGAAATAAACAACATTCATTTGGTAAAAAAAAAAAATTATGAACGACTCTAGTAGACTAGTTAACAGATACTTTATTAAAGTAACAGGGTGGGTTTTGGGTATAGGATTAAAAATTAGATAAAGTTTTAGGATCAATCTAGGAACCATGCTAGCATAGTAAGGTTGCTTTTGGGTTTTGCATTCTAATGACTTATCCTAAACTCACCTAATTTACATCCCTAATGATTGCATGCTATCTAACTACTTAATAAGAGATTTTGAAAATATTACTACATTGTGGAATTTATAAAAATCATTCAAAAGTAACCAAATAATATAGTTCTGGCTTTATTACAATAAAATCTATTAAATTACTATAAATATAAAGCTCACTAATAGTAAAAGAAGTGTTTTCATTTTTGTCATAAATCATCATCAAATTATAATATATAAGCCCCTTAGTAACAAAAAAATTAACTATATTATATAATTACTTTAAAATAATTATATGATAGAGTTTGCCCAATATTTATGCGTTTAATAAAATATAACATATAAAGGTAACATGGGAAAGTTGTTTATATGGTTTTATTATCTAATAAGAAAAAATATAATGTTTTAGTCGATAATAAAAGCATAAATGAGTCAAGCTAGTTTGTAAGTTGATCGAGTTTGGCTTTACTTAAACTCGACTCAATGACAGTTAAGTTAAACTCGAGCTTTAGCTACTTAAATAGTAATTCAAGTTGAGCTCCAATTTTAGAATATTAACTTATTAGATTTGTAGCTTAATTAAGCTTAATATAATATTTAATTTTTTTTTAAATATAAGAGAGTTTGGGGTTAGTTAGAAAAGAATTTATAAAAAATTCAAGTTTAATTAAGCTAATTGAGCCAAACTTGAAAGCAAGCCAAATATATTGAGCTTAAAATCTACAATTCGATTGAACTTAAATCAAGTTCAAGTTTTAAGTTTTAAAGTTGAATTCGAGCTCAAATTTAATGCTGTACTGGTTTGACTCGATTTGATTATATCCTTAGCTACTATCATTTTTTACAAGTAAAATTAATGTATTAGAAAATGAGTTTGGTTGATAAGTATTTCAAATTATTTGTTAAAAGATGAAAAGATGAACTTTGCACATTTTTCATGTTACACTGCCTAATGTTTGATCATTAAATGCATGAAATATGGTATTTGACCTCTTAAAAGTGTTTCATGGTCATCAATTACCTTGTTTCAAAAATTTAATTTCAAAGCTCTATTTTGTAACATACTATTAAAAAGATATTGGCATATTTCTTAAAAAGGATAATTCTCGATCTTAGTCTCCCAACTCAACAATATTGGTCCATACATGAAGAAATATATGAGTTTTAAGAGGGTAAAAAGGTTAAAATTATTGTAAACCAATAGTATGGATATTAAATCTCCTATTAGGATAGACTAGGTCCAATTCTCCCTTCTCCCAATAATTGCATAATAGATACAATTGGCTAAAAAAAAAAAAAGGTAAAAGTTTTCATCAAAATGATATAATAAACAATAATAATTAATTGTGAAATTTCAACTAATTATAACTGTTATAAGTGTAATCAAAGTCTTAAACCTCTATCTGTGTTTTTTATAGAGTACTTTTGCTAGGTGATTACCTACAGCGCATATGATGGCTTGCAACTAAATTTAAGTGACTTTTGTAAATATAAAATTTGCACAAATTAAAGATTATGGATTAGTTTTGAAATTTGGATTTTAAAAAATTGTATAATAAAAACAAAAATATTAATATTAGTGCAAGATTTATTGCACATTAAAATGGATAATGAAAAGAGCAACTAGAAGGAAACTAGGTAGGTAAATGTGTATTATTAAAGTAACTATTTTTTTTTTATATGAAACTTGTTCAAAAAAAGAGGAGAGAGGAAAGAGAGATTAATAGGGGAAAGAAAGATTAACATGGAGGGATAGATTAAACTTGCTAGGAAAAAGAAGGAAAAGGAGAGAAAAATTAATAGGGAAGAAAAATTAAGAAATTACCACCATTTACTCATGTTATAAATCTTTCATAGATAATATTACTATCAATATTTTTGTTAAATAGTATTAGATTGAGGCTAAATAAGTAATTTGCTTGAAAAAAGAGGAGAGGATTATCGAAGGAGAAAAATTAATTTACTCATATTATGAATCTTTTATAAATGATATTAGTATTGGTCTTTTTATTAGATAATATTATATTAGAACTAAACTAATAATTTTCAAAGAGGTGCTTACTGAAATCTACTCTAATTTAAATAATACATGTATGTATACAAAATCAAGTACAACGAAAGTCTAGTAGAAAAAGTATGTAGGAAATCTTAAATTTTTTACATATATGATAAACTTAATCTTAGATCTTTTGTTTTTGTTTTGTGGCTTTCTATAATCATTTAAAACAATACGGAAATGCTTGTTAAGAAATCATTATGTTTATGAATATCAAGAAAAAGCATTTAATCAATTAAATAGAAAATTTCAAGATACCTAAATTTATTATTTATGTGTATATATAATTATATGGGGGTGTACATATGGGGGGGGGGGGGGGGGGCGGGGGGCGCAAACTCTTATTTGGAATTGAAGAATCTAAAAGTTTCGTCAACTTGGATCTATTTTGGAATTGGAGTTAAAATTAAGAGGACAAGGAAAGTTTGATTTTTTAGAAAAGAAAGGGAAAAGGGAAATATAGATTTAAGAAAGAAAGTTTTTTGTAAAATCTACAAGAAATTGTTCTTTTTTAAATTTGAGAGAAACTGTAGGAAAAGTGATAAAATTATATTCCCATGTCACTCTAATTTTATCCTATCTTTTCATTTTTCTATTATTTTTTATGGATATATTAGTATAGTTTTATAATATACTTTATTTTGTCTTTAATAATGATTAAAATTATTTTTATTTTTACCATTTATTATTTAAATACATTGGAAGGAATTGAATATTCTTATAATTCTTTCTTTTCGTATTATTTTTTTCTTATTTCCTTCTTTTATACCAAACAAAGTGTAAAGAAAATTAGAAAGAAAAATGTGGCAAATTCTATTTTACCATTTAACAAACTTTTGAACTAAAAAGTTAAAAGTCATGATAAGAAGAAACATTTCGTTTATAATTGTTTCTCTTTCTTATTGAATTTTTTCTTTTTATATATGTCTTTTCAATTGTTTCCTTTTTATTTCCTTATTTCTCAAATTAATCATTCCTCTTAAACGCATTGTAATATCTGTATCTAAAAATAATATCTACATTTTTTAGCTTTTTTATTGAATGTGAAAACAATATCACTATAGTAAATGAAGAAGTATACATATATATATAGATATAATATATATATCATATATTTCTTTTCTTAAATTATTTGAATTGTTAAGTTTATAACTAAAATATTGGAAGGTAGATTCACCCAAAATAATATTGGAAGGTAGCATGGATTGGTTGGTGAGCTGATTGGGAGTCTATGATTAGTTACTTTCTCGATGGATCGCCACGTATAGCTTTTGGAGCTTAAATTAGGGTTGAAAAATTTAAGATGGGATCCCCTTACATTACGTTTGTCTACTTAAGGAACGTTCGACTGTATTGCCAATCTATCCATAAGCTTGCGCCTCACTCGGAATTTTGCCACTCAATAAATGGGTAACACAACTTGTGCAGTGTGAAAATAAATAAATAAATTATATTGATCACCCTATAAACTTTATAAATAACATAAGCAAATCTTTTTTTTTTTTCAAAAATCTACATTTACAACCAACTCCACCCTCCCCGCCTTCCTCCCTCTCTCCCTCCCCCTCTCTCTCTCTCTCTCTCTATAGACAGATGTTAAAATAGAATAAATGATAATGTGTCATTATCTCATTATTGCCTTATTTACATAATTAATATTTTATTTAAATATTATATATTGAATAACTAAAATTAATAAAAATTAAAACTAATTAAAAAAAAAAAGAAAAAATATGTTGACGCTTTTCTTTAAAAAATATATCACTCTACACATATATGTAATAATTAAATAAATTAAATGAATATTTGAAAAATTATTTTTAAAAAAGTGATGTTAAAAAAAAAAAAGAATAATTCTTGGCTACCCCTAGCCAATTAATAAAAGCTAGACTCTTTGTAGCCAAAGGTTCTAGATTCCGTCTCCATATCTCATATTGCTTGTATTTAAGCCGTAGGAACATTAATCTAATGTTATCGAAAAAAAAAAAAGGAAACCTAAAAACTGATATTGTAATATAACTTGATTTTTTTATTTCTATTATGAGAATTTATCATGTGGTTGAGTTCATCATTATCTAATAAAAGAATCTTTTCTAACTTTCCTCTCAAAAATTCTACTTTCTTAAATAAAATATTAATGGATGAAGCACTTGCAATGTGTTTGCAAATTTAAAAATGTCGTGGAATATTAATTGTGACATTTAATAGTAGACCTAAAAGTATATATTTCTATTGTTTCTAATTTGATTCGGTATTATCTATTGAATGCCTAAAATTTGAAAAGAAAAGGTATATCTTCTTATCAATTGAAAGACTCAAATTTTGATTCTACTGGTAAAATCTTTTCCTTTTAAATATAATGTTGCTTAAATGATAAATGAATGTTAAGATTTTTTTTTTCTCTAATAAGGTTTGATGATCTAAATGCTGAAATGGAGACTTATAAAATGTAGGACGGAAAATGCATTTTAGTTTAGGAAATAATTAAAGTCCGAGATGTACTACTTTTATAGAACAAACTTTTATAAATAATCAGAATGGGTGAAAATCGATGAAGAAAAAAAGAATATTTGAAATTATCTATATTTCCTGCTTTTGCTTCAACTAGGAAATGGACTGTGCATCATGTTTAGTTTATATTAGAAGAGTAGAATGTTTTGAATGAGAGTCGAATATTTTGATTGCTAACGTCTAATGCAGTTTTCAGCAATTAATTTCATTAAACTGTCTTCTCTGGAATGTTTCGATTGTGATATGTTACAGTTTTGTGCAATTATTCTCAATCAACGTTTGTAGTATAGTGTGGTATGTTACAATTTTATGCAGTTACTCTCAAATCTCAATGAACATGCGTTAATGCAAATATACAATAAGCTAATATATTAATGAGAGTCTAATAAATTATTCCTTTAATATCTATAGATAAAATTCAATAGATTTAATTATGTTGTGCTTATAGATATCAGCTATGAATAAATGATATTGTCAGATAGTTAAAATTAGTAATAATAGATTTTCATCATCACTCTCCTAAGAATAAGATATTTCCTTTTATAAGATTATGTGGGACAAAGCCAGAAATTATTATTATTTTCCAAATTTTTCATTTAATTTATTTAAATTACATATATATGTAAAGTGATGTATTTTTTCACAACAAAAAAAGGTTTTAGCATATTTTTTCCTTTTTCTGAATTTATTTTAATTTTTTATTACTTTTAGTTATTATATATAATATTCAAATAAAAATATTAGCAATGCGAATATGTCAACGACATAGTGATGACACGTTATTATTTGTGTCACGTAAGTATCTTAGTAGACAAAAGGATCGACCAAATGTAGGTTTTCTAAAAAGTGGGATGTTCGTGTTATTTATAAAGTTTACAGGATTGGTTAATGTAATATACCCAAAAAGGTGATATATGCGATGTACATGTGTAAGTGTTGGATAATTAGCAATCAAATTTAGGCAAATAGTAATAATAGTGAATAAATTTTTTAAAACCCACCATTGATATTTTTGTAAATGCTGTCACAAGTTAAAACATTATAAGAACTTATCTCTTACGTATACATAGATATGATATGCATGACTTAATAAATTTTCTTTTTTTTTTTTTATTCATAATTAAACTACTTGAAGCTGCGTTGTTTGGATTTTGCTTCCAAGTGTATATAAAATATTAAATATAATAATATATACGATTAAAAAATTATCACACGAAATACTTTAGCAATATTCGTTCATAAATTGTCATAAGAATGGTGAATAGTATGCTTTTACTTATATAAATATATCTTACGTGTTGATTTTTCCTGTGTTGATTTTTCCTATATTTATGTATTTAAAAAAATTACTTTAAAAAAGTTATAACATCTCAAAATTTGCAAAGGCTAACATCAAATATTAAGTATTAAGATTTGTCTTATTTTATATTGAGTCATGTAAAGGTTTCGATGCTAGGTAAGTACCACTTTTTGCATAATAACATGCCTACTAATTGAAAAAGAATTTCAAATAGAAAAGAATGTAATAGAAAATATTTAAATGGTCAAATGAAAATTTATAAATTATCATAAGTCAACATATTATAATATATTATGATTTTATAGAAGTTATGGTTAATTTAAGATATGACATGTATGTTGCGCTTAACTTTTACCAATAAAGAGGTTGGACTGCAAAACCTGCAAAAAGTTGTTGTTGGACCTATAAAATAGAGAAACAGTAAGTAGAACAATTATGGTGTTATGTAGTATAAGTGTAGCAACTTCCATGCTTAAGTTAAAAATCAATAAAAGCAAAACATCAGCAAAACGACATGGTAAAGTATAATACCTCGCTTTGGAATTCAATTTTTGCTTTATTCATTATTATAACGTTTACTTAATTTTTTATCTCTAAATCGTAATTTCTTAAAAATCTTTATTACGTAAAATCAAATAGTAGGGATTCTTTTATTTAAGCAAAAAATCACAATTTTTCATAAAATTTCACATTTTTTATTTTAAAATAACCTCATATCAATTTAACGATGACTACTATCACTATTGCCATCGATATCGACATCGTCATTACTATCATTACTGCCACTACTACTGACCATTACTATCGCCACTACCACTACCGCCACCGCCGCCACCGTCGCCATCAACCACTACCACCTACTATCATCGCCCGCCAACAACCATCATTGCCAGTAACACCATTACCATCAGACTTCTGCCACCACCATCACCCTTCATCATCGTCATTACTATTGCCATCGCTATCATCACCACTCACCACTGTTGCCATCGCCATCGCCATCGTCATCGTTACTGCTACTACTGTCACCGCTGCCACCTCTAACTATCGCTATTATTATCACTACTGCTGTCATCACTACTGTCAGAACTACCCCCACTTCCCCTCCAAGTCGCTACTTCAACCATTGCCACTACCACCGCCATCGCCACCGACCATTACCACTGTCTCCACTTTTATAGTCAATTTTTATTATCACCACCTATCACTTTAAAATTACTTGAAAAAAAAATCAAAAGTAATTTAGTCATTAAAGTTTTATTACGTGTCTATTCTTAAATTGTTTATTAATCGAACTAAATAAAGTAATAAATATTATATCCTTATTACATTCCTCAAGAATTCCAATTACATTCTTTTTTCAGTCCATTCAGTGAAGTAAACGAGTTATAAAAGTGTTTAGATGGATCTTACCCATTGGCTTTATCCCTTATTTACATTAGAGGAGGCTAAGATAAATGCAAAATGTGAATATCAATAGAAAGTGTATTCTGATAATTATGAGAGGCATATCATTCCGCCAAGGCAATTCTCAAATATCTAGAAGGCAAGGTGGAGGCAACTAGTTTTCCATTTTAAAGGTTGTTCCTTCATCTAATAGATTAATATCTCGAACCAATCAAACGAATTAGGTTTGCACTTAAGATACCGTCCTTATGGAGGTTTGACTCTCCAACAACTTGGCCTTAACTCTAGATACTTGATAATCGAGTTGTAGAAGAAACTGAGTTGGCACAAGGAGCTAGGGCAAGATCTTAATGTAAGCATAGGCTTAAAATAGGTTAAGTAAGGTTTTAAATAGCTCCGCCCAAACCTTGAACGAGTCGAGTTAGTTATAACGAGCCTAAATGTATTTGTTCCTTATTAAGAATCACCAATTAAATTTTGTAATATATGTATATATTTTTATTTATCTATATAATGTATATGAATAAATATAACTTATGATTTAGTTATGTGTTTGCATATATGTTAGTTTTTAAATGAATAAATATATCGAGTGACAATATTACAACGTAAATGTATTACATAGAAGGTTAGCTATATCATTATATAATTATTATGTTTTTATCAATCACTCAACTTAGATGGTTTTTAGAAATTACACTAATTGAAATAGGAAAAATGGAAATTTTACAACATGAAGTTTTGCAAAATGGTGATTTCATTACCTAAACTTTTAAAAAACCAATTTCATATGTACTTAAAGTTTTAATTGGCATTCATACTATCTATCTTAATACCATTAGTTATTGTTTACTAAGTTAGATTAGTGAGCCTATCATAAAGAGATACATATCCTTTGGTATTAAAAAGCATCTGCATAGATGCTAGATGGACAAAAAATAAAAAATAACAATGATAGAAAAATCGTATCAAAACATTTTCTTCAAATCGATTTGACCTCTATCAAACCCTAGCTTTTCCAAATCAAAATCACAGCTTAATTGAGAAACCCTAACCAAACAAGATGAAAACCCTTACGTTTGTATCATGTATCAAAACCCTTATTGTTAATTTCTTTTGGTGCAAAAATTGAACAAATCTATTTCTCCACTTTTGTCACATGTAAATATATAGACGGAAAGGAAAAGAAAGGAAAAGAAAGTAAAACATGATTTTCCGAACTACATTCCACCGTCGGATCTAACCTTTGACGACGCATGAGTCACTGATCCAAAAGGCCAGACCCCACATAGCACCAACATTAAGAAACCCACCCGTTTTCCATTTGCCCCTCCATAAATACATCCCTTCTGGTGCAGTTAGGTCTTGACACTCTCTGCTGATAGATTATATATATATATATATAGAGAGAGAGAGAGAGAGAGAGAGAGGAACCTGTAGATTCGACAAGAATCGAGGTTGACAGAGAGACAGAGTTTTTGGTGGTGAACTACAGCACCGAAGTTCACAGGCTTGGAGTCTCTTAGGCTTGCGTGCCTTTGCTGTACTCTCTCTCTCTCTCTCTCTCTCTCTCACTCTCTGTGAAACCGTGATTTTGATTTAGTAAAGGGGGCTTGTTTTTTATAGGGGTTTAGGTATTCTAATCGATTTAGGGAAAATGTTAAGATTTTATATGATGAGTGGCGTGTTTTCTTTCTTGTTCTATAATCGTTATTCATTTATTTATTTATAATTTTTATCTATCTAACATTAATGTGGGTGCTTTTTCACATCAAATGACACATATCTTTTTATAATAGGTCTATTAATCCAATTCAATAAATAGTAACTGATAGTGTTAAGATAGACGGTATGAATACCAATAAAAAATTTTATTAGGTATGAAATTGGTTTTGTGAAAATTGAGGTAGTGAATTTATCATTTCAATAATTTATCATTTTCCCATCTAAATAGAGTGATGTATGCTCTCTCTAGTCTCTTGGTTACTGCAATTGTATATATTCAGTCATGATTTTATGAGAATGACAATTACATGGTTACATATGCAAAAACCTAAATCTTTTATTTCCTTTTTTTAAGCTTATGAAAAATAGTTCAAAGTCAAAATATAAGCCATGTTGTTATTATTTATTGTATCCTACATCTTGTAAAATGAAAATTTTTGACTAAATCGAGTCATGGATTCTTTTTCTATAGCCAATTATTGATGGAATTGCATAATATCCATTTTTCTAGAAAAATTTAAATGTATATATTTACTTAAAAATAGTTAAAGATATACTAAGTTTCTAGTGTTATAGTTGAACTTGATTCTCCATGACAAAATTGCTGTCACCGTTGTTCCATCAATTCCTAAAAACGTTCTCCATAAGTAGGCATTGTTCTTGCTGCTGAAGATCCAACAGTAACCATATAGATCAGTTGATACAATCAAAATAAAAAGTGTATTAAAAGAGAGATTTTTTTATTAGCCCGTGTTTATTTTTATAGGATTTGTCATTTATCTTATTTTTTATTTGTATTTTTTTAAATCTAAACTATTGATGAACAAATTATAAATTTAACAGTTCAGATTTTAAAAACTAAAAATAAATTATAAGATAAAGGGAAGGATCGGTCTCATCAAAATAGAGGATGAGATAGTAGAATTTTCAACAACATTTAAAAATTTATGCAATCACAACTTAGATTAAAATATCATATTATGGCAAGAAAAGAAGAAAAAAAAACATACAAATAAATATTTATGATTTAAAAATTGTTCTCGACTTTCCAATTGATATTTTGAATTCGTGGGAGAGAGAGTTATATTTTTGTGAATTCTAATTAAAAGAATGTGAATGAAGTGATAACAATAGTACCCTCAAATGTAATAGATATAAATAGTACATTAACAAAGACTTGATATTAAATAGTTTGATATAACTTTAATGAAAAGATATATGAAGTGTCATTTAAGAAAAAGAATATTTCCATTTGTGCTTTGGCTGCAAAATATTTAATGCTACTATCTAGTTATTCTAATTTTCAATGAAATTCTCAACAAATAAATAAAGGTATTTGAAATTGAAGGAAAAAACTACTAAAATGGCATGTAAAATATTATAATATTGAAAAAGGTGAATCATGAGCACATACTCATCAATCAATTAACGAGAATAGAAACAAAATATTAACAAGAGAAAAAAGGAAAGCATTAAAAATATAGAATTCATTTGATATAAAAGTGATGATATCATATATCATAACATTTTACTACTTCAATGAAAGTGAAAATTCACATAACTCACTTAATACTTCCACAACACTATTAGTATAAGGACTTAGGGTAACTAAAAGGAGAACTATATAACAAGAACATATACATAGACTAAGTTGATATGGTATTTTCGGCTAGCTCAAGGGTTAATCAGAGAAAAAACCCTTCAAGGCCCATTGCTAGTCGGGTGGCCAAACGCATCACCTCATCCAAGCATTGCACTATACTCAAGCACTAAGCTTGCTCACGAGTGCCTTAAAGACCCACTCTCCAAGTACTGGTCCCTTAGGAGTCGACTGCACTACTCAAGCAAGCTCGAGCTATGAGTACCCACTCGACCTCTAAGCTTATGTTCACTGCTTGAGACATCCCTACCCCTTACAGGCTACCTCCTAAAGTTTAGCCCATAGCTTGCGAGTTCCCAAGACCTTCACTCCCATGCCTTCAGAGATACTTATCTTTAGTGCTTGTATCTCTCCTCACTTCATTAATGGTAGCTTGATGACTGTAGTATAGCTAGCATACCTGACATCCTCTAAAGATGTTAGAGCTACGGATTACAAACGTGACTACTAGCATGGTCATGGTTGACCAACACCTAGAGCCACTCCATCAGCTCCTCAATACATATCCTTTGCTAGCAGCGAGCACGAATGAACCCAAAGTTGACATATGCCCTAAGTAGCTGTGCTCCTAGCACTATAAATAGCGCAAGGAGCTATTAGGGCATTTGAACCTTCAAAACCTTAAATCTCATCTAAGACTCTCAATGTTATTTTACCCGAGCACCTCTCCATAGGACAAGAAGTCTTGGATACTTTCTTGTTTCCTTTCTTTTTTCTCTTTTTACTGACTTGAGCGTCGAAGGGCCATCATAGACAAATCTATAGGGGTTTTTTTGCAAGTATCTTAGAGTAAAGATTCTATTCAGTCTTAAGGCCCATTAACTTATTCACCTAGAGAATATGAGAAATAGATATAAATTTCTATTTAACATAGATATTAAATATTTCCTGGGATGGAAGGATTCAAACCTTTGAATACTTGGATCAAAACCTCGTTGCCTTACCACTTAGCTACGCCCCCATTTCAATTTTGATTTCAATTTCGATACTAATAAACAGCAACTTACCTCATCATACTTAGTTGATTCCTTATGATCAACATTTTAGCACCAATTGTTTTAGGTTAATCCCCTTAACATGGCAAAAGTAAAAACAACAATCCTAAAGCTTTATAGCTGAGTGATGGTTATAGGTTGCCTCCACCACAATGTTCACCAGCACCCCCACTCCAGCACTCAAGCTTACGAAATTCAATAACTCAAAATATTAGTCTAATAAGTACTTAAAGACAATTAAAGGACTCAGGAATCTAGTGATGCCCTCTATAAGGACATAACCCAGCTTAAAAATGCATCCTAAAAACAACCAAATGAAGAAGCAGTGGTTAGCTCAACCATGTGGCTAAGCAAAAACAATGATCTACATACTTTACATCCAGCATATTCACGTGACTAGGTTTAGCATGATTAATGGGACTCCAAAGACTTGTGTAATTAGTTGAATTGCAATCATAGCAAAATGCATACGTAGAGTGAACATTCTATAACAAGCAAACCCATCGAAGACCTATCTCCAAGACACTCCTTAAAAATGCTCGAGGACATGAGCATTTAAGAGTTAGACAAACACATCTACTGTACATCTAGCATGCGTAATAAAAAATAGGTCGAATCATCAACCCATGCATCACATTCAATAATAGCAAAGAGCCCATTTGCACCACTTATTTTCAAGGAAACACTACCCCAAGGTACCGGGCTCCCCTACCTTAATAAGTATGATGGAATTGGAGACCTTTATGACCACCTAGTCCAGTTCTACACCATAATAAGCCTCCACAACTTTGCAAATGCCATCAAGTGTAAAGCTTTCTCAAATACATTGGTGAAGGCAGCCTTACTATGGTTTAACACTTTGCCCAATGGTTCGATCACATCCTTTGATGACTTGGGGATCAAGTTTCAACGGCATTTCCTTAGCTTTAAAGTCCCATGCAAAGATTCCTCGATGCTTTACAAAGTCAGATAGCATCTAAACAAGTCCTTGTACGCACACTCAAAGAGCTTTAACCGTGCAAAGCTTTAAGTTTCTAAGCTTGACACTAGAACAACTTTACAAGCCTTAATCACAAGAATAAGCCCCACTAGCAAGCTTTTTCAATGCAGTTTCCCTCAATAAGCCAAATTCACTAGATGAGATCATGAAAGTAGTTGAAAAATATATTTAAGAAGATGCAATTAGGGCATGATGCGAGGTGAACAATAGTATCTGTGGGTTAGTGAAAGAACATTTAAAGTCAAGAGACCCTAAGCCACCTTTTTTCTAGAGAAAGACGAGAAAGGTAGAAGTAGAGATTTGCAGATTACCCATCTTATATGCCTCTCAACCGCTCCCTTAGAGAGGTCATGTGCAATGTTAGAGAATAACTCCCCTGACCACCCTATATCAGAGAGATACCCAAAGTGGTTAGCTTATGCAAATATTGCGATTGCCATCAGGTGTATGGCTACAACACCAACAAGTGCCACCACATCAAGAATGGGTCGAAGGCTTATTCCCAAGGGCTACATCAATGACCTAATTACCGATGAAAGAAACTAACTCCAGTGACCAACTCAATGTTGTTGAGTTAAGTAGCAACAACCTTAATAACAACAGCAAAACCAATAAAGAGACAACGTTGTCAATGATCAAAATCATCACAATAGATGAGTATAGGTGAATACCGTCTTCAGAGGCCTTAACCTCACAAGAGACATTTCCTCCACATCCACTAAGCACGAAGTATACCTCGTTAAGGCTAAAAAGCCCAAAAAGGATACCACTATTAGCTTCACTTTAGAAGACAAGCATGGCATCGATTACCCATACAGGGACGCACTAGCAATCGATGCTGAAATTGGATACTTCGATGTCTAGAAGATGTTCATTGATAGTAGTAGTTCATCTAAAATACTCTTCTATAATACTTATGAACAGATGAAGAACCAATTCAATGAACCTTTGCAACCCTACAAACACAACTCTATAGGCTTCGGAGGCTACAAACCTGTGCTCACTAAGTGGCTCCTTACACTTCTAATACAACTAAGCAATTGCATGTATGTTGCCATACAATCCATTGACTTTGTTATAGTTGACCACCGATCTCCATATAATGCTATTCTTAGAAGATCAAGCATAACAAAATTTGATATGTGCATTAGTCAAAGATGCTTAAAAGTCAAGTTCGTGACACCAATAGGAGTCGATGAAGCTTGAAGAAAACAAAAGCTATCTAGGTCTCTTTATCTCAAAGCCTAGACAAAGGACAATGTCATGAGCATTGAATCAGCCATAGATGAAAAACCAACCCTCCAAGGAGAACTAGTAGAAAAATCGAGGAAATTTTACATCGAAGCACCTTAGAGTTGACTGTACGAATCGAGATAGCCTTACCTGAAGACAAAAAGACCAAGCTTGTTGATTTCCTCTAGCAGAACATTGATGTCCTTGCATCTGCACCCAAAGACAAGTTTGGCATAATCAACATCCTTAAAGCAACTCATCACATCAATGTTGACCCTAGCATATGGCTGGTAAAACAAGAGAAACAACATTTTGTGCCCAAGCGTTAGGCTACAATGGAACAACAAGTTTAGAAATTGCATCAAGCTAGATTCATTAGGCAAGAGAAGTACCTGACATGGCATGCCAACATAGTCCTCATAAAGAAGGCTAATGAGAAATGGCAAATGTGCATTGACTACACCTACCTTAATAAAGCCTACCCTAGAGACTGCTTCCCTCTTCCCTACATAGACCAGGTTGTTGATTCAACATTAGGTCATGTCCTTTCAGTTTTATGGACACCTACTCGGGTTACAATTAAATTTGTATGGCACTTAACGACGAGGTCCACACCTCATTCATTATAGACTTTAGCACCTATTGCTACAAAGTCATGCCTTTTGGTTTAAAGAATGCTAAAGTGATGTATCAAGGACTAGTCACCAATATATTCAAGCCATAAATCAATGGGAACATCTTAGTATATGTGGATGACATAATCGTGAAAAAGTAGGGAAGGGAAAGATCACATCGATGACCTTTGAGAAATATTCAACACCCTTTGTTACTATCGTATAAAACTCAACCCTTAAGAATTAGTTTTTAGGGTCGCATTAGGAAAACTTTTTGGCTTCATGGTCACCAAATGAGGAATTGGGGGTAGGATAAAATTTAAGCATTTTGTGACATGATAATCCCCAAAACAATGAAGGAAGTTCGTCACCTTACAAGGAGAGTTACTACCCTTAATTGCTTCATTTCTAGAAGTGTGGATAAGTGCTTGGAATGCTTCAAGCTCTTAAAGAACCCCTTTAAGTTCAATTGAATAACCTAATGCTAGTAAGCATTTGACAAGTTAAAGAAGTTCCTTGAAAGCCCACCATTGTTTTCAAAAGCCATCCTTGGTGAAGAGCTATACTTATACCTCATTGTCAGCAATAAAGCACTATCTTAGGTTCTCGTCTAAGCAGACGAACGAGAACATAAGCCTATGTATTACATGAGTTACATCCTTTAACAACTGAAAATAGATACATCAACATTGAGAAGTTTGCTCTTATAGTAATCATTGTTGCATATAAACTTAAGCCATATTTCCAAGCCTACCAATTATTGTACTGACTAACCAACCTCTTAGAGCCATCTTGCAAAGGCTAGGCATCTGGGGGAAGGATGGTCAAATATGCCTTCAAGCTTAGCGCTCATATTAGTTTCAGCTAAGGTAAGCAATTAAGACCTAAGTACTTACAAATTTCATTATAGAATATACAGGAAAGGAGGAAGCCTAGGTGGACATTGACATCCTAGTGTGGACTTCATGTTGATTATTCCTTTACTTAGGCTCGAGAGGGGGGAGGTAGGTGGGTGTCACACCCCAAGCCACAGAGTCGTAATAGTCTTATCGTGTAAACTAATCTAACTTAGAAGCTAACCTCTTTAGTTGTTAATTACACTAAGCCTCTACTATTCCACAGTTTTAAGTCGTCCAATTCATAATCTATTTGGTATCAACCTATGGTATAACTTTCTGAAATAACTTTTGAAAGAAACATTATAGTATAAAAGTTTGAAAAGAAAACAAATTGCATAAATAACTTTAGAAAAAGATACAACAAGGGTTTACAAAAGTTCACAGATTTATAGAATATAGTATTAATAAATATCAATGAAAACTAGAGGGCCATTAATAAGGACCCTATTAGTTTTCGTACAAGTTAGTAAATTCAATAAATATTAAGAACATCACCAATTAGTCTTGAGTCTCACTCCTCGACTCCACTCTTTATTCTTTCTAAGACTTGGTGTAATTCTAATGATCTTATTGAAAAGCCTACAAAACAACTATAGAGAAGTAAGTGACAACTTACTTAGTAAGTAGGATAGAGACAATAGTACATATTAAACATTAAGCAATCGGGGTTTTCAAATAAGGTTAATTAGATGCAATATATGATCAAGCAAATGTCATCACACGATGTTGATCAATCATCATGAGATTAGAAAAATTGCACCTGCTCTAATTTAAGTTTTGAGGAATTTCACATTGTACACTTCGTGGATTGGATACCAAACTGGGGCTTATGCAATGGAGAAATACGTTCTGCCTGAGACTACCTTTGAATCATAGTCCTCAACGTTATTGCAACCTTCTCTCCTCTCACTTAGTTTGACTAAAGGTGAGGAAAGGACTATTTTTGTTATCCTCATCGAAGGGTCCATGCTTGAGCCAAACTTCCTAATCATTTTCCCCTAATGGTTTGTGATGCATGTTTGATTAGAAGTTAAGTCGTGTTTGAGTTAATTTGCTTGTGAGTGATTAAGCAATTTCACACAATTTAATCAAGCAACAGCATAAAGCAACCAATATAAAGAATCCAGCACTCCAAAAACAGCAAAACATTATTTCAAGCATACCTTAACTCATCATATATTAGATTTGTTAAGATTGAATCTTCTACCAAAAAATCTAAATTTATGGCCTATAAATAATGGACAATGGGCTATAAAAAATGGACGTTTTCAAATTCACATACATTTGCATAAATCTCGAAGTCACACACACAATTCCATACGCTACTTTCATAATTCCTTGCACATTCACACACATTCCCTTATGTTATTCACTACACAATATTCACTTACACACAACCACTCACATTCACACAATTTCAATACATACAATACTCTCCTAATTGTCTACTTAAGTCACACACATAAAGCACTCACTCCTTGCCTACGTCATATACATACACTCACTTACACAATCCTTGCTTACGTCTGACACACTCAAACGCACATACACATCTCACTATCACTCATAATTCACTCACCAACACAAATACACTATCCATATACTGATTAAACACACCTTAACACACGCTACTAATTAAACACACCCTCACACTCACTATTCACTTACACACACACACACTACACTCTACATGAGCACTCGCAGGCCACTATCCTCCATTGTTTAGCACCAATCAATACACACGAGCATAGCACGCATATGGGTTACGTTCATAACCCGTACACAATTCATAGGCCCGTTCTGTCTAAGCACATGGCTATGTACAATCACACACATGGTTTGACCCACTTAGGTAAATTATCTTGATTATTTATTTATATTATTAATTAATCGTTTGATTTTACTCTGTTTTTTTTAGCACAGGTTGTTTTTTTATATTAATTGTAGTTTTTTAAAGATTCATTTTTTTAGTTAAATTTTAGATTAATTGTAGTTTTTTTTAATTCGTGTTTTTTTAGTTAAATTGCATTTTTTTACTCAAAATTGCATTTTTTAGAAAAAAAAAGTTACATGTCTTTCCTTTGAGATTTATATCTTTGAAGAAGATATGTATCTGAATTGTATCTTAGTAGATCTTACATTTAAGATTTAGAAAAAAATCATTTTTGGCATGTAGTGGTTTTTTAAAATAAAAAATCTTAACTAAAGTTTTCAAAAGATTTAGTTAGTTAGGGTTTTTTAAAAAAATAGATTTGTTTTTTTTAAATAATGATTTGATACTTAACATAAATTTGACTCGATTTCTTTTAAAAAAGATCTACACACTACATCTTCGTTTTTTTTTAAATAATGATTTGATACATAACGTAAATTTGACTCGATTTCTTTTAAAAAAGATCTACACACTAAATCTTTTCTAAAAAAAAAAAAAAAAAAAACTAAGTTGGCTTGATTCTAACTAGCAATCACGTAAGCACTTTCGAAACAACCATAAAAAATTAAAATTTTTTTCTTTTTTTTGAAAATTCGTAATAAAATCATAAAAAATTCATTTTAGTTATATTTTTGCATATTTATCCATATTTTAGTATTTTTATAAAAATTATAAAAATAAAAGCTCATTAGTTTTTTTTTTTAACATAGTGACTTAGTCTTAATAGGATTAGCCCTGAACTTAGATTTTCTAGTTTAATCTTCTAAAATTAATTTTTTAGAATATTTGTAAATTAGTGGCTAAATTAGGATTTTACCACCTGAAAACCTTAATTTCATTTTTTACCAGTTTAATTGATTAGCAACTCCATTTTTTTAAAGTATTTTTTAAAACATTTTGTTAAAAGAAAAATGTTTCCTTATTTTAATGTCGACTAATTTATATTAAGCGGCCTAAGCTTACTATAAATTAAATTAAGAAAAATTGAAATAGGACTCGATAGAATTAGCAACTCTACTGGAGAACCTAGTGGGTTAGCCATGTAAAAATAAAAAATAATTAATAGGCTTTCGTTTTTTATTTCTTTTTATCTACATATTGTAATATAGTTATATTAATTGAGTTTTAATGATGTAGGCCTCTAAGAAAAGCTTGTCTCAATGGGCCCGTTACTAGGGATTTAGGTTTTTTTTTTTAAAAAAAAAAAAAGAAAAATCATTTGTGTGTTTAGATATAGTTAGACTTGGGCCACTTTAGGAATTTAACATGGGCCGCCATTGTGTATTCCTCGAGTCATTGGGGTCTTTACTTTTACTTAGTGATGATAAGCAAGCCTACTTATACTTCGATATAGCCTATTATGTTTTTCTTTGGAAATACTTAGAGTTATAAGGCTTGATACCTATAGACCCCACTCTCCTACATTATTTTTTTTTTTAAAAAAAAAAGGGTTAGTCATTGTTAAATTATAGGAAAATTTGATAATTCGCGATTGGTCGGGCTTTCATTTAAAAAAAAAAAAAGAAAAAGGGAAATTAAAAGAATCAATACCCTTATATATAAGTGTCTTTGAACTTCATTTTTTTTTATTTCAATCCACTTATATATAAGTGTATTCCTTAATTGCAGGTTCATAATTATTCAATTTCTATAATTTAATATTTACTTACCTTTATTGCATTGCATATGTTTATAACATATTGCATTAATTTGATATTATACTTTGTTGTGTATATATTTTTATTTTCGACTTTTTTTTTGTATATTATATGGTTGCTCCTATAATATTTTATAATATAGGTATTATGTATTGTTTTTTTTTTTTTTTGTTCGTTTTACAAATAAAAAGTGGCACAACAAGATTTAAGATCGAACCCACTAAATTGTATTAATTTTTTTTATGGCCAAGTAAATGAATATTAATGCAATGTTTTCAAAAAAAAATATATATCACAAGTAAGGAGTTGTAATTTTATTATTTTCTCACGTGACATATTAGTCATACAAATTTTTTTGTGTATTTTTTTTTTCATGTAAAAAAATTTCCCCTGTAAATTATTAAAATCTCTACGCTTTGTCTAAATTTGTACTCATAGAAAAATTTTATACCTATTAAGGGCCTAATGCATTTGTACTTAAATTAATGTAATCGTGGCATTATAATAAAGTTGCAACCTAAAAATTTTTACGGTGATAAATTATTGCACTATTATTCAGTCGCTAGCTCAACATGTACGTGAGTGCCCTTTTACTTCATGTTAATTATTTGTTCATTTTTGTTACTCTATTGATTGGTGTTGCTTATTTCTATTGAAAATTTTTTGTACAATAACATACTTTCATGTAAATTAAAAAAAAAAAAGAATAAATAAAAATTCCTTCGACTTGTAAATGTTTTGTAAATATCTTGTAAATATCATTCCTAAAGTGTCCCCTAATCATCTTTTTGTAATATTAGGTGCCCCTCCTTAAATTTACCACCCTCCAATTATCAGTTGTCCTTTTATAGCTTTGTCATCCTCATCGTATCACCTTTTAATTGGGATTTTCTATTCTTTAGACAATGTTAATAATTCAATCACCTATGGTATATGTTCAGTTTTTACTTGTAACTAAGTATTACCCTTGGTTGTCAACTTTGTAAAATAGTCACTCCTTCTCGTTAACTTTATAACTTTTTGAGTCGTTCTAGTAAGTTATGAGATGTCGGTAATCCTGTTTGTAACATAAGTTTTTGTAATATAATTGTTTCAAATGACTTTTGAATAAAGTTTCCCAAAAATTCATAAATTTCTCAAAAATAAAAAAATCCGCTAACGAGTATGGGTTTTATGGACTTTGAGTTATTACTTTTGAACGGTTAAGCCCATTGTTAAAGCTTATAGCCATTAACTTTTAAAGCTAAGACAACCGACAACAACGACTCTAGCCCAAGCTTAATCTTGATAGTTACTTATTATGAGTCCAAAGCATTGTGTAACCTATGAGTTAAACTTGATATTAAGGGGCAAAAGGAGAAAGCACATTGGAAATCGATAAATGAAAATGTTGGAGATATAGCTCATCCCCAAGAAAAACCTAAGTTAAACATAATCGATGAAGAGAAGCCTATTATCGAACCTTTTCAAAAGCCCCAAACACAAAAGCCTAAACACAAACCATAGATCTTCCTATCTATTTCAACCCACTTTGAGCCAGAAAAAACCTTAAGCACATAGCTTACTAACTTCAGCCAGAGCTTTGTTCATCAACAACTATCCTCTTTAAGTTTAGATGGTCCTAAACACTTACTCCACGAAAACTAGGCCACCCGCTCTAATGATTGAATACGAAGTTTGTCTTCACTATGAATGAGCTTGGGCTGAGGGCTGATAAAAGGACCCATTTAATTGAGTCTAAAAGGGAAATTTTTTTAAAAGTAAAAAGGTCATATGACTTGTTGGGGCATCATAGAATATTTAGTCTTATCTAATGAGACCGGGGCAAATAAAGGCAAACAAAACATAAAATATTTCATTATCAAATTAACGAAAGTATCTCATTATTTGAAATCTTTAAAATGATAAGAGGTAAGCCCTAATTTGAAACACTTACCCTAAAACACTCATGAGAGTTGAGAGACATGAAAGTGAGGATAAGATTCGTTCTTTGATGTAAGTCTATCTTGCATGTCATATACGAATTGAAAGGATAATAGGCATTCATTTTACTCCCTAAACATTTTTATCCTTTGTGAGCCTATTTAAGCCTTTTAGAGATTTTTAAAATTAAACTCTGTCAAGAACCACTCCATATTGGGGCAATCAGGAGGTTAGGGCCATTGATTTTGGAGAAAAGGGATAAGCTAACTTATGTTTGCTTCAATCGTGTCAATTCATGAGCGATGATTGTCACAAATAACCTGTTTCTTTATAACGAAGAAGAATTTCAAACCCTACACTTCACTTAAATCTATACACTCATTCAAACACCATAAGGCCATGAATCTTTCTTAAGCACTCCTCTAAAGACATATCTACTTCACTAGGCTTATATAATTTAAGCTTTTAGTTTTAGAAGTTTGAATCTCCTCAAATAGAAACTCAGGCATATGGAGAGCAATCACCTTAAAGAAAAGAAAAAGGAAAAAAGAAAAGAAAAGAAAATAAGAGTAAGGTGATCACATCCCAAAAGGCAACCAAAAAGGGCTCAGGACTTGAGTATCTTAGGAAAGCTACGTCCATCAATTCCAAGATAAAGACTCGAGTTTTCCCTAAATATCCTTCAAAGCACAAACCTATACAAGAGATTATAAGCCTAAAGGAATAAAACTTTAATTTTGTGGTCCTACCTACTATACCACTCTTAACGAAGCTCTTTTAATTGAAGAAATTGACTTATCTTAAGCAATCATTGCTCATGCAACTAGGGCAAACCTATTTTAGCATTTTCCTTTAAGGTTCTTGACTTGTAGACCTAGGTTAAGATATTAATTTTTTTCAAAATTTGGCCAACACATTAACATTTCCCCTTTGTTTAAGCCAATGACCAGAAGCTTGTGTTACAAACTTGAGGAAAAAGACCTATCGGATCAATCAAAGTGTATTATGTATAAGACTGACCATAATTTTTAGAATCGTAGTTGATAGTGAAAACAAACCATTTAAGAGTGTAAGGAAGTCCTCTTTGAATAAACAATTCAAATAATTAGGATGTTTTTCCCAGTATGAAACTTATGAAGCAAAAGTTAAGCATGCTCTAGGAGCTAGGAAAACACTTTACCCAAAATTGAATGAGAAATCCTTATAACAAGAAGAACAGGGTCTTCAGTTGAATTTTTTCCTATTCCCTCATCATAGCGGACAAGCAATCCATGATGAAGAATGAATGGCCAATGGGCTAAAAGAATGAGCATACCACTTATCTGTAACATTCATAGTTGGTGTAATTTGCTTCCTTATTAGCAAGGAAAAGATGAACCATTTTTTTGAATAAAGCACATTTTTCCTTCAAGTTTCTAAAAATGAAAGATTTGAGAATCTGCAATGAGAACTTTAGTCATCCTTGAGTTAAGTACTTCAGTAATCTCTTATAACTCAAGAGTCTTAGTTATCCTTTCGGAACTTTAGTCATCTTAACGAGAACCTTAGTTATCTACTTCAGGAGTCTTAATCATCCTTAGTTCAAGAACTTTGATTATTCTATAGTGTGAGAATATTTAGAAGCTTAGGCTATCTTATGAAAAGAATATTCAAGAACCTTTGTCATCATGCCAAGAACTTAGGCTATCCTAAGAATTTTGAGAACTTTAGTTATTCCATGTTCAAAAAGTTTCATTATAAGAACTTTTATTGCTCTACATTAAAGAATATTAGTTATCCTAAAGGTAAAAAAAATTAGCTATGCATTTAAACCCTTTTGTTAAGTTTTCTTCTTTGAAAGATCTATCCTTTCAAGAAGTTAGTTTTTCTTTTAAAAACATCAATTTTTCAGCGTAATGTCTAATCTTATCCTCTTGCCCTATTTTTTCAAAACAGGCCCCTTATACCTTTGCTTTGTTCTTTCAAGATAGGCTTCTTTAATCTCTTGCCCTATTCTTTTAAGACAGGCTTCTCTAATCTCTTACCATATCCTTTTAAGATAAGCCTCTCTAATTTTTTGCCCTATCTTTTTAAGATAGGCCTCTATAGTCTTTTACCTTATTCTTTCAAGATAGATACCCTAATCTTTTGCCCTGTCCTTTTAAGATGGACCCCCTATTCCTTGCCTTATCCTTTCAAAATAGGCCTTCTATTCCTTTACCCCATCCTTACAAGACAGCCCCCCTGTTCCTTTACTTTATCCTTTCAAAATAGGCCTTCTATTCCTTCGCCTTGTCCTTTCAAAACGAGTCTCCTATTCCTTTACCCCGTCCTTGCAAGACTAGTCCCCTATTCCTTTGCATCGTCTTTTCAAGATAAGCCCCTTATTCCTTTGCTTTATCTTTTCAAGATAAGCCCCCTATTCCTTTACCATATCCTTTCAAGACAGGCCCTCTATTCCTTTGCCCTATCCTTTCAAGATAGGCCTCCTAATTTTTTATACTATTCTTTAAAGATAAACACCCTAATCTTTAGCCTTATTCTTTTAAAATAAGTACCTTAATATTTTGCCTATCCTTTCAAGATAAGCACCCTAATTTTTTGCACTATCCTTTTAAGATAGGCTCACATTCCTTTGCCTCGTCCTTTCAAAACGAGCCTCCTATTCCTTCGCCTTGTCCTTTTAAAATAGGCCTCCTATTCTTTCGCCTTGTCCTTTCAAGATAAATAGTTTATTCTTTGCATCGACCTTTCAAGTCGATATCCATTCAAGATGAAACATTACTTAGTTGACCATTTAAGTCAGTAATCTTCACTCTATCAATTCAAGATAGGATTCAGTAAAAATAGGTATCTCTTTTGTCTTTATAGCAAAGTTTTGACTAAACTTTTCTATAAAGAGGAATAGTTGCAAACACTTTATTTTTGCTACCATTAGGATTCTTTTCTTATTAGGCTAAATTTGAAAATAAAAAGAAAATGAAAATCAAATAAAACAAAAAAAAAGGAATATTAAAAAAAAGAAAATAAAATAAAAAATGATAATAATAAAAGTATCGAGTCAAGTCAAGTTGTTTAGGGTCGGATCGAACAATGGTTGAAGATATACATTTAATTTAATAAATTTCAAGTTTTAAATGATTGGGCTTCATTAAAATATTTTTTAGTTTATCTAATTTATTTTGGGTTAAATAGACTTAAGATTTATTAAATAGGTTAGCGTGTATTTTGGGCAAAATTAAAATGAACTGAATCGGGCCTAAGATGGAAAGCCTAAATCAATATAGGGTTTGTAGAGACTAGGTTAAATCTTCAATGAATCCAAATCAGGTATTATCATATCATTATATATTAGATTTGTTAAGATAAGATGGAATCTTCATCTAAAAAGATCCAAATTTATGGCCTATAAATAATGGATAATGGGCTATAAAAAATGGACATTTTCAAATTCATACACATTTGCATAAATCCCAAAGTCACATACACAATTTCACATGCCACTTTCCTAATTCCTTGCACAATCACTCATATTCCTTCACATTATTCACTACACGATATTCACTCACGCATAGCCACTCATATTCACACAATTTCAATATACTCCCCTAACTCTCTACTTACATCACACTCACATAGCACTCACTTCTTATTGACGCCATATACACACGCTCACTTACACTATCCCTACTCATGTTTGACATACTCAAATGCATATACACATTTCACCATCACATACAATTCTAATGTGAACCATAACCAAGAACAAACAAGGCAGGTTGCTGGATGGGCCCGAGATTGTAGAAAGTTTGAAAATGGAAGTGATGGGGAATGCATGAAAGGATAAAATACGAATGAAAAGAGAAAGCAAAAACCCATGAGCAGTTCCAAGGGATATGATGCACTAATGGAACTTCCAAGAACTCATGATATAATTCGATATACTACACGAATCGGTTTAGTGAGGTTACTCGCCACCTAGCCTTGCTCAAGGGTTAGGATAAGAGTGATGCTGAGAGTAAACAAACAATGTTATGCAAGGAAGAAAATACTTAAAATGTATTAATGTTCAATATTATTCTAATATAAGTATAAGGGGCATTTATACTCATAAGTTAAGGCAACTTGCCTAAAAGGGAAAAAACAAAAGAGTATTTTCTAATAAAGTAATGTACAAGATATAAAAGGGTAAAAATAAATATACAAGGAAAACAATCATTAGTGCAATGCATTCTACACATGATTCTGTATACGTGGCAGGTGATGCTGTTGGAAGATGAGGAGAAAAAAGTATGGCCAGCTTATTTGTCTGAGTAGGGGTAGTTTTGTCGATTTGAAGTCTCGCTATCTTGGCTTCTCGGTAAGGGAGGTACTGAATCATTGGTCGGCTGAAGCGTGATAGAGTAATCTGCAACTTGGTGCATTATAGAGAGATAGGCATTCATTCGACTCGACATAAAAAGTGACTCGGCAAAGAAGTACTTGGCCTCGGTAAAGAAGTACTTGGCCTCGGTAAGATTTGGCTGGAGTAGAAGAATCCGCCTTGCCAAGCCTTCCAACCTTTAAGCTCGGTTGCGGTTCAAAGGTCCAGTAGCCTAATTCCTATCACAATTCACTTGCCAACACAAACACATTGTCTATGCACTAATAAGACATACTCTAACACACACCACCGATCATACACACCCTCATACTCAATGTTCACTCATACATGTACGTTGTACTCTACATAAGCACTCATAAGCTACTGTCCACCACCATTTAGCATTGATCAACACACACGAGCACAATACGCATACAGGTTAAGTTTACGACCTATGCACAATTCATACACCTACACTGTCCGAGCACACGACTATGTACAATCACTTCACAATCGTGCGCACAATCCTACCCACTTAGGTAAATTATCTTGATTATTTATTTATATTATTAATTAATCATTTGATTTTACTAACTCATTTTTTTTTAGTGCAGGTTGTTTTTTAGATTAATTGTAGTTTTATAAGGATTTAGTTTTTTAGTTAAATTTTAGGTTAATTGTAGTTTTTTTTTTAAATTCATTTTTTAGTTAAATTGCGTTTTTTAACCAAAAATTGCATTTTTCAGAAAAAAGTTGCATATCTTTTCTCCGAGATTCATATCTTCAAATAAGATATATATCTGTAACATATCTTAATAGATTTTGCATTTAGGATTTAGAAAAAAAATTCATTTTTAGCATGTAGTGGTTTTTTAAAATGAAAAATCTTAACTGGAATTTTCAAAAATTTCAATTAGTTATTTTTTTTTAAAAATAGATTCACGGAATTAGATCTTTTTAGGATTTTTTTTAAAATAATAATTTAATAACTAATGTAAATTTAGCTTAATTGCTTTAAAAAAAGATCCACCTACTAAATCTTTTCCAAAAAAAAAAAAAATAAGACTATGTTGGTTTGATTTCAACTAACAGGTACGTAGACACCTCCAGAGCAATCACAAAAAATAAAAAAAAAAAATTTCTTTTTCTTGAAAATTCATAATAAAAATCATAAAAAATTCATTTTAGTTTTATTTTTACATATCTATACATATTTTAGTATTTTTAGAAAAATTATAAAAATAAAAACCCATTAGTTTTTTCTTTTATCTTTACATAGTGACTTAGTCTTAATAGGATCAGCCCTTAAACTTAGATTTTTCGGTTTAATTTTCTAAAATTAATTTTTTAGAATATTTGCAAATTGGTAACTAAATTAAGGTTTTTCCACTAAAAAACTATAACTTCATTTTTTACCAGTTTAATTGCTTAGTGACTTCAATTTTTTAAAGTATTTTTTTAAAAGAAAGATGTTTCGTTAATTTAATGTCAAGTAATTTATATTAAACAGGTTGGGTTTAATATAAGTTAAATTAAGAAAAACCGAAATAGGGCTCGACAATAACTACCCAAGATTTCTTACAAATTACTTTTCGAAATTACTTCTGAGTGCTCATACCTATGTATTTTACTTCAAGTATCCTCTAAAGCATCTTTTAAACCAATCATGTAGTTTATTCAACTTTTAGATTTCTTGGTGTAATATCCTCTAAGCTATCTTTTGAGCGTAGTCAACTTCAAATTCCTTAAGAGTTCATCCTTTGACTCAGCCTCTAAGCCTCCCCTGTCTATATTTCTTTTCAAATTTTACCTCTAACTAAACCTTTGAATCAGTATCTAGTAGAACATTGACCCTCATTTCCTTTGAGATATTCTTTGACTCTGTTATCTTATAGAGTTTTTTAAGAAAATTATCCTTTAACGAAGCTTTTGAATCCCCTATTTTCCCATTTTGTTTATATGTTTTTGCTTCTGACTCACCCTCTGAATATCAATCTAGTTTAGAACTCATTTCCAAAATTCTATGAGTTATCATTTGCCTTTACTCAATTCCCCTTATAATCACGTCCTTGGTCACTTCATTGATCCATTTACTTCTAACGCCAATCAAAACTAACCAGAATAACACTCCAATCCATACTTCTCAACTCCATTACATTCAAATTCCTAGTATATTACATCATTATTCACTAATTTCTTAAATTCCCAAATCACCAAATAAGTCATATAAGAAACATATACTTGATTTTATCTACTTCTCTTAATAGAACCTCTTCTAACAGTACTTAAACATCACAAAATACTTCAACAACCAATGAACCTCAAAATCTATGTGAGGTCATTAGGAGAAATATATTTATTTTACCCAAAAATGCTATTTTTAATCATAATTTAAGGTTAAAAATTCATAAAAATTATAGAAAATAATTTTGTGAAAACTCTATTCATAGCAATTTAGTATAAACATAAGATAGTCTATAGAAAAATTTCGAGATCCATTATTAAACTTATTTATTTCAATATCAAAAATTGCTTAGTTTAATCGATTTCTTAAGCACGTATATTACAACTATTAAATTTTTACAAAACAATATTTTTCCTAGGTTCTATAGATGAAAATATGTAGAAATAATTTTTTTTTCAAATTTTTTTGGGTAATTTTTATATTTTTATGAAATTATCTAAAATTGGATGAATTTAATACCTTACCAAAATTGGCCGCTCTAACCACTTTTGGCAACTACCCCATTGTCAACCAACCTAGCCGTTGGTCTTATGTCACCTAGTGGTAACAGTTGACTTCTAGCTTTTCCTTAGACGTCAATACTCCTCCAAGCTTAGTTTATACACTAATTTTCTAATTTTTGCTTTATTTCCCTTTTTGATCAATTTGATTCACTAAAATTTTTCCTAGATCCTAAATTTCATGTACAAACTAGTGGAGAGTGTTTCAAAATTTTCAGAACTTGGAACTCACAAAAATGAATTTTTCTCCCTCTCTCTCTTCTAAATTTGGAGCTTAAATAGTGTCAACTTATATGTTTAACCAAGTTCCACTTACCAACATCTATCTATAACCTCCATATGCCTAATTCTACTTAATCTAGCTACCCTATTAATTTTAGCGATTTTTTTATTATTTGTCTTTGTTTATTTTACCCTAATTTGCACTTAATCGGAGGTTTTGGATAATTACAGGTATATACTATTATATAAAAATTACATGAGAGGTATACATAGCTACTTTACATGTTATTTTATGTCACATAATATTTTTATTGTTATATTTAATTTATCTCTAAGTATTTATTAGCTATCGGAGCTTATTTTACACGATTCCAATAGATAATATATAATATCATTAAATTTTCACTATTTTGGCCATATTATTTTTATTTTATTATATTTCTAATATTTAAGTCTATAAGGTGACTTCATCTAATATCTCAAGCTTACTAGTACATTTTTAAGTCAATTGAGTTAGTTTCATTAATGCCCTAAATTACCTACTCAAACAACTATGTGAAACTACATGGCTCATAGTAGGGTTGGCATAATATTGCAAGGCCCATATAGAATGAAGGTGCTCTATGCCTTAAAGTTTAGTTTCCTAGCTAGCAATAACGAGGCCAAGTATAAGGCACTCATAGTCGGATTGAAGATAACCAAGGACATTGTGGCAAAGAAATTGGACATCCACTCTAACTCTAGGCTAGTGGTCCAACAGATAGGGAGATTACGAGACAAAGTGAGAGATAATGATCAAATACCTCCAAACAATCCAAAAGCTCCTCTCAGAGTTCACCTCTTGGCAAATCAACAAAATCCCTAAAGTAAAGAATTTAGAAGCGAATAGGCTATCTAAGCTAGCCTCCACCATTTTCCCAGCATAACACAATAGCGACGAATCACTTTTCACCTAGTACCTCCTAGAGCATAGTATAGAGGGGGGAGAACAAGAAATCCTTGAGATTTGACTTGCGAACTCCTAACCTTGCTGGATGGACCCCATGGTAGAGCATTTAAAGACCAAAATGTTTCCAAAAGATTGAACTGAAGCAAAGAGGTTAGCTTATGCCTCCACCAATTACACACTCATGAATGGTGTGTTATACTGTCAAAGCTAAAGCGTGCCACTCCTTAGATGCCTCATATCCAAGGAAGGCATCCACATTCTTGAAGAGCTCTACATCAAGGTATATAGTAACCACATTCAGTCATAGGCCTTATTCATTTAAGTCCTCCAACTATGTTATTACTGACCAACCATGAAGGATTAGTTTAGAAATGCCACAAGTGCCAAAAACATGCCCTAATTTCCCATATGACGAGTTCTGACCTACATCCTATGTTAAGCCCCTAGTCGTTCACCCAATGGGGATTAGATGTGCTCGACCCCCTCTCATAGGCATATGGAGGTTGACAATTCATTTTAGTAACAGTCAATTATTTCACCAAGTGGGTAAAAACTTAAGTAGTGGTAACCATTACTGCTCAAGCTATAAAATGCTTTGTTCTCATGCACATTCTCTTTCGTTTTAGGGTGCCTTATGTGCTAATCATAGACAACAGTAGGTAATTCTACAGTAATAAGTTCTCAAAGTTCTATGACAAGCACAATATAAAGCTTCACTACACCTCGATTACTCAACTTAGGACCAACTGTTAGGTCAAGGCAATTAACAAGATTATCCTTGGCAGCCTAAAGAAAAGGTAAAGCATACCAAGGGTAAATGGGTGGATAATCTCCCTAGCATTCTTTAGGGATATTGCATAACTCATAGAATGTTTATAAGAGAAACATCATTTCACTTTGCTTTCGGGTTAGAAGTTGTTCCCCTTATTGAGCTTCAGTTGCCCATAAGCAAGGCTTAGAACTTTGATGTAAACATAAACTGCATAGCCCTCCAAGCGAGCCTCAACATAATCAAGGAGGTATGGGATGTCGCATATGCTAAAGTGGTAGCTTATTGGTAATGAATAGCCCTATATTACAACAAGAAAGTAAAGCACAAAGTATTTTGCCCTAGAGATTTGGTATATAGGAGGTTAAAGGCCATAGGCTTGCGTGAAGGACAGAGAAAGCTCACCCTAAACTGGGAAGACCCAGTACATATGAAAGATGTAGGTAGTAGGGCATATAGGCTCAAGACCCATGATGGGCAGCCTATCCCCAGAACCTGGAATGCAAGGAACCTAAGGCCATATTTTGCCTAAGTTCTATAAAGTGTTCGCAATGTTTGTAAAAATTATTATGCTAATGAAATCATGATTTCCTTGCACTTGTCTAATTGTTTTCTCCTATGAATGGCTTACGCCACATACTTTCATCCTAAAGTTGATTTTCATCCCCAAGGACATGCCCCAAGTTAGTACTTACATTAACATTATGGGTAATAGGAATCAGGACACTAGACCCCTAACCCGAGCCCAAGCCTAAGGACTACAGAGCATGGCAAGACAAGTTCTTTCTTTACACCTTACAATTGAAAAGTTTGAGCTACTATAGTCTGGTGACTTAATGCCCTGCCCAAGCTAAACCCTCTTGTACTTATCGATAGTCTCCAGCTACTAACTAGAGGTATAGTTGGATAACAATTCAAACCATTCAACCATCTACCTAATTGACTAGAATTGGAGCTATAATGAGTACATCTGAGTTGAACTCACTTCGAAAGAGCTACCTGTTTAGATTGGCAATACCGAACTTTTAGCTTGGCAATAGCGAAGCTAGCCGTATAGTTTGTTTGTTTTGCTAAATACATGACCATTGGTCTTTCGCTACGTGTCTGAGTACCCTAAATGATAGGATCGTCCATATAGAACCCTTGCTTTTGTTGATTTTTCATTTATACCTTTCAAACATTCCTTGTACCATGCTGATTTTGGACATTAACCTTTTATTCTTTTCCATTTGTAGCAGTTGCCTTAATATTTCGGGTATAAATACCTATTGTAATTGTAGCCACAATATACATAATTAGATATCATCAATATAGAATATACTTCCTCTCATAGGCATCTTCTTTGCTTATTTGATTTACTCTTATCCTAACCTTTAAGTGAGGCTTGGTAACAAAGACCCTCACCGAGTTAACTTGTGTGTCATATCAAGTTTGCCTTGGTATATCTTCGGTAGTTTTTTGGTAAGTCATATCCTTAGAGTTAATCGTGGTTTTTGCTTACTTACTTTGTTGTTCTCGTTCATTGCCATCCTCGATCTTCAAGATTTCTATAAGCTTAGATGCACTTGTTATGATCAGCCCTATACGTCCTTGGTGCGAATCATATCATCTTGGTATCAAAGTGAAGGTTTATTTGGGTAAGTTGCTATTCAGTTGTGATTGTTATTTTGTAGTGTATGGTATTGTTGTTAAGTGTGCTATAAATATGAGGAGAGTTAGTTTAGGTATTTTAGAGAGTATTTAAAGTTTTAATGGTACTATGAGATTTTATTATGAAATTTTTTGCTTTGCCCTATTTTAAACATATGAAAACAAAGCAAGTTTCAATTAGATTCATTGTTCCTTAGAGCAGTTGCTATGTTGACAATTAGCCTGAACTTTCGTGTAGAGAAGTATATGTATGAGTTGTTTTGCTTAAGAGGACAGTATTTGTTGTTTTGTGAATTTTGCGTTTGTTACTAAGCTTTGTCGAGAGGATGTCGACTTGGTTCATAATCTCAAATCACTAACCATTTCTCATTCGAGGCCTTATAAATTGTATTGGTTGAAAGATGAAGGGAGCATTATATGCCACCTAGCAAGCACTGCTACTGATCTCCATTGGGAACTATTCTGATAAAATTCTTTACAACACACTGCCCATGTATGCATCTCATGTATTGCTAAGTAGACCTTGTTTTTTTTATTGAAGGGTTACTCATGATGATTTCAGGAACACGTATGTGTTTGAAAAAGATGGTAAGAGAATTTTCTTGAACCCCATGACCTTGAGTCAAGTAAGTAAATTACAAGCAAAATTGGTTCGAGGATCAAAGAAGGCTTTAGTACTAAGTAGAGCCGAGCCTTAAGCATCCATTAAGTCTAACTTGCTGAACTTCTTATTTGTAAGGAAACTATTGGAACTAAAGGAATAAGTGAAGCTGTTAAAGGAGGTTAAGAAGTTGTTTGATGAATATTTCAACTTGTTTCTTAAGCAGTTGCCCGAAGGATTACCCTTATTTTGAGGCATTGAGTACTGCATTGACTTGATACCTAGCACTACACTACTGAATAAGCTTGCTTATAGAATGAATCTCGAGCAAGCTATAGAGCTCTAGATACAAGTCAACAAGCTATTAAAGAAGGCATATGTAAGAGAAAGTTTTAGCCCTTATGATGTGCTTACATTGCTCGAGTCGAAGAAGGATGGCACTTGGTGTATATGTGTGGATAGCAAAGCTGTCAACAAGATTCTGGTCAAGTATAGATACCTTATTCTAAGGTTGGATGATATGTTAGATGAACTGAGTGGTGACCTAAAGTTAGGATACCACTAGATATGAATGAGGTAAAGGGATGAATGGAAGATTGCTTTGAAGACCTAATGGGGCCTATACGAGTAGATGGTCATGCTTTTTGGACTGTCAAACACCTCAAGCACTTTTGTGAGATTGATGAACTATGTTCTTAGAAACCTAATCGAAAAGTTTGTAACTATCTACTTTAACTACATCCTCATATATAATGCTAACCTAACAAGTTATATTGACCATCTTCGAGCTATTTTTGATGTCCTTCAAGCAAAGAAATTGTTTAGAAACATGAAGAACTATTACTTCTATTAGGAAAGGGTAATCTTCCTTGGTTATGTGGTTAATGGTAGGGGATCGAGAGTTGATGAAGAGAAGGTTCGAACTATTGTTGAGTAGTCGACCCCAATTTCACGTATCGAAATGCAGAGTTTCCATGGATTGGTGTCGTTCTACCGATGTTTTATCCAAGGATTCAATACTATAGTACCACCTCTTATTGAACTAATAAAGAAGAATGTAGAGTTCAAGTGGGGAGAGAAAGAAGAGAGAAATTTTGCTAAGGTGAAAGCAAGGTTGACCTCTACCCTAGTCCTGGCTTTGCCAAACTTTGATAAAGTGTTTGAGCTTGAATGTGATGTGTCTATTGTCAGCATCAGAGCTGTGTTGATGCAAGAAGGCCGACCTATCACTTATCATAGTGAAAAGGCACAACTAAACTGTTATGTATACGACAAATACTTCTTAGCATTAATCAAAGCTCTTTGCTTGTGGGAGCATTATCTTCTGCAAGAGGAATCTATCATATATACGGATCATGAGTCCTTGAGGTATTTACGGAGCTAATTGAAGCTTTTTAAATGCCAAGCTCGATGGATCAAATTTTTTGAAGGGTTTCATTTCGTCATCAAATACAAGGTAAGATTAACATAGTTGCCAATGCTCTATCAAGAAGATATGCTCTTCTTATCGAGTTGCAAACAAGATTGCTAGGGTTTGCAAGCATTAAAGAACAATATTAATATGATTTCCATTTTGGTCCTATATATAGTCATTGTAGAGAAGGAAGAACAGTAGATGAATACCATATGGAAGATGGTTATTTGTTTCGAAGTGGCAAATTATATGTATCGACTTGTTCATTAAGGGAATTGTTGGTGAGAGAAGCACATAGTGGAGGACTCCCTGGTCACTTTAGAGAAAGGACATATGAGCTATTAAATGACAGCTTCTTCTAGCCTAAAATGAAGTGAGATGTGCATGTGATAAATAGATATACTACCTGCAAGAAGGCTAAGAGTCGAGTTGAACAAGGGAAGGTAATGCCTTTACTTGTTCCGACTAAACCATGGGCTAACCTGTATATAGATTTTGTCTTTGGATTATCTTGAACTGCCCAAGGCAAAGACTCTATGATGGTTGTTGTAGATAAGTTCAGTAAGATGGCATACTTTGTGCCTTGTACCAAGACTAACGACACTTTGGCTATTACTTCGTTGTTTTTACAGAAAATAGTTTACTGCATGGAGTGCCAAGGAGTGTGATGTCAGATAAAAACCTAAAGCTCTTGAGCCATTTCTAGAGAACTCTTTGGCATCGGATGGGAACCAAATTGTTACTTAGTACTTCTCGTCACCTTTAAACTAGTGGCCAGACAGAAGTTGTTAACCGTACCCTGGGATCACTGCTCCAAACTGTAGTGGGAAAGAACTTAGCTAGCTAGGATGTCTACTTACTTGTAGTGGAATTTGCTTACAACAAAACAACACATGCCACCACAGGATACACCCCACTTAAGGTCGTTTATAGTTTTAATCTTGAGCTACCCCTATATTATACCCTTGATGTTATCTATTGACCAAGAAGATCCAAAAGTAAGAACTAGAGCTTAGTCCATTCAGCAAATCTACCAACGAGTCACCTAACACGTTGACTAAGCTGGTAAAAAGCTAAAAGAGAAAGGCAAAGGAAAGAAGACTAAGCATTTTCAACCCGATGACTAAGTATGGCTATACTTGAGCAAGGAAAGGTTTCCTAACAAGAAGAAGAACAAGCTATCTACCAGAGCTAAAGAATCATTCAAGATACTTTAGAAGATGAACGACAATGCATACCAGCTAGAACCATTAGAAAACTTCGAAGTGTCTAATGTGTTCAATGTTGCCAACCTCAGCCCTTATTAACCCAAGGAGAACTTAGATGAAGACTAATAGGATGTAATCCCAAATCCCAATCAACTCGATAGGATGATAGCAATCAAGACACCAAACCCTTGATCTAAGCCTAAGCTTGAGCCCATGGTCTAGAGAGCATGGCAAGATGAGTTATTTCTTTACGCCCCACAATTGAAGGGTATAAGCTACTATAGTCTGCTTACCTAATGCCTTGCCCAAGCCAAACCCTTTTATGCTTATCAATAGTCTCCACCTACTAACTAGAGGTACACTTGGATAACAATTCAAACCATCTGACCATCTGCCCAATTAACCTAAATCCGAGTTATATCGAGTACATTTGAGCTAAGCTTAACTCGGAAGAGTTACTTGCTCATCTCGATAATACTCAACTTTCAACCTAGATCAACATCATTACTCGACAACAGCTAAACTAGTCGTGTAGTTTGTCTATTTTGCCAGACACATGACCACTGATCTTCTGCTACGTGTTTAAGCACCCTAAATGATGGGATCATCTATACAAAATGCCTACTTTTATTGATTTTTCATTTATATCCTTTGAACATTCCTTATATCATACTAATTTTGGACATTAACCTTTTAGTCTTTTCCATTTGTAGTAGTTGTTCTAATATTTTGGGTATAAATACCAGTTGTAAATGTAGACATAATATACATAATCGGATATCATCAATACATAATATACTTCCTCTTATAGGCATCTTCTTTGCTTACTTGATTCACTCTTATCCTAACCCTTAAGTAAGGCAAGGTGGCAAGTATCCTCGAAGTTGATCATAGTTTTTTCTTGCTTATGTTGTTCTCATTCAATGCCATCCTCATTCTTCAAGACTATCCCAATGCAGCATTGCCCTAGCCTAAAAACCTTTGGATCTAGAGAGATGCCTCCTTTGTTACTGTAGTCACCGTTGAAGCCTCATCCACATAAGCACTCAAGAGGTAGAACCTAAAGGCTCCGTAAGAAACCTTGTCTAAACAAGTAGCTCTAGTGGTGAAGCTACCCCAATAAGTAGTAGATAGATACCCAAGGTCCTACCCTTGTCTAAATGTTCTTGGCTTAAATGGGGACCCGATCAAGGGGTCCATGTTTACCCTTCAGTTGTTACTTGGGGGTTAAGGTGACTGTTTTACACCCCATCACAACCACTTCATTGAGGAGCTTAAAAGAACTAAGGCCCTCCTCTTAAGTTCATATAATATCTCTCTTATTCTAATCATCTTTGACGGTTGATCTTATGACAAAAGGGAATAGCCCGGAATCAGTTAACTCTCAAATGTGGGAAATATCGGAATGTATCTAAATGGGGCATAAAGGACCCACACCCTCTTTATATACGGAGTCCAATGCAACTCTATCCATACACGTATCCTACCATCTAACAGCTTTGATTGAATGGTAGCTAAACTGACTCCTTAGGATACTTAAAAGTGTCGTATGGGCATTAAAGGCCTTCTAGAAGGCACATTGCCTAAGATACCACGGATGTTAAGCGAGCTCTCTACCTAAGGTGCACTTTACCTAAGCAAAGTGTAACATCGAGAACTACACATATCCATTAGAGACCATCCAAACCTACCTATAAACTTTTGCCCCGCCAAAGCAAGTACAAATAAGCTGAACAAGTGATGCTTAACTCGTAGTGCAAACAGCAGGTCAAAGGGCTTTGAAAAAGTAAAATAATTCAAGTCTCTATTCTAGCTGTAACGACGATGACATAACCAAACGAGTGAATGGATAGCGAAGAAATAGAGAGCAGAATAAAAAGCAAGCTAAGTGCAAAAAGAGTTCTATTCATTAAGCGATTAGTTCTTTACATTATAGATAGAGGGGGTCGGCATCCTAACCCCATAGAACAAAAAGGAAATAGATGTCACAATAATTTGACCAGGACTACCTACAGGACAAACAGAAACAAAAACAAAACAAAACAAAAGGCCTACCTAACCTAGTCAATAATAACATTTTCTTCTTCATCTTCCTTATTAGACCTTCATCAATTGTCGACTTCTCCAATACTCCCTTTTGCTGACTCCTCCTCCCCATCTTGCCTAGCAATAGGCCTCAAATCATCCAGCTACTATAGGAAGCTTAAGTTAACCTCTAACAATTATTAACAAACCTAGTCTCACCAACCACCCCCCCCTACTCAACAACTCAACATCCTTTCAAGCAAAGCCTACCTAAGCTTCCTCCAACTCCTTCTACTTGCCCTCAAGCTCCGCTTGCAACTTTGCTAGCTCTTCCTTAGAGGCCTTAGCAATAACTTTGGCCTCCTTTAGCTTGACCCTTATCTTCTTTGCCTACTCCCCAAGCTCTTAATGTGAGCACTCCAAATCATTGTGTGTTGATGAAAGATGGCTACATTGCTTTTTCTCTTCGTCCAAAGCCTCACAAAGCCTCTCTACCTCTGCCTTTAGCCAATTTTTCCTCTCCTAAGTAATAAACTGCGAATATCCAGGATTATGTGTAAGTACGAAGACCACCATGTCATACAACTACATTAAAGAAATAGGACCAAGGTCACGCGAACACAACAAAACACTTGGAGAAAAATATATATGGGCTACTTATCTTAGTATACTTATACAGAATCTTTAAGGATGCTTCTATGTCACTCTTCTCCCTGAAGAAGTGATTGAACTTGGCCTCCAACTCTATCATATGCTTTACTGACCCGAGAGCTTGATCCTCAGAGTGTTTGGGCTTTCCCTATACCACTAGTCTATTCTCCTACGCTAACGGTCGTGCAAGCTGATCATCGTCAAGGATATCTATGGCTTAGACTCTAGCATCATAGGGAATAGAATCAAAGTTACCCTATTGCTCATGTGCCCAACCCCTACCTTGCCTTGGCACCTGACTAGGTTGCCCCCTAAACTAGCCACCTCGACCTCCTTAACCTGTTAGGGTTCTTTAACCCCTACAACCTGGCCAACCCCACCAACAGATGCAAATACCACATGACTTAAGGCCATCCATACACTTAAAGAAGCACCAATCCATACACTTAGAGAAGCACCAATAGCAATGGGGACCACCTCCACCATGGTTCAAATAGCCTTAAGGATAGTTAACTGCCTAACCCCCTTCTTCTTGCTTTTTTTGGGGGATGCTGCGATTTCTCTACATCTCCCTCTACGGCAACCTACTTCCTCTTATTCAAGGCCTCTGCTTCTTGCTTCCTGCTTCCTGCTTCCTGCTTCCTACATCCTTCTCTCTTAAGTGTAGACACCTCATTTTTGTCATATTTTATTTTAAGATCTTTTCTTTTAGGTTAGGTTTATGGAAAAAATACAAAAAATATATATATAAAAAGAAAAATAAAAATGAAAAAAAAATTAGTCCAAAAAAATGAAAAAAAACAAGTGTTAGAAGAATCCGAATCTAGTCAATTAGTTATTTAATATAAGGTCAGCTAATAGTTGAAAATATACATGTAATTTGATAGATTTTAAGTCTTTAAAAAAATTGGACTTTATAGAGAAATGTTTTCTTAAGAAAGTCCCGTAAAAGTCGAACTCATGCGAGAGAACTTTTGTTCATTTTGAAATTTTAATTTAAAAAAAAATTTAATTGGACAAATACAAGGTAAAGATTCGAGATTTATTAAATTTATGTATATTTTGGGCTGTATAAAAATGCTAGGGTCTTTTAGTTTAGGCTTGGGAGTTCAAATTAAACTTGGGCCTGATATGAAAAAGGTTGCATACGCTTTACATTCATGATTTCACGAGAACATAAACTAGCTTAGTTGGTTAAGGAGTATACTTAGCTGCCTTAAGTCAAGGGTTTGATCCATACGAAGCACATGTGCAATTTTTTCTTTTTACCCAACCTGAGTGTCACAACGATCATTGGAAAGAGAGAGAGATAGCCATCAGGAATCCTCATCAAATCCAAGCCAAATTGATTTATCATATTTTTTTTAATGTAAATCTATTTTAAACTATCAAATATACAATTTTGTTAAGAGATTTACATTAAAGATAACATTCATCAGAACAAATTTAGTGGGAAAAATTAGGGCTTTATCTCCAAAATTATCAAATGCAATTTGAGGTTATCATGTAATCTTAATCAGAGTGGGTATACATGAATCCCTTGGTACTGTGCCTAGGATCTGAATTCAACAATCAACACCCCCTATCTGTTGATATCCGTCCTCTCCCATATCCCGTTCTATGACCGTAACACACACAACAGGAAACAACACACCATAACCACCATCTTCATCCTTACAGCCGCTCGATGCTACAGCAACCACACACTCTTTTACATACACTCTAACCCAGTAGACCACTCGACATCCTCTTTTTCGCAGCCACCATCGCCTCACCTAACGCTAAACCAACCAACATCATGTCCCAACCAACAATACGTACCACAGACCCCCAACTTGATAGCAAACCCAACCATTACCCATCTTCAACTAAACTCATAGCCACCATCCACGCCACAGTAGCATTGCGCAACCACCCCCTCGCTGGAGCAAGCCCATACGACCCCAATACCAACCAACAACAACATAAACGAACAGTAGCGCCATACGCATGATGCCATCCTCACCCATTCCTCGTTCGCAGCCAACAACAGCCCCCACCATATATGCCCTCACTCTCGTGAGCTCTAAGCAACCACACCACTGTACGAATTCCACTCTCTATCTCATCCCTGTACAATCACACGACCACCATCTTCGCTCCACAACACCCAAACGTGACCCAGCTACCCTGACCTTGACGACCTGGTCCCAAGCCCGACACAAAAACTCACGACTCGTCACCCGAGCGCAAAGATCCTGAAGACCATCACCAAACTCTGCAATGCTGTTAAAGGGTGTTTTGCCAATAGAATCATCTTCAAAATTGAATTTCGTGTTTGTTTTAGTATGTGGAATTGTCCGTATGAAGCTTGCAAGGTAGTTGAGCAATGACCCAACCCGACTTGACTGTTGGAGCTCGACGACCCATCCAAGACTTAACTCATGTGTAATGAATTACGCAAACCCGAGTCGCATGTTCGTTAAGGAAGGTAGGTTGAGTTTCTTGTTTTTTCTTTGTTTTATTTTATTATTTTATGTGTAAATAAAATTATTATTAAAAAAAAAAACTTACTAACTTTGTTTATTTTTTGGTGCAGGTCCTTAGTTTTATTTTTTTTTATTTTTATTTTCATTATTGTCAGATATTCGTTTGTTAGTTTTTTTTTTTTTTTTTTCTAATATGGAACATTAGCTTTTCCATTAAATTACGGAACAAAATTTTTAGTGTGTCACAAACTTGAGTTCTTTTGCAGATGTTTGTATCAATTTCAGTTGCTTGGTCATTTTCGCATGTTTAGAATTCAAGATTTGGTTTTTGCATGTTTATCACTAAAATCATCTTTTAGGCATTTTCTAGAAAAATTGCACATTTAGAATTATGAATTTCATTTTTTAAAGAAAAATTACATTTTATTTTAAAATTCACATTTTTTTATAAGTATTTGCATCTTTATTAAATTTTTGCATATTTTAGAGACTTTTTATGAAAATTGCATTTTTTAACAAATTAGAGTTAGGTCTTTTAAGTTTCTTAAATTGGGAATAAAAATTGGGGTTTCTAGGGATTTTTTTTAATAAAAAATTAAATAGCTAAAAAATGTAAATCTAGCCTCTTTTCAAAATAAAAAGAACTAATTCATTAAAGTTTTTCTAAAATAGATACTATGATCAGTTTAACCTGGATTAGCGTGTACGTAGGCACCTTTAGGACAACCGTAAAATTTGTAAAATATTTTGTTTTCTTTTTATTCTAATAAGAAAATTCATAATGCAAAAAATAAATCATTTTCATGCATTTTCATATTTTTGTATGTTTTCTCTTTTTTATAAAAATTCTAAAAATAAAGGGTAATTAGTTTTTTTTTTAATTTTTATATGTTGATTAACGTCTTAATAAGTTAGCCGCTAAATCCAAATTTTTTGTTCGAATTTAATGGGCCAATGGCCTAATTAAGGTTTTTTCCACCAAAAAACCCGAATTCGATTTTTACCACTTTTGTTGGTTAGTGACTTCTAAACTACTTTCAAGACTACTTTTTTTAAAGGAAAATACTTTTTTTTAAAGGAAAAAATGTTGATTATTTTATATTAAGCGAGTTGATTTTAGTATAAAATAAATTAAAGAAAATCAAAATAAGACTTGACATAATTTACAATTTCACTAGGTACCTAATGGGTTAACCATGTAAAAAATTAATTAACGGACCTTTATTTTTCTTATTTTGTCTAACATTTATGTTGCAATTAGTTGTATTAATAGGGTTTTAGTAATACATGTTTGCTAAGAAAAGCTTGGTCTAGTAGTCCCTATCTTGGGGGATATAGGGGGGCTTAGTTTTTCACATCATACTTGTGCTTAGACATTGTTGGACCTAGATCACCTTAGAAAACTAGGACAAGCCACAATTGTGTAACCCATCAGGTTGTAGGGGTTTTCACCTCTACCTATGGTGATAGATAAGCTCACTCATATTTCAATGTAGCCTACTAAGCATTTCTCTAAGAATGCCTAAGGTTATAGAGCTTGAGACCTGTAGATCCCACTCTCTTATATCATTTTAAATAAAAAGAGGTTTGTGATTCTTAAATTATATAAGTTAGAAGAGAATTATTATACTCACGGTCAATCGGGCATTTATTTTCAAAAAATAAAATAAAATTAGTTACTACACTCATATATATAAGTGTCCAGGAAATTCGTTTTCATAAAAAAATATATACAATTTTAGAAATTCATACACTTATATATAAGTGTGCATGAATTATGACCGCAGGTTTATAATAATTCCATTCTTATAATTTATTAATTACCAACCCTTATTACATTGCATTTACGTGGGGCATATTGCACCAGTTTTTTTTTTTATATTTTAGTTTATATATTTTTTATATATAATTATTTTTATTGTTTTTATATGTGTATTTTTTTGTCTTATGTTATATATGCTATTGTTTACAATATCTTATAAAATATATATACTATGTACCATAAATTATTATTATTATTATTATTATTTTATTGAGTAAAAGGTTATGTAATGTAAAGACTTAAACTAAGGGAGTTGCAAAATTATTAATAAGATCCGTAACCTCTTTGTAAATTTTGTTGTATTTTTTTTTCCTTATTGTAGATAATCATGTAAGTTATGTACTTTGTGTAATTTAGGACATTTTAGAAGACTGGTTGAATTGGCTCTTACCTATCAAGCAAGACCATCTCCATAAGAAGATCGGGCCTATTATGTCCCTTACGAAAGTCTAGCTTCGCTGGCCCCCCATTTAAGCCCTGAGCCACTTTTGGGATCCAGAATCCTCAATCTTCAAGTTTGGCCCATACATACTAACATGCACCTTAGAAGAGTATTCCCAACTACTTAGTACCCCTCCTCTTGAAGTGACAATAGTAGTCTTAAATCTTAAAGTTTAGCTCGAGAAAGCCTTCTTGACTTTGCTGGGAATAAAAGAGGCAACCTTAGCCCTTTCTTGTTAGTCATGGGTAAGAAGTGCATCCATATTCTAAGGTTGGTAGAGTAGTTTCCAAGCCTAAACGCTTACTATAAGCACCATGAGGTATTTTATGGTAGATATGAGTCTTAATCCGAATAAGCCAATGATTTTTTTTTCGTGTTTCAAAGCTAAAAAATGCCTTCATTGTAGCAATGTTTGGGCCGGTTCTGTTTCCTTACAAGTTTGGTCATGCCCACTTCTAGGTAACTAAGTTCTTGACCCAATTCTTAGCCAGCAAGTCTTATATATCAACACTATTGGTAGAGCAATTTAAGAAACTGACCCATTTGAGGAAGCAAGGGCATGTGTATTTCATGGACAACCCTATAATCCTTATCATCTAGTTTCTCAGTCATACACTAGTTTATCGTAAGAACTTATTCAAGTCATCTTAGACTGAATGTATAAACCTAATCAATAACTTTGCATGTCACCTTAAATTGTCAAATGAGGCTCAACTGAAAGGATAGGTAACTATGATAACTATGATGCAACTTGAGGATTTTATGTGGACAACTAAGTGGAGCAATTGCACCTAAGCTATCCTAGGGTGTATTGATTATGCAGGGGTCCCCCTTATCGGCATTATGGGCCATATAACGTACTTCCCATCTTGTGACACCGAACAATTGGGCTAACTTCAAGGGATGGCATGCATAGATTCATTAGAGGATGTTACTTTGAATTATCAAGGCCCTTCCTTGCCCCTGCCACCTTAATCGAGTGATTAGTAAGATTTATGAAGTTATGGGAAGGAAGAGAAGTTAGGAAGGTACTGAACGTAAGGAAATTGAGAAGAAAAGTCAGAGAATACCAAGCCACTAAGCAATTCATCTACAATCAGCTAAAGAAGACTAGAAAGATCTAGTATGAGGCCGTAGGTGTATTTAGGCATGAACTAGAGCCATAACACCTTTCACCTACTGAGCAAGTGTATTGAGACATCATACGACCTAGGTTTGAGGACCAGTTCCAATCAGGCAAGAGGATCATCAAGGAATTGAAGAAGAAAAACATGAGGTTGTTAGAAGAGAACAAGTTCCATAAGGGAATGATTCTAGAAAGAGATGTTACCATTCGAAGGCTCATAAGGGAGGTTAATGAAACCTACCCTAGCTAGATCTGTAGACTCACATAGGATTAATTTCTGGACCAGTTTCTTTTTCTTTCTCCTTTTTTTTTTTAATTATTAGGAGATTTGATAGAAATTTCTTTCCATTTCATTAGTCCATTGTGTAGGCTTAAATGTCTTGAATATTGATAAAGTTGCAATTCCTTTAAATAAAATTCCATATCTATTGTGCAATCTTTTACTCATACTTCATGTTCATATCTTTTATTTTGTTCATTGGTAGATATTTTCAAAAACGAAAAAGAAAAAGAAAAAGGAAAAAAACTTAGTCTTGTATACAAGTCTTTATCTTTAAATTGTAAATAACAATGTTCTTAGGTTGGTACCTTTCCATGATAAGAACTAGATTATTACCTCTCCTTAATTAATGTCCCCTTGTAAAGTAATCACTCATTTCTATTATTCTAGTTCACTCCCGTGTAAAATAATTATCTTCCTTTCATGATTCCAGTTACTCATGTCATATGCATAGGTTTGTCATCTTTGCAATAAGTGTCTTTCATTGTTTAGGCTATGTTGGTAGTAAGAGCATTTGTAATATAATTGTTTTTATATCAATAAACGGTGTTTTCTTAAAGATTTTTTCAAAAAATAAAAATTTTATTGACATGTTAGATTCTTTTAGGGATTCTCAAAGATTGCCTCTTAATGGTTTTGAAGCCTACGACTGTTCACTTTAAAGCTATTATGTCTGAAGCTAAAGATTCAGATTCATGGATCACATTATTGGAATAGATTGTGACTTGATTTAGCCAATAATAGCAAGATCTTAGTGTCTCCATTGGTTATCTCCATAATGAGAAGACAAGTCGATGGTATGAATTTGGAGACCAATAAGAAAAAGGAACTATGGCTCATCCTTTAGAGTTGTGAAAAAGTAAAATTAGTCTTAGCAAGGAGCTAGAGGATAAGCTCGTAATTATGGAAAAGAGGCTACCAACATTAGAAGAAAGGCTTATGGATTCAAAAATGGCTGTATACATTATATTCAAGTGATTTTGAGGCATGGGCCATATTGCTAGATAAACATCAAATCTTAAGAAGTCATTAGAATCTAGTAGTCAATCCCCACTTAGCAAGACAATGGTTGATCTAGATGAAGATAATTTAGTGAAGAATATACATGTTCAGGTTAGCATGGCTATTGATCAACCTCAAGGTGGGAATTACTATACACAAGCACCCAAGGTTGAGTTTGAGAGGGTCTTGAGCATTGAAAACTAGTTGTTGCCACCTAAAATGTTGGCCCATCATTTAAAGCAATTAGAAACACTCCCAATTAATGACAAAGAATTTGTACAGAATAGTAAAGGCCCAAAGGTAGGCAAAAGACAATTTACTCTAATTCCTATCTCGACTACTCAACTACTCCATCAACTAAAAAAATTAGGGATGTTGGACATTAAACTCCCTCAAACGAGATACGTGCCGCAAGATAGAAACCTTAGTTTGCATTGTGATTATTACTTAGACTTAGCGAGTCATTCGATTGAAGATTGTTGAAGATTGAGGCACAAAGTACAAGACCTTATTTATGCATGGTTCATTTAAATAGATGGGTCAAATGTCAAAATTGGCACCAACTTGCTCCTAAAACTTAATGGAGTAAACGTTAAGAGGTTAACTTTGGTGATTGAGGAGGAAGAAATAGATGCAGTTGCTAAGCATGGAAGTAACTCTACATCACTTTAGTGTATGGGGCCAAAGCTTATGTCAAGTACACAGCATCAAGGGCTTAAGAGAAGAAAATTCACTCCCCTTCCCATGTTAATATCTCAAGTTTTTCATCAATTAAGGGAAATGAACTTGCTATACCCAAGAGTTCCAATGCCAGAGTATAGGTCGTGAAAGTACGATCCTAATATATAGTATGAATACCATATGGGTTAATTGTGGCATGCTACTAATAAATACTGGGAGTTTAAGAACAGGGTGCAGGACTTAGTCGATGCAGGATATATTCAAATAAGCAATAAGGGGTTGAATCATGGGGAGATGCCCAATCAAGAGAAGAAAAGTCCATTTGCTAGGGCACAAACAAGAGGAATCATTACGAGAAGATGAAAGAATATAGATTAGCTCCATGCACATGTTTCCATTGTCTTTAGTGTTTACAAAAACTATGTTTTGCATTTTAAAATTGCTCTTTGAATAAATTTGCTCTTTTCAATATGAGCTTTCTAAATTAAATTCTATAAGCACTTTGCAAATGAACAGAGTAGGGTAATTAATGGGGCATCGTTTTAGACCAATCCATCTAATTGAGCTTGGGGCAATTTTAATCAATGATCAAGTCTAATTGAATAAACACTTTCTACCTGGGGAAAAGGTGATCCATTATTAGAAATTTTTAGGATGGAAAGAGGCAAATCAAGTACTAAACATTAACCCTAAACACATGAGAGAGGAGTGCCATTAATGTAAGTATTGGGCTCATTCCGTAAAGGAGGCCTATCTTGAACTTGGTATACATATCAAAATGATGTTAAGCATTCATTTCATAATCCTTAAATACAATTATCCCTTGTAAAAGCCATTTGGGCCTTTTAGGGAGTTCTTTCTAAATCAACCTTATCAAGAATTACCCCACATTGGGGTATCAGGAGGTTAGGGTCATTAGTTTGGAGAAAGAATAACTTGTGCTTACCTCAATTGCACCAATTCATTAGTAATACCTATCATAAATAATTCAATTTCTTTAGAATTAAGGAGAGCACTGATCTACATACACTTCACCTAAGTTGATTCACCTTAAGATCATTAATTTTTCTAAGTATTCTAAACCCATACACTTTGTCTAAATACCTCAAACCCATACATACTTTACCTAAGCCTATATACTCTAAAGTTGTGGATTTAAGGCCTTAATTCTCTTAGAATGAGAACTCAAGACAATGGCAATCACCTTGATAAAAAGGCAAAGAAAAGAGAAAAGAGAAAAGAAAAAAGGAAAAAGGAAAAAATAGAAAAAGAAAAGGAACAAAAAAAGAGAAAAAAGAAAAATGATGAAAAATGAAAAGAGGAAAAGGAAAAATAAGGTGATCCTATCCAAAAGTTAGATGGAACTTGTAAGCACGAAGCCCTTTTATTTAGAAAGCTAAGATCAAAATCCGTAGTGGAATTGCAATGATCAAAATCCTAAGCTCCCCTAAGAAGCACTCGAAGCCCAAGTACAATAAGAGTTTCAAGCCTAAAAGCATAAAGCCCTAATTCCATGACCTTGCCCACATAACCATCGCTAATTTAGCTCTTTTAATTAAAGAAATGGACTTATCTTAAGTAATATTTGCTTATGAAGTTGGGCAAGCCCTTGTTTAGTTTATTATTAGGTTCTTGACTCGTAAACCCAAGATATTATGGTTGAACCAACTAGGTATAAATGGACTTACATGAAGCTTAGAAGGAATAGATTTGGGCCTCACCTCCTGCTCCTTAATCCTTACAAAAAGCTACTTGTGGGTGTATCCATGTGGGCCTTTTGACACTCAAGTTAGCATGGAGGACTAAAGAAAGGAGTAGGGAAGCATTAGTGACCTAAGGGGTAGTGCTTGTCTTGTGTGTGTGTATGGTCGAGCTGAGAAGGTCTTTTCAATATAGAGAAATGAGAGAGGAGTGAGTTAAGCCCCCCTACCTCATGGTGCTAGCTACCTTTTATGGAGGATGACCTGGATACATAGAGGCTTGGGGTTCGCTTATACCGGTCGCCAATAGGTAGCATGCACCATGTGCCATGATGGAGATTGGGCGACTCTGAAGGCGATCGACCATGATTGGCCTAACAACTAGATCTATAGCCCAAAGGTCTAACATCTGCAAGAAGAGGGACTGTCGGATGTACTGGCCGTACCACATATATCAAATGGCCATTAATAGATTGCGGTAGAGAGTAGCCTCTAGAGACAAAGATCAAGCTCAGATGCTAAAGGAGGGGTCAATAGACGCTTTGTCGAGAATGAGTTGAGACCTAAGTTAACACTAGGTGGCAAGGGCATGTAGGCTCAATAGTTGAGGTCGTTTGCTTGGGTTTGGTGTTCTATGGCTTTTTGGATAGGCTGCAATATAAAGGACTAGCTTACTTGTATTAGATGATTAGCGCATGCAGGCCCGATGGTTGAGCCGGTATGTTTAAGTGAGACGTTGCATAGCTTCCTCGACAGGTTGTAACATGGAAGATGAGCTCCCTATTCACTCACATATTTCTTAATGAGCTTTCTTGCATGATAGGCCCTGGGCTAAGCGAGAATCAAGCATCAACAAAACGTATCTGATTTCTTTCAAATTAGCCACAACAATGATATACCTTTGCTTGAACCATTGACCAAAAGCCTTACATTGTAAGCATAAAAAAAGACCCGGTCGATTGACTAGGTGTATCATTTTCAAGACAGACTATAATTTTTGGAATTGATGCTGAGAGTAAAAATAGGCCTGTAAGCGTGTGAAGAAATCTTCTTGGACTAAATATTTCAAGTAATAACACCCTTCCCTAAGTGGAAAATAAAAGAATAATTGAATATTCCCCTAAGGGCATGGACGATCATTTACCTTAAGTTTGGAGTTAATCAATGCTTTATGAAGCCATGGCATAAGTTTCAGCAACGAGTCATCAAACAATCATAAGAAGAAAATGATTGGCTATTGAATACTAGGGCAGTTTGCCACTAAGTTGCAACTTTGAGAGCCATGGAAAATTTCTCTAATTTGTTAGCAATTTCTCCAAAATAATAAGCTTTTCAAAAAGATTTTTCCAAATTCAAAGTTTTCAAAGAGCAAAGAAAAACAAAATTTTCCAAAGAATTGAGTTGAATCAAGTTTAGTCTTGCCCTAACATCCTTCCAAAAGCCATCTCTTAGCATTTCCACAATGTACAGAGTTCAAAGCCTTTCAAATAAAGATCTCCACCCATAAAAGGTAGCCCTAGCAATTGATCCCGACGAGTCTCATGAGAAACTTATCTATTCATAAACTTTTGATAGTCTTAACCCATCCATTTAAGCCAAGGCCTTTTTAGATAAATCTTCTACAAAAACCTTCCTTCTCGAAGGATACTTATGAGTCTAAGCTAGGATTATTTTCCTTTAGATTCTTAAAAGATCCATCATTTTACCCTAACGTTTCAAGTTAGGACCCTATTTTTAAGTCAAAGCCTTTTTACCTTGATCTTTCAGGTTGGGACCTTGTTTGTCTTAAGTCAGAGCCTTATTTATCTAACATTTTTAGTCGAAAAGCTTTTACCATGACCTGTCAAGTCAGGACTTTGTCTCTTTTACCCTAACCTATCAAGCGGGGACCTTATCCCTTTTACCTTAACTCGTTAAGTTGAGATCTTATCTCTTTTATCCTAACTGTTTAAGTTAGGATCAATTTTCAAGAAAGAGCCTTTTATCCCAAACTTTCAAGTCGAAACCTTAATCATCTGACATTTTGAGTCGAGGCTTTTTACTTTGACCTTTCAAGTCGAGCCTTTATTTTTCTTGCACTGTTAGCTAGAAATTATTTTTCTCAACCTTTTAAGTTGGTATCTTATTTATTTGGCAATTTAAGTAAGAAAGCTTTTATCTTAACCTGTCAAGTTGAGACACTAGTCATCTAACCTTTCAAGTCAGTATTCTTTTAAGGTGACCTTTTATGTCAATAATTTTTTAGCTGACCTTTCAAGTCCAATTTCTTTACCTTGTTAGTCTAAGTCAGGATTCAATAAAATTTGTCATGTCTTCTATCTTTTAGCAATGTTTTAATTAAACTTCATTATAAAAAGGAGTAACTATAGACATCTCATTTTTACTACCCTTTATTTGAGGATCTTTTTGTTTGGGCCAGTTTTATAGAAAAAATTTGAAAAAATACAAAAAATCAAAAGATACAAAAAAACAATGAAAAATAAAGTGTCACAAAAGTCCGAGTCGAGTTAAGCTAGCCAATCATTTAAGGTCAGGTCAGCAAATAGTTGAAAATGTACATGCAATTTGATAGATTTTAAGTCTTGCAAAAACTAGGCTTCATAGAAAAATGTTTTTTTAAGAAAGTCTAGTAAAAGTCAAATTCAAGTGAGTGGACTTTTGTTCATTTTGAAATTTTAATTTCAAAAGAATTTTAATTGGATAAATAGAAAGTAAAGATTTAGGAGTTATTAAATTTGTGTATATTTTAGGCTATATAAAAAGGTTATGGTCTTTTTGGGGTTAAGTTGAGTTTAGGCTTAAGAGCCTAAATTAAAGTTGGGCCTGGTATGAAAAGGTTGCATACGCTTTATATTCATGACTTCATGAGAACAAAAGCTAGCTTAGTTGGTTAAGGAGTACACTTAGTTGCCTAAGGTCAAGGGTGCAATCCACACAAAGCACACGTGGTGCAATTTTTTTTTTTTTTACCCAGCCTAAGTGTCACACGACTTCCATGTAACCACAATCTCCTTCATTAGATAGGCTTGCAATGAACATTGGAAAGAGAGAGAGATGGCTAACATGAATCCTCATCAAATCCAAGCCAAATTGATTTATCATATATTTTTTTTAATGTAAATATATTTTAAACTATCAAAGATACAATTTTATTACGAGATTCACATTAAAGATAACATTTATTAGAGCAAATTAAGTAGGAAAAATTAGGGCTTTATCTCTAAAATTATCAAATCCAATTTAAGGTTATCATGTAATCTTAGTCAAAGAGGGTATATATGAATCCTCTTAGTATTGTGCCTAGGATTTGTATTCAACAATCAACCCCCCTATCTGTCGACATCCATCCTCTCCTATATGCCCATTCATACGATCATAACATACATAACAAGAAACAACACACCATAACCACCATCTTCATCCTCATAACCACCTAATACCACATCAACCACACACTCTTTTACACATACTCTGACCTAGAAAACCACTCAATAGCCTCTTTTTTGTAGCCACCATTGCCTTGCCTAACGCTAAAGCAACCAATACCATGACCCAACCAACAATGTGTACCATAAACCCCCAACTCGATAGCAAACCCAATCATCAGCTACCGTCAACTAAACTCACAACTACCATCTAGGTCACAACAGCATTGCACAACCACCCCTTGCTGTAGTAAGCCCACACGACCCAGACACCAACCAACAACAACATAAGGGAGCAACAGCACCACACGCACGACCCCATCTTCACCCACTCCTCATTTGCAACCAATAATAGTCCTTACTATCTATACCTTTACTCTTGCATGCTCTAAGCGACCATTCTACTGCATGAATCCCACTCTTGACCCACTTTCTATCTCATCCCCATACAAACACCTATGTAACCACCATCTGCACTCAACAACACCTAAGCATAACCTATCTATCTTGAGCCTGATGGCCTGCTCCCAAGCGCAACATTAAAACCTATAACCTGTCACCTAATCGCAAGGATCCCTAAAACCATCACGAAACTCCGTAGTGTTATCACTAAAGGGTGTTTTACAAATAGAATCCTTATTAAATTTGAATTCCTTATTTATTTTGGTATGTAGAAGTGTCCATGCAAAGCCTAGAAGGTAGTTGAGCAATGAACCGACCTAACCTGATTGTTGGAGCTCCATGACTCGTCCAAGACTTAACCCATGCACAGTGAATTACGCAAACCCAACCCATGTGTTGGTTATGGAAGGTGGATTGTGAGTTTCTTTTTATTTTTTTTCTTTTTTTATTTTATTATTTTATGTGTAAATAAAATTATTATTAAAAATATATACTTACTTTGTTTATTTTTTGATGCAAGTCCTTAGTTTTAGTTTTAGTTTTTTATTTTATTTTTATTATTGTTAGTTATTTATTCATTTGTTGTTTTTCTAAAAAAATTTTGGGATATTAGCCTATCCATTAAATTGTAGGATAAAATTTTTAGAGTGTCACTAACTTGAGTTTTTTTGTAGAATTTTGTATCAATTTTAGTTGCTTGGTCATTTTTGCATGTTTAGAATTTGAGATTGCATTTTTGCATGTTTATCATTAAAATCGTCTCTTAGGCATTTTTTAGGAAAATTGCACATTTAGAATTAGGAATTGCATTTTTTAAAGAAAAATCACTTTTTTTTTTTAAATTCAATTTTTATAAGGATTTGCATCTTTATTAAATTTTCTCACACTTCACATATTTTCTTTACCAAAATTGCACATTTTAGAGAATTTGCACGAAAATTGTGTTTTATGAAAAATTACATTTTTTTTATACAAATTAAACTTTTAGGTTTTTTTAAAAAAAATAAAATTAGTTTTGTCACTTTGTTGAGTTTTTCTGAAAAAAATAAAAATCTTAGCTTGAGTTTTTCTTTTAAAGTTAGGTCTCTTAAGTTTTTTAGATTGAGAGTAAAAATTAGGGTTTGTAGGGATTTTTTAATAAAAAATTAAATGGTTAAAAAATTGTAAATTTGGCCCATTTTCAAAATTAAAAAAAAAAAAAAAAACCAACCCATTAAAGTTTTTCTTAAATAAGTGAGATCTATGGTCTATTTGATCTTAATTAGTGTGTATGTAAGTATCTTCTAATTTGTTTTCTTTTCAGTCTTTTAAGAAAATTTGTAATATAAAATAAATAAAAAATTGTTTTTGTGTATTTTCATATTTTTGCATATTTTCTCATTTTTTAGAAAAATTCTAAAAATAAAAGCCCATTAATTGTTTTTTTAATTTTTACATGATGACTAACATTTTAATAAGTTAAACTCTAAGCTCAAATTTTTTGTTAGAGTTTTCTAAAAATATATATTTTTGAAAATTAGCAGGCTAGTGACTTAATTAGGGTTTTTCCCACCCAAAAAACCTAATGTGATTTTTTACTAGTTTTTACTGATTTGTAACTCCTAAACTATTTTTAAGAAAAATCAAAATAGTGCTCGACACTAAGTAGCCAGTTTCTGCTTGGTTTACTCGGAAGCCACCCACATTTTTGCAAACATAAACAAAGACTTAGCACGAATAATTAAAGGAAAGTAGATAGACATAAGCTTTCCCATTATGATGACGACGCGACAAATACTTAGCTACCCCTCCTCGGCAAGGATTAGTGGATACCTATCTCTGCCCCTTAATAAGGCATGTCCATGGCATACTTCTAAATAACTATTAATGGACAAAGCCTATTCTAGTTAGCAAGGTCCAACACCTCCTCCTTTGTATCCTTATCCCCAACCCTTAGATAGTTAATCCCCAACCCTTAGATAGTTAATTAGCATCGTCCAAATTGGCATTATCCAAGATGTCGGGAAATTTAGCTTCTTTGGCATCCAAATATGAAAAAAGTATTCCTTCCACTTGTCGACTTTATTGGGAACAACTTCAAATACCTTTAGCGCCTTACCTCACGAAGAGATGTAGACCCAACCATCGGGGCCCCTTTTCACTTAGAACAATTGCCTAAAAACTTGAGCCATTAGCCTCCTAAGTTGCCATAAATAGGCAACTTTGAACTCGAGTAGTGGCGTCTAGGCATTTGCATGCAAGGAATCTAAGGCAACCTTGAAATAATTAAAGAAGTCTATAAGGAACTCTGAAAATGGCAATCGCAACCTTAACTCTAATGGCTTCGCATACATGCTAAACAACAACTCGTCTACTATTTAATAGACCTTTTCATTGTTTACAAGCATCTCAACTTGCTACCTGAGTACATTCCTTGCTGTCTGGTTCATTAGCCCTAACTTTGTGTCAGCTTCCATGAAATCAACATGAGCACAAGCATTCTTGTTCAAGTTCATTGTGCATAATGGTACCGTAACCTAGTCTTCCTCATCATCCGTTTCATACACATCTTAAGGATTGGAAGCAGTAAAGCCCCTCCTCTCTTCCTAGGTCAATAGAACTTTATCCTTGCGATTGCCAACTATTGCTACCATTGTTTGGGGGGTAGTGGGCTTACCACCCCCTTCGAGGATCAACTCCTCATAATTCTCATCTATCTCCTATGAGATGCAAGTACTCAAATGCTCACCTTTGTAAGTAGAAGCCTTATGATAAGCCATATCTACTATATAAGAAGAGTGAAAATGTAAAGAAAATGGAGCAAAGAATCTTGAACTAGACAGTGAGCCCCCAAGATAAAATCTTGGTTGAGTTTCTCGCTTATTTGAAAGCAAAAGTGAGAAATGAGGGTTCCAAATACCCCTTTATATAAATAAGCTAAAGGGGGAAACAAATGGTTTTTTCTACTATTAGAGCACACACCAATTGCTAAGACATACATTACATCTTGATCATCTACGTATCCATGTCTACTAACCCATGGCCTGGATTCCCCCTACATATATGGATTGTTAACGTAGCTACGTATGCCGATGCCCTACATACGTAGGGCATTATTGTGTACTATTCTTCCCAAAGAACCATTATTGTGTCTCGTGCAACATAACAGTCACATCAATTACACTAAAGAACATTGCACATCACAATAGGACCTAACAAACACGTCAAACCTCACTTCAGCCGACAATGTAACCAGATGCCCTACTCGAAGTAAGGCCATTGTCGCCTCGGGCCCATACTCCCAACAGACTTACTCTCCTCGCATCAACAATATTGAGGAGAGAGGAAGGGAAAGTGTTGATACAATATTTTAGGCTGGTCTAAGGCTTAACTGGAGTGAAAGCTCTTTAAGCCTCATTACTAGTAGGGCAACTAGACGCTTAAGCTCGTATGAACGCTACATTATGCTCGAGCATTAAGTTTGCTCACAAGTGCCTTGAAGACCCTCTCTCCAAGCACTGGGTACCTTAAGACTCGATTGCGCCACTCTAGCAAGCTCGAGTTACGAGTATTAACTCAACCTCTAAGACTAACTCCGCTACTCAGGACTTCCCTAACCCTATAAGTTACCTATTGGAGTTTAGCCCATAGCTCGAAGGCTACTAAGACCCTCCCTCCAGTACCTTCAGAGATATGTGTCTTTAATACTCACACCTCTCCTAACCTCATTAATTACGGCCTAATATCCACAGTACAATTAACACACCCGACATCTTCTAAAGATGTTAACGCCTAAAGCTACCTTATCATCTCCTTAACATATATCCTTTGCCTATAACGAGTACGAATGAACCCTAAGTTGACATATGCCTTAAGTAGTTATACTCCTAACGCTATAAATAGCATAAGGAGCCAACAAGTAAGGGGATTTGAACTTCATAACCTTGAATCTCATCCAAGACTCTCAATATTATCTTACCATATTGCCTTTCCATAGGACAACGAGTGCTTAGATACCTTCTTATTTCCTTTCTCTCTTCCTTCCATACTGATTTGAGCATCAAAGGGCCTTCGTAGACAAACCTACATAGGACTTTTTATAGGTAATTGAGAGCAAGGAGCCTATTCTATCCTAAGGCCCATCAATTTATTCACCTAGAGAATTTGAGCCCAACTTACCTCATCATACTTAGTTGATTCCTCACAATTGACAGACCACATATCAAAATAGTGGAAAAAATATAAAAATATTTATTGAAACCTATAATGTGATGTAAAATAGATTTTTCGAAAAATTTCCATTCATCTTGATGTATATATATCATGGGAGGTATTGGTAGAATCATGAACCACGTAACTTTTCCTAAAGGACATATAAGAAGATGTGTGTTTCTTCTCAAAAAGTACCTTATCTTTATAAATAAAGAAGACCATTAAACAGTCTTAAGTTTATTGCCATTCTTTGGTTATCCTTTAGAAAAAAATATAATAGGAGAGTGTCCTACAGAATCCTCATGTTAAGCTTAAATGAAAATAAAAAAACTTTTATTTCAAAATTCCCTTCCTACTTTAATAAGGTTTTCCATTTCAAGAAAAGGATTTGTATCATTCTGAAAGTAATAGAGTTGTAATAGTCCCGCAATATAAACCATCCAAAGATGGAAACTAACCTCACAATTGTTATCGTAGACCTAATTTACACAAAGCTTTCATAAATAACCCTCTTTGAAGCAAATAGCTTGACATATTATTAAATATTTAACTTGCAGAGGTCTTTAAGACATATAATAGAACTTATTTATTAGAGTTTAATTTACATAACTTTGTAGTTTAATTAAGATATATTTACATATATTCAAAACTAACATTTGAAACTAGTTAAGTCATTAGGGTAATACAATTGATTTCCTAAAAACCCTATATACATATTTATATATATGACCCAAAAGAAACATCATAAATGACTTAAAAAGCATTATATGTCCAATTGATCTTAAGTTTCCTTTCCTTACAACAGTCCCCAATTGCAACTAACCTCTACATAATTATAGCACGACACGGCATCTAATCTATACCTCTAAAAGAATCTATAAAGGTATGAGTAACTAATCATTTAGTAAGTAGGGACTAAGACATAAGAATAGATAACAAGCATAAATAGGGTTATCAAACAATTTAATAGATGCATGAAACATAATAAATGCCATTGCACGATATTATCTAATTTATTGTGAAATTAGAGAAATTTTACTCACTCTATTTTAGGTTTGAGAAGTTTTAATGCGAATGCAATAACTTACGACCAAGCCTAGACTTGTACAATAGAGATATCCATCCTCTTATGACTAACTTTGAACTAGTGTCTTTAACTTTTCTATGACCTCCTCTTCTATCACTTAGTTTGAGTAAGAGTAAAAAAGAGATCATTTCAGCTATTTCTTTCGAAGGGATCGGTATTTGGTTAAAATCTTAGTCCCCTAAAGGGTTGGAATGCATGTTTAGTTAAACCTTAGATCCAATATAACTTAATTTCAATTAGAGGTATCCAAATAATTCACACAATCCAACATATCATATTTTAGCAAAACAACTACGGGATAATTCAATCAAGATCAGATACATACGAATATACACATAACGAAACTACTTAAAGCACAACTAAGTATAAGCTTAAGCCTCTAATTATTATAATATAGTACTCTAAAGTACATTTACATATTAATTCAAAACTTACTTGGATTACTTATCACCTAACTAGGTGCAATTGTGATGCATCTCTTGATGCTTATCTCTATATTATAAACAACATTTTTTGGTATCCATATACATTATAATATATATCATTATTTTATATTTTAGTTCATTAACCTAGGTTTAGAGTATTGTTATGCCTAAGTAATCAAGTTCTTAAGTCACTTGTCACTAATTTTTTTCTATCTACTAATGTGGCACAAGCCAATAACATGCATGACTATAGAAATACGAGCTACTGATGAGGTTTTACCATAGTATAGATGGGTTCTTAGAAAACTATCAAAGAAAAAAAAAAGGGTTTAGGTAGTGATAAAGCTTAATTGTGCATATTTTATAGGTAGATTTTATATTGCTTTTATAAACTTTTTAGTGTAATCTAGTATGTCATTTGTTAATATTTTATTTCAATACTTTATTACACTAATTTGTATATTTTTTATGGGAAAAATGTGTAATATTGGAAAATATGTACGTGATGATGAAGGGATGTGAAATTCTAAGGAAAAGAAAAAAGATTGAGAGCTCCACAGTCAAGGATCACATCCATGGTTCTAGAGCATGGTCATTCTGTGGATGGAAGACATGTATCACTTATTAAATGAAGCTAGGTTCGTAATTCTAGATATATATGCCGTCTACTTTCCACTCTCAATCCATATATTCTATGTAAGAATTGAAAAATAGAAAGACTACATGTAAAGACCATGGCTATGGTTCTAGGGTATGGTCATTGTAGATTATTATTGGAAAGAATTGAAACCATTTAAGAAGAATACAATTATACCTTATGGGCCCACGTTTATATAGGAGTCCTTGTACTATAAATAGGAGGCCTTGTAAATAAAATAAAAGAAAATGAGGGGAAAAAAGGAAAAAAAAAAATAGAAGTGGATAGAAGAGGGAACACACATTTAATTAGGGTTTTAGAGTAGTTTTATTTATTTATTTATTTTTGAATTTCAACATTAGAAAAAATAGGAAACGATATTTGATCTTGAATTAAGGATCAAAACTCCTTACAGGTTCTTTCATTCTTCTTATTATACTCTTGATTTAGATAGTGTTTTCCCTGTTATTTCTAATTATTTGGCTGCAATTGAATATTTAAAGATGTTGAATATCCTCATCTATTAGTTTTGTTAATTTGGTTTTCTTTAGAATTTAATTATTTAATAAAACTCCTTATTTTGTTTGCCTAGATTTAGACAAAACTAATACTTTTAATAATTAGAAGTCATTCCCTATGGGTTCGACCTAGTTCTCACCAATAATATTACTGTATACGCGACCTAGTACACTTACTAGTAAAATACGCTTTTGTATTTGTTATAAAAAGTAGAGTAAGGTCAAGCATATCAAGTTTTTGGCACCATTGTTGGGAATGCCTTGCACTAATTTAACTATTTAGGACTATATAGAGCAAAGTGTTTTGTTTTATTTATTTTTTCTTTTTAGTGTTGGATTTTTGCTTATTGTTATTTTATTTTTATAGATACTTTTCTTAAAAGATTCTGTGAGCTTCATCAATAAGAAAGTGGCCATGCATCCCAAGTAATATGGTGATAATCACTTAGCTCTGACAATGAACATGAAGCTCTAATAGGCAAAAAAGGGAACCACCTAAGTAAAAGGAAGTAGAAAATGTTGAACCAATGATGTTAAATAAAAGTGCTTACTGGGAGGTAGTCCAATTTCCCTTTTTCATACCTTTGTTTTATTTTGTTTATTTTATCTTGTTACTATACTACAATTATTTTTATCTAGCAGCTTACATTAAATTTTTTTAACTTTAACTATTTCATCTATTTAGAGTTTGTGTGGTATTTTGTTAGTTGCATTGTAGGTATTAAATGATAAGAATTTGGCTAAGGAAGGGTCAAAGAATCAATATGATCGAAAGATCTAAAAGGATTATGAGTGAAAAACACGCTTGTGATCTGACGAGTGATTCTCTTGAATCACAAGTAAGGATCTGTAAGCAATTAAAACTCTAAGAGCACCATGAGCAAGAACACGCCTGTAGTATTAGGTGTGATTCTCTTGGATAAAAAAAAAAAAAAAAAAAACCTTTCCCTACTTTAATTTCCACATATTCTTACATGCTACACATACATCATCTTCTACACTTCACATTCTATACTCTCACTTCTTCACAAAAACAATCACACTCTTACACATACACATCCATAACTTAGTGAAAAGTTATAGTGTTAAGGTACGTTTTTCAATTCTCTCTCTCTCTCTACTTTGTCTTTCTATCTTATTTATTTTTACATGTATGTTGATTTCTTTAGTTGTCTCTCTTTTTTTTAAAAATAAAAACTCCATGTCTAGGGTTTAAGTCCATAATCTTAGAGAGATTTTGGTATTCTATAATTGTTAGGTCTGTGTTCTTACTTGTTAAATATAGCCATTGTTACAAGAAGTTGAAATTTCCCATAGGTACGACTTTTGAAATTCATGGAAAAAGTATAGCATATATTTGTGGATTTTTGTTGTCTTTATTATTGGTGTGAATTTTTGCATTCTTTTGGGTGCTCCTTCACATAACAATTATTGTATTTTTTTTTTTTTTTTTTTTGCAATATGAGGCTAGTCAATATGTGAATTTAGTAGATATGTTAAGTTGGTGCAATTTGATATTTAGTGAATTAATTTGACTGAACTCATATTGTTTTGATATTTAGGCTATGGAAATAAGAACTAGTTGATATTTAATTTTGAGCTAAATTAAATGTGCTTGAAAATGGCTATGTTCAATGTCTATGTTAACTCTTTATAGTTGCTAAATTTTTAGTATAAATGTAAGGAAATTTATTAATGGATATGAGCTATTATTTTCATGGATTTTCAAAAATTTGCAACATGAAGAAGACAACAAGAAGCAACTCCAAGGATTGAAATTCCTCAAATAAACCATTTGATGTTGCTAGACTCTAGAATAGGAAATTTGTGGACATATGTTATAGAAATTGGAAAGTGTTAAGGAGAGTAAGTAGAGAAGTTCAGGTGAGAGAGTTAATTTCTTTTGGTAATTTGGATAATAGATTAGTGTTCAAAGCTTCCTGAAGTGTAGTTGAATCTTTACATTCCCACCTTGCCCCCCCCTCCCCATCCCCATTCCCCATTCCCTAAATGCACTCGCCCAATACTAGTATCATTTGAGGCAGAGGATGAAACATTTGATAAGGAGAATTAGCTAGATGCACAATTAGCTAGATACACATTAATAAGAAAATTAACTATCTTATGTACTTTCTTTTTTATATTATATCTTTTATAATTAGTAATGGATTAACCATACTAATTCTAATACTACTTTTGTTGGACTTTAATGTGTATATGAGGAATAATGGTAGGACGCACTTTTAGTTTAGTTTTATTTATATCCTTTTAGATACTTCTATTTTTCTTTTTTTATTTTGTTTTGTTTTGGTTTTTTTTTTTTTTTTTTGGAAGGCTTGTACAAACTTCAAACGATATAAGGAATCTCACAGTATGGTAAGTTCAACATTCAATGTCAGAGATAAAACCAAGGAAGTTTTAGTTCCCTTTTTCTCTTTTCTATTATTTTTTGTTATTAAATTTTATGCTTGCTATTGATTACTAGTACATTGTGGATAATGCACAATTTAAGTATGGAGGAAAGAAATAAAGTAATTAGATGTTGAAGGAAAAATCTCTATAAGCAGCTAAGCTAAATTAATTATATTCCTATACTTAAGATTTTTGCAAATAAATTTTTCGAGAAATATATAATCAATTTGTTTACATTGCATATTTATTCACCATTGTTTTTTATTTAAAGAAGAAGCAACTTTTTTGAATAAATATTTTTTTATTTTGTATGAGTTTTGTTTGATCATTATGAACTTTTTACATAATGCTAGAATTGAATAATGAAATTGGTGTAAAATATAAAGTTTCTTATTATTTAAGATTAGATTTAAACTTAGAATTAAGGTGAACATTGCTGCATAGGAGTTAGTTGTCTATATATTACTTTAATGTATACTTATTCCATAGAAGCTTTGAGAACCCTTTAATTTCTATTAAATGAACAAATAATGCCAATCTCTTGAAAGTTTCATAAAAAACCAAAATAGTAAAGACAATTGAAAATGGTAATAATGATAATAATAATAAGTTGGTAAGGATTAACCTTGATTTGTCAAAAGAGTAAGATTCTTTTTCATTACCAATCTAAGGAAATCAATTAAAATTGGTATGTATTGGCCTTGGTCTCTTACAAGAGAAAGGCACTCTCTTGTAATTAAAATGGTATAGATTGATCTTGGTTTATTAAAAGAGTGAGGTTCTTTTTTATTGTCAAAATATTTGTGTTTAAAGAAATTAAATTGAATTCAAAAACCTTCTAAAGAAAAATTGAAAGAGATAAGGAGAGAATCAAGGAACTAGGTAATGTAACATGCATTTCTTTTTAATTAATGTATTTATAGAGGTGAAAAAAAGGAGAATATATGCCTTTAGTTTTTAAAATGTGAATAACTCTTTTTTAGTTAAGTTTATGTTTATTTTGATTTTTAGTTTAACTTTATTTAAATAATATGGATTAACTTTAATTTACATAGATTAATTGTTGAATTCTAGTATGGTTTCTATAGCCAATACATGTATTATATATTTGTGTTTTAAGAGCAGGTAAATATGATAAAGCAAAATTCTATAAAATAAAAAATTGTTGGAACTTTGAATTTTGATATTTAAAAGGATGAATTTTAGTGGAAGAGTATGTGCTCTTATCGTTAAATAGACTGTGTATGGTATTTATTTTTTATTTTATAATTTGAGCTTCCAATGAAATTTTTTCCTTAAGGCTTTTTCATTATTTTATATATTTTACTTGAGGACAAGCAAAAGTTCAAGTGTAGGGAATTTGATAGAGCTTAATCATGCATATTTCATAGGTAGATTTTAATTGCTTTTATAAACTTTTTAATGTAATTTTAGAGTAATCTAGTACATTATTTGTTATTATTTTATTTCAGCACTTTATTACACTAATTTGTATATTTTTATATTTTTGTATAAGAAAAATGTGCAATATTGAAAAATATACACATGATGATGAAGGCATGCAAAATTCTAAGGAAAAGAAATAGGGCTAAGAGCTCTACAGTGAAGGACCACACTCGTAGTCATTTCATGGATAGAAGATATGTATCACTTATTGAATGAAGTTGGGTTCTTAATTCTATTCCTTGTGGGCTCATGTTTATATAGGAGTCCTTGTACTATAAATAGAAGGCCTTGTTAGTAGAGCAGGAGAAAATGAGGGAAAAAAAAAAAACAAAGATGTAGATAGAAGAGAGAAGACACACTTAATTAGGGTTTTAGAGTAGTTTTATTTATTTATTTATTTTTTCAGATTTCAACACTGAAAATAATAGGAGACAATATTTGATTTTGAATCAAGGATTAGAACTCCTTATAGGTTATTTAATTCTTCTTATTATATTCTTGATTTGGATATTGTTTTTCTTGCTATTTCCTTTGTGTTTAATCAATATTGTTTATTAGATTATTAGTTAGTAAATTTTGTTTATTGTTTAAAGTCTTTAATTCCCTAATCACGACAACATGTATTTTAACTTTGTTGAAATATATGTTAATTAAAATTGAGTCGCTAAACCTTTTTTATTTGTTTACCATGAATTGGATGATTTAGATTAAAGAGGCATAATATATGTCATTAATTCAATTAAGGTTTAAGAACAATTAAAGGTTAATTCAGTTTATCTCTTGTCTATTGATAGAAAAGATAAATCGGTTAATCTTAAGTATTTGCTTCATGAGAAGGAATACCTAGTTCTTAATTACCTTAAAACTAAACATGTTAAAGACATCTTTATTTTCATTAACTGATATTTATAATTATTTGGTTGCAATTGAATATTTATAGATGTTGTATCCTCATCTATTAGTTTTGTTAATTTAGTTTTCTTTAGAATTTAATTATTTAACAAAACTCTTTATTTTGTTTGCCTAGATTTAGACAGAACTAATACTTTTAATAGTTAGAAGTCATTCCCTATGGGTTTGACCTAGTTCTCACCAATAATATTACTGTATACGTGACCTAATACACTTACTAGTAAAATACGCTTTTGTATTTGTTATAAAAAGTAGAGTGAAGTTAAGCATATTAAGTGGAGATGTAGGTATTAAGTTAAGCTAATCTATGAGTAGCTTATTGGATGTAATGTACTACTCAAGCTCAATACGACTTATAATTCACCGGATATGACTCACTAGTCTGGATTAAAGCATTGCTCACTACACAACCTTAGTTAAGGGTTGATATGAGCTAAGGTTAGGGTTCTCAACATCAGGAAGAGAGGAAACTTAGTAATTTCATTTATCAATTAGGAAAAATCTATATTAGAACAATGTTTATAGCAGGGCATTTATACTCAATACATTTAGGATTACACCATCATATGAATTTATTTAAAGGGTAAGTACTCAGTACAAATATAATATAAAAGAGAAAGGACAATTCCTTAAAACTTTTCGAAAGAGGAATATCCTTTGTCGAGTTGTACATTTGAAGTTTGAAAGGCATGTGTTTTCAAGAGAGAGCTAGAAGATTCTATGCATAACGATTGTTGACTTATTTAGAAAAGGTCAACCGCGTTTGCTTCTCTACTTATCTTAGAACATACTCCTTAGAACAACTTGAGACACCTTCATGATAGCGTTGTGCTTAGAAAGTAAGGTAGTCTTTGAATAAGTTGGCATAGCAAGTCAAAGGTCCTCAAACAACATGGCTTAACCTTGCTCTTACTAGAAGAGGAGCCTGAACTCATGAGAGCTTGGATGCATGGCTAAATCAATTTAGCATAACAAGTTGGCTTCTTTTGGAATTAGGCAATGGGCAAGGATTTGCTAAACCAAGTTAGCTAGCCCTCTTATTTAGGAGCGGGTGAAGGAACTTATAGGTTGATTCCTATCATAATGTGAGCATATATTAAAATTATATTAACTACAATATGTCATATACTTACTAATATTATATATTATAATAGCATATATAAAATATACTATATGTTATTGTATGGAATCATGACAAATGATCTTGATAGAACATTGTTGTATTCCTTACTATTATAATCAATTATCTCTTGACATAACGTAATCGTTTTGCATCATTTTGTCATTTATGTATTGAATACTCAAACTAACTTTCAATTGATATATTTATAAAAATAAGAAATGGTACAATAATAATTTAATTATCATTTTATATTAATGAAATTAGTATTGATTATCGATTAAGATATATTTACTTTTTAAATAAAAATAAATACAACTATTGTCCTTATAATGAATATATATGCTTTTTATTAAAAATGTTTCCTTTAATCATCATAAAATGCCATGAATACTTTTTTATTTCTTATAATAAACTTTTACATCCACAATAAATAATTACTTTTACCAATGAGAATTTATGGTCATTATACTTTGAGTAAGTCATTAGAAAAAAAATAAAAAATGAGAGGTTTTTATTTACTATTTTCCTTATACATACTTAATACCATAGTCATTCTATACATCCTATGAAATGCATGTAATAGTTGTATAAAATCTCTATATAAAATTTTTTTTCTCTATGTAATTTGAATATGTCATCTATATCTAAGTGTGGTTTGATGTTTAGATTTTCGCTAACCAAGTATCAAGACATAGTTGTATCAATAGAAAATTCCACATAATAACTCTTATAACAAATTGAATAGAGAAACATAAATTCTCTAAGAAACTTGATTTAATTGTGTCTTTAATTTGTTATTGATTGTGAAACTATTATATTCACTCATTTCCTAACAATATATTCATATATTTTATTGAGAAATAAAATGAGAGACGTAATACCATCAGAATATAGAGATAATGAGAACAAAATAAAAAAAGGGCATGGTGGGGTGGGATTAGAGAAGTCATTAGGGTATTAGGTAAAACTAGCTAACGCTACACTTGCTATATGTATATAAATTTAAAAATATCAAATATGTGAAATTTTAATTCATAATATTTAATAAGTAATTATGTGAAAGAGAAAAAATAAAATTATGGAAAAAAAGGATTAGTAGTAATATGTATTTAATAAACTTCTATTCTATACATAGTAAGGAGAGAGGAAATGGATATTGAAAAAAATAAAAACCGTCAATTTAAGGAGATGTATAAATATGTATAATAAAGTATGAGATGTGGAATAAATAATGTAATGAAAAATTGAAAGATAAACATTGAGTAGTGCTATTTGAATGGAGAGGAGAAAAAAAAAAGGACTGTTTTGTAGATAGAAGCCAATAGATTGATTGAGTAAAAAAAGCGAGGGAAAGAGAGAAAGAAAAAAATATTAGAGTAAAAAAGTAGTTGGTAAGAGGGAAAAAAAATTGGTAAAAAAAGAAGTAATTAGCAAAATTATTTATACTATAAAATATTTATAATTTTAAAAATTTATTTTAATATTGATACGTTTGTTAAATAATATTATAAATTGAAATTAAATAGATAATTTTTTAGAGTCATGATAACATAAATACCCTTATGCTTTTTATAATGAATTTTTTTATGATCTTATTCTTATTTTTTATATATTATCAGTAAATAAAATTTGAATAAAATGTTTTAAATTTTAAAATATGTAAATAAACAGTAGAAAGTGTAAAAAATAACCTATGCCTGTGCCTCTCCATGTCTCTCCCACACGTTTTTAACTGTGGCGTCTGTAACCATTTTTGCTCCAACGGTCCAACCTCAGTGTCCTTGACGTGGATTTGTTCCGACCAAATCACCGGTGAGCGCTTATGCTTCAGGAGATGGGTATGTCTTACATTTTATATATATTAAAAAATTAAAAAAAAAAAAAAAACCCTTTCGTCACATTGCACACAACCTATTTCATAAAATTCCCAAACAGGACTTTGACTATTTTCTTGGAAACAAATATTGTTCTGGAAATTTACATGCTTAAAATGTATAGACTGAAGAACTTGAGTTATGGTTGGTTCAATGATCACCGATACTTAACGCTTATTGTGCAGAAGGATACTATCGAAGTTTATATGGGAATTACATAAGCCGGCTTGGTTTATCGGCACCGGTTTCAGCCTATGCCTTTATGAGTTACAAAACCCTATTTTCACCTTTCGGGTTGACGTTGGATTTATAGTGCTTGTGTTTGCTTAATGAATCTTACATTAGTTGTGAACATAATGTGTTTAATTTTGTTGGCTTTTATATATGTTGAATTGATGTTGACAGTGTTGTTTGTTTTGTATCGTGTTCAAAGAAATAGCAAACCCTTGCCATTCATGACAAATGGTTATCACGTAAATTTAATCTTAAAACACATTATATCTCATATTCCTAATATATTATAGTGGATAAATGGTAGTGGTTATCCGGACAGTTAAGGGCGATGAACTTTCCTTGTAAATTGCAATCTGGTGAAGTAATTCTTGAGGATACATACATAGTGCAAATCATATTTAACGAGTGCATGGCCTTGTGAATTACCATGGTATGATCAAATTTATTAAAAAAGGAAGAAGAGAGAAAAAAAAAAAAAGGAAAGAAAATTATTCTAGCATGTAATATTATAATTGGTCCATGTCTCATTGAATTTATTACAGTGTTGGTGTTCTTTGAGATGCAAGTATGTTAGAGGTGAATCTGGTATAAGCTTATTTTTTGTTTGTAGTCTTTCTGCTGTTTGGTTTGCAAACCCCTGTGCTAAGAAAACTTAGCTCCCTGCTGAGTGCTTTTAACATTGTATGAAAACCATTCTATTGAACATTGATATTTAATCAAATATGGTGAAAACAGATTCTCTTCTTTAACTTCTACAAGTTGCTCAATACTGAGTTTGGAACATTAATTAACAGATTCATCGATAAGTTTATGAGGGTAATTAATTATAAGCAAGAGTATGCATCCTTTTATTTATATATCCTTTCCCTTGCTTTATTTTATGCCTTTATTTGATTGAAAATGCATTTTAGTTTAACTTGTTCTCTTCCTCTGTCCTTTAATACGACTCTTCTTTATGAGACTTTATTGGATATGATGTCGGTGACATAATCATGAATATGTTTTGAGGTGCTCACAACTTGATATGTGCTTCAATTTTATTGGCTAAAGTTTTTTCAGTAGTATTTTAAGTTGCCATGCACATATACATAAACTGCTGATCAAATGCTACAATTTTCTCCCAATGTTATTTCATTTTACTTAACATGATTATAGTTCCTTCTTTCAACATTCACATGGAGTTTCCATTAACAAACATTTACCCCAGACTATGCCCTGTAAAGGGAAGCACATATATGCTACTTTGTACACTCTTCAATTGATAGAAGACTACACCCTTTGCTGTAATTTCTTCTTCTTTTAATCTTTCTTCTAACAATGCATTTAAGAATTGTGATTTATCTATTATTAAGCAGATTACCATGATGGTTGTTAATTATGCCACTCGTAGTGCTAGGAAAGCCTAGGCTGCTCTTATCATGACTTGCAGACAATAAGAAAGAATAATACCAACAAAAATAAAACTCAACAAAACCAGTATACACCAAAGTAGAGCACCCATTTCTTGCTCCACCCCTCCTCCATTAAGATGATGATTAGAAGTACACCGATTTAGAAAATGATATTCATATAATTTGTATTTTAGATTCATCTCATTAAGTCATAATTCATCTACGTCAGCTTTATTATCTCTTTCTTCCTTTCAACTCCAAATAATTAGTCATGATTACTTGATAGAATTGATAAATTTAGTATGATTAAGACAAAAGGATATGTAAGAAAATACCCAGCTTATTTTAGTCCATGCTGCATCATGTGCTCTTGGCACCCTTGTCAAAGATTTGTTTGCCCCCTCGTCCCTAAAAACCAACAAAAAGATGATGAGAATTGCTTTTATTTACAAAAAGTTTGGTTTTAGTGGAAATACTATGCGGTGATGTCACTCAGGTCCTCATAATAATGGCATTCAATCGGCATTTTATTCAAGAAAAAGTCACATTAGTTCAACAGGAGAAAAAATACAATTTCTTCGTTTAAAGGTTGCAACATTTTTCTAAAATATTGAAGCCAAACGTGACTAGGAATAGATTGGGACATGGCAAGATTTGTAACTTTTATTCGTTCTTATGTTTGCATACCATATAAATAAATTTCGATCGTTTTTTGTTTTACGACTCATTACTTCCAAATCAAGTGCAAAATTCTATTTATATTTAAGGTTTAGCCTTTCACTTCTCATCCTAGGTTATAATGTCTAGTTTCTGCTCTAGAAAAATGGATAAATTACCCCTTATGAAAAAAAGGGTAAATCACCTGTTTTGCTGGGAGATGGGGAATTTCGTGCACGAAAGTTTATGCCATGAAGGAGAAGAGTTTTTGACAAGGTTCTTTGTTTGAGTTCTGTGTAAGGATGTTCAACCCATTGTCTTGCAATGTTTTTATTCATAAATTAATGGTAAGATAATTTGATTTAGTTATCTACTAATGAAAGTGAAAAATTATCCTCTGGTTTCCTTTTGTTGTTTAAAGTGTATGTATTTATGGTGGTTTAACCATTTCATAGAAGTGCTATCAAATTCCAGCCTAGCATTTGAAGTATCATATGTGTTTGTATGCATATTCACCATTTATGCATCTAGAAAAGTAGTTGAAGTTACTGAATTTTCTTGGCAAATGCAGAGAACTCTAAAAATGGAGAAGGTCACACACATACTTTCAGGACTCCATGATGAAGGACTTTAAGGTTCGGTGTGATGGAGCTTCCAGTTTACTTAAGAGGGGATTCGATTCTAGAGTGAGAAAATGCTCCAGCTATTATTAAACATTTGACGATGACATCACAAGTGATGGTAATGTTTCTATTAAGTACATTTATATGACATATTATAGCAAGAGTAGCAGCAATGTTAATCGTGGAAGCAATAATAGAAGTAATATCTGAAATCTAATAAAAAAATCTATGTTTTTGCATCCTAGTATTATCTTTAATTATTATATTTTGTGTTATTGATTTGATGGAATGTTTCTCTACTATCAACAAACTCTTTGCAACTTATGTAAGACAAGGTTTGCAATCTTTCTAATACAGTCCTTTTACGAAGGTATATCTTCTAGACCTGAAAATCATGATTATTATGTGCTTTGGATTTATTTGACAAAAACTTTGATTAGGATTTGGAAGAGAATACTAGAAAATTCCATTGCATTTATTTCACGATCTACGGAAAGTGCTGCAGATATAATAACTTTTATGCTTAACCTAAATATGAAATCCCTCTTTGCAATGGGGCATCATTGAATACAATGGAACTAGAAGCCATTGTTACAAGCCTCATATGTTGCTCGTATATGCTAAGAAATCTGCCCAAAAAATGAGATATTCTTAGCCTATTGAGTAGAAAATAAATTATAGTAGTTATATGCATGGGGGAGCTTGTATGGTTCCATTGGGTTCAAAAATTGGAAACTTTTCCTTCTGTTTTCTGTACCATTAGGTCTTAGATGTTGTAATTCAAGTTATAAGTGTTGATGTTCACATAAAAAATGGTGATTATAGTATTTAGGGTACTTAATAGTTGTGCTAAGACACATAAAATTTCAGTTGAGAGACACGAGCTGATTTATGAATGAGAAAATTTCTGCAATTCATGACATGCACCTTAGAATTTTACATATGGTTTAGCGCCTTGTAGCATCGCCACGTGTTTTGGCTATTCTGAAACAAGCCATTAATTTCCGAATCCTGGTTATTTACTTTCCTAGATTCATGTAATCTACATGCTCAACAATCATTTAATGTGTGATAGTGCACCTAGGTTTTAGCCTCTGTTTTCATCTATATAAACTGTATTTGAACTCATCACAAGCACTCCCATCTGCATTCTCTACTCTAATACCCATCACTCTATTGTGTTGAAAGAATGGCAAATATCCTAAGAGAACAAATTGCATCCATGAGGCAAAGACTTTTTAATGAGGTTTGTTATCTAACTTTATAGTGCACTAGCATTTATTAATATTCCTAAGTAATAAACATAATAACCCATATCATATCTACAAACTTAAGGTTTTCGATTAGTTCATCATGGTACTAACCTCAACATAGTATTAAAGCAGGAGATCCTGGATACCAATTCCTATATAGTCATTTCACCCCATTTATGTAAGCCGTTCATTTGATAGGTTTCACTCAAAATCTCAACCCACAAGTAAGATGGAATATCAAGTAATAAATATAATAGCCTTAACCATATCTAAGTTTCACCTTTTAGATCAGTTGATTGTGGCTCTAACCTTAACATATTTGAAGTTATATATTTCTAAAGGAGAAAAGGATCATAATTTTCCATCCATGTCCTGCAAGCTTTAATCATTTCAACATAGTTGGCTAGACCTATTTACCGTGCTTTAATTTTGGACTAACATTAATATAAAAGGGTATGCGATGATCCATAAACATACATTATTATTATTGTTTATTCAGGAACTCCTGGATGATCAATTTCTCCAACTAGAGCAACTTGAGGGTGGTGACAGCCCCTACTTTGTCGAGGAGATTATGACATTGTATTTCCGAGACTCGGTTAAATTTGTTCAAGCAATTGAAGAAGCTCTGTATGCGACACTTCTGCCCAACCTTTCATTTATACTGCACTATATTGTTAGATAAAATAATCAATCTAGGACTTGTTTTGCAGGGAAAAAGCACCAATTGATTTTGAAATGATGGACAGGGCTCTTCATAAGATGAAGGGTAGCAGTGCAAGGTATTACTAGGAGATTTTATTTTTGCATCAGGAGTCAGAATTAGAATTTACACTGCTTTTCTCATGCAAAACAAGAACTTTTTGTCAGTTTTACTAAGCAATTATCCTTTTTCATTAAATAGTATTGGAGCAAACAAAGTCCATATACATGTTATTGAGATGAGGGAACACGCAGAAAAGGGGAACTTTGAAGGGTAATGTTCCTGCTAGTCCTTTCATTAAAAAATCAATTTGCATTTATATCTGCCAGTTTCATCATCTTTAAAAGTTTGCACTATAAACTACGAGAAAAAGTAACAATATGGAAGGTATCTATCAATTTAAATGTGCAAGTAATTATCTTTAGATGATTCATCCAAAAAATTATCTTTAGGTGCTTCTTCTTCTTCTTCTTCTTCTTCTTTTTCTTTTTTAATTTTTTATTTTGTGTTTGTGTGTGTGTGTGTGTGTGTTTAAGATATCTTCATGATTTATAAGATTGAATAATGGAATATGCTTTTCGGTCAAAGGAAACATGATTATAAACAGGGAAATGGTTTGTAAACCAAAAAAATAGAAATCATTTTCTTGTATGCTTTTTCCCACTGAATACATAATATTAATTAGTACTAACCTTAACAACTCCTAGCCACAACCACCACAAGCTGCTACCATCGTAATATCCAATCATCATAATGTCCATAGTGTGCTAAACAATATGGGCAAAAAGATGGAAAGAGTGTATGCAAACAAACAAATCCCTAAGATCAAGCATCCTGTTTCTTAAGCAACATAATATGTGACAGATATTAGGCCCATAATAAATATAGTGGTGTAATCTCCAGAAAGTAATGATGTATCGGAATACAACTGAAAAACAAACGTGTATTATTCAGTCATATCAAAATTCAAACTTAACCATAATAATATTCTTCTGAATTGCAACAAGTTAATTTAACCATGGAAAAATCATCAATTCACAAATGGACATAATAAAAGAGCAGAGTAAAGTAGTTGTTAGCTAGTTCTTTTGTATGATTAATTTGTTATCTTAATCAACTTCTTGACTTTTAAAATAGACAGATAAATATAAGCAACATTGTTTGCAATCAATATCCAGTCCTGCATTTTCTTTAACAACATGATTGAAAGTATATCTGTTAGGAACTTATGACTGCTTAATAGTGCAATGTCTGGTATTTTCACAAAAGTATTATAATAGGAGCTTCTTCTTCTGGTAGAATGATATAGCTGATAAATTCCGAAATTCAAGCAGTTGTAAGGCTTCTCTGGTGCAGATGAAGGAAGCTCAATCTGTGTTAAAGGGCAAGCTGACGGCCTACTTTCAGGTCTCTCTCTCTCTCTTTCTCACACACACACACACACACATCTATACAGAACCTTTAACACTCTTTTAAGTATGGTACTTATTAACTTCTCCTATAACTCTTGCACATTTTAGATGAAGCGCCAAGTTGGACCACCTGTGGTGGCTGAACCGCCCAAATGAAGACAAGTTACGCTGGTGTAATGGTCTTTTGTATGATGGGCACAAACAAAAGCCACATCCAATAGGAGTCAAATAAGTGTCCACACATGGTTCATGTGCTTCTGTTTTTATTTTCCCCTTTTTTACAGTGTCTCTCTGTCCGTCCGTCCATTGCATAATAACTTGGTGTTTTGTGCGTTCGATGAGTCTGCAACGTAGCTGTGTGTCTGAGGAACTATTTGTCCTATAGAGTATTGTGTCTATGATTAAGGTCAGCCTTTGAGATGGAGATCTTGTGTTAATAAATAATTATGTGAATCTGGACCTTTATTTCCTATCTTTCAGTTTGTTATCAATAATTTTCCCTTTTAATAATTGTTCTATCCTTTGTAGTAATAATCCTTTAGCAGCTATTGATGAAATTCGTTATAATGGCCGCAAGACAGATTGGACAACTAATGTCCAAATTCAAGATAAGGCCTTCAAGCAATTATAACTCATAACAATGTTCATGCTAAAAGCTTTCGAAGTCATTATGCTTCTATCTTTTGTGCTGATCTACAATTTAAGCCAAGAGTGATTTGTATACTTGGAAAGTCGAAAAGGAAATTAAAATAAGCTCAACTCTCCTCATAAAAGTAGCCTTAGTGTAAATATGCTGTAGGGTCTTAGTCATACTTTCCTTCCAACTTTATGCTGACATCGCATTTAGATGCAAGAGTGAGCATTTGGAGCTGCAAGAGTGAGTACTTGACTGTTGTCATGGACAGTTTGTCTTCAAGGAAAATGGTAGTGAGGTGGATGCTATTGATTGTGATGGCGCAGTGGTATAGAGAGAGGGGTACTGTATGGTGCTTTGAGTACTCATATGATGGTCAAGAGCACAAAATAGTATTGGTGGGTTGGAATGGATAAGGAATTCTCATTCCTTACCTCCAAAATGAAGGAGTGGGTATTCTATGGAATGTGGGTGCGATAATTTTTATTTCTAACCACACAATGATCAGCACTTCTATTCCAATCCTCAATGCAAGAGTGAAGAATAGGTAGAACCGTAGGACCATCCTTATGATACCATAGACCACTTTGGATTGAGTTCCATGTGGAAAAATACTTAACATCATACACTTTTATTGTATCAATTATCATTTTAACCATCAATTACGCTCCTAATAATGTCTATTATAACATTAGCCAATTCTATCCTTTTATTAGTAAAGAAATGGCAAATTGATCACCGAATGGTTGAATTATTTGTCTCTACAAATAAATTTCTCCATTCCTTATTCACCATATTGAATGCTCATTCCATAGAATACGGATTTTCATGGTTAAAAAAGAAAAGAAAAAAGTGAATGGTGAGGGAATGGGTCCACATCACATCCAAACTAGACCTAAGACAAGGTTATTAAATTAGATTAATAGAGGAAAAATAAGTAATCGTAATCAAATGTATCTTTTTTTAGGTACATTTTCTATTGATTTATTAACATATAAGATTTTAAAGTTCATACATAAAAAAAATAAGATAGCGTATGGATTCTATTTTCCTATATATCAACAAATCAAATCAATAAATAGAGTATTTACTTCTATATATAAACCTTCCTACTATTTTCCTTTTTTTTTTTTTTTTTTCTGTCCCAATAGAGCAAATAGAATTGACACTGTCGAGATATTCTAGTAATCTGCCTATAGAATGGTTTGGCTTCATTTTTCATCTGCAAAGCGTGCGCATCCAAAGTTCGTCAAGATATTGAAGCTATCTTCTTGTTAAATGGTTTGTCTTCATTTTTTCGTTTCGAGAGTGGGCACATCTTTAATGTCAATACGGTGTGAAAAGTCCGAAATCACAAAACATCCTGCCCTTCATAGAACTAAGGCGCTCCTAAATTTGTGACTTACAACAAGGACAGGTCACATACCAAAGTGCCAACTTTAACATCCTAATGTAGGATCAAAACAAACCATGATGGATTGCATTATATTATTTTTTTCTTTTATTTATTCGTTTATTATTATTATTATTATTTTTTAAGAAAGACACTTAAACAAAACAAAAATAAAGTTGAGAAACAGCAAAGAGTAGATGATTGGCCGTCATCTTCTCTTATTATCCATGCATGGTTAACCACCGTTATTGATCCGCTCATCTACCAATGGAGAAAGGTGGAATAACACGGGTATACCCTAATAATTAATAAAATCATTAAAAAAAATTAATAAACTCTACAATAAAAGAGTGTCACTTGTTTCTTTCTTGTCTTTCGACAGTGGCCTATATCATCATGTCTTAAGGATTTCGACTTATTACAATCTTCATGAGTTTCATTAATCTCACTACACGATTGTCTTGTTAAGATCAAAAGGCATTGATGGCACAATATACAACACACTCAGCTTGCTCTGTATTCAATTCCCAAATGAAACCATCAATCTTTTCTTTCACAAGCTATTTATCTGGTTTTGATCGAGGACGCTTTTGCAGCTTAACTTGACATGCCACAGCTCCCTCTCCAAAAAAAGACTTTTACGAGGATATAGATCTTCTATAAGCAATATTACTAACAATATACGGATCAGTATAATCATATAATCTTTGAAATTAAATATTTATACCCTCAAAAAGAAACATAATATATATATATATATATATATATGACCATTTTATCTTCAATCTTTTTCTTTTTTTTTTAATTTTTTTAATTTTTTTTTATTTTATCCAAGGGTAAAATAGTGAAAGATTGTTTAAAGCATTTTAGTTAAAGATTTAGAGTCTAATTGCTTAATTTTAAATATGGAAGAAATTAAACGCAAATTAAACAAATATAAAAGAGTATATTTACAATTTACCTTAAAAGATAATAGGGGAAAGAAAGTGAAAATAACCCAAAAGGTCAAATGGACAAGATGTATTTTCCTTGTATACAATGCAATATGAGTATTCTTTTCATGTAAAACATTTTATGCATATTTCTAGAAAAATTGGCTAGCAATATTTTAGTATGAACATAAATTGGATCAAACTTTAAAGCAACACCCTTTATCCTTAGATATTCAGTATTTGTTCACATTCGATTTAATTATAGGTTTTCTGTACTCAAGTTGACCCATTTGAGTAAGCTATTAAGTGGAACTCATTTCAAACAAGCGAATGATTAACTCATAAGTCCAATCAAGCTTAAATACTTATCAAATTGTATTGAATTTAAATTTAGCTCAAACTGTATTAACAATTTACTTATAGGGAATACAAAAATTTGTATATAGTTAGGAAAAACAAAAATAGAAAAAGGAAATAAAAACAAGGGAAAAAATAGAAAAAGGGAAAAAAATGTATAGAGCTATTTATTTTAGATAGTTTTAGAATCTTCCTTATTTTGTTATGATATTTGCCTTAGAGAAGGTTATATATATATATATATATATTGTATATGTACATAGAAATTATGAATGACAATCCAAAGAGAATATTCTCCCCACTCAAGCTGCATTCGGCCCTTGAAGTTGCTATATTCAACAAATTGTGCTCTGTATTCGAAGCTTACCCCTCCATCATTGCCCATTCATCATTTCACTACTTTCTAATTCCATCATCCTCATTCCAAATTCTCATAACACCATCTTTTTCATAGAAATTACAGTACCATTTATCTTTATACCTTCAATTAACATTACTACATCTAATTCATTCCTTAATTAATCACAAAAAAATTACAAAATTTACAAAAACCCATTATAAATTTGTTGATAATTTCCTCCACATATCAAGTGGTATCAAAGCAAACAATCCACTTACTATGCTTGACTTTGATCTTGAACTTTCTCAAGCGATCACCATGGATGAAGATGACTTAGAATTAGAGGAGATGTTGCAAATGATTTGTTGAGTTATGAAGGAGCATTTTGAAGATCAAAAGATGAAAAAGCTTTATGAAGAACAAGATCAAAGGTTCCAAGGATTACTTCATAACTTGCAAAAACAAGACGAGAAATTAGTGGATTCATTGCAAAGTTAAGCAAGTCCATTTAACTCAAACCAAATTGAAGAAAAATTACCATGAATTAGTCAGACCCATACACAATCACAAATGCACAGTGAATTACATATACCCAGCAATCTTTAATCCAATAGAATGCTAGAAATGAATCCTATACCACCACCAAATAACGAACCCAGCTCATACCTAGACCACCCAACCTTTTCGAACTTAAACTTCAACAGCAATCTACTAACAATACCTTAAGATCATACCCATTTTTGGCCACACACAGAAGAACCCAAACCACAACCAGCATTCAACATTACTAATAACCCATTACCCATTGCTAACATGGAATCAAACCTAAACACCACTGACACAAATAACCAACACCCCACCTTCGACACACATCCACCACTCATTACCATCAATGATCTATAACCTGACACCAATAGTCACAAAACCACTACATCACCACTTAAAATGCCATCCATCTCTTTTGTTGACCTCAAATCCATGTCAAGAAAACCATCCAAAACAAAAGACCCCTTCAACCCTAACGTCTACATCCTCACAGCTCAAACAAATTCATATAATCACACAACTGTTGACCTACTAACCAAACTACCCTCTATATAAATAGGCACTAACAGAACACCACAGAGAAAAAATAAAAACAAAAAGAAAAGAATGAAAATGAAGAAGACAAAGCCATTCCTAGTTACAAGCTACAAGGTTAATGACATGGATGGAAATTTGGTAAAAGAGAAGGAGCTTACTGATCTTAAACTTGAGCATTTCTTCAAACACGTGGTGTTTATTCTCCCATGTTCTCCACTAAGTTACTAAGGAAATTGTCTAGAAGTTGCTAAGTATAGTTGAAACCAATGCCATTTTAGTACACTCCACTATGATTGATGGGAATCAACCTCTAACTACGTTTAAGCCAAGGTCGACCCTTCCGAAGCTGATGTCGATCCTCTAGAAGAAGATGCCAACCTATCGTAACTCAAGGCCGAACAGCTTTCGTTGAGGCTTAGCAAATGACAGAAGGCTGATGGGAAGAAAACAAGCCATTCGGCAGCAAGCCTGTCATTTGCTGAGAAGACAAGAGATCGCATAGCTGAGGACTCAGGATCAAAGAACCACTTGGCATGACCTCAAGAGATTAATGCTGACTAATTCTAGCACTTGACAATTATAGGCTGACCTGTTTGGTGTTTTGGCTAAGCCACGCGAGACGTCAAGGACCCCTTTTTGAACCAGTACATCCAACTACCGACCTCGTCCGGTTTGGATACTACTCCTCCTAGGACATGCTAAGTGACTGCATACTGAATCCTGTAAAACGTACAGTTTTGTACTCTTGTATATGTTTTCCTTCATTTTATTTATGGGCCCAATTTTTTAAGGTTTAAGGCCTTATACATTATTTACAGTTGTACCACTAGGGTTTAGGACTTGCTACAAATAGCGACTGTTGTAAATAGAAAAGGGAGAGATAGTTATATACAGATAAAGAAGATATTCCCAGACAGAGTGAATCTTTCTTCTTTCAAGCAAGGCGATACTTAAGTTAACATTTGCTAGATTATCGAGTGTTGATTAGATTCTTTAATCGTGCCCATGTTCTTATCAATCTTGTTTTCAAATTGTAGTAAACCCCTTCATTTGAATCGGTTAGTGATTTGCATTTAACCTTCATTTGAAACCTTGAGCAACATTTAGTGTTTGTGAGTCATATCAAATTCTATTTTGAGCTCCAAACCCCCGATTGTATTTGTGTCTTGATGAGTTATATCCATTCACATTTACTATCAAAACCTTCCTATTCTTCGTACCCATTTTCTTTTGAATACCTATTCCTATTCATGCGAGATTTGCTGTCGACTATTTCTTTCTAGATTGATCCTTAATCCTTATCAATGATGATTTATGTCATTTATTGAGCCACTGATGCCATGGATAACAAGCTAAACCTTATCTTGCAAGCATGGTTAGGCATGATGAGAAAGGGAAAAGAAAAGGAAGTCGAATGAGATGAGTTCTCTGCAATTACAGGTCGAGTAAATGAAAAGTTTGGTGAATTTGAAAAGAAATTAGGAAGGTTTGTAGGAACATATTCTAATGCATGGTTGTTGTCAATTTCCTCTAGAGAAGAATAAACCTGAAACTAGGCTGAGGGTTTCAATTAAAAAGGTTACATGAGAGAAGGAAGGAAGCCATAACCTCTGTAGTGTTTATAAAGCTCAAAGTTGAAGTAGGGTCAAGGGGAAATGAAAATGGAGAAGAAAAGATTGGGTACAATGGAAAAACCATATCCTCGGGTGAAATACAATAGAAAATAAAGGTAATTGGGAAGAGTTTAGCTTACACATTCTATTCTCATGGAAGCAAAATAAAATAGAAGGGAAGGAGAAGTGGATAGTAACAGGATTGATTTTGAAGGAAGAAGGAGATAGGTTGCTTGGACTTAAAAAAGTAGATACTAACTGTTCGTTGAACATGCAAAGAAGTCACAAGGTAGGGGTCTATCTTGTATGGTTAGAAGTGAACAAGGAGATGAAGTTGAGTTTCTTCGAAGTAAAATTGTGACGAATAAAGGTAGTATAGTTTGTGATACCTGATTGGGAAATAGCAGGAGGAAAAGGAGTTGAGAGAAAAGAAAATGATGGTTTAAAGCTAAAATAAAAATGGTGGAAAGGAATTAAGAAGTCAGTAGTTCTATGTAAGAAGAGACAAGAGATAGTAGAGCTTGATGGTGATGTTATAATGAACGGTGTGAGGCTCAAGGAAGTAATTGAAGATATCAACATTGCTTTTGGTTTTAAAAGGGGTGGTGATGCATCTCCGGGGTCATATACATAAAAGAGCACTACAATGGACTCGAGCGAAAAGAAAATTAAAGGGATTAGTAAATTCGGGTAGCTACCAATCATATATGACACACCAACTGATCCTAATTAGCTTACAATTCGCTAGATATGACTCGTTAGATATGACTCACTAGTTTAAACTATAGGGTCACTTACCACTTTCCTTACTAAAGGGGATAGATAAGAGTTAAAGGGAAAATAAGAATATTAGGAAGGCTCATGAAAAGAAATTTGTAATAATTTAGTGCAATATGTTGTTGTTTGCATACAAAGGTAGTGAGGTAGTTAGATGGCCTCACTAGGGTTATACTAAATAAGGAAGAAACAAAATGGATAATATACAAAAGGATTCCTAAAACATTATTAAAAGGGTAAAAATGATAAATAATACATTGTATGAAAAAGTAAGGAATCATTCTAGAATACTGTGTCAGATAATACATGTCAAGTAATGGTGGGTAATTTGGAACGTAGTTGGTCTTATTGTCTTGCATCTTAAGGTGGCTTGATATGGATAGAATTCAATTCGAAGAATGTTAGAAAGAAGTCAGCAGTTAGAGTTGACTTGGTAGGGTTCAAGTTAGATCTCGAACTCTGAAGGATATTTTGGTCTTCTCAAGGTTGGTTGCCTCGATACCTCAACTTAGTGTTATCTTGGTAGCTTAGCTTGGACAAAGGTCGGATGCTAGTTGGCTCGACAGCTCCTTGACTCCAATAGAGGTTGGATGCTAGCCAACTTAAGAATTGCTTGGATCATAGTATGAGCTTGACAATATGTATGGTTAGTCGGCATACATGCTTGGTAGGTTAGCATGATTGCTTGGCAACTCGAAAATGGTGCTTGTACTAATAAGAGCTCAGTACTCAGGTCGGTAGCAGTACAAAAGATAGAGATCGAAATAAGACTCCTCACCTTAGATGGGGTTTCGAGCTAATATCTATCGTACGAGTCCTTATAGTCCTTTATGTCTACTGTGTGTGATTGGTCTAAAGAGTTTATTCTTATCATTTGCTTAGGGGTTAGAAGGATTTGTCCTCGAATCCAAAGTGGTTTGTAGCTCTTATTTTGTCATAGTCTTTGCTAGGTCTTCTTTTAGTCGGTAGAGAATCAGGTAAGATACATTGAAGGTGGAGGAAACACCATAGTTCTCGGGAAATTCAATCCGATAGGCATTATGGTTGATCTTCTTCAAGACTCTGAATGGGCCATTAACTTAAGGAGATAACTTGTTCTATCTCAGATATGGAAATCTTTCTCAGCTGAGGTAAATCCATACGAAGTCATTAAGTCTGAAAGAAATAGTTCGGCGGCTACGACTACCAATCTCTTGTTGTCTCCAGTTGAACTTGGCAATTTTCCTTACTATGAAATGATGTAGCTCTTGTAATTCTTGGTTTCAGTTGACTCCAGATTGACTCTCTTCAGAAGCTATGGGGGTATTGATCAAATTTAGGGTAATAGTGGGATTAAGGCCATAGATGACCTCGAAGGTATTGTGGACATTTCAATTGTACACAAATTCTGCAACTAGTAAATACAAATCCTAATCCTTTAAATTCTTTCTTACAAGAACTCGAAGTAAATTGTCTAGTTTCTTGTTCACCACTTCAGTCTGGCCATCAATCTAAGGGTGACTACTAGAGTTGAACAAGAGTTTAGTCTCAAGTCTTCTCTAAAGAGTCTTCTAAAAATAGGTCAAGAATTTGTATCTCAATTTGAAACAATGGTCTTTGGCACTCCATGTACTCAGATAACTTTATGTAAAAAAAAATCAGAAATATATAAAGCATTGTTAGTTTGATGGTACGAGATGAAGTGTGCCATTTTGCCAAAACGATCCATTACAACAAGGATTGAATCCTTTCCTTTAGATGTCCGAGGCAACCCTACAATAAAGTCCATGTTGAAGTCGGCCCATGGTAAGGTCGGTATAGGTAGAGGTATATATTCTTCATTTGGTTCTCTCTTTCCCTTGGCCCTCTTACATACTTCGCAACTACTGACTATCTTATGGATATCCTTAGCCAAACCAGACTAATAAAAATTATCTTTCAATAGATTGGCCGCTTTGGTGTCTCCCAAATGACTAGATAATCTAGTATTATGAGCTTTCTTAACCAACAACTCGCATGTGGAATAGCTTAGGATGTGCAGCTTTCCTTCCTTTAATAGATAGCCATCCTTAATGTAATATCCTCCAACAATAACTCATTCTCTACATGCTAAAGGATAAGACCAAAATGGGGGTTATAAGTATACTGCTTAGTAATAAGTAAAAATCCTAGTAATTTTGTCTACAGGGTAGTTAACAAGGTTTACCAATGTGACAATGCATCTACAACCACATTGGTACTACCCTTCTTATGTCAAATTACATAGGAGAAACCTTCTATAAATTCTAGCTACTTAGCTTGCCTTTTCAAGAATTTGTTATAACTTCTGAGATACTTCAAGGACTCAAAAAGAGAGTATAACTCTTTTTCATACACAAAATAGTTCAATGTGGCACCGTTAAGCTTCTAACTGTAGTAAGCAATTGGTCGTTGTTCTTCCAACAGGATAGCACCAATTACAATGTCTAATGCATCACATTCCAATTCAAATAGCTTGTTAAAATCTGGTAAGAATGGGATAAGAGTAATAGTAAGCTTCTCCTTAATTTCTCTAAAGCTTTACCCAGCTCAATCATTCCATCAGAATCCATCATGTTTGTACGTCAACTCGGTCAAGGGGGTTGCAATTGTACTGAAGTTTTTAATGAATCTTCTATAGAAAGAAGCAAGGCCATGGAAATTTCAAACTTCAGTGACATTCTTTGACGTCAAACAGTTTAAGATAGCTCAAACCTTTTCCTCATCTGCTCGAATTCCATCTCCGGATACTAAATACCCTAAGAAGACAACTTCACATTAATAGAACATGCGCTTCTTCAGGTTCCCATATAACTTATTGGCTCATAAAATGTCAAAAATAGCTCGGAGATGTTAAACATAGTTGTTCAGGTTGGCATTGTACACTAATATGTCGTCAAAGTACACGATCAGATATTTTCTGATCAGAGGGCACATCACATAGTTCATTAGTCGCATAAATGTAGCGCATTGGCAAGTCCAAAGGGCATAACCAACCACTCATAGAGCCTATGCCTCATTTTGAAGGCAGTCTTCCATTTATCACCAAACCTTCTGCGAATTTGGTGGTAGCCAGTTTGCAAGTTAATCTTCGAAAATATCATGGCACCATAAAACTCATCCATCATGTTATTAAGCCTTGGTATTGGATATCTGTACTTGGTTATGATACGGTTTATAGCTTGGCTGTTGATGCATATGCACCATGATCCATCTTTCTTCGAGATGAGTAAAGTTGGTATAGCACAAAGACTCATGCTCTCCCTAACATAACCTCGCTCTATCAATTCATTCACTTATCTTTTCAGCTTAGTAAACTACTTAGGATTTATTCTATAGGTAAGTTGGTTTAGTAAAGCTGTGCTTAGCTGTAGATCAATATAGTGTTCTATGCCTTGAACTGAGAGTAATCCTTTGGGTAACTTTTTAGGAAATAGGTTAGAAAACTTATCAATCAATCTTCGAATGTCATCAAGCATATTTTTCAGATTTCTTATCTTTAGTAATCTTATGATCAACAAAAACATAGGCTCATTAGCCTTCGTAGCAACTTAGAGCTCTCGTCGACTTATCATTAAAGCTTTCTTCTTACTAGTTTGGGTGAGCTGGTTATAGGTCTCATTCACCTAAGTTAGGGTCATAGGTTGTAATATGATCTTCTTTCCATCCTTAACAAAGGAATATGTGTTCTTATTTCCATCAAGAGTAACACGTTAATCGAACAACTAAGGTTTTCTAAGCAATAGATGTGAAGCTCTCATAGGGACGACATCACACGCCACTTCATTGCTGTATACATTCCCATCACTAAAAGGTACGATTACTTGTTTAGTAACGTATAGAGCACTCTTATTGTGAAGTTAGTGTAGCTTATAAGGTTGGGGATGCTTTAAGGTCGATAGTGTTAACCTCTACACGATGGACTATGTAATAACGTTAGTACAACTCCCTTTATCCATAATGATGGTATACAATTGTCATTTAATGATACACTTAGTGTGAAACAAATTTGCCATTTAATCTTCTTCAAAGCTCAACAAGAAGCTCAGCACTTATCTCATTACTAAAGTCATCACTTCTCCCTGGACAACATAAGCATAGGTCTTTTTTTCCTCCTCGACTTCAAAGCTTCCAACATTCTTCTCCCCTTTTGACTCACTCTGATTGATGCTATCCACTACATCTCCTTAAAGCACCATGGTATGTTTGCTCAAACACTTAACAACTATGTGTCCAAAACCTAAGCATTTGAAGCACTTTACCTTGCTTGTCTTCCATCTAGAGGTTTGTCCTCTCTCATGTGTCCTCAGGGTTGGCCTTTCCTTAGCTCACTCAACATGAGCAAGTTGACACGAGATAGGGGTTCGAGAGAAACTTGGCCCAAGTTGGCACGAAGCATTTCTTCTTTACTTTTCGACCTTTTGTGTTACTTTAATGGCCTCTTTTAGTGTATAGAACCTCTGCAACGTTACGAATCTCATATTTGAGTCCAAAGATGAACCTCAACATTGTGCAAGCCTCAAGCTCATACATGTTTACTCAAATCATCAACATTTGAAATTCTTTCACATGGTTATCAACAGATTAGCTTTCTTTGAGAAGTTCCTATAACTTTGCAAACATGTTCGGTAGGTAAGTCTTGGGTACAAATCTTCCTCTCAACGATCTCTTCATCTCTTCCCAAGTTCTTACACCTCGTCTTTTATCTCTTGCTGTAGCCGCATAGTAGCATATCTAGAAAATTCAAATGTAGCAAGTTATACCTTAATAGCATCAGTGTACCCATAACAATCAAGTACTTTCTCAACTTTCTCTTCCCATTCTAAATATTTATTTGCTTCTCCACTTTTACTGAAGGGTAAGATTTGGACCTTAACATTACCAAGTGCTCTAAGATCTCAGCATTCCTGCTCTTATGCTTGATAATATTCAACCTCTCCTTCTTTCTCTCCATACTCTTCTACATCTATCTCCTCATCTTCCTCCTCATCATTCTTCTCAATCTCTTTCAACTCCAACCTTCGTCTAGCAATTCGATTTACAACTCCTCTAGCTCGATGGGGTCGAACTAGGCGATTTACTTAATTGCATTGGCCATATTGTCGCTCAGGGATATTTTTAGCTTGACCATGGTGAGATATACCCTGTGGTTATTGCCTATTAGCTTGCATCACAATAATCAAACTTTCAACTAAGTTAGTGAGTCTATCAAGCTTGTCATCAACTAACCTAGGGGTATTACAATCATTTAGACTATGGCCACCATGAGCACCACTAACTTGATCACCAATAATTCCTTGAACACTTGACTTTGACATTATGTGATACTTCTTCAACAAATTGACAACACAATACATAACAAATACTTCTTCTTACTACTCAGAACTTTACTAAGACACTCTAGCAACTTCAACACCTAACATTCACTTGAATATAATGGCAATGAACTTGCTCTATTTTTACAGTGAAAAATAGAGTAGCAACAAAAACTACACGTACCAATCTATGAACCTCCGCTTCACAGCTTACAACTTCAAAACATACTTCACTCGAACACATTGCAACAGCTACAGAAGGAATACGATAGTTACCAATAACAAACATAAACAAAACTTCATTGTAACTTCACATACTCCCTCTCGAACCTGTGCTTTGTTATTAGTAAATCTAATGCGTCTCTAGGGTCATAAACAAGGAGGTACATCACAATGGCTAGGAACGAAAAAAAAATAAAGGGGATTAGCAAATATAGTCAACTACCAATCGAATATGACGCACCAACTAATTTTACTCGGCCTACAATTCATTAGATATGACTCACCAATTTGAACTATAAGATCACTCACTACTACTCTTTGCTAAAGAAAATAGATAAGAGTTAAAAGGAAAATGAGAACATTATAGTTAGTCACAAAAGGAAACTTATAATAATCTAGTGTAATGTGTTGTTGTCTACGTACAAAGGTTATGGTGTCACTAAGGTTATACAAAATAAGTAAAAGACAAAATGGATAACACACAAAAGGATTCCTAAAACATTATATAAAAGGGTAAAGATGGTAAGTAATACACTATACATAGATAACAAGAATCAACTCTCTAGACCAATCACACGTAACCGAGCTAAAGGACTCCAAGGACTTACATAGAGAATATTAGCTCAAAGCCCCATCTAGGACAAGAATTCCTACTTTGACCTCCATGTTTCACTCTATTGTTGACCTAAGTACTAATCTCTCACATATGCCAACATGGTTCTCGAAGTTTCCGAGCAAACGTACCAACCTATTGAGCATATATGTTGACCTATTGAGCAACCATACCCATCACTGAACTCTTTCTAAGACCTATCCAACATTCGAACAAAAACCTTAAACTTTTGTTCGAGTCGAGCTCCTAAGCCAACTAGCGTCTAAGCCCAGTCCAAGCTAAACCATGAGATACCTAACTTGAAAGGATTTGGACGTCCTTAATTAACTGAGGTTTAACCGGAACTAGATCAGGTTAGCTCTGACTACAGCTCCTTTTCCTTTACTTTGTCCAAGTCATATATATTTCAAGTTGCTAGCCACTATGCGATATGTGATACGTGTCTTTTAGCACAACATTCTAGAATGATTGTTTACTTTTCGTATAGAATATTCTTTGTCTCTTTTACCTCTTTTAATATATTTCAAATATTCTATTTGTAAATTACCTTTTTTGTCTTTTCCCTATTTGTAATCATAGTGGGGCTAGTATAAAAACCCACTTTTGTTGTATGCAGACATGATCTATGACATTATCGGAATTAATACAAGTTTCTTTTGTGAGCAACCCTAGTGTTCTCATTTATCCCTAACTTTTATCTATTCCCTTTAGTAAAGAGTAATGGTAAGTGACCTTATAGTTTAGACCAGTAAGTCATATTCAACAGATTATAGGCTAAATGAGATTGATTGGTATAGCATATCCAGTTGATAGTTGCTCGCATTTTGCTAAACCCCTTTTGTTTTCTTTTAGTTCATTTTGTTATAGTGCTTCTCCATGTGTCCAACCTTGGAAACGCATTAGGAAAAGTAAAGAATTATTCTAGAATACTATGCGAGATGACATGTATCAAGTAATGGTAGGTGATTTGGAATGTAGCTAGTCTTGCTATATGAATAAAATTCAATTCTAGGAATATTAGAAAGAAGTCTGTAGTTAGAGCTGACTTAATGGGGTTCAAGTCAGGGCTTGGACTCTGAAGGATATTTTGGTCTTCTTGAGGTTAGTTACCTTAATAGCTTTGCTTAGATAAAGTTTGGATGCTGATAAGCTTAGTAGCTTGTCTTAGACAGAGGTTGGATGCTAGTTAGCTCAAGAACTACCTAGATCATGGTATGAACTTGGCAATATGTACGATTGCTCAATTGGTCAACATGCATGCTCAGCAGGTCAACGTGACCGCTTAGTAGCTCAAAAATGGTATTAGTATTAATGAGAGCACTCGGGTCGATGGTAGCATAAAAGATGGAGATTAGAATAGGACTCCTTTTCCTAAATAAGGTTTCAAGCTAATATCTGTTGTACAAGTCCTTGCAATCCTTTAGCCAAGCTGCATATGATTGGTCCAAAGAGTTGATTCCTATTACGTGGGAAATATTGTAGGATAAATATTATAAAATTTATAATTTTTCTATTTAATAGTTTAATAAACATATTCAGGGAAAACAAAAATAAGAAAATGGAAAAAAAAAAAAAGTGTTAAGCTATTTGTATTAGATAGTTCTAAAATCTTCTTTAGTTTGTTATCATATTTTCCTTGGAAGGCTATATACATATATTGTACATGTATACATAAATTATGAATGAAAATCTAAAAAGAATATTCTCTTCACTTAAACTACATTTGGCTCTTGAAGTTGTTTTATCCGGCAAATTGTGCTCTGTATTTAAACCTTACCCCATTGCCTTCACCCATTCATCATTTCACTGCATTCTAATTCCATCATCCTTGTTCCATATTCCCATAACACCATCTCTTTCATAGAAATTTTAGTACCATTCATCTTTATACCCTTAATCAACATTATTACATCTAATTCATTCCCTAATTAATCATAGAAAATTACAAAATTTACAAAAACCCATTATAAATTTGCCGATAATTTCCTCTACGCATTAGATTCATAAGCTTATATCCATAAGTTGGATAGCAAATGACTAATAGTTAAAGACAACAAACGCTAAAAGTAGTTCACACAATGTTTAGTTTTACTTCTCTTCAATGTCATCTAATTTCAGTAGCCAAAAATGAGAAAGCAATTTGAAATAACAATCAGTAATTTTCTTATTTATCTATAGGGCATTCTAGTTTCAATCGAAATGGTTTATTTCCACTTGCTCATGTATATTTATCAAAAACTTTAAAAAATTTATATACATTTCCTAGGACTGTATTTTAGTTTTTATCAATAGAATCACCTTAATGATATATATGCTAGTAAAAATTAGAAAAATTTGTATTTACATATCCAACAATTATAGTGCACTGATCATCATTAAATAAAAGATCATTCAAACCACTTCAAACTTGACATCTTAGTGGAAGAATAATATTCATGTTGAACAAATGTATAAATCTTGGTAATAATAATGTTACATTTACACTTCTAAGACCTTACATACAAACATACAAGCAAATTGCAAATGTACAATCTTATATTGCTCCTAACACTTAATTTCATGCTTTATTTATAATTGATCTTTTAAATCTATTTTTTTCCCATGATAAATAATAAAAACTGTTAAAATAACATTAAGTATATAATATGTTGAAAAACCAAAAGAATGAGAAAAAATGCATAATACTTGGTTTTTAATAGAAAACAATTTTTAAACTTTATTTTTCTTTGAAATTCAAACACCTACTCCCTTTGTAAAGCATGTTGCTTTCCTCTCCCATTCTTTTATCTTCTCATTCCCTCATGTCTCTCCCTTCCTTGAGTTGCTTCCACATATTCTCCTTAAACTATATCAAGAAACAAAGTTTTTGTGCAAGATTAAGGAGAAAATCCAAAGAAAGCTCAACCTTAAGGAGATTTTGTGGTAAGTTGTAAGACTTAGGGTGTTCAAGGTTACTCTTGTTAGAAGTTTTGTCAAAACGATTTTTAAGCTTTCCCATCAAACCAAGTTCTTGAATTTTTCTTGGCATTATTTAAAGTTTTTAGATTATGGTGTGGATGAATGTTGCTTTGTGTTTGTTGGAATTGAAGAGAGGCTTAGGGTTTAGGTTTGGTTGTTTTGAGTACATTGTGCAATATATAGGTTGAGTTTGCTTGTTGTGGAATATTATAGTACATAGAAGTTGGGTGTTAGCTGAGAAAAGGGTTGAGGGAGCACTTCTAATAAAAAAAAAAAAAACTCTAGAATTTGCAAAAAGATATACAACCTTTTCCTAAGAGTCTAGATCTGTTAAAGAAAAAAGTTTCGAAGCATTCCTTGCTAAGTAGAAATTGTGTCTTGTTTTTCTATAAAGGTCTAAACTTGTTCACATGCTGTAGACTCTTTTTGCCAATTTGTGTATTTTGAGCCAACTTCACCTATTTTAAATCCTTAAAGTATTAAACTTTTAAATTACTATTTTGCCCTTAAACAAATGTAATCAACCATTTTTTTACCAGATTTAAAACTTTTACTTCTGAATGTCAATTTAACCAACTTAAACGAATTTCTACTCCATTTTGCTAGTATAATACAACAATAACAGCTCGTTTAGCTTGCAGAATGGAATGAAGGGGGAATAGATTTATAATTACTTGAGAATGGAGGTGTAATACGTAGAGAATGGATTTTATGGTGTTTAATTGGGTGTAATTGAATTGATGTTACAATGTTCACTTCACAAAACTTGATGGAAAATAAGAAATGAATAGAAAGTGAAATACCTAAAATGCCCTTACTTCACAACACTAGCCCATTTGAAGCCATAACCCTAATCTACAAAGAGATCAATGAATGACCACTCGAAGATCACCAACACATGACTCAAAGAAACACCACAACAATCTATTATGAGAAACCTGTCAAACTAACTAGGTATGAAGTTCGCAAATAAGCAACTCTTCACATTTATGCATCTACCTCTATTTGATGTGTTTAATCGTTGGTTAATGATATGTTGGACCATTGTTTGTTCCCCATATGTGCTTCTACTAGTAGTGAAAATTTTATGCGAATTTTCGCACCCAAATCTTATGGTGTGTAATTAGAAGCCATGGAGTGATCTTCATGAATACTATTTTAGGTTTCTCAAAATATTAGAAAGTTATTTTGCATTTGCATCCATCATAGATGGTTTGAATCCTTATCAATAAATCCCTTTATATTAATATTGATGTTTGAACTCTTTGTGTTTTCAATGGTTAAGCTTTTTCTTTTTCCTTCCTTTGAAGTGGGTTTGCTTTCAATAGTTTGATGTTTGAATTTTCCTATGTTTTGGCTATGCGTGGGGACATTTTCCTATGTATTTAGCTATGTATGGGGACATCAGTTGATTTGGTGGTTTGTTTGTTGAAGGCAAAGGTGATATGCCCTAAGGTTTGGAGGTTAGCTAGAGTATGATGTGCAACTCACTCAAAACTCAAATGGTTATTCAAGTTCAACAAAACTCAAGAAATAGCAAGAAAAAGGGACTTTGAATATTAAAGTGAATGGATATAACACATCAAAACACAAACATAATTGGGATTGAGATCGAAATAAGGTTCAATACGACTCACAAACACTAAATCAACACTCGGGTTTCAAATGAGGGTTAGATACAACTCATTAACTTGCTCAAATGAAGGATTCACCACAATCTCAAGAAAAAGATTGATAGTAACACAAGAAAGATTAAAGGGTAAAACAACACTCAATAATCTGACACACAAGCTTGAATAGCCCATGAAGGTATCAAGTGTATTCTTACTTAAAAAATGTTCAACTCTCCCTCTACAAATTATAAATGTTGCTATTTATAGTAAGTCATAAAACTTTAGCTATAAAACTGTAAATAACATACAAGGCCTTAAACTCAAATGTAGACCCATAACTAAACTTAAGGAAAATATTTATTAGTATATAGAATTGTGCTAAACGATGCATTCAATTGGAAGGCTAATGTGCAAGGTATCTGAGATGTTCTAAGTAAGTAGGGTCCGAGCAAGATTGGGTTGGCAACTAGCTGTCCGAATTGGAGTTAGATTCCTTGAACTCTTATTGTACTTGGTTAAGCTCCTAATGAAGTTGGCCCACAGTTGCTAAACTTGCCGATTGCTCGGCACTAAATCCCTCATGCCATACAAAGCTGGCCTTTGGACTTAAGACTTCAACTGTTTGGTCCCTAATCTCTTCGGTAGTCGATAGAGCTGTTGCCAAGTTATCTTTCCTTCCCTTCTCGGCTTTCTGGTATCAGCTCAACCTTGCATAAGGTAAGTTGACCTCGACTTGGAATAGGTCAATTGTAGCTTGAAGGTGATTGTAAGCCAATTCTTATCAAAAGGAGCCTTGGTAATTGGTTTTGCTAAATTGATTTGCATTTATCTTGTGTTGAATTTCATATTGGTCATGAGAATGTCCACAATTGAACCTAGATCACCATGGCTATTAAAATTTGAATGAGAATGGCATACTACTTGAGCTTTTTTGAGTACTACTCCTCTTTATTATTGTTATGGATTAATATTAGCTAGCTTATGATAGATCATATGTTGATAGGAATGTGTTATAGTAATCTAAATCTTATCTTATCAACTTGTTCCAATTAATGGCATCTTTAACCTTTTCCCTTTGAATCAAAGAGAAACTTATTTTATAAAGACAAAATTTCTTTAGTAAAGGTGTTTTGATTCTTTGTATGGTTAATGCATTCCATGGAGTCACATTTTATTAGTAAGGATATGTTATTATCACTTCTAGTTAAAAAGCTACTACATCTTATACTAAATTAGACTGGTTATGTATAATCTTTTAAGCTTTTTAAGGATTGAGGTCAAAGAACTTTTAAAATAGACGTATCCTATTATATTGATTAGGGATATTGACATTACACTATGTGTAAATTTTGATATATTTTCCATTATGTTAGTTGAAAATATAATCCTATAAACTTTTCTCCTGTAGTGGCATGTTAGGTTAGGAATTCTTCCAAGGTCTCTAGGTAAACTACTAATTCCCGGCATTAACATAACATGATGGCTTGTATAGCTCATGCTCAACCATTTCACTAAGAAATCAACGGTTACCTACCGTACTACAATGATTTATAGTGAATTGATTGCGTATAATAAATTCCATGAAAATGTTTAGAATAAAAGTCATTTTATAAATACACTTTTGTTATTTTAATAGTAAACATTATGCTTTAGATTTTGCACATAACCAATAAAATATTCCAACTCAACAAGTCTAAGTAAAATTGGCATGAATTGAACTAGTTGCATCATAACAGGAGGTGCTCATTGGATAATGGAAACTGAACCTGTAGCATCATAAGCTGCCATTTGATAATAGGGTAAGAGCTTCTAGTAGAAAATTGACATGAAATGGTCACCATGAACAAATTGCATTCCCAATTATACTATAGAAAATTGGCAAAAAATGCTTATAGAAGGAAATTGGCAGCTTGCAAGTACATTTACTAGACACTTTCAATGTAAAAGAATATATGTGTTAATCCCTTAACAAGTTACAATAGCTAGGCTACTACTAGCTTAAATTCATGGATATAGATAAAGTTCCTTACTCCAACGTTCCTAATACACATCAACTTTTGTGCAATCTTGTTAGCACCAAAATAAACATATAATAGTCAAACTAAATACAAAATCACATTCTCGAGATACATAAACATCTATACCAAAAAATTAGCAACACATAGACATTTTAGCCATGAAGATACTTGACAAAAGCAGCATCTTATTCCTTCAAATGTTATTTAGAAGCATTTTAACATACTCCAAATGCTCCTCAAGTTCAAGATTGTAAAGTACAACCACATTATATGGCTTCCTAGGGAGTTCGAGCAAGGCTTGATACATTTTACTCTAAGATAAACTGTTGATGCTTCTTAGAAAGGTTCTTAATTCCACCATATTTGTTATGGCCTTGTCTGTTGTCAACTACTACACCATATCATGAATGGAGCTCTTCATGTCTTGCATGCCAACCTCAAAGACTGTAAAAGTAGATAATAAATCGAATTTTATTTCATCTCCAAGCATAGGCCTCTTACTCTTCAAATTAGGTTGAGTTGCACTTTCATGCAATGGAGGGCTCATCCAACTCTTCTCTTCTTGGTAGCTCGTCTTTGTTGTCTTGAGCTAGGGCTTGCTCCTATCTAGCTCCTCAATATGCAACGCTACAGTACTCCATCGATAAAGCTAACAAGAAGTAAGCAATTTTCATTTTCCTTCTAAATTCACTCTCATTAAACGTCAAATGATTTGTTAGTGAAACATAAAAACAAACTTACATATCAATTAAGCACAACACATTAGGAGAATGCCATACTAGATAGATATACAACATGAATTACATACGTTATTCAATGACCATCATATATAACTCTCCTAGGACATGATGCATGTTGAAGCCAAATACTCATTTTTTTTTTCGAACATAATAACGTGTAGTAAGGTGATTTTTTTTCTGTTCAATTGTATTCTTATTGCTAAAATGACCACTTTGATGCTTTGCGGTTAGATTTATGTGTATTGATAATCCTTGAGGATGTTAGAGTGATTTCTCACTCAAATTGAGAAGCTAAGTTGTGTTACACCATTAATATAGAGTGGAAGACCATGACTAAATTAGGATGTATATTGTGAATATGCAAACTTTGTCAGTTATCTTTTTATCCATACATAACAACAAATCCTCAATGAGAAAAAGAGGAAGACATAATCAAGTTGTGTTACATTTCACTAGTAAAAACTAAAATGAATAGTTGCATCTTAATTTTTGAACTTCTCATAATCTGATCGACCTAAAATGCAGGAAACATAAGTCACTTTTATAGACTAAACAAAGCTCCATGGAAATGGATTATCGATGTAAAAAAAAAATAGAAAAGATAATTTTTTTTTATTCTTACAATTACATAAAATCATTGTTGGCAGCTTTTAATTCTCTTGACATTCATCGGGAAAGCTCCACCTTTTAACTCAAAGAAAACTCAAAATATCATTGTGAGTTCAAATTTAGGGAGGAAATTTTTAGAAACTAGCATTTTAGAATTTCTATGGTAGTATTCTAAAGAAAAAAGGGGCTAATATTTCACATTTTAATCTTAAAAAGCTAAGCTACAAGTCACCTCTAAGCCCTTTTTTCTTTGCTTTGGTGAACCAGTGTTAATCGTTTAGGAAGGTTATCATTTGAGTTCTCTTTCAATTCAGATACATCAGGATTGTAAATATCATATAGGTAACGCTAAACGACACTAATTGGAACAATCTTAACTACTAATAAGAATTCTTGTTTTTTATTATAGCATGCTGTCTACTAACAAGTTATATAATCAATTCAAACTTTCCAAATGCACTTTAATTTCATAAGTATTCTTTAAAAAAAAAAAAATTCTAAAGTCATACTATTTGGCGCATATGATGGTTAGTTGACACGGTTTAACTTCACCTCTACTTGAAACACATATAATACGACAACATAAAATATGCCTATGTTTAGTAATAAAGCTCCCGTAATTCCTCCATATAAGGTAGATTTAATGTTGAAATTTGATAGCATAATCAAAGGAGATATTTCAAAAAACTACTATAGTAAGCTTTTCCCCTACGGCCCTTTACTTGCTTTATAGGAAAATGCTACTGTAGTTTGTGAAAGAAACTCACTTTTAGTAGAAAATTGGAAGTAGGTAAGAAGAAAATCTGAAAAAGCCTATGTATTTCTTTAGAAAAACAAAAAATTCAACACATAAGTGAACACACATCACATCATATTACACGATAGCTATTGCATAAAAAGAGGAAGCAAAAGGTGACACAAAATTGTATGTATAGGGAAAGCAAATACACTACAACATTACTTCTTTGTGACAATTTAAATATGAAGAAAGGAAGATGATGTGGTCTTGTCTCGTTCCATCTTAGCTTGAACACGTGCGTAAAGTAGATTAGTCACCAAAGCATTGCAATAGAGCTTAGGCTTATAATCAACTTGTTGCTTAGATCGAGAGGTTAAGGTCGATTAAGGTTGTGAAAGACAAATTAGGTTTTATTTTTTTTCTTTTTAGATGGGGGTAGGGGGTTAGGGAGGGGGTTTAGTATTTTTTTTTTTTTAATTTGGACGAGGATGTTTTAGGAGTAGAGATAAGGGAAATAATCTGTAATTGGGATTCATTAGGTTAAGGTAGGAATGGCTATGTGGCACTTTTAACGAATAGGAATTTAAGGGAATTACTATTATAAGATCTAAAAATCCAAGTAAACAAGGTATTAAGGGGTGCATAAGGAATAAGAGGGGAATAGATTTCCTATTCCCCTAAATGAACTTGGTTTACTGTAAATGTTTTTCAAGATATATACTTTCTTTATTAGTTCCTTGTACACTTTCTTATATTCGAGGTTAGAGTGTAAGGTTAAGTAGAGGGTAAAGTTAAAGCATTAGTTTAATATATATTGAAGTGGAGGTCTAAGTTTAAGGCTTATGTTTAATACCAAGTTCTAGGAGCAGGTTGGTTATGGTTGTTCGTGAGGCAACGAATCCAAGTAGGTGTTTATCTTGCATACTAAATGTATTTATGATAGAAATAAAATGATTTTAATTATTACTTGACATATAAATTGTTTATTACTTCCTATGGCTAGGCCTAAGGACCCCGAGATTTTAAACCTTAAGCTAGCATCCTATGATCGATATATGGCATTAAGCTCTGTGAAGTTGCATATTGAAAAAATCCAAATAGATTTAGGTTGTTGGACATGGACTTGTGGGTATTTGGATAGTTAGAGGAAGTAATACCTAATAATAATATATATCTACGTATTGATAATAATATAAATATGTATATTGCAAGGTCTTATGTTATTGAAAGGTTTCGTTGCTTCTCAAACTTAAATGAAGATAATTATCCACTTGTATGAATTATCCTATTGTATATTATTGCTTGTGAAATGTTATTGCATGGCAGAGCTATATGGTTGCAGTACTCACGTACTAGGCTTTAGCTTATACCTTGTGGGGACTTTTGTTTTTTAGTTGTAAGTACACCAAATGAGTATATAGCATATGATGAGTTCAACTTAGACTATTTTCAAGATAGGGAGGATGTTGAGTATGTCTACTATTATAACGATCGGTGTATAGGGGAGTGTGATCAAATTTTGGACTTGTTGACGTTTTGTTTCATCTGGTGTTTCGGAAATGAGACTCTTATTTTATTTGGTTTCAATTCAATTTGTTATGTGTTCTAAAGATGGACTCTAATTGTACTGTTAGTTTGCCTTTATTGTATGATAGTTTGCCGTTTTATTTGATAGATGTAGGATGAGACTCATTTAAGCCACTTGATATTTGGTGGTTTTTGTATATTTGGAGTTTGGCAATTTATACATGTTATTTGTAAAAATTAGACTGATTATGAGTCTTCGTGTGTCATTACCTAGCAACAATTCGTGATGGATTACAATGTCTTGAATTCCGAAGTGTTAAAAGAAAGAGAGTTCTGTTTTCCCTCTTGATTTTGTGCAATCTTTTAAATTCTATTTGTTCATTGTTTGATCGAATGCCAAAATAATAAAATGCAATCTAAAAGTGCGTTTTAAGAATATAGCATGCCCCGACCCATATGCTATACCTAATTATCCCATGCCCGCCCACTTCTAATTGGAACAACGTACCAAAAATAAATAACTTCTATAAAAAGATGCAAACAATACATTACCAAAGGCAAAAATGTTTCTCGTGCAGAAGTTTTAATAGATATTCTCGAAGATAAAATGCACCACGGGCATTATACCTTCGCTTTTATTAATTGCGACTAAGAATTTAAAAAAAAAAATTCAGTATTTATAGTTTCAATTCAATTATAATCTTATTGTAATTGGATTGTGAAAAATTAAAAGTATAAACACCCGGAGTTTATTCCCATGTTGTCCAATGCCTCCCAAAAGTTGGAGAGTTTATAAATCAAGTGAAGGAAAAATATAAATATTGGCCAAACCCAAAATCATTATAAACTTCAATAATTTTTTTTCAATTATATTATAGAATTTAAATTTGATTTATCTCGTTAGATTAATTCAACGTTGATGCCATTAGAGAGCCTTAACAATGAATTAGTATATTTACTTTTGGTATCTTATCTTATATAATTGGGAGATTCTTAGAATCAGCTGGAAAAGAGAAGCTGATTATTCAGTTTTTTTTTTTTTTGTGTCTTTTTTTATTTTGTAGTAATTTTATATTTCTTTTTATGATAATTGTGTTTTCTTGGGGATAATTGTGATTTATAAATTTTTAATAACATTGTTTTTATTTAATAACTGTAATAAAAAATTCATACCTATAAAATTTTTTATATCCTTTTGGTATCAGAAAACACAAGATGTCACCACTGGCCGTTAGTACCGCCTTATTAGATCTATAAGGATTAAATCCACACCCCGCCCCCAGTTTCCGACACTCAAAAGTGCCCGGTCTGTTTAAGTGTTACAGACGACAAAACAAAACAACACAATTTTTACAAGTTTAATTTGTTTTTTTCTTTTAATTATAAAAGATGATCCGTGCAAACGATTTGTATTTTTACAGTATAAGAATATTATTTACATTTCATCATTTTTAATATCAGCTAAAGAATATATATTATCTCCTTGTCGATTTATAATAACTAATTCAAAATTAAAAAATTACAAAGAAACCGACATAAGTTCGGCCAAAAATCTTATGCGGTGGCCATGAAGACTAAGCCCAGGCTTTGATCTAATTTGTTTTTTACTTATTTTATAATTTTTTATTATAATGCATTTTTTAATTAATATACTTAGAAAAACTATTTTATAAACTAATTTTATAAATAATTAAAGATATTTTTTATTAATATTAACCTTAGTGACAAAGCGTTTGTCAACTGAAAAATTACATGTCATAAATTTGAAAAGCATCAAACTCCTATAATAATATTATATATATATATATATATATATTAGTGGACAATATGCTCGTGATATACATACTAAAAAAATTGAATTAAAGTCCTTTAAAATTTTTTTTCCATTAGATTATAAAATTTTCAATTTCAATAATCAATTTTTAAAACTATAGGAATTTATTGATTATATAAAGCATTTTCTTTTAAATCAATTATTTTTCTCATATATTTCTAAGCCTTTTTTTAGAGCATAAATGTTCCTTCAATTAAGAAAAAAATTATATAGTCTATATTTTAGCACAATTGTCAATTTAGAAGTCTCGTTTTCATAATTTACATTAGAAAAATTAAAAATCTTTATCATATAATATCATTTTACAAATACAAATACAATAAAATAATTAATATATAATTATATTATTATCAGTATTGAGAATATTTACTTTTATAGATTTCTTAAACTAAAATATTTATCTATATTACTTATAATAAATAATGTATTTTAGGGAAAAAAATGTGATTATATTATTATCTCATTATATATTGAAGAAATGAAAAAAATATATATTAATTGTATATTACATACAATGCATTTTAGGAAAAAAGTAAATATATAATTATGTTATTATCGATATTGAAAACATTTATTTTTACAGATTTTTTAAAAATAAAATATTAATCTACATTGCTTATAACATATATATTTTAGAGAAAAGAAAAATATATAATTATGTTGTTATCACTTTATATATAGAAGAAATGAAAAATTAATATTCATAAAATAAATTGATATATAAAGTTATTTTAGTAATCTCTTTTTTCTTTAATAAGGTATTTAACTTAAATAGGCTATGGATAAATATTCGCTGTTGAAATCATATATTGCATATAATTATATATGATATAGTTAGAGAAAAAATAAATATATGATTATGTTATTATCGATTTTGAGAGTATTCATTTTCATAAATTTCTTAAACTAAAATTTTAATCTATATTATTTATAACATATAATATATTTTAGGGAAAAAATAAACATAACAAAGTTTTTTAATTATTTTTAAAATTTTTTTGATATTTTATTAAGTAAGATATAAAATAAAAAAAATAAATGCAAAAAATCTATAAGATATATAAAATTAAAGAAAAGTTGTCCATAATCTCTATTAAAGTGTGTAAGTTGCTGGAGAAAATGTGGGAGAGAGATATGGGGTATAGTTAATAAGAAAAAATAAAAGAGTGATAAATAATGCAAAAGAGAAAAAATTGCTTATAAAAGTAAGTAGAGAAATGGATAAGAAGAGAGAAAGATGAGTAAATAGATAAATTTATCTATTATTTATAATTTTAATAGTTTATTTTTTATTAATATTTTAGTTAAATAATATTAAATAGAAGTAAATAAATANATTCATTTTCATAAATTTCTTAAACTAAAATTTTAATCTATATTATTTATAACATATAATATATTTTAGGGAAAAAATAAACATAACAAAGTTTTTTAATTATTTTTAAAATTTTTTTGATATTTTATTAAGTAAGATATAAAATAAAAAAAATAAATGCAAAAAATCTATAAGATATATAAAATTAAAGAAAAGTTGTCCATAATCTCTATTAAAGTGTGTAAGTTGCTGGAGAAAATGTGGGAGAGAGATATGGGGTATAGTTAATAAGAAAAAATAAAAGAGTGATAAATAATGCAAAAGAGAAAAAATTGCTTATAAAAGTAAGTAGAGAAATGGATAAGAAGAGAGAAAGATGAGTAAATAGATAAATTTATCTATTATTTATAATTTTAATAGTTTATTTTTTATTAATATTTTAGTTAAGTAATATTAAATAGAAGTAAATAAATAAATATAATGTTGAGAGTTAAGTTTGAAAAAATTTTAATAATCTAGATTATTCGGGAAAAAAAAAATAAAAGAAAAAAAAATCCTGAACTCTTTGTCACTCTTCTCATCAGTCCCACTCTTCTCAAAACCTGGGCCAAGAAAAACAGGCCACACTCACCAGTCCCCAGTATCCACTCTTCTCATCTTCCTATGAGAAATTGAGGTTAGCTAGTTCACTTCATCTCTCAAATTTCTTTGTACTAGAACATGTACCACAATTCATGATACTAAAGTACCCATCTCTAACATCAACCATTACAGGAGAAAAATGAAATAAATATGTGTGTGTGTGTGCGCTGTGTTGGTTTTGGACTGTAATGTGCTAATTGAAATGCTTTATTTGTATATCTGGGCAGGTGGGTTATCGCTCGATTTGTTACAAATGGTGATAGTAGCAGTTACAGTGGTAGTGTTGTTGGGTATTTTGGGTGCTTTGTTATTGATACCCAAAAACCATAAAAAAGGTAATCTTTGTTTCCTTTTTTTTTTTTTTTGGTTGTAAATTCAAGACTCTAGCTTTAGATTTTTAGTGTATTAGTTGAAGATTTTAATTGTGAAAAGTTTGATTCTTTATGGTTGAGAAAGAAGTGTTTAGGTTTCTTCAATGTGTTGACCTGGTGGAATTTGTGAATTGATCTAATGCAGGTGGTTCAAGTAAGGTGAAGTTGGATGTTAAAATGAAGGTATTTTTACCCTATTTATGAAAAGTTTTATTTTTGTTCTTCGTCTTTTTATTTTTTTTTATATTTTTTTTTTCAGTTGTTTTAATATGCATATTTTTTCGGTGCTTAAATGCAAGAAGTTGGGTTAGCAATGAGGAACAAATTTTTGGTTTTTATTTCCTTTGTAGTTTATTGTTTAGGTTGCATGATTATTGTTTTCACGGTTGAGTCGTGAATTAACTATTTCCTTCAATGTTTAGCTCATTATGGGGTTTATGTTTTGTTCCACAAAACTATACTCTAGTTCAATGGTTGTATATCTAAGATTTGAAAAGTAAGAAAGATTTCTTAGTAAATCATGAATATGCTAAGGGGACAAAATGCGATTGTGATGAAATAAAAGAGTTAATAGATGTATTTCCAGACCTTTTTTGACATTTGATATAGTCAACAATTATCAGATATTATTGTAGTAATCTAAAGAGATTGTGGTTACTAGTGAATTCAGCAATAAATGATGGTATGCAAATATGACCGCAGTGGATGGCGGTAGTGGTTAACCATGATCAATGAAAAATGAGTAAAACGATTTTCAATGAGAGTAAACTATTGATTGTTTCCATGGTTATTGACTACATTTAGCGAAATTCAGCTGCCACCATTATCTTCCATTAAGATTCATATGATAATTTGACTAACTAAATGTCGACAAACGTATGGTCTTCTATGAAGCAAACACACACCTAAATTGGAATTATCAGGTATAATGCTAAGCAATCAAGGATTGGGAATTTCAATGGCCGAAAGTAAAAATCCGCCTGGACTTGGAACAGAAATTTTCAAAAGAAGGATCAAATTCTCTTGGTTTCTTCAATTGATTTATGTGGCAGCTGGGACATATATGACTTCATTGCTTTTCTCCTCTTAGGGCACTTAATTCTTTCACCTGATGTTTGGTATAAAAAGTTTCTACTTTGGAGGTTGCTTCTCAGCAATATTTTATTTGTTGAACTTCTGCATTTTTTATGCATAGCCATGAGATAAAATTTGGTAGACAATGAATATGAGTACCCAGATAACAGAAATATGTCTCTTATGGAAATAAACGTTTATCAGAGATCATTTAGAGACCTTACCAAACGGCAGTGCTCATTTAACATTTTCTGCTATTAGTAGAAAACCGGTTCAGGCTTCAAAGTTAACCTGGGTGATATCTATAAAATCCACCACATGTTTAGCTTGAAACGTTTATTTAAGAGTCAATCATTGAAAAACTTGCACTATCACCTTCCTATTTCAAAGATATGTCATAGTTGACTGCATAATAATTTACTGATAAAACATCACAGCTTTTAAAAAATCGCTACTTTTTGCTTATGCAGTATTGGTTTATCTTTTTTTTTTTTTCATGTTATGACTTTTCCGTGTTCATGTGATGATGCTAGGAATCTAAAGTATACAGCAAAAGTGAAATCTCTTTGCACAACAATAGAGATGATTGTTGGATAATTATTAAGGACAAGGTCTTAGCTCTTCCTCTTTTCCTTGTCAACAACTTTACTGCTAAAAGATTTTATTCATCGGCTCACATTATCTTCTTTCTTCTGGATCTCTTATTTCTCGAGTAGGTTTATGACGTTACCTCTTATGTAGAGGAACATCCAGGTGGTGATGCAATCTTGGCACATGCAGGGGACGATTCTACTGAAGGCTTTTTTGGGTATGACATATTCTGAAAGCTATTCTTTTATAATCGTGTGCCTAGACAAATCTGGCCATCATAACTGAAAAATTATTGCTGTTGGTACTACATTCAGATAAGTGCTAGCATAAGTGTTACAGGTGCTTAATAACGGGTTGTACTTTTACCCACAGCTGCGGGTTCTAAAAACAAAGAAGTTTTAAATATGAATGCCAGTATTCTAGTTGAGAAAAATTCTCTATTTAGATGCATTCAAAGCTTTGGTAATGAGAGAATATGCATTTGCAATCTATGTAGACATTTGTTTGACTTAAGTTGCTGCCACTCTTTTAGCGATTTCTGTTGGCTGACTTTCATACCATTAACTGATGATATCTCTCATAGTGTTGTAATAATTTGTAACATTGATCACGAAAATACCTTCTTTCATTTCCATTTTACTAATATTAATCTTCACGACGATGCCAGGCCACAGCATGCGACCCGAGTATTTGACATGATAGAAGATTTCTACATCGGTGATCTCAAAGAATGATCCCCATTAAACATTAAGCTGTAGAGCTTCTTGATAGAGTATGAGGATTCCTGTTGGGTGTAGCTATTGTTTCGGTGCATCTTGCTTGTATTTTAAAAGGTCTGCTCGTTTGTTCCTATTGAATATGGCGCTGCTGCTTGTCTTCATAACTGGTGAAATTTTGACGTTTAATTGGTCTAATGCTGTCTCAGTTTTGAATGTGCTATTGCAAGACTCTGGTTTAGCCTCTTTATCACTTTTCACAGCAAGCCTTTTTTTTTTTTTGCCCATCAAGATAATTTTGGTAAGAAAGAGGCAGCTAAATACTGGTCTTTTCACAGTTTTAAGGGAAACAGAAACTCATGTAGAAGCAATAATCTCGCAAACCTCTACTTGTGTCTTCTTTCATCTAAAATCACAGGAAACGTACTGCTTAGGATGGTGTTCTGTGGCAAATGTTGGCAGCTGAGAAATGCAGAGCCTCCTAGTCCGGAGGAAATGTTTGAATACCCAGTACTTTATAATTTTTTGATTTGCAAAATGGTAAATACAAGAAAGGAGACCTTTAAGGACTCGTATACCAGAAATGAGAAGTTGCGATTTACGTGGAATCATCAACCAATAGTTCATTATCTAATGGATTTTTCCCTTCTCTTTTTGGGTCTCATTTATAGCATTTAATAATAATAGAAGGCTGTGTTATCATATCCTATCATTTTCAATGTATATAAACAAATGAGTTAACATCAATACAACAGAATTAATAAAATTAAATCGATTAATGGACTGCTTAAGATGCAGATTTGTTAAATAGATAACTAGACTGACGGGATTATCTGAAACTATCAAGGTTATTTACATATAGAGTGTTCTTTTAGTCATATCATGGGTGTACATGACGGTCATACATGCTGTCTTGAGCTATCCTTGTTATCAGGAAACAGTACGTGCAGCCTAGAAGCCTCAAACTGGTTTGAAAGGAGCTACGATAGGAACGCAAAATGAAGAGGTGCATTGGCTGGACAAAGAGATTCCTTCCTGCTTGTTTCACAAATCCCAATATCGGATCAACTTTGGGCTGCATGATCTAGTAATAGTAAGAAAAATTACAAGGTAAGATGCTAAACCCTTGTAAGCTAACTATATAAATACAATGAGAGATGAATTGACTTCAAATCTCCTTTTCTACTATAGTTTCTTTTAATGTATTTAGATAATAAAGAATAACAAAGATAAAACAAATCTTACTAACAATTTTTATATCTTATTCTTGCACATTTTTTTTTTCTGTATATTAATTGCGCGTTCTATGGAGGGAAAAAAAATAACAAGTGAAAAAATGACACCATTATTCTTTTGACTTCCTTAGCAAGTGTTTTGCTTCACTTTTAATTTTCTATCCAATAAATGGACAGAAATAGCTGAAACCTTCCGTGAACTATGAAATAAGGTTGTGTTTAGAACTCTCAACTTTCACATTTAACAATAAGATAGCAATAACTAAGGGCATTGTAGCATAATAGCAGAACACCAATATCCCATATTCAACAGGATGAAACAATTTCGAATTCTAAATCCTTCATCTTCTAATTTGTAATATGCAGTTGGGAAAAAAAGAAAAGAAAAGAAAGAATCAATAAGATAGAAATAAGACTGCATAAGATGAAAAAGATTAAACATGTAATCAAACTACATATAAAAGCAATCGTTGACAAATGATACAATAAATACTGCCAGACCCTCCTGCCCATTCAGCATAGGGTTTCTAATTCACGTCCTTCGTACAAATCTACAGTCTGACGCCTGAGCTCTAACCCTACCCTAGACTAGCAATTTATAAAATTACAGGACAAGGCAAATTACAAAATCAGCCCCGACAAAGAAGAGGGGCTGAAGCTGAAGAATCAATCGATTGAATGGGGACTAAAAAATGAAACAATTATTCCTACAATGCCCAAACTATTCAAACAATAATGAATCGACCGCGAAACCTTACGAAGATCGAATGAATAACCCACGACTGTTTCGCTTCCTCCATCTCTCCCGGAGAATATTGATATCCATCCAAGATCGTTGGAAAATAACCCAAAGTCCTATACATCATACTTCTTTGGTTGTCGCCACTGAGCCAAACTTTTAGCTAGTGAGCCAATAAATGATAATTTGGTGGGTTGCCCTTTCTTTCCATACAGGTTCTTCCATGCCAAGTCCGTGTAATTTGGACCGATATTTTTGCCTCGGTCAATCTGTAGTGTCCAGATATAATAAAAGCTTGTAAGACATGCAATCACCGAGAGGATTCGGAGCGGGAAAATAGATAGTTTAAGAGGATAGAAATTGTAGCCATACCTTGCTTATCTTTCCATCTTTCAAGTGATACCGTATACCAGACCAATTAATGGACTGTGAAAAATGTGAACGTATTGCACAGATAGTGTACAGGAAATTATCTACCAGCATCGCCATAAATACCTGCCCAATCAGGAGCAAGTAATATACATTAGTACATGTTCATCACGGCCACTGCCAATCAGGAGCAAGATAATATACTTCATTACCTAGAACATGAAAATTTTTTTTGCAAATTGTCTGCTCAAACGATTGCATTTCACTTCCCCAACTAAGTCAAGTGCAACTACTTGTTTTGACTTGTCAGAATTTTTATCTTACAGTTGAGGTTTTAAAAATACCCCATGTTTCATTAGTTTATATGGCCAAATGAGATATTTTACAGTTTGTATAAGGGTATCTAGATATCATCTTCCAAGCATAGCTTAGAATTGCCATATCTTTAAATTTAAGTTAGCAAGTTGAATTTTGTGCTTATTGTGCCTAATTTGAGGAGTGAAAATGCAATGATCACTCTGCTTTAAAGGATCATCACCATATTAAAGAAAAGAAAAATGTCAAAAGTCATCTGTTAAGTGAAGAGATACTCACAAGGCACCAGTTATAGGATGCAAGAGACAGCTTTGGTGCCTCGGGGGACAAAATGTTGCAAAGTTTAACCTCTATTCTCGTCAGGTTCCACATTGAAAGAAGCTCAAGTATGGTGCAAATAGTCAAGTAGCTAAGCAGTAATAACCCTGCCATATGAAATAATAGCTTGATAAGAACCAGTCTTGTGATGGATGAAAAGACAGATTGGGAAAATTACCATAAAATTAAAACTGAAAAAGCTAACATTGGATTCATATATGTATACAATCAAAGCAATGCACTATGCTGCAATCAGCACGCACTGCCGTGAGCATTCTTTCCCTCTATTGGAGAAAAAATGACATCCCTTAAATGCTCCAGGAAAAACAAACACAAAAACATTATATAATAGTTTAGTATCTATACACATTGCAAAAGGACCTCCTTTTTAAAATTGCTTCTGCTCCAAACTAAACCTTCATGAACTGTTCAAGTCCTAGGATAAAAATTTACAGATTTTTTTTTTTTCCCTTGTTTCGGTTCCTTCAAAGCTATTACTCCATTGCTATTTCCTGAATGATAATAATATACCTAAGAAAGGAAAGCATTGTGCTTACCGCAAGAATTCATGTTCGTTTCCTCGGGCATATACCCTTTAATGTATCTTCTGAGTGCTGCCGTCATATGAATCAAGGCCATAAAATATGGAGCAACGAACCCCCATGAAAGATAGCAGTGGGAACAAAACAATGCACGGTTCATTATCCAATTAACTTGTGAGGTGTATGATTCCAAAACAAATGTTTGCTTCCTCAAATAATTCCAGTACCTAAAGAAATAGTAGAAAGTCAAAACAGCCCAACTCTAGAGAAGAAAGCATCAGCAAAAGAAAGTATCACAGACCTGGAAAAGGTAAGGTCACTAGCAAGTGGATGAGGGAAAACAGCAACTGGTGGAGACGTAATGAGCTTCTTATGAGCACCTGCGAAGCCACCATTGCTAAAATATTAAAAGAGGTTACAGGACCACAAATTTTGACTAATTTCCAACAGGATTGATTCAGTAAAACTAGCAGTTTTGTATTAAGCAGCACAAGAGTATTCTACACGTGTAATATGTCATGAGAAAAATTACAGAAAGGTTGGAACACGTGTTTCAAGTTATAAAAGGGTAGTTCAGCTCATTTTGGGCAATGTAGCTAAGTTTGTTTTTGTATAGCTGACTACGGCAGGATTAGATGTCAGCAGCTACACTAGAGAAAATTTACAAATGTACTGAGTAATTATGTTTGGAAACAATAAGGTTCCACTTTTTTTTGTATTGAAACCTCTGGTTTCCTGTTAAATTATAATACATTACATCTAAAATTGCCCCATATAAATAGAGGTAACAGTTAGAAGGAAGAGGTTGTTGAATCTCTCCTGAAATACATCAAAAGCTCCAAAATAAATTACCAAGTTGATATGCTTCAATAACAAGAAAAAAGAAAAAGAAAGGACAATCATATCTAAAGCTAAATTTGGATGACTAAAGTAAAAAGAAAAAGAAAGGACAATCATATCTAAAGCTAAATTTGAATGACCAAAGTGGATTAAACAAATGAAAATCTACCTTACTAACTAGGAATTTAGCATAAGGAGCCTAACAAGAGGAAACAAAATGTATGAACCCTTATTTCTGAGCAAAAATTACATAAAGATAGAGAAATAGAGGATAGAAAGAGGACCTGTAACAACAGCTCTGTTGTTCATTCCAGAGAACAAAATCAACTCTTTTTTTTTTTGAGAGTTGACAAACAAAGTCAACTTTAATCCAGTCAAAACATGGACAAATTAATTCCACTTTAACAAATAAAATAAATGACAAAAAAATTAAAATTTTATAAAGCTAAAGCTGCTTCCCATTTACATATGAACAAAAACATATCAGAAAAGTTAAAGCATTAGATTGCGAGAAACTTAAGATCAACATATATGATCACAAAATTGTGAATTAACGAAGTGCATTGATTTGATTTTCCATGCATACCAGCTATAGCTGCAAGCGTCATATCATCAGAGTATCCACCATCCCTAAGTCCTGAGACTATACCATAGCGATCAAATCTGAAATCATCAGCATGCATCTGAAAGGTGGACATAGATAATAAGAACTTGCCGCATTCGGCATTAGAGTAATTCAATGAATTCAAGGTAGTAGCCAGCACACACGTACCATCATACAACCTCCCCACAAGAAGAACGTTTTTCCACCAGTAGCAAAGCCCATGGAACAAGGCTGCAAAGTAGAACATATTCAAAATAAATCCTGAACGAAACTTCTTAAAAGTAAGTCAAGTAAAAGCACAGCATAAATACCAAGAACGAAACATAATAAAAGCCAAGAGGATCAAAGGCACTACTCTACTTGAAGCAACTAAGAAGCTTCAGTAAAGCTTAGCAGGTGCATTCTTTAGTCAAATTTCCAAGCTCAAGTACAAAGATATAACAATATCGAACAATCACATAAAACTGGTTCTCACTTTGCACATACTTATTGTACATTAAAAGATGAACCATGCACTGTGTACATAAAAATTTCATAGGTATTAAAGCATGAATGTTAAGACTACTTTATTTACAAGCTTAAATCCAAGCATAGATGTTCTAACTACAAGTCACAGAGCAGGGTTTTGACTCAACCATAAATTAGTTGTGAGTGAAGGGGGCCTATAAATCAATGACCCAGATTGCGAGAAATTTATATCAAAACATAAAGCATAAGAAATATTCTGATTTACATTTTTCTTTTCTGTCCTAAAAAATATGATAATCCTGATTTACATATTTTATTCAGCTCATCTTAATAGAAATATTCAAGATCACTTGGAAAAACACTTGCATGGACCAAAAAAGTAAAAAGCAGAAATATGGACAAGAAACAGAAAGATAAATTTAACATGATAATGCGTGTTTATAAATTATGCACATATTTAACTGCTATTAATGGGCCATACCATGTGGTACTCATATATGCAGTAGCTCCCTAGACTTCCAGAGGGCAAATCAAGAGGGTATCCAGTTTGAATAAAGATCTGCGCATAATCATTAAGATCAGCAAGCAATAATTTTCTGACGTTGTCATACCATGAATCATTCATGCAAACAAAATAAAGTTGCACATAGAATCAAATACAGTTAACAGATTCCAAGATTACTAAATGAATGAAGGCTGGGGTCAAGCAACATTCAACATACCTCAGGTCTTTTCTCCATCTCAGCAACAAGGGCTCCTATTGAGCCAGGATGCAGCCTAACATCATCATCCAGAAACAACACATATTTGCTATCTTTGTGCATTTTCTCAACTCCGATCTGCCAAAAAAAAAAAAAAAAAAAAAAAGGACCACAATAGTGTAAAAGCAGAATAGAGAAATCAGATGACAAGCAGACACAGTCCTCCAGCTATATATATATATTCTGTTTCTTAATCAAGATATTAAACCAGTTTACTAGCCTTGGAAGACTGCAGGCTAATCTATTTCAGTTATAATCTTCGGAAATATAAGATCCTGATAGAATGAAATTGCTCCTGTAGACTAGAAAATAAACATGATAGCTTTTACTGTGTGTTTCATATTCTTCTACTTCGGTAATTTTTAGAACAAATTCAATTAATAGTCTGACGATAGCAACACAAGCAAGACCAATTGAACTAAAAAAATGTACTCGCACAAGGCCTTCCTTTCACTCAGGGAAGAACAGTGCATCTTCAGTCAGTTAATCTACATAGATAGGCAGTATAAAAAAGTAATCCAATCTCATACAGCTAAACAAAAACCAGTAACACACCAGTTGATTATGAATCTTCTGACTGCAAGTTGTTGACAGACCGGCAACAATGATCTTTGCATCAACATCATCCTGTAAAACATCAAATGTACATTCAGGTAAAAGACTGCTTTTGATATGGTAATAAAAAAATGTTTACAAAGAACAAGTATATGCAAGAATAGTTAGTAAACTCGAGTCGCCTCCCTCTCAAGTTTTTTGCATTATCATGAAAATCCAGGCAATAGATAAAGCAAATGAATCATTGCAGCATAGAATATTGTCCTATCACCATAGTGTTAGCATCTTCGCAACACAGAATATATCATCAAAGTGAGAATTTTCAATTTCAACTTGAGAGGATACATTTCTATAGCAGGCACCTTGAATTCTGATATCAACAAACTAGCAGCATGATAAGCGGGGTCCTCCGTACTTTCCACAACAAACATAAATTCCATCGGACCTCCATAGAGTGAAGTGATCTGCAAAACCCCCCTAATTTCAGTGAATAATGGGCAAACACATATGGAGATCACAGAACTTGGAAGACAAAACACAGCATATGGAACAACTTAGTTATTCAATAATCATATCATCAGCATATTCTGAAAAAACAACAAAGAGGCAACTAAAGAGAATTATCTCGGTGCTTTAACACCCTGCAGTTTTTGGAATATTATTTCATGTAGCTTCAAAGAGCAGCAATTTAATCCCTCCTTTTCTAGACTGCATGAGTAAAAGTTTTGAGAATAAAATATATAAAAAAAATCATAACAAACATTAGGCATTTTCCCGTACTAGTCAATCTAAAATGGAGAATATCCCTCAATTCAGAAACTGTGAGCAAACAATATCATGGAATATTTACCTACTAACATTTCCATACACTTTTATATGTAAAAACCATAAAGCTAGAGCCACAAAACATAATCCAATCATTCTATTTTGACTACCAAAGATATGTACTGGAAGCAAATCAGATGATAACACAAACAAAATCTAACCTGGCTTCTCCAGTTGTGGTAGTTGTGCTCTCCAAAGCCCTTTAAGGGCATAACAACAGACACCCTTGGCAAGTTGGCTTGCCTAGAATGCTCAAGACCATTTATATCAAGACAAAGGAATGCAAAGCTGTTGCCCTTTCTCATACTATCCTTCATCCGGTTGATCTCTCTATTCCTGCTTCCAAGGAGAAATGCAGTAAAGCTTTTGACAACAATTTATTAATGAGCAATTCGATTTACAGATGAGCCTTCTCAATACCTGACATAAGCAGCAAAAGCCCACCCGATAGCCAGAAGTAAACATATAGCACATCCCTGAGAGCCAAAAAAGGTGATGAATTTTTCACATTGCTGGAGAAGGTGCCAAAAAAATTTTAATGCTCAAATGCAAAGTATCTATTCTCTTTTAACTTTCTGACAAATTCATTATAAGCACGTACAACAACTTCAGAGGCAAACAAAATGAGACATTCCCTAATGACCATTCTGCTCTCTCATTCACAGAAATAGTATAAAGGCATATAAACCCTCCTTCCTTCGATATCAATTTGTTCCTTTTCTCTGGTTAGAGTACAAAACACTTAGGACTTACTGTCAAAGGGATTGGCAATGAGTAGACAAATCATTTGGAAACAAAAGTGGAGCAGGGAGAGATTGGACAGATTATACCACTCAAACACTAATTGATATCAAACATCCCAAACAAATACGTCTAGAGCTCAAGTTCAGGGCTTATCATAACTCTTTTAAATTGAATTAATATTTGGTTCCAAGAACTTTCAAATTCGTTCTTACAGGTACGAGGAGGGGAGCAGGGATTGGACCCTCTTATCTGCCTACCTAACTCAAAGTGACAAATTATTTGCCCAAGAATTCACACGTGATAGGAAAGACTCAAATACGTCATTCAAATGGTCCTTCAAGCCAGTATAAGAAACTATCAATTCTGTGAAACAAACACTAAAAAGTACTCTTTTCCCAACAAGAAAGTCAAGTCCTTTAAATGCCACCTGTAAGAGTAAAAACCTTGGGATTCTCCCTCATAAAACCTAAATATTAGGTTAGTCAACAAAAGAAGTAACCAGTTACGTCCAATCTTAGTTCTTAACAAAAAGCAATCTCTCTTTCAACAGAAGACACGAGGGGGGATCTTCTTACCCAACAAAATCTCCGTTCCAATTACTATTCGAGCCTTAATTCTAGTTATTATGTCACACTTTCAACCATCAACTTAATATTTCCCATTAGTTTCAACACCAGTAAAACTCCGAATGACACCGATAATTAGATTCCGATCCTTCAACGAATCAAAACCATAAAAGCAGCCACCGCGAGCCCCACCATATCACACGTCGTTATCCGATTATCGTCACATCCTCCGTCTCGATCGATAAACAAACCACAAAAATCCTCACATTAAATCACAAAGCACATCATCGATGCAAATAATACACAAAATTCTAGATATAAATAGCGAAAAAGAACGAACTTTATATGATGTAGATGCATTTGATGCAATCTAGATTCAGAAAATAACGAACCTGGATCTGAATAAAAATAGCAAGAGGACTACAAAACGCTGAACTGAGAGAGAATAAGATCGAATCCAAAGAATCAAAAGATGACATCTTTTTGAAAACCACACCTATCTCTCTCTCTCTCTCTCCAACCCAACGACGAAAACTAAGTAACAATTAGACGAACAAGGAAGAGAGAGAGAGAGAGAGAGGGAGAGAGAGAGAGGGATAAACCCTAGAATTGGAAGGAGAAGAAGAAGAAGTGTGTTGCGTTTTTGTCTGTTGTAGCTCTGAGAATTGGAAGCATGGAAATTCAAGGAGAAAAAGAGGAAACTCAGAGACACGAGGAGAGGGAGAAAGAGAGGAGAGAGAAGAGGGTAAAATAGAGAGACCGCGTAATTTTATAATTTGAAGACAAGCGAAGGTGTAGAGGTCTTACTGTCATTTGACCACAAATGGGATTAAGAGAGAGAGAGAGAGAGAGAGATAGAAAAACCGTTAGACGGATTGGTTATTTATGGGGTTGTGTGAAGTGTCGTGTTTGGATTGGAGTATGGAGTTTACATTATATGTTTTTGTTTCCTTTTAAGTTTCAAACACGAAGATGCTAATTTATGATCCGAATCTTCTTCCTTTACGTTCTTTTATTCCTTTCACCTATTTCCATTCCTACTTGCAAAATACATCTTTGATTTAGAAGTTAGCGTTGATGGAAAAATAAGTTAGAGATGGGTATAGGATGTTATAAGATAGGTCTTAAGATTTGTATTATATATTATTGGATAAGTTAAGGTTTCTAATTTTTGGTATTTATACCTACATTGTAAGGTACAAGATATAATATCTTATGAACCCCTAAACATACTCAGAATTTATATAGTGTGTATGGATATTATCTATCTACTTATTTATTTCCTAAATCTATATTATCTATATCTATTTTTTTTTTTTTACATCTATCATTATTATTATTAAGCTAATACCTTCTTTTTTAGATTTTTTTGTTGATAAGATAATTTGGATATGTGTCCTTTAGGTCCACGCTGACTTATTTAAATCTTAAGCGAACCTGATTAGGCCCATAACTTGACCTAATTCGCTAGCACCCAACTTAATCTTATCGGTCGAACTCGGCATGAGCTCTTTAGATAGCCTGCTCAATCTAAAAGTCTCATAACAACCATTAGATAAGAAGATAAAGCTCAAACACTTAGTCAACTACTACAGCCCTATAAATCTGGAATACGTTGGACTCTATACTCCTACTACCAAAATCATGCAAACATGTCAATATGTTCCTCTTGTTCCCCTAATTTTTGGTAGCCCTTCTCTATAAATACTCACAAGCATCCCAACGATAGTTCATCTTGACTCTTTGTACACTCATATTATCTTAGTGAGCCTTTAGTGTTCTTAATCTCCCCTTTACATACAAATATTAACTTAAGCATTGAAATAATAATGCCCGATAACACCTCGATGCCCCTCATAATGCTCTTTTTTGCAGGCTCATCACTTAAGCACAAAGTCCAAATTCATTCTACACTATCGGTTGAATCTTACTAACAACATTTGGCCTCGTCTATAGGAATTTCAAATTGACTCAACCTTTGTAAACACTTCATATATACCTCTCCCTTAGCTCAATCGTCATGTCACAAACTGTAGACCTAAACAACCAACCTCCAATCGAGCCTACCCTTGAGCAGAGTCTACTAGAGTAGCTAGAAAAGATGCTAAAAGAACTTATGGCTTAAAACAAATAGCTCCAAGCTAAAGTGGATGGGATAGAGAGGTAGAGTAGCTTACCTCTTCTCACTAAGGCCTCAAACACTCATGATGCTTAAAATGATTAACCCCAATAATAAAATGGCAAGGTGCCCAAGCCCAATCCTCCAGTATAGGAACATCAGGCATGGTTTGTAGCCAACTACAATCGCACCCTTACTGGCAATGAGTAGGCGGCTGACTAATATGGGGGGCGAGGGAGTAGTGGTCACCTATTCAACAACATGTAGAGTTCATCCAATTGACAATGCCGACCTAAATGAGCTTCATGAGATGGTTAAGAGACTCTTTGAGAAGTAGGATAGCAAAGTAGTTGAAGGTGCTGACCTTGTTGCCAGCAACAAAACCCCTTAACTGGGGGGTATCTACGATGAGGTCCTCCCTTTGAGCTCCAAGCTCCTTACCTTAAACCAGCATGATGAGATAGGTAACCTTGATGATCACCTACTTTACTTTCGTACCCTCATGAACCTTTATGTTCATAAAGATGTAATTATATGCAAGACCTTCCCAAGTATTTTGAGCCAAGTACTTTGAGGAAGGTAGCTTAAAGGTAGTTCAACCATTTACCTGAGAACTCCATTGCATCATTCAATGAGCTTGCTCATCACTTTAACCTCCACTTTGAGCTTCTAAGCCCCCATCCAAGGATACCTTATCTTTATATCTGATTTGATAGAAGAAAGGGGAAGCCCTTTGGAAATATGTAACACGATTCAACAATGCCGTAGTGGAGATCCCTCAGCTCGATGAGGGAGTTACTATACATGCCACTTAGCTCAACATCAAACCATTTGAAAACTTCTTTCAGTTAGTCTACAAGAGTAAACCTAAGACCCTAGCAAAACTTTAGCAAAAGGGCCAAAAGTACATAGATCGAGAGGATAACATTCACACCAAGTGTAAGGTCGACTTGAGGAGATTAGGAGGAAAAAAAGATAAGGACAAGGGGTTTGTTAAAAACCACCTCGACAACAAGCAATTGAGCCACTCTAATGAAGGGAATCCTAATAGTAAGAAGTGCCCATCACCTCTACTAACAAAAAGAAGACAACAATGACCATCACAATGATTGAGCCCCCAATGGTGTCATTAATATTATAGTTATGGGGCCATACCCAAGAAGCCAACCAAGTTGTAACAACTTGGCTAATGTCCCGTTTGAGGTGATGGCAATGAGAGAGAAAAGGTAAAGATGAGACACCTCTATCTCCTTCTTTGATGAAGACCTTAAGAGGGTTAATACCCCTCATTAGGATGCCCTAGTGATAGGGGAAAAATCTTAGACTTCAAGGTCTTGAAAATCACGATGGATATCAGCAACTCTACTAATATCCTTTTCAAACACTCATACGACAACATACGGAAGAAATTGCTAGTACAGATGAAGTCATACCACTATAACTCGATTAGCTTCAATAAGAGAACTATCTAATCTAAGGGCATCATTACCTTAGATATGGAGCTCAACAACGATGACAATGTCGCTAAACAACTAGTAGAGTTTGTGAAGGTAGATTACCCATCCCCTTACAAAGCAATCTTAAGACAACTGAACCTTATCAACTTCAAGGTCATCACGCCGTCTCTCTACTTAAAGGCCAAAGTCCTTACTCCAACCTAGGTAGGAATTTGTAGATGTGATTAAAAGCTCTTGAGGAAGTTTTGTATGAAGGTGATCTAAGGTAATAACGTCTTCACTTTGGAAACAAGACCGTATGAGAAATTGGTTGACAGAGGCAACTTGGATGAAAAAACAAAAGAGGTGCAAATTGGCACTAACCTTGACTAAACCACCAAAGTTGGGTTTGAAACACCTCCTAAGTTGAAGGAGGCTATTACTCAACTCTTATGATCTAACTTAAACTAGTTCACCTAGTCGCCATTAGATATGCTTGGTATCTTGATCGATTTGATGACTAATAACCTCAAAATTGATAAGAAGATCTAGCCTATCAAGCAAAAGAAGATGCACTTTGCTTTAAAATGGTAGGCCACGATAAAGGAAGTGTAGAAGCTACTTAAGGTAGCCTTTGTCTAGGGAAAGAAATATCTAACCTAGCTAGCCAATGATGTTGTAGTAAAAAAGAAGAACGGAAAGTGGTGGATGTGTGTCAATTACACTAACCTCAATAAAGCTTGCCCAAAAGATTGTTTCCCTCTCTCGAGGATAGATCAGCTAGTTGACTCTATGTTAGTCATGCTTTGTTGAGCTTTATGGACGTCTTCTCAAGTTACAATCATATTAAGATAGACCTAAGGGATAAAGTTAACACCTCCTTCATCACAAACTTTAGCACCTACTATTATGTAGTGATACCCTTTTGCCTCAAGAACGCTAAGGCAACATATCAACAGATGGTGAATGCATTATTTAAGCCCTAGTTCGAGCGTAACATGGAGGTGTATGTAAATAATATGATTATTAAGAGCAAGTAGCCTAAAGACCATATTAAGGATCTGTAGGAGGCCTTTGATAAGGTAAGAAAGTATGACATGAAGATGTAACTCGAAAAGTGTGTACTTAGGGTTACCTCCAGCAAATTCTCGAGCTTTATAGTAACTCAATGAGGGATCAAAGCCAACCTTGAAAAGATCACCATCATCAAAGACATGAAGGCCCCTTTTATGATTAAGGAGGTTTAGAGGTTCATTTGTATGGCAGTTGCCCTAAACAGATTTGTCTCTAGAAGCATGGATCGATGCATGGAGTTTTTCAAAATTCTAAAGAATCCTAAGGGTTTTGAGTAGACTCCCAAATGTCAAGCGACCTCTAAGGAGTTACAGAATTTCCTGAAGCACCCACTAATCTTGTGTAAGCTTGTACTAAAAGAGGATCTCTACCTATACCTAGCTTTTAGTAATAAAGCACTTTCATTCATTTTAGTTAAGGTAAAAGGAAGGGAATACAAGCTCGTATACTGTATCAATCACATTCTCCTAAGGCTTGAGGTCAAGTATTCCAAGGAGGAGAAGTTTGCCTTAGTAGTGGAAATTTCTACATAAAGGCTCCAACCATACTTCTAGGCATACTAAATCATTATGTTAACAAACCAGCCACTTTGCATACTTCTGCAGAAGCCAAATGCATCTAATTGGATGGTCAAATATATGTTAGAGCTAAGCGTGTATGGAATCCAATACCAACCATGAACGACCTATAAGGCACAAGTGTTAGCTAACTTCATCATAGAGTATATTAGGGAAGAGAAAGCACCGACCATAGATGACAAATTGGTGTGAACTCTCTATGTTGATGGTTCATCTACCTTTAGAGGAGGAGGTATGGGTTTGATGCTTACTGGACTACATAAGAATATGGTCTACTGCACTCTCAAATTTACGTTCAACATAAGTAACAATGAATCTAAATATGAGGTGCTGATTATTGGTCTTAAGCTTGCTAAAAAGATCAATACTGAGCACCTAGATGTTTTCTTAAATTCTATACTCATCATCTAGCAAGTGCAAGGTGAATACGATGTTAAGGATGGCACTATAGCAAGGTACTTAGAGAAGGTGAAGACTTTCTTGGCTAAGTTCCTTTCATAGAATATCACAAAGATTCCCCAAATTGAGAACTTAATATCTTATTGGCTATTTAAACTAACTTCTACAAGGATATAGAAACTTAAGGTGAAAGATAGAAAAATATTCATAAAGTACCTACCGGAGAAAATAATTAGCCCGAGCAAAGTTGAGGCCTTTAAGCTCAACATGACACTAATAGAGTTGAGTTGGACCGACTCCATCAGAGATTACTTAGAGCAAGGCACGTTACCGACCAACAAGAAGGAAGCTAAGAAGTTGAGATACCACATTGCCAACTGTACTCCAATTAATGGTGTCTTGTACAAAAGAGGGGTCAACCTCCCTCTATTAAGGTATTTCCAACCTAAAGAAGGGTTGCGTATTACGAAATAGCTGCACATCAGTTTGTGTGTAACAATCGCTTTCAATCATAAGCCCTCTAAATCTAGGCTCTTCGACTTAGATACTATAAGCCAACCATGACGTAGGATATGAAGGCAGTCATGCAAAAGTGTCCATAATGCCTTATTGACCCTTTTACCTAATAGGGCATTAACATCCTTAGCGCTTTTCTAAAGGCATCTGCAAGACAACGATTCACTGTAGTGGCTATTGACTACTTTATCAAGTGGGTCGAGGCCGAGCTCTTCACCAAGATATTGGAGAGAAGCATGGAGTCCATTGTTCGTAACAACATCCTCTCTAGTTTCGAGGTTCTATAGGCCCTCATAATGGATAATGGGTAGTAGTTCGACAACCCTATGTTTAGGGAGTTCTACGCCAAGCACCATATTGCACCTTACCGTACCCCACTTTAACTTAATCGTACACGCCCAATCCAACAGCTACATTGAGGCAACTAACAAGATCATCTTTGATAGCATCAAGAAGAGGTTGACTAAGCTTAGGGTAGATGGGCAAGCGAGCTTATAAACATTCTATAGGGATACAAGACTATTCATTGTACATCTATTAGCAAAACTCCATTTCATTTGGCCTTTGAGTCAAAAGCCGTCCTCCCTATAGAGTTAGAATTTCCTAACGTCAGGATGTAATCTTTAAACACCCTTGCAAACAATCTTGTAAGCCAGCATAGATACAATAGAAGAGATCTAAGATCGTAGCTACTTATTAACATAGGGTAGCCAAATACTACGATAAGAAGGTCTGGTATAAAGAGTTCAAAGTAGGAGACTTGGTTTATAGAAGACTTCAAGCGATTAGCTTATGAGAAGAACAAGGAAAGCTAGCCCCTAACTAAGAAGATATTGTTAGAGTCAAAGAAAACCTAGGGAATGGTACATATAAGTTAGAAAGATTGGATGGAGAGCTCATCCCGTGTACATAGAACATCGACAATTTTACTCCTATACTTTGATTGAATCATTGTAAAGATTATTGTATTTTGGGGAATTATTAATGAAATTTCATTCCCCAAAGTTGTTATGTGTCTCCTTTTATTTTATTTTTAGCTCGTCCCAGCCTATGGCGGGTTAACGGCCCTATAAATAATTAAAGTCCTTAAAAAGACCCTTAATTTGTATACCTCTTCAAGCATGGGCAGGCCAAAAGACCACCAACTTGACCCCCATTTGGTAATCTTGACCGCCGGGAGCATCCCTTGCACAACTGAAGGACTCCCATAGTGCTTATTGGAACACCACTAGCTCGACCCTCGAAATGACCTAAGCAACAAATAATTGAATAGTCCTTGCAGAGGAGCAACCCCAACCCTTCCCTAAGAGAAATAACCTTAGCCACCAATGGCTAAACGGTCCTACTGAAAGTAATACCAACTCTTCAACTAAATTTACCAAGTGCTATGAATTGAAAGCAAAGTATAAACTAAGGTAAATATGAAATCAAGCTTTTCATTACAATTTGGAGTACTCACAAAAGCTAACGACTAGCATACTAGCCTGGATTAGTATAAGAATTCTTTACAACCATTTACTAGGGAAAAAGGAAAACAAGTACAATAGAAACAAAAGGAAAAAGAGAAAAGAAACTACAACCAGCTACTTTAGATCAGTCAACTTCGGTAGCTCTGAAAAATCTAGCATGCCAATTTGTTCAGAAGACTAATCCACTAGAGTTTGGGCTGGAGGATCTAGAGTTGAAGTGGAGGGAAGAGGAATCTCTTTACTTTAACTGATAAGAAGGTTACCTATAGGAGTGACCCCTTATGGAGCTATTGAGGATAGAGGGGAAGTAGGAATATCTTGGATGACCTCAACAGCAGTAGCAACCGTCTCCTTCTTGGTCTTAGCCTCCCTTTCTTCCCTATAGGTTGGACCATCTAGGAAGTCCAAGAAGCTTAAGTCCAAGTTAAGGTGTTACTGAAGTACCATATCTTGGATCCCTCAGCTTGTTTCAATAGAGATGTCTTCGCATTCATCGTTTCATTGCCTAGACTTAAAAAATTTCTCTATAAACTTTTCCTTGGTGGAAGAATGAATGATGTCCCCTTTTTCAAGACTAGTGATTAGCTCCTTCATCTCATTGGCCTCATCTTGAAGATCTTTAATCTTCCTCTCCAACTCTCCCTTTTGACTTGCTCACCCTAAAGAGAATTTCTTAGCAAATGAGCAATCTTTATCCTTCATCGCCAGCTCAATCTGAATCTTGGAGACCAATGCAATTGGCTCCTAATTGTATTAGTTAAGCTCTACCCTGGCCTTCTACTTGTCTTGTAACTTTTTGGAGAGCTTAGCTTTAGGCTTTTGCTCTTCCTCTAGTTGCTACTTTAGTGCAACAATCTCCTCGGCAGCCTATTTCTTAGCCTCCTTGTATCCCTGCCTCTCCCTCTTTAACTCAACCTCTAACTCTAATCTATACACATAAGCACAACGAAGACGTTGGTTAGCTTTATGCAATTTTTTATGGTAATGCTTAGAAGTGAACATCAACTCCTTACAATGTTGATTTGTACTAAACAACTCATCTCGAAGGAGCTTTACCTCTTTTAAAACCTTGTTACCATTGTAATGCACAAAATCGAACAAATAATGAACAGTTAGAAGATAAATGACTTCAAGTATGTCATAGAAGGAAAATAACTAAAGGAAACCGTAACTTAAGTAGCCCCCTAATTCAGAGACCGACTTTCCCTTGGTGTTTACCTCCTTCTTCGAGATAGCCTAGTCTGCTAGGGTATAAGACTCCATCATAGCTTGGTAACTCAACTCCTTATGCTGCAATGTAACATCACTCACCCGGATCCCCTACTGTAGCCAAAGGATCTTCCTTCTCACTTGCCTAGTGGTAGCCTCATTTGCCCCCTCATATGGACGGGTGTCCTAAGACTCATACAAGACATTCTTTACTTAGTAAATTTGTTATTTACTACCTAATGCTATGTAATTTTCAATCTCAATTGCACTTTAGGATAGCGGAGATTCCTAATGTGAATTAACCGGACTCACGTCTCTTAATTAATTCCAAATCTTAAGTATATTTTATCCAAATCATTTTTGTAATAAGGTATCTTAAGATCACATTAAGATCTTGAATCCCTTTATTAAGTTACCTTGATATAAAGAAATTGAATACCTAATTGCTTAGTCTATTTAATAACTTCTAATTACATCAGTCTATCTATTATAGGATCTTGCAAACTCTGTAGTTGATTTATACAATAATTCAATAGCCAATTATATTGAATAAAAGACAATACAAAGCAATGCAATTATATCATAAAACATAATATCATAGATTGAAAAAAAAAAAAAAACAATTGTCACATTGAATTGGTGTTCAATAAAAGATTTACTAAGAAGATGAAATTACAGCATAAAAATAAAATAAAAGAGACTAAGAGACATGAGAAACCCTTATACTTTACCCTACATGATTGTTCTTATAGGGGCTCTCTCTGAATATTGGACCTAAGACTCTATATATAAAACTTGGACCTAAGCTTATAAAAGAAGCTTTCAAAAAATAAAAGATTTACAAATCATAGCAAGTAAACACCTTAAGATCACAATCATGATCTTAGGCATATTCTCTTCTTCATGTACAACTTGTGTTTTTTATTTTTTTTCAATGAAATTCCTTAATGAAAGGCACATAACTAAGGTACACGGCTATGTTCATGTACATATTATTCTCTAGGCATTATTTCTTATCTAGACTTTACTCTGTTGAGTGGCTTTTTCAATGCACTTCCTTATTAAAGCTCTAAAATTCCATAAAATTGCCTGAAAACTTATCAAAAGCTTTAAAAACACCTAAAAATGAAATAACAATCAATTTCGCTCCATATTATCAATAATTAACACAAATAATAGATAAAACTATGCAAAATTACCTTAAAATACATGTGCTAAATGAGCATTATCAAATTTCCCAACATTTAAATTTTTGCTTGTCCTTAAGTAAAGCAATCAAAACAAAACTAAGATAAGATTAACAATTTCTCTTATAACTTAGAAAAACACATCTTCAGTTCGAAGGGCTTCGCAGTTTTACTCAAAGTTACCGCTTTGCTCTTTTATTAGTGATTAGGTATTTAACATTGAAGAGCTGCTGAATTTCAATAATCAATCCAAATAATCCAAAGTTAGCCTTATCATTTAAATCGAAACTAAATAAACAAACATTAACAAACTAAGAAAAAGTTATAAGAATTTTACCACTCTAACTTAAGAAGAGAGAAATCTTTCTTATATTATTTTAGTTATAATAGCTCAAACTAGATGCATGTTACATCAATTCATCATCTGATTATCTCCTTAGTTTATAATTTCATGGGAGGCTCTCCTTTTTAATTAAGCACAATTTTGCCGATAGCAGGAAGGAAACTCGCTTTTTTAATGAACTAAGGCCAATCCATGCATTTTAATTCTTAAGTTAGTATTGAAAAGAATCTTGCTTTTGTAATGGACCAAGGCCGATCCTTACTTATCTTTGACCAATTTCATTAGGTTGGTAGTAGAAAGAACTTTGTTTTTCTGATGGACCAAGGCCAATCCTTGTTAACTTGTAATTTATTTTATTTAATATTTTCCTTTGCCTTTAACTACTTTAGAAAGAAGATGATCTAGATCATTGGAAAGGGTACACACGGTGACTGATATCACGCATAACTAAGGCAGTAGGTTTGAACTTTAAGACAATTTGAAAGGTGAACGGTAGTTGAAGGTTGAATAGGGAGTTTTCGTACATCGATAATGGATATGATACACCAATGCCTCACACGAGCTCAAGTCACACTTGATACAATGTGTAAGTATGGCTGGATGTCACCTTCCACTAGTCCAAGCTCGAATGGCCTAGATAAGAGTAAGGGAAAGAAAGCAACTAAGGAGTACTTAGCTCACAAAGGATAAAATTTTATATTTTGATGATGAATGAATAATGCAGTTGATACAAATTATAAGTATTTATATAGCCCATTTAGGGTAAGTCTTAGGTTACTAGAAATTATAAAAAGCTAGAAAAGGAAAAGTACATATTTTACAAGGGCAATTCAGTAATCGAGATAAAAGGATTATTGTTGTAGAGGACAGTACAAATATCAGAGAGCAAGAGGCAATTAAATAAAGGAATTACCAAAAATAAGAAGGATGCAATAAATCAAAACATCTTAAATAACTGGTAAAAAGGGATTTATCTAAGTATCTTAATTAGGTTTACTCTTTTAGCTCCTTAGTAACAATGTCAAAAACTTGATGGTGGTTCTAATTTTAAGGGGATAGATACCACCCTTAGGCAAGTGCACCTAATCAAGTTGTAATATAACATAAATTTGAGTCTGAGTTATCGATCCCATAGGGAACCATGAAAATTGAGAAAACCTTACATTACTGGCAATTCTCCCTAAAGTTACTAATTATCTAACTTATCAAATTAATTAAACAATTATATACAAGAAAAAGATAATAAGGCAAAGAAACAATAAATAATAATAAAAAAAAACAACCAAGCAAAATAAATAAATAAGAAAATCAACAGTGAGATTAAATTAAATTTAGGAAATATGATCCTTCGTAAATCTGTTATTTACTACGTAATTCTATGTAACTTTCAATCTCAATTGCACTTTTGGACTGTGGAGATTCCTAATATGAATTTACTAGACTCGCGTCTCTTGATTAATTCCTAATCTTGAGTATACTTTATCCAAATCGTTTCTATAATAAAGTATCTCAAGATCGCATTAAAATCTTAAATCCCTCTATTAGGTTACCCTAATCAAAGAAATTGAATACCTAATCACTTAGTCTATTCAATTAAACTTATATCTATCCATTAATTATAGGATCTAAAAAAACTTTGTGGTTGATTCATACAATAATTCAATAATCAATTATATTGAATTAAAGACAACACAAAGCAATGGAATTAGATTAGAAAACACAATATTATAGATCCAAAAGAAAAGAAAAAATTTGTCACATTGAACTACGGTTTAATCAAAGATTCACTAAAAAGATGAAATTAAGACATAAAAATGAAATAAAAGAGTTTAAGAGAGATGGGAAACCCCTATGCTTTACCCCACACAAATTTTCCCTAAGGAGCTCTCTCTAAATAATAGACCTAAAACTTTATATATAAGACTTAGACTTAGGGTTACTAAAGAAGACTTTCAAAAATAAAAGATTTACAAATCATGGCATGCACACACCTTAGGATCATGGTTGTGATCTCAGGCTTATTCTTCTTCTTCACATGCAACTTGTATTTTTTTTAGTGAAATTCCTTGGCGAAAGGTATATAGTCAAGGTATACAATTGTGTTCATACACGTATTATTCTCTAGATACTATTTCCTGTTTGTACTTCACTTCATTGAGTAACTCGATCAATGCACTTTGTTATTAAAGCTCCAAAATTCCATAAAATTGCTTGAAAACTTTTCAAAAGCTTTAAAGCACCTACAAATGAAATAATAACCAATTTAACTCTAAATTACCAATAATTGACACAAATAATAGATAAAATTATGTGAAATTATCGTAAAATACATATGCTAAATGAGTATTATCAAGCATTGTTACCCTTACTATGGAGCTTAAGGATGATGAGAACATAGCTATCTATCCTGTAGAGTTTTTATGGTGGATTGTTGGTCCCCCTTCAATGCAATCCTTAGGAGATCGAGCATGTTAGGCTTTAGAATGTTCACTTCTCCCCTACATTTGAATGCAAAGTTTCTAATCCTAACTAGGGAAGGAGTATACAAAGGTGACTAAGAATTATCTTGTAACTTGTACACAAAGGCACTAAAGAGAGATAGGGTTTCTGCCTTAGAAATTAGATTGCTAGAGAAACAAGCGAAGAAGGTGGAATGACCACTCAAAGATATAAAGGAAGACCAACTTAATGATAATGTCAACCAATCTACATACATAGGGGCATTCTTGCCCTATGATTTAAAACAGGGCCGCATCGACCTCCTTCAGAGAAATGCCGATAGGTTCACCTGGTTATCATTCGACATGCCAAGATAAACCCGAAGATTGCCAAACACCAACTCAGCATGGATAAGAACACCAAGCTAATAAAACAAAAGAAGAGGCACTTTACCTCGGAACAACAAGCAGCCATAAAAGAAGAGATGCAAAAGCTACTAAAGGTTAGATTTATTTGGGAAGACAAATATCCAACTCGGTTAGCCAATTTAGTGTTAGTTAAGAAGTCTAGTGGGAAGTGGCACATGTGTGTCAATTATAGAGACCTAGATAAAGCCTACCCTAAGGACTATTCCCTACTCATGAGGATTGACTAGTTGGTGGACTCAATCTCAGGACACATACTTTTGAGCTTTATGGATGCCTTTTTAGATTATAACTAGATTAGAGTGGAGTCAAAGGATAAGGTACATACTACGCACATCCTTCATCATGAATTTTGGTATGTATTGCTATAAGGTGATGTCCTTTGGCTTGAAGAACTTCGAGGCAACTCAGTATGCCTAGGAACTAAGTTATCATTAGGTCTTACTACAGATAAGTGGATCCCTTCGAGATATTGAATAAAGGATAAATGGAAGGGATTCAAACTTAGTAGCTATGCGAAGCTACTCTATGGATATGACTCATTGAAGAGCATAACATGACTTAGTCTCTGACTTGATATGACTCATAAGAAGTAAACTAAGGTTCACTTGCCACTAATTCCTACCTAGCAAATGGAAGTAGATAAGAGTGTAGGAAGCAACTTAGAGGAAATGTCTCACAAGAAGAAGAATATTTATATATGATGTGATACCTAATTTTGGCTATACAAGAGGAAGAATTATTTATAGTAAGTGCTTAAGGCATCGTGGGAATGCGAGAAATTACAAAAAGGATAATATACAAATGTTAAGTCCTTGTACATGAGCAAAAGGGTAAATACGACCAATGAGACAAATGGGATATAGTACAATGTCAGAAAAAGGTAAACATGTATCAAGGCGTTATTGGTATCATGCTCTAGCAAAGAGATTCCCTAAGGCTAAGTTATTCTAGAGTAGGAATAGGTTGGTAAGGAGAAACTTGGACCTTAGTAAGCAGATGACTCGATTGGTACATGGGAGCCTTGGTGGATGACTTAGTCAGTACATTGAGACCTCAAGTCAGGATCTCCATAATAGATAGGTTGGCTAAAGTGGTCAAGGTTTAGAGCTTAACAACAATGTCTTCAACAATTTAGACCAGAAGGTAGTTGAATTGACTATACAATGAATTGAACCACTGGCGATCTTGATATTAGGATTGATCTTCAGTTGGCTGTAAGGTCAACATATGCATGGTTAAGCTTTATAGACCTTAGAGTCGAGCTTGAGTAAGAGGTTTCAAGGTTGGTAGTCCATCATAACTCATCAAAGAATGGTTACATGTATTGTTCAAAACTCAGTTTCGACGGAATATGGAGGTACATGTAAACGGCATGATCATCAAGAGCAATAAGCTCGATGATCGCCTTTACGACTTATAGGAAACCTTTGACATCATGAAGAAATATAGTATCAAACTTAACCCTCAAAAGCATGTCTTTGGTAGGGCCTCCGATAAGTTCCTCGGTCATATGGCAATTCAATGTGAGATTAAGGTGAATCTCAAGAAGATAAAGGTCATTTAAGATATGTAGCTTTTAACCAATGTCAAAGAGGTTTAGAAGCTCACTAAAAGGATAGTTGTGTCGAGTAAGTTTATGCCTAGGAGTGTGGTTATATTCTCGAAGCTCTTCAAGATTTTGAAGAACCCTCGAGGATTTGAATGGAGGCTTCGGTGTCAGGAAGCCTTTAAGGAGCTTAAAAAATTCTTGACTTCATCCATACTTTTGAAGCCTATCTCGGGAGAAGACCTATATATTTACATGGTTGTAAGTAGCTAGACCCTTCCCTTAGTGTTAGTCCAAGTTGAAGAGAGGGAACAAAAATTTGTGTACTATGTTAACCATATATTATAAGGGCCAAAAGTTAAATATTCAAAGGTAGAGAAATTCGCCTTAGCAATGGCAATATTGTCCAATAGACTCCGACCTTAGTTCGAAGCTCATCGAATAATAGTCTCGATCAACCAGTCGCAATGTAATATATTGTAGAAATCAAACACATCAAGGTAGATGATGAAGTATGCACTAGAACTTAATGTGTGATGACATGAGTTTAACATATATTTTCTATGATGATTTTACATTGATTTAGACTTTATTCTTATTGACTTATGTTATTTTGAGCTTAATTTTCTTATTCATTATTTTTAAGGACTTCAAGAACATTTCATGAAGTTTTGAAGGATTTTTATGCAATTTCAACCTTTACTAATGTGAAACAATGGATTAAGAGTGAAGTAGAGGAGTTTTGAGCAAGGAACGTAATCTAATAAAGACTACGGTCTAAGACTACGCCTGTGGTCCCTATTCGTGATCCTCTCATCGTGAATTTCTTTTAAAAATTGAAGTGTTTACGAGAAGAGTAAGAACATGCCTAACCTTTAAGGCCACGTAGATCAGGCGTGGAGTTACATTAATTTCCAAATCTTCTATTTTTGTTAGATATTCATTGTAATTTTAGGTCTACTTCTTATAAATAGACACTTAGGCCTAAGGTTACGAGAAAGAGGACAATGGAGACAGCTCCTTAAGCATTAGTTATTAGTTGTTAAACTCTAGAATTACTAAGGAGGCTTCTCCATTCTTTTTCTTCTAGTTTTCATGTCTTTGTTTTAATTACTTAGTAAATCATTATTGAACCTTATGTTCAAAGTGTGATTTTCATTTATAAGATTCAGTTTACGATTTTGCTTATTGCAATCTAATTACACTGTTTATATTGTCATTATATTAATATTTACTCAGGTTATTAGTTTAATGTTTGAGTTTGCTATAGAGACGTGAGTCCTGTAGTTAACAGACAAGTGTATAATTAGAGAGAATTAGGATTGACTAAACCATTTAGCAATTCGATTCTTTCAAATTAAGGCAACCTAATAGTGAGATCTAAGTGTTTAATGCAGTTTTGCAATGCTTTATTTAGAAGTGATTCGAGTTGAGAGGGTTTCGGGATTAAGAATTAGCTAGATTTTCAAGTTTGGCTAATTCAAAATCTAATTTCCATAGGAATAAGATTAGCAATCTCCTCAATCCAATATAGCAATTGAGATTGAATAAATCCCTTAGAACTAGGAAGTAAATAACAATAAAGATTTACTAAGGAAAATGCTATTTCTTTTCTAAGTAAATTATGTTTTGATGTTATTATGTTATTAAGTATTTTGTTATTTTGTTGTTAGTTAATGTTTTAAATTACGTTTCTTTACTTCTATTTGCTAGTTTAATCTTTCATTGAAATCTTTATTTTCTATTTTTAGTTTATTTAATTAATCTTTTACTATTAGAAGTTAGGTAATTGAATAATTAAAGGGTATTGCTGCCAAAAATAATTAGATATACTCATGTAATTGGTTTCTCATAGGATTGACACTCGAACTCAATATCTATTTTATCTATACTATAGCTTAACTAGGTACACCTACCTATTAGAGCAGTATATGCCCCATTAATGCATATGGGATCTAATATAAACCTTGTGAAGGCTTCAAAGAACAAGTCCTTTCATGAAGTATGTAGGAGAGGATAAAGCATCTGATGATGGTGAAAAGCCAGTTTGGATTCTTTATGTAGACAGATCATGCATTCGAATGTACTATGTGTTGAAGTTAATATTCAATGCCAGTAATCATGAAGCTGAGTATGAAACTTTAGTAGCCAAGTTGAAGATGGCTAAGGAGGTTATAGTAGAACAACTAGAAGTCTTCTCGAACTCTATGCTTGTAGTATAACAGGTTACCAAGGAACATGAAGCCAAAGGAAAGCTAATGATTAAGTACATGGAGTTGGTTAGATCCTTTGTTGTGGAGTTCACTTCATAGACCATAACAAGAATTCCTCGACTCAAAAACTTTAAAGTTGATACAGTATCATGGTACCTTCTATTGGTGTCCTAAAGCCCAAGAAGAACGATAAGAAGATCTTTGTAGAATATCTGCTGAAGTGAAGTATTGATCAACAGCCTCAATAGACAATGGAGATATATACTTCCCTAGTGGAGCCATGCTAGATAGATGAGATAATGGAGTACCTAAAGCACGGAACAATACTTACAAATCAGAAGGAGGTGATGAAGCTCTCTTACAAGGTAACCAATTACATATTGGTAGACAAAGTCCTATATTGTAGATATATAAGCCTACCTCTACCTTGTTGTCTCTAACTTGAGGAAAGTCGGCGAGTTTTGGAAGAGCTGCTATGCAAAAGCCATATTAAAGCTCAAGCTTTGATAGAAATTAACTAGCCAGACCCCTTACTTAAGCCTAAACTCGAGGTCTAGAGAGCATGGTATAGTGAATTCTTACTTCCATCCAAGTACCAAGGATTCTGAGCTGCTGTCCGAACTCGATCTTCCCCAGCTCTCCACTTGTTCTAAACCTTACACTTTAACCATAGTCATGGAGTGCTGACCTTACAATAAACCAGGTGATCCATCCAATACTTTGGTAAATCTATCCAATAGCCTAACTACCTCTCTCTTAAGCTATACCTACCAAGATTCAGGTTGTTTAACTACAGATCAACATGTTCTATACAACCACCTCATGATAGGCAACTATCTACTTAAGCCAACAACCGAGGTCTCCATGTTGAGCCATTCAAAAGTTGTCGACTTGTCTAATTCTACCCTAGATTCTATCTCAACGGAGGCCTTAACCACTTAAGTCGTAACACGTATCCTTTGACATCCGTATTACAACGAATATAAGCCTAATATTTTCCTTGTATATCATGAATTTGTCCTTTCATAAATATCCTTTTAGTACTTTTTCATTTTCTTCTTCTAATGTAATAGTTACCTTAGAATTCCAGGCATATGTACCTACTTGTATTGTAAGTTACACGATTCATCATTATCAATATACTTAAATATTTCCTTTATATATTATCATTACTTATCTAAGTACATTTTGCTCCTCTTAACTTTCATCCTATCCCTTAAGCAAGGTTAGGTGGCAAGTGCCCTCAGAGCTACTCGTGCATCATATTAAGCTAGCTCTTGAGTTTAGGAGTAGTTGTGGTGAGTCACATCTAAAGCTAGCTCATGGTTGCTTAACTTCACTTTATCCAGCTATATTTTCCAAATCTTCTATAGGTTCGAACCTACCCTAATATAGCTGCCCTTGTCCATCTTAGTGTAGTGTATCAAGCTCTTTACATCTAAGCTTTGAGGCTTGGATATTGTTGGCTAATCAATACCACTCATTTAACACATATATTATGGGATATTTTTGTAGAGCTTTTATTGATTGTTACTATTATTTTTGAAGTATTTTGAGCTTACTTGTAATTTATTTCATTTGTAGGTTGTTTACGAGTCTTTGGTAATGTTTTGAAGCTTTAATGATGAATACATTGACTATTTTATTTGAAGAAAGAAATTTTGGTTGAGAATTGAAGTGCAGAGGAGATTACAATGAAGATCACACCTATGATGTTGGCCATGATCCTTTTGTTAAGAATTTCAAAAGTTTTAATCGTAAAGAAGAATCATGCCTAGAGTTCATAGCCATGCTTCTAGGGTGTGAATAGAGTTCACAGCCATGCTTTTGGGGTGTGAATAGAGTTCATAGCCATGCTTCTAAGGTATGAACATCTTGTTGATGAAACAATTCCTTATTTTTGGAAAGTGTCCTTATAACCTTAGGTTTAAAGTATTATAGATAGGGTTGGGCAAAAAAATCGTGAACTGTGGATTTAACTATGAATCAAACCGAAAATTCAATTTTTTTTTGTGAACCATTCAATTTACAATTCGGTTTAATTATGTATAAATGGTTCGCGATTTGATTTAGGAAAGCGAGCCAAACCGTACTGTTTTGAACCAAACCGTTTAGTTAAATAAAAAAATTTTACGCAAATTTTTGTACTTTTTTATATTTTTTTCCATCAATCTTCATAAATTTTATCAAATTTTTTATATCTTGTTATTCTTTATCATAATTTTGTGTCGATTATTAAGATTAAGTTTAGTAAATTTCATTGAAATTTTATATTTATTGGAGATAAAAATATTTAATGAAAATTTGACACAAATGATTTGAACTGTGGATCAAGTTGAACCGAACCAGTTTTAATTAGATTCAAAAAATTTATGAATTGAACCTTATGGTTAGGTTTGACTTTAAAAAAAACTGAATCGTTATATTAGGTTCGGTTAGATAAGAGGGCAAATTATACCGAACTGAACCGCACCTACCCCTAATTATAGACAAGCATCTAGGTAAAGTTATGGAAGGAGCTCCTTTAAAAGGAGCGAGTTGGGTAAAGCAAAGGTTAAGGTTATTTCTTCTTTCTTTTGAATTCTTTGATTTTATCTCATGTCTTAATTTAGTTCTTCTTTGTAAATTATTATTGAACTCTAGTTCTTCTATGCAACATTGTTTTATCTTTCCATAAATGATATTACAATTGTGATCTAATTACATTGTGCTTATTCTCTTTGAATAAATATTGCCAGCTATTAATTTAATGTTTTAGTTTGTTATAAAGTTCTCAAGATCCTCTAGTAATTAGATTGGTGTAATTTAAAGCAATTCAATAGACTAAGGTTCAGTTATTTAGTTTCTCCAAATTAGGCAAACCTAATAGTGGAATTCAAAAACTTAATGTGATCTTAAGATATTTTATTGTAAAAGCAATTTGGGTAGAATATACTTAACGTTAGGAGTTGATTCATTAAAGCAATTCCAGTTAACTTGTATTAGAAATTTTCATAGTCTACTAAGTAATTGGGATTTGAAAGTTACTCAAAGTTAGGTGGTAAATAATAAATTTACTTGGATCATGTGTCTTTAATCATTTAATCTTATTTTCTTGTCCTTGTTCTTTTTATTTGTTTTGTTAGTAAGGATTTTATTTAATTAATTTATATTTCAACTAATTTAATTGCCTTAATTGTTAAGTTAGATAATTAGAATATAGGGAGAATTATTAGTAATCCAATATTTCCTCTAAATTAATGGTTCCTTGAGGAATTGACAACTCGGACTCAAATCCATTTAATATACTATAATTTGATAAGTGTATTTAGCTCCAATCACCTACCATGACGTAAGATACTAAAGAGATGGTGCAACAATGCGTGTAATGCTAAAAGCATGTGCCCATCGCTTGATCACTAAGCAGTAATCTCCAATCCCTAATTAGCTCATAGCCCTTTGCTAATAGGGGTCTCAATATCCTTAACACTTTTCCTAAGTCAACTTACCTAAGGTAATATATTGTTATAACCATAAATTATTTTACTAAGTGGATCAAGGTAGAATTTGTCATAAAGATCACAGAGATAAGCATGGAGTCTTTTAGCATCAAATCTATCCTAACCAAGTTTGGCGTACCATATGCGATTGCCATGGATAATGGGCCTAGTTCAATAACCAAAAGTTTCAAGACTTCTATAAGAAGTACAAAGTAAACTTCTACTATACCTTGATAGCATACCCATAAACCAATGGACATGTTAACAAAATTAAAGGTAAATGGGTGAACAAACTTCCTCTTGTCCTATGGGGTGTATGCGGCTACCAAACCACCCATAGGGTAGTAAGAAGGGAAACGCCCTTCCTACATACCTTTGGCATTGAGATTGTTTTACCTATAAAACTCAACTCGCCAAAATCCAGACCAGAGACTTCGATACCATGTTTAACTAAATCAACTTCTAAACCGACCTTGATATTATCGAGGAAGTTTGGGATCTCGCAAGTAAAAGAGTGGTTGCATACCAGGACCAAATGGCCCAATATTACAATAAGAAGGTCTACAAAAAAGTATTCATGCCGAGCGATCTAGTATATTGGAAGCCACTGGAGCTTGGGATGGCTAAGGCAAGCTTACGCCGAAAGGGGAAGACCTAATGAGGGTAGAGGAGGACTTAGGGAATGGGGCATATAGATTAAAGACGCTAGGTGGTATTAAAATTGCTAAGACTTGGAATGTCGATAACCTTCAACTATATTTCGAATGATTGTACCACCGTTTAAGTTTTTGTAAAAGTTAATAAAATTTCATTTTTCTCTAAATTATTTTGCCTCTTTTAGAAAAAGCTTGATCCCATGTAATTCTGTCGTATGTTGCATTATTAACCTAGTTTAAGAACTAACTTTCAGGTTCCTAAGCAAAATGGTAACCTCAGAGGCAATAATTCTTGAAGAAAACCATGAGGCTGAGTTTATAAGCTTGGTCCTTAAATGCTAAGGAAGGATTGTTGTAGAGGCACTTATGCTTGAAAATAAAAAGTCTAAGGCCTAAAAGCCTAGACCCTTCTTAAAAAGAACCTATTGGCACAAGAACCTGAATGAAAGGATTTTTTATGATAAACCTAAACTTAAAATGTATTTTGATGATAACAAAATATATGTTGAAAGGAATGAAAGGTATTTTGTCATTATTGATAAGTTACTTACTATGTAGAATATAGAAATATATTCTTAACAGTACTTAAGTCGAATGATGAAAACATGTAAAGATAAAAAACTACATGAAAAATGAGAAACTAGAAAATAAGTATCAACAGTAGATGTTAATTAAAAAACTACAATTATCAGAAGCTGATCAAATAAGTGAAAGATGTGGCTACATATTTTCTAATGAAGGAAGAAAAGAAAAGAACTTATCAGAAGATAACTTTTACCAATGAAGGCCCAACAAATTTATTAGAAGCATAGAAGAAGTTTTAGAAGCAAGAATTGATTAAAATTTTATTATAACAAGAATAGGTAAAGACCCAACATCATGGATATATATTTGGATAATATATCTAAACTAGCCAAGGGATACATATGCAGTACTTTTGAAGTTTTCAAAAGCATGTGATATAATGGACTAATATAAATTTTTAAGTATATGAAGAAGCTATGAGGAAAGTATCGCATGACAAGATGAGCATATCATCTAAGACAACAAAGCAACAAGATCACAAAAGATTTGAAGATGTAATAACTATATAACGACTATTACCATACTGAGAACATTTAAGCATTAGAAGTTATAAGTATTCAAAGAAGAAGTGATAAATGAAATGAGCAACTAAAAAAAGAAAAAAGAAGAAAAGAAGAAAAAGGAGTGAAAGAAAGAGAAAGCTAAAAGAAAAGAGAGAAAAGCTACAAAAGTTTTCATAATAGATTAGATTAGCTGAGCTCATAAAATGCTTATGCGATCAAAGAGATATATCTCTAAACTTAAGAATTTCATTTTATTGAGTATTGTGGGAAGTGTAAGGAAATTAATTATAATCCTCAAAAGCAGTTATTGATATCTTTAAAAATTAGTAGGATACTATTTAAGAGAACTTCGGAGAGAGATTTTGTAGACTTGCGACTTGGAGGTAAGGTGGAATCATGTGAATTGTTAACCTTTATGCAATGTTTTCTTCAAATAGTAGAAATGAGGTGTTATAGTACCTAATCTCTAACCGTAGGCTGGAAGAGTGGATTAATAGACAAGGTAGAATTACTATGTTCGCTTACCTGAGTCTTTGATCCCTATACTCTTTATTTATTTGCAAATTATTTATCCTTTTTGTGATATATTACTTGATTGATTATGCAACATATGGTTTATCGGATTCATCAACACATTATTAAGCTTGAGACTGACATCACATTTTATGTGTTTTCCTACTTAAGAGTAGGAACTGCTAAGTAGTTGATTGACTTTTGCTTGCATATCTATGATATAAATTTGTTAACATTTCTAATACATGAGAAATTGAGAACAGGTTTAGTATATGTATGTGTTATTGAACATCAAGAAGTACAAATTAATTTAGTATTAAAATTCCATGACAATCAATTCAACCCCTCTTCCTTGATTGTTCACTAAGACCAATAGAACCTAGTTAAGGGAAATCCTTAAGGAATCAAAGCCCAAAAAACCTTTAGTCTAAAGTACAAAATACAAACCATATAATGCCTAAGTATCGAAGGAGACCCCCATAGGCATATAAGCCTAGGAAACTCCTAGTTGGGGAAACCTTGAAGACTCATAAGCTCGAGGAACTCCCTAAATGAAGTCATAAACAAGTACAAAAGTAGAAACAATGAAGTACCAAAGGAATATGATAGAAATACATCAATTACAGTCTTATAGAAAATCAATATATCAATATAATGACCTTCGGAAGTATAAAGCAAAAGTCCATTTCAAGAAGTTTATCAAAACAGGAAAAATAGAAAAAAAAAAATCGAATAGCTCGATTAGTTCTTAGTGTTTCCCTAAGCCCTTTGACAACAAACCATCCTAGAGCTAGATGCCAAAGGATTAGGAGCAGGGGTAGTAAGAGTAAGAGAAGTAGAAGGAGTAGTGTCATGGTTGTTGGCGTAGGAGTTTCCTTTAACCCGAGGGGTTGTTTCCTTATCCTTGGAGTCCTCTTCATCCTTGAAATCAAAGGACTGATTAGGGGCATCCATGAAGGATAGGCACTTTAAGTCAAGTTAAGGCTAGGATTAGCCTTCTATACAAGCCTTAGGCCTCTTTGATCCCTCGAAGGATTACTCCTTGTAGAATGCTCTCCATTGCTTGCTTTTGAAGAATGAGTTGAAGATTAGCTTCCGCGCTTCGAGTGTGACCACTTTCCCAGTTTAAAGGTCGAACCTTCAAGCATGTAAGTGAGTAGTCTCCTTGATGGCAATCATCCTCCAACTACATCTAAGCAAAGGCAGGCTTGTTTGAAGCCGAGGCCAATCAATGCTTGTTGAGGCTAAGCTAAAGCCAGAGGGTGAAAGGAAGAAAAATAACCACTTGGCAATAAGTCTGTCATTGACCGAGTAGCTAAGAGACTACATTGCCGAAAGTGGGATCCACTTAACACGGTACGGCATAGTAGGGAAAGACTAGTGCCGACTAATTTTAGAACTCGGCAATTATAGGTTAACGTCTATGGTGTCTCAATTAAGCCACGCGAGACTTTAGAGACTCCTTCCCAAACTCATACATCCAACTACTGGCCTCATCTAGTTCGGATACTACTTCTTCCAAAACATGCCAAGTGACTGTATGTTGACTTCCCCTGTAAAACGTACAGCTTTGTATTATTGTACATGTTTTTCTTTATTTTATTTATGGGCTCAATTCTTTAGGGTTTAAGACCTTGTACATTATTTACAGTTTTGCTACTAAAGTTTAGGACTTGCTATAAATAGCAACATTTGTAATCATACAGGGAAGACAGACATAGTGAAGAATATTCCTTATATAGAGAGTGAAACTTTCCTCTTTCAAGTAAGGCTATACTTGAGCTAGTAGAGCTTGCATTTGTTGAATTATTGAGTGTTGATTAAACTCTTTAATCTTTCCTGCGTACTTATCAATCTTGACCCTAAGATTGGGGTGAACCTTTCATTTGAACCGGTTAGTGAGTTACATCTAACTCTCATTTGAATCTCAAGAGACATTTAGTGTTCATGAGTGGTATCGAACCCTATTTTGAGCTCAAACCCTTGATTGTGTTTATGTCTTGGTGCGTGATATCCATATACATTCACCTTCAAAACCCCTTGCATCATCTTCCTTTTTGAGATTCGCTACCCATGATACGCATCATCTTGGAATAAGATGTTTAGCGAGATACGCATGCTAGTGTTCTTCAAAGTAGATTTGTGGTTTTAACGTTTCTGATAATCATCGTTCCATAGTTACTGTGTTGTTCGTGTATTTAGTAGTTGTGGTATTATGCTACGGTTGAGTCCAATAACATTAATTTTAGTAGTTGATTCTAATTTTTATGGAAGTGTTTGTTAGTTATCGGTAACTATAGAAGCCGAATAGTAGTCATTTTTGGGTTACTATAGTGTTTTTGTTGCAAGACATATTTATTTAATTTTCTAGAGATTATTGTATAGACAAGAATGTCAGAAGATAGTGTCAATAATAGTAGTGATAGTCCTCGCGAAAGTTTGAGATGACGTATTGATAACTTGGAATATTAGATTCAGAATCTTACCGACTCTATCTAAGAACTCACTAGTTTAGTCAAAGGTCGCAAGCATAACGGATGAGAAGAAAGAAGGGAACGAACACCCACCAGTAGAAGTGATTCCAATGAACTTGACAACTATGAGCAACAATCGAGAAGAGCTGTCAAGTCAAGAAGGAGAGAAAATTGACCTAATCCAAGGCGAAGCAATGACAGGAGTATTAACTTCGAAGTGAACTAAGGAGCCTGAAGAAGAGAGTTGAGGCCGAAAAGGCACATAGCTGAGTAGAGCTCCAACAAAAGTGGCTGATTCAAGGTGAATCGACCTGCTAAGAATGTAAGGGATGAACCTCAAGCACTTAGCTAAGGACTTGATAATATAAAGCTTAAGCTGCTGACCTTCAGTAGAAGTAGTCGACCTAAAGAGTTCCTTGGCTAGGTTCCCCGAGTCAAGAAGTTATTTAAGTGCTACGAGTGTGATGATCGAACAAAGGTTAAGCTAGCTTCATTATCCCTTGTTGAGTATGCAAGCCTTTAGTGAGATAAGCTAGTTGATAGGTGAGATAAGCTAGTTGACAGGTGAGATAAGCTGGTTGATAAGCGAGATGCTGAAGGAGAGGAGCTGATCAAAACTTGGAGGCTTATGAAACAATCGATGTATCGGTGCTTTGTGCCGATCTACTTCAAGCAAGAGATGCTCCATGCGTTCCAGTACTTGAGATAAGGTCATAATACTATTGAAGAGTATTTGTAAGAGTTTTAGATCTTGATGACAAGATGTGAGATTGCTAAGCCACAGGATTACACCATTGCCAGGTTCTTGAGTAGACTTTGAGATGATATTGCTGACATAGTTGAATTGCAGCCGTTTAACTCTTTGGACGAGCTAATTAATTTAGCATTAAGAGTAGAGAGATAGAGGAAGATGAGGCATCAAAGGTCGAGTAGCCGACCTCAATAAGGCAACCTCGAGCCTTAGAGGTATGCCAAGAGAAAAGGGCTAGAGAGGAGGATGGAGAAGGAGAGCCTAGTCAACTTGTCCATGTCCAAAAGTAGATTATTGAGAAAGAAAAGGCACCTGGCAACAAGGCTCGAGATGTGAAATGCTTCAAATGCTTAGGTTACAGACACATTGCATCCTAATACCCGAATAAAAGGGTCATGGTCTTAAAGGGTGAAGGGTCCAAGGCTCAAATCGAAAGTTAGAGTGATAAGAGTTCAGAAGACCAGTTGATAGAAGAAGATGTTTATGTCGAGGACCTAGATAAACTCTTAGCTATGGCGATACGAGCTGACTTGGAGACAGATCCTAAACAAAGGGAAAATTTATTTCATATGAGATGTCTAGTGAATGGGAAGACTTGTTCCCTAGTTGTTGATGGGGTAAGTTGCACCAACATCATTTCTGCTAAGTTAGTAGAAAAGATGAAATTGCTGACTTACCTGCATCCTTGACCCTATGGATTGAAGTGGTTTAATGATAAGGGTATGGTCCATGTGCATAAGTGAGCTCAGATCGCAATCAAGCCAGGATAGTACAAGGACGAGATTGACTTCGATGTGGTCCCAATGAACGCAACAAATTTACTTCTTGCTTGACTATGGGAATATGATCGAAAAGTGATCCATGACGGCTTCCTCAACACTTACATTGTTAGGAAGGATGAGAAGAGCTATTGCTTGACCCCAACGAGTGTTGAGGAAATCCAGAGATACTGGGCACTCATGGTGAAGCAAAGAGGGAAGAGGAGTTTATTTGGCATCCCGGCTTGTGCTCAATGCTTAACATTGAGGACAATTTCCTCTCGGACCTGCAGTAATGATGGGAATCATCCTCTGACTACATCCAAGCCAAGGCAGGCCTATCCAAAGCCGAGGTCGATCAATACTTGTAGAGGCCGAGCTGAAGCCAAAAGGACGAGAGGAAGAAAAATAACCACAATGCTTATAGGGTTTGAGGCCTTGTACATTATTTATAGTTTTACCAGTAGGGTTTAGGACTTGCTATAAATAGCAATATTTGTAAACACTCATGGAAGATAGACATAATGAAGAATATTCCCCATACAGAGAGTGAAACTTTTCTCTTTCGAGCAAGGCTATAGTTGAGCTAGTAGATCTTACGTTTGCCGGATTATTGAGTATTGATTAAACTTTTTAATCTTTCCTGCATTCTTATCAATCTTGACCTTAAGATTGTGTTGAACCTTTCATTTGAACTGGTTAGTGAGTTGTATCTAACCTTCATTTGAATCCTGAGTGACATTTAGTGTTTGTGAGTTGTATCGAACCTTATTTCGAGCTCAAACTCCTGATTGTGTTTGTTTCTTGGTGTATGATATCCATATACATTCACCTTCAAACCCCCTTACATCATCTTCCTTTTTAAGATCCACTGCCCGCGATATGCATCATTCCTTTAAGCTTGCCTTCTCTTTCTCCTCTCTAGTTTTGGCAAACTCAATAGTCACTTTATGTTTATTCTTCTCCTCTTCTAGCTCCTTTATCAATTTTATCACTTAAGCACTTAGTTGTTTATTGTTGGCTTTCATTACAACAGCTACAAACTAGGCCTTATCAACCTCCTTAGACAAATAGCCTAATCTTTACTTTAGCTCCTTCAATTTCTTCTTGGTAGCTTAGAGCTTCTTATTTGCCTTAGCTGTAGCCTATTTTCCTTGAAGTACCTTAGACTCGACATTCTAAGATCACTACAATAGGAATGCCACATTATTAGAGGTATCTTCAAGGTTACCAGATAAATTGCAAAGGTCAACCTTAAACCAAGCTACTTACTCCCTTTGTGCCCTTTAGTCGTCCAAGATCTTCACCATGTTAATATGGGCCGGTAAAATCATAGGAGCTAAGTGAGTATTATAAAGAACAATTAGAATCTATTCTAAATTATATTACAGGTTACTTAACACTTATAGCTTGGCATAGGTCTTCAGCTCAATTTAATCGTCCAACATCTTCTTATACTTGTCATTAAGCATAGCATGATCCATAGGTAAAATGGAGTTCTTAGCAACTCCTTCCTTAAGCCCTTAAGATTGAGGCTTACATCATTTTGGTCAGTAAATGTAGCCTATAGGGGTGACGAGCTATATAGGTAAGGTTGGGACTAGATCTTGCTGGGAAGCTCAATATAACCTATGGCCTAGTATCCATAGATTATAAGACATAATCCTTCACATTCATGATCTCTTTAACTAAGGGAGGAGGAGAGGTTACACCCACCTATTGTTTTCTTAACCTACCCGATCTGCCATCTTAAGCCTTCCCTTAGGTTCCTTTATCGAGCTTAATCCCCTTGGCTTGATTGGTAATATAATACGACCTATGCCATACATCTTTACCTCTTTCTTGGTATTTTAATTGCTACTTTTGATGAACCTCTCTTTGGAGTCACGTAGAGGAGGAGACCTTTAGAATGAACTCTTTTATTTCCCTTTCTCCTTCTTCTCATCAGCAACATAGGTAGCCTTTTCTGTTAGCTCTCTTTTTTTTATTACCTCTCTACCCTAGCGTATTTGTGGTCAACCAATTGCATAGCAAAAAAGCTCGTAGTGTCCTTAGTCGAGAATTTAATCCTATAAGGAAACACTTAATTAGAGAAAAAAGTGAACATAATTATCTTAATAAACAATGGTAACGAGCAAAGGCATTGGCTCAAAGGAACTCCCATTGGACAACAGCGACCACAACCATAAAGATACGCCCACCTTGATACGACTTCAAGGGAGGGTAATACCTTCCATATCCTCATCACCCCTCCCCTCTTCATCATTGGAAAGGGTTAGTTCTTTGTAGATAGATTGATCTATCAATGTTTTGGCATTCCATGTCATGCCACCTTAGATGTAAAAAAGGTCAAGGATAGCATTTACCATTGAGTTATTATTATCCCCTAAGACCATTATGTCATTGGTTCGGATTGGAGTTACCAATTTAGTTTAGAAACTAGGCTCTTGGTCCATCAAAATGAGCATATATTTTTCCTTCCATCCATGAATAAAAGACTCTAGCCCTTCTAATATTTTTCTATTCCGATAGGCCGATAGATACCACTAGCCATTTGGAGACCCCTTTAAACCCAAGAAGTATTAGTAGAGGGTCAGTATAGCCCTCAATCTAGGCTAAGTCTATAATACCTAGAAAGCCACAAGTAATCACATGTTGTTCGAAACAAGTTAAGCCAGGCATAAATGGTGGGAATTAAAGAAGTTTAGTTGGAACTTGGTGATGGATACTAGGGTCACTTAAGTCAAAACTGCTCCTAATATATGCAAAATCCATTCATATGGACTAATGCCACTTACCCATGTATGAAGGCATGTAGACCCTAGAGTTTCACTTAAAGTGCATTGTTAAGCGGTAACTAACCTCCACTTCGATGATTTCACTAATCTGACCATAGGGAGTATCCTCCAAATCCTTGACCTTTTTGTATATCAGTACCATGACCTTGCTATCCTTGTTGTCTTTAGGGTATACGTCATGAGGGAGCACCCTAACCTTTATTAGCTTGCGTTCATACTTGCCAAGTCCTTATGATCGACTATATGATTCCACAGAGTACAAGGTTGTTGCCTTCATTCCTATGGGGGAGCTACCTTCTACTCCTCATGCTTAGTGCCCTGAGTTGACTTAGAGTTCATAGGGAAAGAATCTTAAGATTTTTACCACTCACTTAGATTAGCTGTGGATGCTAAAAAAGTAAGAAAATGCTGATTTTTTCAAGATTGAAATGAGTTTTGTGAGAAGTCTAAGGTTCAAATTGTATATACCTAAGAAAAATAAAGAAGTTGACGTTGAAAAAGTGTGAATTGGAAAAGAAATAGGTGTTTTTATAGTCAACCTCAAAAACCATAATAGGTTACAGAAAGTTGAAGTGTTATAACTTGTAGCCTTTATATTTCAACATATAGCCTTGGTTGGATTAGATGGTTAAGATTACTTCAACGTGATAATAGTATACAAAGCTAACCACTTGCAACTTAACACCTATCGCATTTGTTTAATGCACATGAGTTATCACACACAAAATTTGAAATTCAAATGAATTGTCATTAGGAAGCTGCCTGCACCTTAGATTTGATATGGCTTAGGATCCTAACACGTATGTTATGTGTTATACCAAAAAAGCTTAAGTATTGAAACTTTGACTTAGTTTGATGCAAAATTTTTCCAAATGCAAAGGGGGGGTATAAAAAACAAATTGAAACGAATGTGTCTAGGCTCACCTTAGGCTTAAGGCTTAAGAAAGCATAGTGGCATCTTAAAAGTTACTCTATCCTAGACATTATGAAGTTTGTGTCACTCTTTTCCACCAACCATGCCTTAACTCAAATATTAATTAGAGAATTGTTGCCAAAGGTTGTGGCAGCTTAGAGCACACTTTGGTTACCTAACCTTATGCTGACTCTCCTTGTCAATTCCCTATCAAAGAGATTGTAGGAGCAAGTGTTGACGAGCTATTTTGTGTGTTAAGCCTCTAAGGTACATTTCATCTTATAGAGACCTTGGCTAATCTAACTTAAGTTGTATTTAAGCTATCTAGTCTAAATTTAGGCTTCTATCCAAAATCTCCTTTTTGGACTTAGCTCCCACCTTGGTACTCGACCTACCAACTAATCAATCCTTGTGTATCAGAAGTTTAGCTCCACTTATAGCATTCATGCTAAAGATGCATAAGGGTTAGAGGTCTGTTTGGGAAGCTTGGTTAATGGACAGTTATAGGCACAAAGCAGAGGATCTGACTTATGTGGGATGACCAATCTATTATGTGCTATGCCACCATAAGGATCTCAATTTTACGTAAAATAGGAAGATACATTTTCCTATTCTAGTGAGATTACATATCGAATTTTTGGATATGTTTCCTCTTTAACTGTTATAAATAGGAGTCCAACCCCAATGGCAAGCCACTCTATTTACACCAACAAATTCTTGCTCTTTAGCTTTCATTAACTCTAATAGAATGTTGACTTAAGCATTTTAAGGCCATGTGAGACAACCACCCATGCCCCACACGATGTTCTGTTTTGCAGGTTTAAGTCCCAAAGTTGAGGTTCAATTCATAATTATTACTAGTTAAATTCCTAAGAGACTTATGTAATGCAACAAAAATAAATAAATAAATAAAAGACATATAATCTTTTAAGAAATCATACTTATGGAGATTCATTTAGGACAGTCACCTCGAGGTAACTTAATATTAAGTCTCAAAAGCATATTGATATTGGTAACACCGTTAGATATTACATTGCTAGCAAAGAGTTTTAAAAAGTTGGTGGATGGTAACTTTCACTACTTTTATGTACGTGCTACCATAAAGTTAATACAACGTTATCGAAAAATTATTTATGACTTAATACTAAGTCGCTAATTGACAAATTATTCAAAGAATTTCCATAATTGCCATTTCCTTTATAATCATCGTGAAACAAATTTATATTAAAGGCAAGGAACAATGATGCATGTTCCTTCCAAGATTCTAACGTCTATTATTTAAAGTTTTCAATTTGTTGCTATAGTTTGAATCATGAATCGTTTAATTTAACAATCATATTAGCAAAGTTCACGATTTTTCTTTTTTTTTTGGTCCCACTAGATTTGGCATGTTACCAATAAGAAAGAGTTTATTGCAAATTTTCTTAAAAGGTTTTGGAAATATATTTACTTCTTTTAGGGATCTGCATATAATATATTTTTTTATTAGAGTATGCTTTAAATTTACACAACAGTTTTATTCTTTTGTAGTTATTTATAATCCAAGTTATTTCTTGTATAGAATTACCTTTATGGTTCCATTTGTGCTGCTCTTTACATATATATATATTTTTTTTGTTGTACTAGTGAGTAATGAAAATCAAGGATATTCAATGTGATTGATGCAACCCTGTACGTACACTCTTAGGCATAATGAATCTATTCTAATCTTATTTAATAGCTTTTTACCTTAGTTTTGGGATGTTCATATAATATTTATGTTATATGCTAATTTCTCATTTCTCCTTTTTCTTTGTTTTATTTTTATTTGTCTCGTTTGCTTTAATCTATAACTAAATATGGCATGGATTGTCACAACAAACAATTATCAAAAGTAAGGTTCGTATATAGATCTAGCTTTTAGAGTTTGTAATTAGATTTTATACATGCTCTAAAGATGGTAAGATGTATGGTATTGAAGAGTTTAACAAAGGTATAAATTTTGGTTTGTAGCAAGTGAGGGCGCTTGGAATTATGGTGCAATTAGGCTTGGGAAGGCACTAAATGAAAGACTAAATGTTCACAAAAAACAAAGATACGATAGATGTCTATGAGAAGATAGTTGATGGTAGTCGAGTAGAGTTTGACTATAGCATTTTAGGAGGCATAAGTGGAAATGATGGTCATAGGTTTTTAGAAGCAATGGGGATCATTATGCATAATCAAAACTCTAGCAAAATGATTGGTATTAAAATAGAGTATCTCTCTGTGCTTATACACGATTGGTGTCAAAAGAGGTTGCATTCGCTTTAAGTGAGAAATGAGTCATTTAACCGTATAACACCTCTCTATGCTTAATTCTTGATTAAGAAGATAATGTATAGCTGGAGATAGAGGATCAAACAATGATTTTATTATGCTTTGCGCTATCTTCTTTAGGTGATTTTAGAGAGGGGCCTTATATGAAAGGACAGTTTGCTGTTAGAGAATGTCAAAAGCAATTTGTTCAGTAATTATTAATTATAAGTGGGATCCACATGGGATGAAGTTTTCATAGTCTAATTGCTAGAGATTTGCAAATGTCAAGAGGTCATGGTGATATGAAGGAAATATAGCAGCTATAGTGTGAGCAAGCACATGGTGACGTAATGGTAATGTACCTAGAAAGTCAAAGTTAAGACTGGATGTGGAATGATAAAGGTAAAAAATGTTGCAGATGTTGTATAATTAAGGTAGTGGATGACATTTGTCATTGTTGACATCTATACGTTGATACTAGAAGATTTTCAAAAAGCAGGAAAATAAAAAGACCTTGGATTTCTCTCTCTCCCCCTCTCTGAGAGGAAAAAGCTACTTTTGAATAAAAAGGGCATTCATGGTTTAAAAGGAAAAAAAGAAAAAAAAAAAAAGAATAGAAAGGGCATCTATTGGTTTTATGTAAAATGCCCCAAACAAAATGCTTGCTAAAGCGATACTCGTTGAAGTGAGACTACAAGGAGGTGGAGCTCGAGAAGCCCATGGAGTATTGAAATATCTGCGTAAGTTGACAGGTGTAAGTAAAAAGATGATATAGGTGCGAACGAAGTTCATGTATCTAAGCAAAAAAAAACTTGGAGTAAACATGTGCATGTTAATTAATTTGTGGATATCCATGCTAAGAAACAGATTTGTTAGAGCACGTTGTAAATTTACGTGACGGATTCCTCTTTTGTTATTACTTACAACACAAGTTATTGCGTATAAATTGTTATCTAGGCCTCCACTTGTATATATATATATATATGCTTTTGTAATTGTGTAACTCTACGTGCATAAAGAGTGCATAAAAATAGTTAATAATTGATTAAATAAACAAATTTTTTTTTTTGAGGTAGTAATCGTTTAAGAAAAAGTCGTGCATGTCTCTATATATCCATCTACAATAATTTACATCCAATTATAATTATTTCTTACTTTAAATTTATTTAATTAGTATGTTATTTATGTTATGTATATAAAATCTCTAATCCCTTTTGTCTATTTTCTTTTCTTTTCTTTTTTTGTTATTCTTTTGTCTACTTTAATATAATAGATTAGCAAGATACGAGAATTGTATTAATGAAACTCATACACTTAAGTTGTTAAACTACAATACATCTGTTTTAGCTTGTTTTACTTATGGTCTATTAACTTTCATTTAGGGTGTAGTAAGTAAAACTTTTGTCTCAATTTCTTCTCTTTTTTTTTTCTCACTCCCTCTTTTCTTTTTTTGTTTTTTTGTTTTTTATAATGTTTTGTTTTTGTTGTATAACCAAATATGGTCTATATCACCGAACCGTCTTAAGATTGTCACAAAAGTAGATGTCAAATCATAAACAAATTCAAAATAATATAAGATTATCCAACCAGATTTATGTTGTTCTAATCTTTTAAGTAACGTGGCAACATTAGAAGAGAAAATTTCCTCTTGGCTCAGTACGAAACGCAAAAACATGATGCCGTGAATATTCTCTAAACATGTATTTAAATTAACACGATTGTTATATATGTCTAAGCAAATCAATCAACAATTATTGTCAAGATAGAGATAGTTCCCTTCCGCCTAACGTGTTCGATTAAAAAAATGAATAATAAGTTCGACATTTCATGTTGGTACGAATCTCAAGATTTTGGGAAATCAGGATGAGTGATGTCAACGAACATTTTAGGATATGCATTATGTAACGTGTGCAAGTATAAACTACTGTAAGCAATGGTTATCGGGATGCCTACATGCATGCTAATAGGATACGTATTACGCAACGTGTGTTGACATTGACAAAAAAAAAAAATTCTGTAGACAGTATTTATTCTTTATAGGATGCCTATTTCGTTACACTTTGGGTATGAAATCGTCGGTATATTATATAAAATGAGTACTAGTAATTTTGAAAAATTAAGCAATAGTAATTCCACACTTTTTTTTTTCTTTTTTTCCCGCTATACCCCTGTCATAATTAAATACTCCAAAATTTACCCTTTTTAAAATTCAGATTACCTTTCTTTTATCATCTTATATCATGTTTGATATGTAGGAAGTACTTAAAAAAGATTGAATTGAAATGGAATAGAATTATATTTTAAAATTTCCATTGAATTTATTGGAAAGGAATGTGTATGCAATATTTGTTAAAAACGTCTTCAATTATTAGATGTAATAATTAGTTAAAAGTGTTTGTAGCATTGGTTTCTCATTAAGATAAATCAAGTTTAAATTCCATTTCCTCTAAGTTGTAATATAGTTGAAAAAAAAATAATTAAAGATAAAATAATTAATAATAATTAATAAGAGTATAATAAAATTATGATTTCACCCCTTAAAAGAGAAATTAAATTTCAAAATCGCTGATCATCCACTTTCGAAAAATATTTCTAAACATAAAAAAAAGGAGTAAAACCTAAAATCATGAATCCTTAATGGATCCATTCCCGCTACCAAACATCATTACAGTTTTTCTAATTTTCATCTTCATCCCTCGCCTCCACACAATATATCTTCCTCTGGTAAGCCTTCTGCTACATCCTCCGCTTACGAACTTGGTATCCTCCAGCCACGACCAAACACTGTCGTCTCGGAAACACAATTAGGGTGGCAAACACCGTCATCTCTAAACACAATTAGGGTGGTTTGAATGTCTTCACTCTCGTTTTAGCCCATAAGGGTGTGTTTGTGAATAAGCATTTCCAAAATACTTATCAATCTTTTTGTTCTTTTAGGGGACTCATATTATTATTACTTTTTGAATAATACATAAAATAAGTTAAATTATGTAAAATTCTTTCATTAATATTTTATATTATAATTATAATTTATTTGCTATACATAAAATAAAAAAAGAACATGATAATTTAAAATAATAGGAATTTTGTTTCTGCATGTATATTGCATCCATACATCAACGAAAATTAAAAAAAAAATTAAGAAGCTAAATTACTATAAAATACACTGACATGTTTAACAATTGGTACTTGGAAAATATACAGGGCATATCAATACCTTCTTTTTCCTTTATTCAATTGAAATAAAAAAAAAAAAAAAAAAGATGGGGGAACTCCAGGCCACGCGGCCAAAAATGCTTGACATATTGTTAGAGTGAAACCCGTATCATGCTTTGTACCCCAATTTTTATAAGCAATATTGACACTTGACAAGGCAAAAAAACTGCAAATCACGAATTGAATGGAGAATCGAATCGAATTGAATTGAAAAATCGATTTTTTTACGAACCGTTCAATTTGCGGTTCTATTCAATTATGTACAAACGGTTTGCAATTTGCTTCGGTTCGAAAAATCGAATGGAAGCGAACCTTTTTGAACCAATTTGAATTAAACCATTTAATTAAATAAAAAAAATTATGTAATTATTTTGTGCTTTGTCATATTTTTTTTTCTATCAATCTTTATAAATTTTATCAAATTTTTTATATTTTGTTATTCTTTATCATAATTTTGTATCAATTATTAAAATTAAGTTAAGTAAATTCCATTTGAAATTTCATATTTACTGAAGATAAAAACATTTAGCAAAAATTTGATACTAACAGTTTGAACTGTGAATAAAACTGAATCGAATCAGTTTTAATTAGATCCAAAAAATTTATAAACTAAACTATATGGTTAGGTTTGATTTAAAAAAAATAAATTGAATTATTATATTAAATTCAACTCGGTAAGGGAGGCCAAACTGTACCAAACTGAATTGTACCCACCCCTACTGCATATCAAATATAAAGGCCAAGGTTGTTTGGCATGGGAGTATATCTAAAAAAAAATCCTTTATAATCATGCTCTAAGACCTTTTTATAGCTGTAACACTATGGAATCTCGTTTTTCATTTTTTGTTAAATTTTGTGGAGCATATGCACTACATTTTTTATCAAAAGTTTGTGGAAAGCATCTTCCCTTTTTGTGTATCGTAATTAAGCTTGATTTTTGTTGAATAATACTTCTGCTTTTTTATTTATTGATGGTTTTATTTTAACAATATTTTAGGGACTAATGTTCATACTATTATGTTACAAAGGTTTTCATGTTGGTTAGATTCTATAAATTGGGGGTTTATTCATTTTCTTGATGGAGAAGTGTTTTTGGAGTAAGGATGTTTTAGATAATGAAGATTGAAGAGATTCTAGCTATAATCCTAAGTATATCTTTTTTTTGAAAAAAAAAATTATAGTGGTTATTTCTTATATTGAATTAAAGATATAGATTTCAAAGTATAAGATTTTTAAGTAGATACATATCACTTCTCCATGGAATTGATTCTTAACTATGAGACCTGACTTCTTGATTAGCTCATTATGTGGATGATGAAAGAGAGGTGGAGTGCGTGTGAAATGGATGAACATAAACCTAGGAAAGAGCAAGGTTTAGCTTACCGATTTGGTGAACTAGCTTGGGCCCAACCACTATGTGTTTGAACTGGTGCCAGACTTGTCAAGCTTAGTGGGTCTACATAGTTTGAGGCTTTCGACCTATCGAACTAGTGGGTCGAAGCTCAAGTTGATGGACCGGCGATTCAACCCACCAGTCTTACCTATTCAATTAAAAAAAATTTAAACCATCAATTTAGTTGCACAATGTAGCCTTTCCCCTAAACCTTCCTCCCTTCCCCCTATTAATTGTTACACTACACTCATAAAAAGGATAACTCCTACTATACAACACTATTTCATAATTATAGAAGACTATAGTTAACATACTATTCACTTTTTAAAGAAAACAGTACACAAACATAACAAGACTAAAGACCTTAATGGCCTTACCTGACACATACATACTTGCACGTGTCACAAGGTGTAAGGTTTAACCTTTCCATAAGTGCTTGTATGGTGCTTGACTCTCCTTTACCTCATGTATTTTCTTTGATTATGGAGGGCAGGCTAGTCTTTCCCTTCCTATCTTCCTAGGATTGTTCCAAGCCCCCTCTTACTTTAAGAGTGCTAACTGGCATTGTCGCCATCCTTCTTATGATATAGGACATCCAACTTTTGATTTCAGCCTACCATGACCAACATCAAGAGAGTTGTATTAGCTCCCAACTAGTTTGCTTATGGGTAGCTAACCCTACCTTGAGAGATTACCCAACCCTATGAACAAACTGCCAATTGACGCCACTTGCTTCACATTAAGCTCCAAGTTGAATACCCTTGCTTCCCTCCAAAACATGGACTAAGACATTCTCCTCTACCTAAATCCATGATACTCTTGTTGTGAGACAAACTCTTCACCACTACCCTTCCTCTTAAAATCATCAACCCTATTCCTCTATTGCCCAACTCCACACTTAGATCATCTTCACTAGGACTCTAGGGTTTCTATAAGCATTTCCTCGCCCTCGCCTTCGCCCTCTAGTCCTTCAAGATTGCCTCTTATTAAGTGGCCTAACAGTAGAGTCTACCCTTTAAGTTCACTTCTTCATTTTCTTATCATTCAGGCAGAGTCTCATTACAATACTGCTCACGGTACAGTTACCCCTTCTAGTAACGATGTTTTCCATTTAGTGGCTGTTCTTCCTCATGAGCTTCATCCACATGAGCTTAGTTGTCAACAAGAACTATTCTTTTCCATATAGAACACTGGGTAGCATTTAGGTGACTCCATTAGGCTGGAACTTTTAGCTATGATACCACTTGTCACGGGACGAGAGGTTTAAGCCTTCCATAAGTGCCCGTGCGATGCTTGACCTTCCTTTGCCTCATGTATTTTCTTTGATTATGGAGGGTAAGCTAGCATTTTCCTTCATATCTTCTTAAGACTGTTTTAAGCCCTATCTTGCTCTAAGAGTGCCAACCAATATTGTTACTGTCCTCCTTATGATAGAGGATGTCCAACTTCTTAACTGGTTTTGGCTTGCTATGGCCATTATTAGGAGAGCGACATCAGCTCTTGACCAATTTGCTTATGGGTGGCCAACCTTGCCTTGAGAGACTACTCAATCCCACGAACAAACTGCTAATTGATGCCACTCACTTCACATTAATCCTCAAGTTGAACATCCTCACTTCCCTCCAAAACACGGACCATGATACATACGTGCGTACATGTACACCTACACACACATACATACATACACTATTTACATACAAAACACAATGCATTCACACGAACCATATCAAGACACACGCATACACATACTATTTACACTACACAAACATGGCATAATAAATTTGTCAAAGTGAAAGTTGAAAAGTTGAATTGTAGAGATAGAGTTGTAGAGAAAAATAATGTTTGTATGTGAAGGGGTTGAAAGTTTTGAGTTTTTAAACGTTATAAAAAATTTTTGATGGCAATAAATACACTAAATTTTTAAATTTGAACACATGCTTTTGCTTTATAAATTTGAACACATGCAATGCTCTACACAAACACAACACATTTACATACTCATACCCTCTTGTGCTTGATACTTTGTACTTAGTATTTTTTAAATTATTTTACTCTTGCATAATTTTTATTCCTTTTGTTATAATTGCATACTTATTCATTTATTTATTTATTTGCAACTACGTATCGAGAATAAGAAATAGAAATTTGCTTTGAAAAAAATATAATCTGTTGTCCTATCACATATGTTTGGACATCACACTTGATGATAAATTTTTTTCTCTACTAACTAAGGAAAAAAAAAATGAACTGCTTTTTCCATGGATTTTCCTCTAGCAAGATGGATCACAAAAGAAAAGTGAAAGCTATCTAAAATGAGCAATTAATCGACGTGGAGGATTATGATGTCCACTAAGACTTCATCAACGAGCGAATTGATGATGTATTTAACATTCCTATTACTCCTCCTCCACTAGAGTTTGAGTAGATAACGCCATATGACAGAAATGAGGCTGGAAAGGATGAAGAAGCATTAGATATTACAAAAGATGATGTGCTGGAGCTCCAACATGATGATCTAGGTAATGTCCCCTAAACTCACAAAGTCTGATATTTTTACTAAACAATTCACTAAATTATAAATGAGAAGAGGAATTCTTGTATGCAATGCAACTAATGTACTTTAAACTACGTATGGAAAATGAGGGATGGGTACAATACATTAATGAGGAACTTATAAAAGAAGCATCTCGTGAAGTATGATATTAACAAATCTTAACAACAAATTTCACATGCTGGTCGTTTGCAATCATCTGCATTATTCCAATACAATGTCGCAAAGCAAAAACGAGCCTTACTTAGCACATTGCAAACATACACCTCTCCGTCAATGTAGATAAGTACATATCTCAACTGTAGCATGAATAGGTAGCATTAGATCTCAACTTACGTACTTTTGACACTAAAACTATAGGCAAAGCCAACCAACAATTGTCCATAAAGGTAAGCGAGAGTTAGTAGCTATGTTTAGTTCTTTAGATACATAGGTTTCAATATATGTAGATATAAGAACCAATAAATGGAAAGAGAATTCTTACATGGGAGTAACTTATCACTAGATAGATGATAAGTGGTAACTCAATAAAAGACTATTAGCCCTCAGGGTATTCAATAAACGACACATGGCATAAGCATTGAATAGAATTATATATGTTATTCTAGATGAGTATCGTTGGCTATGAAAAAAACTTGCAACTAATTTTGATAATGCTAGTATAAACACAGCATCGATAGAGGTGCTTAAAAACTTTTGCTAACCTACTCTAGGTAAAACCTTTTCTCACATTAAATATGCATGCCATATTTTAAATCTTTGTGTTTAAAGGGGAATGGAAAGTTTAGAATATAAAGTGACACCAATAAGACTAGTGGTTAAAACCCTAACGAAAATACTTGATCTACAAATAATGTGGAGGGATTACTATGTTTAAAACGGTAAAAGATATAAAATTTTTTTTAAAAAGATGTCAAATATCGAGGGAATTTTATGTATCAAATGTTATTGGTGAACTATAAAGAACTTTTTTGCAACTTTTGTTTACCCAACATACTTGAAGTTGAAATTCACCTAGGAAGCATGCAATAAGTTGCTATAAGTACTTAAAATTTTTAATAATGCTACTAACACTTTTTCCTATGTTTATAGGCTTAGCGTGCAGTATTTTATGATGGAAACCGTCAATATAATTTTAGTTTTACTTGACGCATACAGAGACCTAATCCTTCAAAGTTGTATTGTTGAAACGGCAGCAAAGTGGCTATACTATTCGGGAAATTCCTTTTATCTACCTTATTACTATTATTTTAGACCCATGATGTAATAGATGTTGTTTAAGGCCATCTTAATATGTACTATTATATAATTGATAACCTTTTTAATACCCAAGATATGTATACCATAAGTGCAACTAATGAATTTCAACGAGTAACAAATGAAATGAACGAGCTCTTTTAATATTCTCGTATGTATACAGTGGTCAAGTTATGATCACTCTCTTACCTCTCTTAATATCCTATAGTTGCTCTTCGTGAAAGAACGACTGTTGGCTTAGAAGAGACATAGGTTAAGGGGATCGCAAACAAATCTCTAGCATTATCTCAACACCAACTTTGAGTTTAGTGATAATATTAGCATCTGGGATTTCAACATTCTTGAATAGTAGAAGTTGCATAGATAGATGTACCTGATCCTATCTCGCATAGCTTAACAAGTACTTAACTCTTTGGTGTGAACGGTCATAGTTGAACAAGCATTCAACACTGCTGGCCTCATTCTTGACAACCATTACGCCTCTCTAACCGTTGTAAATGTCAAAGCTATGGCTTGTAATGTAGATTGATGGAAAGTAATTAATAGAGATTAGGAGCTAATGGGACGTCTACCAAGGAAGACGATTACTTCAACGAATTTAACTTGCCTAGAGGAAACCAAGGCTCGACACAATATTGTAGTGACACATAAGGTGACAATGATTAACCTAAAATATTTTGGTTGTTTAAAAGACTTTTGTCACTTAGATTAACAGTTTTTTTAAATAGAAAACCATTAATCATTTTTTTAAAATTAGACCTTCTACATTTACATTAATTTTTCCAAAAGCTTAGCAAACAAAATATTTTCTAGGGGTTTTTTAACAAAGAAATTATACTTACTAATCACATAGAGAAGAAGATTTTTGGGAAAATAAAAACTGACCAACATATTAATTTTTTTAAAAAAAAAAAAAAGCAAAAGTAGAGATTTACTATAGTCCGATTCCAACTAGCGAATACATAAGCTCTTGCTACTATGGGACCTCTTAAAATTTTAGTACACCTTACGTATCAGGATGCTCTTTTTCTTTTTAGTTGTAAGAAAATCTAATTTGATAACATGTGTAATTTTTGTAATATAATTTCTTAAGGTGTCCATTTATACATATAATGCATTTTTTCTATCCATTACATTTGTAAAGAATTTAATGGTTATCTTAGAGTTTTGAGCATGTATAATATCACCGATGTAAATGTACAATTGTTGATTTTTTAATTTGTATAATTAATGCTAGACAACTTTACTCACTTGAAACTCCCACCTTTTCTCCTTTGAAATACTAAGCTCCATTCCTCAATAATAAATATTGTTCTTTGTAGAAATTATTCTCCCTAATTGCCAAAAAATGGACCTTTTCTGCATGCTTCTACTTCAAGTTCATCCTCTTAGAAGACGAAAGTGAAACTTGATGAGGTAGATGTGAAGGATTATGTATAAAATGAAATCATGTCCAATGACAATGATGTCACCATGAGTGAGGACAAGGTCATGGTGAGGACGAGGTCCAAGGCTAAAAAATGCCACTAGACAATGTAAAGGGTTAACAAGTTAGAGAGCGGAACGATCTAAGAGACAGTGTACAGTTTAATAAAATTATAGATGAAGATGGAGATGTTCTTGTACAATGCGAGTACTACGAGCCCATGTCCTACCCCAACCTATGGGATACAAAAAAAATCACGTGAATTGCATAACCTAAAGGAGTATAAGTTCACAAACAAATTTTTTTTAAGACAGTGCAACAGCAAGAAATGTGGATAAAAAAAGTGATGTTGGGATATTGTGTATTGGGATATTAGGTTGTGTTCTAAGTCTTCACTCCTACTTGTAATGTGTGTATATTAATTTTTTATGTTGTCATGTGTATATTGTAGGAAAATTAGGAGTGTTTTAATATTGTAATGTGTCATTTAAATATTTAATGTGTGGAATGTTGGAAAAGTATTTGCTTTAATGTTGTATTGTGTTATTTAAATATTGTAATGTGTGTATTCAAATGTTATAATGCATGAATTTTAATATTTTTTTCCAATGTTGTCATTTGAAATATTGTAATGTGTGTTCTTTTTTATATTGAAAAAGAAGTTACCTAGTTCATGGGCTTATGAATTGGCTGATGGTTTTGCACTAGGCCAATGCCAGTTCAACCAGTAGAAGGTCCACAACTCAACGTTTATAAGCTGGTTTTGGGTCGATTTTGAATCGACCCTTGGTCTAGGTGAACAATTTGTTTTGTCTAATTTTGTTTTAGCTATGGTTCTAAGTTGATAAGGTAATTAATGAATTGAGTAAGTTCTGTCAATAAGAAGTTTATTTTGCATTAGTAAATAGAAAGTATATTGAAGTAATTTCCTCTATGAACTTAGTTAATACGAAAATTCAAGTAAAATTGGAGGGTTGCAAACAAATAATAAGGAAAAAATAAAAAATAAAAACTACACATAGTGAGATAAGAGAATCTCCATGATTTTATTGGGTATAGTATAACAAAAGTTCCAAATTCCAACATCTTTATCAAATAAAACTTATATACATATACACAGAGACGATAATTAGAGGAAGATACTTTCTAGTTATTCAAATTAAAAAATAAATGTTATGTAAAGTGGTATAAACATATGATAGCATTACGACTCTCTTGCAATAATGTCAAATTTTGGGGACATGGCTCATTGAATATACAAAACATTTATCATCTAATAGGGTTGGCCTAAAAACTGATTAACCAAATCAAATTGAAATTATAGTTTTTCTTTTTCCAATTTAGTTTGGGAAATCACCAATCTCAACTAATTCGAAAATTTATGGTTGACTTATAGGGATAATTTAAACCAAACCAAAACAAAAAATACCATTTTAAAAAATTAAGTAATGATTTACTTATAATTGAAAAAATTCTTTAATGCAACATAGTATTTAATTGAATTTACATATATACTTATTTAAAATGTATATGCATATAGTTTTATGATCACAAGTTATTAGAATCTATATATAAATTGACCTAAAATTTATTTGATATGCTAACTTTATGAATAAAAGTAGTTCTAAAAATACTTTTGAAATTCTTTGATAGAATGAATATTAACTCCATTAATCTTAAATGGCGCTAAAACACATTAACATTAAAAGAAATTAGTGCTTATCATGTAAGATTACACATCATATATTTAATTTTTCATAAATTACAAATTATTGTTCAATCTGCAAACCAAATCGAACTAAAAATTCAAATTATGTGACTTATTTTAAAACAATAAAAACCAATCCATAATTTTATGGTTTGGCTAGGTTGATTTGGATTTGAACCAAACTAAGCCAAGCACATAATTATCTATCCATATGCAAAGCCATTATCCGTTTTCACTGCTTTAGAGACGTTCATCCTGTATGTAGATTACTAATACGCTTCATCTTTTATTTTAACTTTTTTTTTTTTTGAGACAGCTATCTTCAATTTTAACTTGACACCAAATATTTATCTCCTATTTATAAAAAAAATGAAATTAAAATGTAAACGACTTTATTTTTGAAATTTTATGTCAAAAAAGTACTATCATATTAAAAAAAAAAAAGTTACCATACAAGTAAATGCAAAGTGTCATCGACAATAAGTATTTTGACACAGTTTTATATTGTATTGATTCTGCAAGATGTGCATCATTAGCACTAAACTATAGATAGAGTAAACTATAGTTTGTATATCCATGTTTTGACCATATTTCATTTATAAAATATCAGTGGTGAATACTCTCAAGATAAATAACCTCCTTATAAGCAGCTGCATTAAGAGAGAAAATCATGCGATATGTCATACTAAGGTAAACAATATCTCAATGGAGGAGTTCTGATCGAGTTGTTACAAGTGGTATCAAAGTAATCCACCAATTAGAAGTAGAGGAGCTAAGTGCATGTAAGGCAAAGTGCCAAAGGATGAGGGCACCTCTTAAGCTTGTAAGGGACAAAATTATGCGATATGTCATAAGGTAAACAATATCTCAATAGAGGAGTTTTGATCAGTTTGTTACAGATTGTATCAAAGTAATCCACTAGTTAGAAGCAGGGGAATGAAGTGCCATATAAGACAAAGTACCATAGGATGGGGGCATCTCTTGAGCTTGTAAGCAAGCACCTCTAAAATCCTCCTTATCTTATAATGGTTTTAGATTTATGTAACGAAATTAACAGTGATGATAGTTCTATAAAAGGGATAGATTGTGATACCCTCATAAATGAAGGTGATAGACTCATAAATGAAGGTAATAGAGCTCTAATTATCAAGACACCTGTTCATGAAATAACTAGGAATTCATCGAAACTATAAAATTAAGCATGCTTACAGGGAAAAAAACTCTTAGAATGGATGACCTATTGGAAAGCAGCTAAACTAAAGGATAAAATCGTATAGTATGCCATGTTAAAGTGGACAATATCTTTGATGAAAGGGGTTACAATTTGGTCATTATACATACCAACTCAAAACCTATTATGCCACCATTCCAAGTCCTAACCGCCACCTAACTCAAATCTCGTTCCTTTCAACTCAAACGCCAAACCTGGAACCATTGCGGATTCCCCACTTACGACGCAACTTAGACCTTTGACTAGAACAAGTCTCCCCCTTGGGGCATCATGTTTTAGCAACGGCCACCGGAGGTGGAGAGACAAGGTCATGGAAAAAGGGCTATTTGGAGAAATGGACGGCATCGGTGGTGATTGCTTGGTGGCAGCCTATAGGATTTAAGTGTTTGAAGACAATAATATTTGGTAGGAGCAAATAAAACTGTAATGGTTGTTAGTCTATGACCTACCATTTAGCTAGTAATAACCTCTTGATAAAAGATGAGGTTTTTTTTTTTTTCCCCTTTCAATAAGTGAGTGAAATTATCATTATTTAGTTTGATATGCATAACTTTTCTTCATCTCTCTCTCTCTTTTTCAAGTTATGCAAGTCAAACTAAATCATCGCCTCATTAGTATAGATGCTATCGACTTCTCGAGATGAAGACTAACACATCATATGATATATTAACATAATTAAATCTCTTTCCCTCAAAGTGACAAGTTGTCACCAGATATCTATCAAATGTAAGTTTGAAAAAAGTAGTATAAGGTAGTTACCATATCTTTCCACTTATAGTGGTGGATTGTCATCTCACTATTGAGGGCAGCCATGTCCATCTTTTTAAAGGTTCGATCTTTAAAGTTTTTTATTTAATATGTTTAAACATTACATTTTTAATATTCAATGCATTTGTTTTCCTTAATCAATTGCGTTGTCGTTTAGAATTTAATAAAATTAAACACGTGGAAGTTTTTTTCTTTTAATTACATTATTATACCTGTATTGAGATTAAACATGTAATATTGGCATATCACTGAAAATTGCATACCAATATTAAATCTTCTAATATTAATACTAAAATGAAATATCATAAGATATATAAAAATATTAACGGATGTCACATCAGCGCGTGTGCATATCAACAAACATCATGTTAATAAAAAGTAATTAATATATATTTAGAGTTTATTAGAACATTTATATCTTGTCCTCAGACATATCATGAGAAGTGCCTTTTTTTTTTTTCTTTTTTTTCTTTTTTTGGCTAGATATCAAGAGAAGTTTAACTTACCCAAATGTTGTGCATAGTAACATATCATCAATCAGAAGATTTTGTAAAACAGGAGATAAAATCAACAAAATGGGGCCATCAACTTTCTAGTTCCTACTTTTGAGCTTCAAGAATTTGTGTTATTTTAGGAAACAAGTGAGAGAGGAAAGTGTAGGCGAACTTAGAGGGAAAAAATAAAGAAACCAATAAATTCTTTTGGACTAAAATTAAATTAAACTAAATTAATTTAAATTGATTTTATTGAATGGAAATGTCTTCGAAGATCTACATTACAAATCTTGGCTTCAATTTCTTTGATGATAGAAAGAACTTTATTATTATTACACTTAGTAAGAAGTCTTCTTTTAAACCTTATAGGAATTGTAGGAGGCCAAGAGTTCGACAACGCTACTATCGTATTATTACTCGGCGGAAAATTCAGGGCAATTCCAGCAGTTCTCTTCTCCGGTGTTTAAAAATAAGCTTATGCTACATGCATGTGTTCTTATACATTAAATGAATTAGGATACATTTAAAAGGAAATTACATGCAAATTCAACTGACATTACATCATGAATACAGTTGTAAAAGATAAAATCATTTCTCTACATTTACATATGTTTATCAGAAAAGATACAAACTTTATATGGAAAAGAAGAAGAAGAAGAGAAAAACCTAATAACATACCTTCAAAATTCCGTGATGATGATCAATCTAAAACAGTTTCAAGTAGCAATTTTATCTCAAAGACCTAGATAAAGCTAACCCAAGAATCATTAAAAAAAAACAAAATATAAAAACTAAAGAGGAAAATAATATATTGAGCATAAACTACAAAATGAAAAACAAAAATAGATAGGAAAAAGAATGCTAGCAGATCAATTAAAGACCTAGATGAAGAAATAGAAGAATATGATGCTGATGAAAGGTTGTGTTCCAACAACCCTCGGAATTCAAGTTTTGGAAAAAAGGGGGAAATGAAAATTGAAAGAGTGATAGAGAGAGAGGAGATGAAAATGATTAAAAAGAAACAATTGCAAAGAGAGCAAGGTACTAGCTTAGAAAGTGGTGAAAGATAAATTTAAATTCAAGCGATGGCAATTTTATGCTTTGAGCAATTTATTTACATGTAATAGGCAAAAACTGTTGTTTTTATTAATGGTATATGGATTTAAATTTAACTGCTCCTCTAATTATATATGACATAAGAGTTAATTTGGTAAAATTGAAAATAAATAATTTATTAAAAGACTAAAGACAGCAAACATGACCCTTCCTCTTTAATAATATAGGTACATTAGGAAGGTTTTACACCGAACGAAGTGTCCAAGTGTTAATACTTATTTTGTTTTTAAAAATAGCAAATAACCATGTCTTTTACTTTGGGATTTACAATTTGGCTGCGGTAGATTATCTCTTGGTTAGAGCATCATTGTCTATATATAAATAGAAAAAAAAAAAAAAAATCCTTACGGATTTCCAAAATTTCGGCTCGCTCTCATTGCATGTGGATTACTAACTTGTACATGTAATTTTTGTAGAGCCGTACATTTAAAAAAACATATAAAAAATCCTATAAAACAATTTAAAGGCAGGGGTAATAAAATTAACTTTTACCCTTAATAGTAATTAATTGAGAAAATCGAGAGAATTAGTTGGGAATATGATAAAAGGAGATTTATCGACCAATGATAATTCGGAAAGGGAATGAAGTCATAATCTCTAGTTAGGAATTTGATAGTATTAGAGTTTAACCCATTTAGGGGATTTGGATTTTCTAGATTTACATTTTTTTTTTAAATTTTTTTCTTAATTTAGGCCCTTAATATCCTGTCATGTTTAATGGATGTTTGAAATTATGAGAAAGTAGATTACGTTATAATAATATCATAAGTTTGTTTAAGTTTTTAAGTAATTTTAACCATTAATTTATAAATTAAGTGAGTTTTTTTTTTTTTTTTTTACTAGAGAACAAGCATTCATTTCATTGATAGAACAATAAGAGGACACAACATGTCATAAGAAGGGAAAAAGAAAAAAAAAAAAAAAACAAAGAGATGAGTGTCATAAATCCAAACACAAAGGTTACGTCTCTAAAACCTTAATATCATGTTTAGTACGCAACGTAGGAATGGTTTGGTTTAGAATATATTAGAATGAAATAGGATTAAATGAGAAGTGGAATGACAAATCCTTTTTTATATTTGGAAATATTCATAGAATGAAATTTAATACATATATAGTAATAATTATATAAAAAAATACATTTAATTACTGAATGTCTATGTGCTAGGGTTTGTTGTAGATTGCCAATTACATATAATAGGTTTGCCGATCGACCTAAGAGACATCTTGAGTTGATGACACGTGAAGGGATGTTGTTAAAAAGAGACGTAAAAGGAAGAATGGGCAAATTGATTGTTCTTAATAATATTATTTGTTTGATCTTCTCTAAAGTGATTTCAACAAAACTTTGATATTTGTCTTAAGCTTACCAATATTTTGAATGAATCAAATGAGAGAAGGAACCTCCTATTTATAGAGTTTGAAGGCCAATCTAATTCGTCGAATGGCTTTAAGATGAATAGATGAGATTGAACCCTAGAATTAAAGCTTATCCTTTCCTTTAGTTTTCATAGGCTTAGATATGGGCTTAGGGTTTATTATAATTAAAAGAAGTCCATTTCTTCTTTAAATAAGCTTAGAGCATACTTAAGCCTCTTTAAAACCCAATAAAGCCAAACAAAGCCTAAATAAGCTCAAAAAAGTCGTTTTCGAGTCTACTTTTCATGCACGTAATAATTAAGCAAGGTTAAGAGCAGAAAATCCAATTCGATGATCTCCGTTTTAAGTCTATCAAGCCAAATCTCTTTAAAGTATCCCTAATCAGGCCAATTTCCTAAATTCTATCACTACTCCAAGATATTAGTCCATGGTATTAAATTAGATTAAAAGCCCGATTATTGAAATGACTCTATACATTTTGCCTCTTGATTAAAAGTCTCTTAAATATAGTCATGAGGGTTTTAGATATTTCAAGAAGTTGTTTCTTCAACTGTTATATATATATATATATATATATATACACACACACACACAAAAACCAACGCCATCTACTAAAAAATTGGGTATTGGGCTTTGCAAAATCATGATCCATTTATAAGATACACTTAACCAAGTTAGGAAATTAAGCCTCCTCTTTTTGTTTCATTCTCAGTAGAGAACTTAGCCCACCAAAATTCCTTGCAGCAAAAGATACATCTCATTTCTCTTCTCCGCTCTTTGAATTCATATCCCTAATAGATATGAATAAATCTTCTATAGATTAATAACTGAATATTGTCAACTATTCAATCCCTAACAAAGATTATAACCATCCATCAAATCCCAACCTCAAATGTTTAATACTTATCCTCGTAACTTCTTCACGTTTGGCACATATATACAATGGTTCATGTCGCTACCTTTACCATACGCTGGAAGCTCAATTCATCTGTACTCCGGTCATCTCAGCAGCAACAAACTCTCGTTAGTGAGCGCTCTTTCCCTTTAGCAAACAATCTATCCATATTGTCATCATCGTAGTAAGTCTTTTGGTTCCATCGAAACCTGGTTTGACCAGGTAATTATGTTTTTTGCTTGTCTTTCAGTTCAAATTTCCAACTCGTTAACGTCTTGCACTCGATATCGCTCAAGTCTGCACTAAAATTCCAAAGTCTTCACACATGCAATGATAATATGTTGCTCCCCTTTTTTACATTAAGGTTTATGCTTGTCTTGAACACATTTTTTTTTTTTTTAATCAATTATTCCTTGCAGACTTGTTTTAACTTTATAGCATCGACAATGAAGAGTTCATACTCGCGTTGCACAAATCCATCTTCCTTTTAACATGTATGTATGTATGTATGTGTATATATATATATTCATCGATAAAACTTTTCAAGGCACTTGTTACTTGTATCGGGTTGAAGCTTCATTAGTTCTTGAACTTGTTTAGTTTGTGTGGACACTGGCTCTTCTCAGTAAATTTTCTTTTTTGGATATGTGAGTACATGAATTTCTTGATTCACAAAAGCTGTTGCCTTGCCAAGGGTGTCATTTAGTTAGCCCATGCATCCTTATGTCATTGTGACTTTCCTTTCTGTTGGATTCATGCTCTTCATCCCAACAAGTAGAGGTAGCCTTGGCTCAGCCCTTCAGCTGCTGAGAATCAGTCTTTCGTGCAACCAAGCAACAACCTTTGATCTCGCAATCCTTTTACTGGGCTTCGAATCTGCTTGCTTCTTTTCTCTTGTATTCCATTTTTTGTTTAATATTAAAGCATGTGAGGTTACCACCATTGAAGTATTGGGATAATCAAAAGTTGCTATTTTTGTATCAATTTCTCATTGATGCATCCTCTCGATGTCAGTTGCATTTTCCATAATATTGCAATATTTCTTCCTTGAATTATCTTAGTATCATGCCATATGAGAAATTAAGGCGAAATCAACTAGAATTTATGTGGTGAGTAATATGATTGTGCCTCTATAACTTTCTCTCTTTTCATCAATTGAGTAGATATACGTAAGGTACATGTCTTTCATTCTTTGGGTGTGCTTCATTAAAGTATATATCATCGCTTTGGTATATCATATACGCATCCACAATGATTTACCCATGAAATTGGCCGACTGCTTTTTCCTTTTTTTTTTTTTCTTTTTGCAAGATAGCTATTAGTGTTGGTCCAACTTCAAGGTCAGACTTCATTATCTTAATGAGCTAGTGGTTAACTTTAAGTATTTAGCTCAAATTCCCAAAATCTAATAATTCATTTAGGTCCTCGGTCAACCTTGGCACTACCCCAGATTCCTGACATCAACATTAGATAAGCCCTCGATTACCCTTGGTATTACTGTGGATTCTTGGTATCTAGATATTCAACGAGCTTGTAGTTATCTTGATGTTGTCCTAGATTTTCAATCCTACTACCTTGGAGCTAAGTAGTAAGTAATGTATCTGAAGAATTTGTATCCAACCAAGTCAAACATCATTTAACTATTAGGCATCACCTTTAGAAGTATAATGCTAAGGAGTGCTAGTCTATTAAATTGCTCAATCTTCAAGAAGTAAGGAATCTTATCACTGAGGAGGGTTAATGAAATGTTGTTACAAACACTAAATGCTAAGCCGACGTCCACTAGCTTGAGAAGATATTTATAGGAATTCAATAAAAGTTAAGCATCATGAATAAAGGAGATATCGTGAAGGAAGACTAGTTTCTAAGGTGATAGGATTCTAGGTATGATCCGATGACCTGCCCTATTTTGAACTTTATGGGAGGCTTGTTCACGAGCTCCACTTGAATTTCATCAGTACTGAACAGCCTGCTCTACTCTGTTAGATCTACCCTGTAATGTTGAGTATGCCATGCTCTACCCTAGCCGAGCTCTTAAAGAGATCTATCTATGAGCTTCATCTATATAAGAAGACCTGCCCTGCTCGGATTGTTCTATCCTGGTTGACTAGCTGTGTTTTGTTTTGTCAAGTCTTCCTTACTATACCAAGTCTATCCTGCCCTTCTAGCTTGGTTCGGCTAGTTCTGCTCGGTTCGATTGGTCAGCTTTAAACATGTCAACTATGTCCATGTCAGAACAATTCAGTCATGTAAGGTCAGCTGCTATCATATCAGGTCATCCTTAGGTTGGTCACTACCATTCTAAGTCGGTTTAGCCATTCGAGGTCAACCTCGACAACATCAAAGTCAATTACGGGTATATCAGGTCGGCCCCGAACAAGACAAATTGATACAAACCGCGCCAAAGATAGACAAGGTCGGTCGTCAGGGTAGGTTCGATTCTATCAAAGGAACAAAAGTAGAGTAGGTTTAGTGAATCCGTGAGCCACCTAACTAGATATGACGCACTAGCTAGATTCTATACGGACTAAGATTCATCGGATGTAGCGCACCGGTCCGAATGATAGGGTTGCCCGCCATAATCCTTGCTAAAGGGATTGATAAAAGTTGGTAGGAGAGAGCTTTCCAAGAGAAAAGACTTAAAGGGAGGTTTTCATTAATTTTCTGTATATCCGTATTGTTACAAATATTGTTATTTATAGTACGTCCTAAACCTTAGTGACAAAACTGTAAATAATGTACAAGGTCTTAAACCCTAAAGAATTAGACTCATAAATAAAATAAAGACAAGCATATATAAAAATATAAAATTGTACATTTTTATAGAGGGAAGTCGGTATGCGGTCAGTCGGCATGCCTTGAAAGTAGTTCCATATTGCTTGGTTGAGACACTAGAGAGATTGGCCCATAATTGCTAAGTTTTGAAGTTAGTTGATACTAATCTCTCTAAGCATTGCCGAGTGGATCCAACTCTCGGCAATGTGATCTCTCGGCATATCAACAAGCATAAAGCAGAGTAGCTAGTTAGGCATGGGTGAGGATCGATTATTGTTTCGACCTTCTGCTTCTTAGCACTCTATCTACGAGAAATAAGGTCATTCAACTCGACATACAAAGTGAGTCGACAAGTAGATGAGCTCGGTCTTGGCAGCCAGGTTGGGTCGATACCCCAAATCCTATCACAAACCATCAAGAAGCTCAAGTCTACCTAGATTAAGGCTCTAAGGTCTCCAATTGCTCTTCGGAATCAAACATCAGCCACTCACTCGAAAATCTCATTTAGCTAATTATTTTTGCTCGTATTTAGACATCTTATTTCTTGTATTATTACTAAATTACCCACACGTTTATTTTTATATTTACTGGAATGCCACTAAGGCATCCTTTAGACATTTTATTTACAAATTTACCCTTTTCTTTTCTTTTTCTTTTTTTTATAAATAGAACACTTGTATAGGGTTTTAGACAAACTTGAACATTAATGAAAAACCCTTGAGTCTTTTCTTTTGGAAAGCTCTCATCCACCTGCTCTTATCAATCCCTTTAGCATGGATTATGGCGAGCAACCCTAGGCTTAGTATTCGCGTGTCATATCGGGAATTGGCTTAGGTCCGTGTATGGTTTTATGGTGAGTTATATCCGTAGAGTTAGTGTGTGGGATTGCTAAACCATTGATTTTCATTTACTTTTCAAGCCATCTTGCGGCTCAAACCCACCTCTTGGTTTTCATCCGATATTAGGTTCATGTGTTCATCTACGAATCCATATCATCTTGGTATCAGAGCACAATTCTGAAAGGGAGTGTATGAAGTTGTTGAGGAGGTTTGTTTGTGTTTGTTGATTAGTGGTTGTTATGTTCCTTTTGTAGATACTGGAGTTGGTTTGAGTGGTGTAAGTTTTGAAAATATTAACCTACAAATCAATAAGTCTGGTTCTTATTATGCTTTGTTATACTCTATTCTCCAATAGAGGAGGGTCATTTTTATGCACACCCGTGCGTTTGGGCGTATTGGTTACCAAGGTTAAGTTGGAAGTAGGCTTATGAGATCGAGCCATATTGACTGTTGGTTGATGTAATGTTGTGTTGTTGTAGTAGTGGTGGCTAGAACTAAAGTCACGTGGGCCTATTACTGTATAGGTGTGGTGAAGTGTACCACCGATTCACGAGTTTTAAGAAAGTGACTATTATAGGGTTTGGATTCACATAATGGTAGCTATAGAAACTACAAGGGATTCGCATTGGGTGCCTTAAATTGTGAAGTGGATGTTTGATTTTTTGGCAAATGTACTCAAATTTTGTGGTTTGGGTCATTAAATTTGGATGGAGTCATTCAATGGGATTCTTTTATGTTATCACAACAACAATTAGTGGAATGTGTTGTGGCTACTCGTATTGGAATCAGGGTTTTTGACATTAATTTGCAGTGTTTAGTGGTTGTTAGCTACGGAAGCTTTGTTGCTACACTTTAGAGAAGCTATTTGAGTTGTTGTGTTAACTGAGAGTGCTAAACTGAAGCAGTGCTACTATGTCGTTCTAGTGAAGTGCTGCTCAAATAGAGATTGACAAAAGGCGTGCACATCCGAGCTGTTACTTCTATTAACTTACCAAGCCAAACTATTATATTACTAAGGTTACCGAGCTGAGTTATTTGCCTATTCAACTTGTTGAGCTAGTCAGTAGTGTTTAAGCTCAAACACTGAGCTGCTTCAACCTAACAGCCAAGTTGATTCTAGTATCTAAGCTAAGTAGAAGTGCCGAAGTGAAATGGAAGATCTAACTTATGCAAGCATCCGAGCTATTATGTTCTTGAATCACCAAGTGTTGGATAGTTCTAGTTATTGCTAACGAGACTTCTTGTGAGCCAAGCTAGTCTGCTAAAGTGATACCTCCATTTAACATGGCTTATGACAATCAAGGAATATATAGTTATGACTATGACTATGAAGATGTAAGGTCGAGAATACCTATGTTTAATGGTTATGGACCCTTAGATGAATACTTGGATTAGGAGTTTTGAGTTAATAAAGTCTTTGGAAAGTAACCATGCCTTAAATGTGACAAGCAATATATTATAGAAGATCAACTTCAAGGCCTTGTTAGGACTTGGTCAAAGCAAATATTAAGGCAAAGGATCTTAAGTAAGGCATGTACTACATGGAGTTCAATAAGACCTACAATGAGAGAAAAATTTGTACGTCTATCATATCAAGACAAGTTGCATAAGGAGCTATCTATCTTAAGGCAAGGACAAATGAGTATCTAAGAATTTGCCCAAGCGTGCAAGGCACTCCTGTAGCGATGTGAATTGTATGAATCTCTTTCATGTACTATCTTGCAATTCATGAGAGGGTTGAGGCTGTAGATTACCCGACATGTTAACCCCTCAAGAGTAAGAAGCTTAAATGAAGCTATCCGACTAGCCGTAAGAGAAGAATCCGCCATCGATCCCAACCAATATGATGTGTAGGAATAGTTAGAGGTTGTACTTGTTCAGATTGAGGAGCTTAGAGAAGAAATGAGGCAGCAAAGGGATACTCGAATAGAGAAAGCCGACGAGAAAGAAGCCTAAGGAAAGGAAGTAGGAGAAGGAGAGGTGAAGGTTACTGGAGAGATGAGTAGTAGATGCGAGAGAGACCGAACTGAATTGTGGTTGAGCCCCCATGTTTTTGAAGTGGTTCCATTACCCCATACAAATGCCACGGATGGTAGCTTTGGGAATTACTATGTTTGTTTTCCTCATATCGAAATCTTATGTCCTAATCATTTGACAGGTTTATATGGCACTGATATGAGCAGTTATAGTGTTGCACTTGTGAGTTATTATCGACTGTTGGTTGGAGTTTATTAGGGTCGAAGTGATGTATACATGTATTGGGGATTTAGCATGTTGACTCTTGGTACTTTTGTATTGGAAAGATTTAAGATATGTAGATGGAAGGAGGAAGAAAATTGATTTGCAAGGAAGTAGAAGGAATACCGATTACAATGAATGAGGAAATTATGAGATTTAAGCTAGCTAAGCTTGAAGAGGTGGAATTACTGATGAGCCTTACAGCCTACTGGCACAAGATCCACTGGCTCATAATCTTTTATATAACCTAGAGATCATATTGCTTCCCATAATTCATAATTACTGGGACTACCAAGGTATAGTTGATTGGACCTATGATGTATGGAAGGAAAGATCCCTGATGGAAGGTTTAATTGATAGAGCCCATGATGAGTGGAGGGAGCATTGGTTGTTTATGACCATATTGCAAGAGTTGGAGTGTTTTTCTATGTTTAAATTTCAATTTTGTCGATCGGTATTCGACTCTGGAGGGATTTGGAATCGCCAACTACTAAGTTTCAGGTCAAAACTCTTCTAAGAGGGAGGGGATGATAGGATTGTAGGTATCGACCCAATGACTTGCCCTATTTCGGATTATATGGGAGGCTTGTCACGAGCTCCGTTCAAATGGTTGACTTATTTATAAGCTCCATCAGTAAACAAAGCACAACTAGTCAGCCAGGATAGAACTATCCAAGCAAGGTAGGCCTTCCTGTATGGATGAAGCTCATAGACAAATCTCTTTAGGAGCTTAGCCAAGGTAGAGCATGGCGTACTCAACATTATAGGGCAAATCTAACAAAGTAGAGCAAGCCGTTCAGGTTGGTCACTATCATACCAAGTTGGTTTGGCCATTTGAAGTCAGCCTTGGCAACATCAGGTTAGCTACAAGTATATCAAATCGGTTTCAGACAAGACAGACCATCTAAAAGCTCAAGTCTACCCAAATCAAGGCTCGAGGTCTCCAATTGCTCTTTAGAATCAAACATCAACCCCTCACCTAAAAATCTCATTTGGCTAATTATTTTTGCTCATGTTTAGATGTCCTATTTCTTGTATTATTTCTAAATTACCTATATGTTTATTTTTATATTTACTGGAATGCCACTAAGGCATCCTTTAATCATTTTATTTACAACTTTACCTCCCTATTTTTTTATAAATAAAACACGTGTGTAGGGTTTTAAACAGACTTGAAAATTAACGAAAAACCCTTGAGTCTTTTCTCTTGAAAAGCTCTCCTTTACTCGCTCTTATCAATCTCTTCAATAAGGATTGTAGCAACCCTAGGCCTAGTGTTCGTGCGTCATATCTAGTACTGGCTTAGGTCCGTGTGTAGTTCTACGATACGTCATATCTGTAGTATTAATGTACAGGATTGTTCATTTACATTTCGGGCCATCTCACGGCTCGGACCTACCCCTTGGTTTTTGTGTGATATTGAGTTCGTGTGTTTATCTACGAATCCATATCACAAGGGGTACTGCTAGTAAGGTCATGAGGATTCCTAAGGAGAGACAACTATTGTTGCTCTATCTTCACATTAGACATTAAAATTTACAATGGTAAGTGTTCATTTCAAGAATCTTTAACTCTATTCCACATGCCAAGGTCATTAACCCCGAGTAGATTACTCAAAGAAAATCAACTTCACTCAAGTGTCATATAAGCATGAGACTAGCATTTTAGAAGTATGGAGAGATCAAGAGTTCGTAGATAATCATCTACACCTATGAGGTTACTGTTATGGAGTGCTAAGAGGATGTCGAATGAGAGAAACTAAAGAACCAGTGCCATTTAGGAAAGCTTTCAATCATTTTTTTTTTTTATGCAACATGATTAGAGGTGTGTTTTACATTCAAGTGCTTTATACGAAAGCTTTAGTGCTATGTGAATCATCCTCATGCTATGATGTCAATCACTTGAAATTGATCATGACATGTTGAAGTATCATTATTCTCCTTTAGTTGATGGCACATCATAACATGATGAGGCTACAACTCATGATTTGAGAGATATTGCCTCATCCCATCATGTGAATCCTTATATACTTACTCTTGTACTTCATAAGTCATTAAGTAAAGTATATCATGGAGTTGCTTCAACTTTGTGTGCATGCATAAAGTTGCAAGAAGGCATTGTCTTATCGTGTGCTTAGGAGTGGATGCTTTTATTGAGTGAGAGCAACTACCATGAAGTGATTACTTCAACCATTCATAGATAGGATCATTTCAACTTCAAGTTTTTACATAAAGGCATTACGACTACTAGCCTTGCTATGGGATGGCTTGCATCCATCACAATTGAGATTGCTTTAATCTTATGAATAATTTTGCAAGAATGGGTACTATGTTTGTTGCACATTTGAAAACGTATGCTACAACTGAGTGGGAGCAACTACTATGAAGTGATTGCTTCAACCGTTCATTGATGGGGTTGCTTCGACCTTGAATTTTGTGAAAAGGCTACCAAGCTTGCTATAGGATCGCTTCGACCCATCATAGCAAAGATTGCTTTGATCTCATGAATAATGTCACCAAATGGGCATTATGCTCGTATGCTCAAAGGCAAATGCCTCTTTTAAGAGACTGTAGCTACCATGATAAGACTTCAATCATTCATGGATGAGGTTGCTTCGACCTCAACTCTACAAAATGGTGTTACAACTGCCAAGCTAGCTATGGGATTGCTTTGACCCATCATAGTAGAGATTGCTTCAATCCCATCAATGGTAATGTATAATGGGCATTGTAGCTATTGTACCCTCAGGAGCATATGCTTCTACTAAGTGACTATAGCTACCATGACATGATTGCTTCAATCTTTCATGGATGGGGTTGCTTCAACCTCAAGTCTTTCAAATAGGCGTTATGGTTGTTAAGCTTGCTGTAAAGTTGCTTCAACTCATTACAGTTAAGATAGCCTCAATCCCATTAACAATGTTGCAGAATGGGTATTATATCCATTGCATACACAAAGGGGAATGCCACTTTCAAGTGACTGTAGCTACCATAATATGACTACTTTAGTCACATATAGATGAGATCGCTTCGACCTTGACTCTACGGAAAGGCATTATGGCTACTATGCCTACTGCAGGATTGCTTTGATCTATTACAGTTGAGATTGCTTCAATCCCGTGATTGAGGAACACTAGGTAGTAATGTTGAATAAATCTATATGTCTAAGATTGTAATGGCAATGTTGACTATAGCAAATCAGTTGACAATGTTAGCTATGCCAATTTTGTTTCATAATGGTTATTACTTAAGGGATAATAGGTAGAAATGTTAACTACACCTAGTGTTGCTCATGAGCATAGCACCATGGTAATGATGATAACTGTACTATGGTAGTTAAAAGGTTTTTGTCAAGAAGATGCTTCAATCGCTTGACAATAAAAGGTTGTCAGGTGGCAATGTTAGCTACACTTGCACATTGTAGGCTTATGGAAATAGTATTGACCACACACAATGTAAAGGGATTGTCCTCATATATTTCTCCTTTATTGTGATTAAGCCAATTGTCAAAATACAATTGCAAATAGTCATAAAAGATGGGTGAAAAAAAAATATCATTTCATGAATAAAGTTAAATTCATTTCTTCCTTTCAGATGATGAATACAAAGGATGAGGATATTCTACCTTTAATACATGATGAAATACTTTTACAAATCTCTACTCGACATCACTATCCTTAGTCTCCATCATATGAATATCATTGTCTTCAACAACTAATTCACCGCTTTGTATTCTCTCTTAGAATATCCATCTCAAATTCCTGTAGTCTTTGGTAGCATGATTTACAACTCTATGATGTTAACAATATTCAGGATTATTCTTTTCTTGTGTAGTGAGCTTGATATTCTTGTCCTTGATCCATCTATCAAGAATTGCACAAACTTTGTTGATCGAACATGGGAATGGCAAAGCATTCTTAGAGACCTCATTTCTTATCCTTTTATTATTACTATGCCTTCCTACGTGTGCAAAGTTCACAAAAGGCCCTCGCTTCCTTCCAAGCTCACTTTTTTACTTAGAGATTGACTGGTTGGTACTCTAAGCGTTTTCCACCAATGTTGCAAAGGAATTTAGTGACAAGTTTTCAAGATGTATAGCATATTTCGTAGAAATACCTTAGATTCAAATCTTGACAAGTTCTTTCTTATCACATATGTCTTAGATGTCTAATGAATGCTCTCTAAAATGCTTAATGAAATCCATAAGATCTTCCTTAAGACTCTATCTAATATGCCCTATGTTTGTGATAGTAACACATTCTTGTATCTCAAAGAACTTCTCTAAGAACAGTGTACACTTAGTCTCCTATGAATCTACAGAACCTAAGGGAAGGTTAATGTACCAGGTATATACTTTCTCCGTAAGAGATTTGGAGAATTCTTTTAATTTAAGATCATCATCAAGTCTGTAGACTTTAACTGTCTCAATGAATTTGAGAAGGTGCTCCTTAATACTCCCTTATTTGCCATTGAACTTCTTAAACTTAAGATTGGTATAATCCTTTTGGTAAGACTTATCTACAACCTTCTATGGGTATGGGAACTTCAAGTTGAGCACATCAATAGGGGCCGTGGCTTGCATTTGCCTAACGTACCTTTCCATGTCTTCTTTCGCTACATAAGATGTGGGAGTAGGTGTAAGATTGGCTACTGTTTGGAGTGTTGGAACAAGGTTGCGGGGTACAACCATGCTAGTCATTAGCGGCTATAGGTTACACCTTGTAGAGGAGGACCCTTCAAGGTGAGCCCTTGTTTCCTCAATTGCAAGTGTCTGGTGCACTGAGGTTAAGTGTTGTAGTAGGTTCACATGGTCCTCTTATTGCCCTTCTTTACCTTCTATAGGGGTTGGGTCAACTTGTTCATGTGGCTGAATGTTTTCTAAGGTGATAGCATGAGGCGTGGATCTCGAGACTTATACACTTGGTGCAGGTACAACGATCTTAGACAATTTACTAGTAGGTGCGATGGTAATAATAGGTGCCTGTAGGTTTACCCCAGGTAATATAATAGCGTTTATTGAAGTGGTAGTCACCATTACCAGTGCCATTAAAGCTATTTCAAGTAATACACCTGTATTCGTAGCAACTGTAGCTACCATACTTGGTAGGAACTACATGAAAGTGTTAAAGAATTGGTTCTTGATATGGGTATTTTCTTGTATGGTACGCAATACAGGTGAATCATCAGTAGTGGGTGGTTGCATACTCCCAAATGCTTATATAGCCCTGTGTACTTAAACAGCGCTAAGCACTTATAGGGCTCCACATGCTTATACGTTTTAAGGTGCTTGCACAGTGGTTGGCGCACTGGTATCTTATGTCACTTAAGTTTGCTTAACCCTCTCATGTTGGTTCTTGTGTTCCTAAACGTACCTGCCATTCCCATTCTTCTTGCTTGTAGGTGCCATTCCGTCAAATCACTCCTTCTCCCTAGTGGAGTTGCCAAATAATGTGTGGTAGGGTTTGTTGTAGCTTATTGATCATGTGCAACGAGTGCGCTTGTTGACCTAGGAAACTTCTTGAGTTAATGATACGTAAAGGGATGTTAAAAAGAGAAGTAAGAGGAAGAACAAGCAAACTCGATATCCAGAATGTGCTCTTGTGATAGTAGATCGAATTTGGTGTTCATGATCGTTCTTGATAAAATTTCTTATTTGATCTTTTTTTGGAGTGATTTCAACAGAGCTCTAGTATTTGTCTCAAGCTTGTTGATGTTCTAAATGAATCAAATAAGAGAGGAAGCCTCATAGTTATAGAGTTTGGAGGCCAATCCAATCTGTCAGATGGCTTTAAGATGAATGGATGAGATTGAGCCTTAGAATTAAAGATTATCCCTTCCTTTAGCCTTCACTATCTTGGATATAGGCTTAGGGCTTATTATAATTAAAAGGAGCCCATTTCTTCTTTAAATAAGCTTGGAGTACATTTAAGCCTCTTTAAAGCCCAATAAAGCTAAACGAAGCCCAAATGAGCTCAAAAAAGCCATTTTCAAGTCTATTTTTCGCATGTGAGATAATCGAGCAAGACTGAAACCGGAAAATCCAGTTTGGCGATTCCTATTTTGAGCCTACCAAGCCAAATCTCCTTAAGACATCCTTAATTGGGCTAATTTCTTATATTTTGTCGCTAACCCAAAATATTAGTGCATTATATTAAATTAGGTGAAAAGTCTAATTATTGAAATAACCCTTTACAATATCATAATTAAATTAAAGATTAAATAAGTAATTTAATTAATAATAATAAATATGAGGGGAATGAAATCACTGATTTCGCCTTTGAAAGGGCATAATTGAATTCCTCTTATAAGGTGAAACCACTGATTCTACGGAATTATGATTCCGATTTCCAAATGTACTTCTAAACATTAAGAAAGGAAATGAGACATGAAATCGTGATTCCATTCTTGTCTATATCCGTGTACCAAACATGACATAAATGAGTATAAAAAACCTTGAATAAAACAATTTTACCATGAGAATGAATAATTGATACTCTAATAGGAGAAAATATCCATATAAGGGGTAGAATACTAAGACTAAAGGAAAAACAACATAAACTAAACCACAAGCTTAGAAATAGTGAGCATGAAGAGAGGATTTGTGGTAGAGTAACAATAGTAGTGCTAGCAGTAATAGCAACAACACAGACCTCCATTGATGAGTTTAGGGGAGATGGAGATGAAAGTGGAGAGCTAAGTTTGTTTCATTTGATAAGAAAGATGGTGGAAAAAGGAAAAGGAGATGAGAAAATGCAAAAAATGGTTAGGTAGGACTGGTTGTTGAGATGGTGGCCGCCCTTAGGTTTCAAAATATCTTTCTTTTTCCTCATTTAGTAAAATTTGAAACTACAGAGAGGGAGAGAGAGAGAGAGGATCAGAAGCCTTCCTTATAAATTAAGGGAAATTGACAAAAATGAAAATTGAGGGAATTCATTTTCAAATTGTAATATCCCAAGTATTACAAAGTTAAAAGGGGGGGAAAGAACAAAGAACAAAGAAGAAAAGGCTATGCTTTTGAATTAGTAAACCTACAAGCTCGAAGTGGACAAAAAAGTGTAGCAACAATTGATGTCATTTTCTACAACTTCTATGAGGTATTTTCTATTTTTGTAAATTTTCAAAGTATATCTTTCTATTTTTATAACCAAATGAAAGTGAAAATAAACTATTTTAGAGATAATTCAAGAAAATAGGGGTAAATAATTACAAGATGGGCAAGGTATAAGTACTACTTGTACCCCACCCTATAAGATTTAGTTTTCTAAATTTTGAAACCAAAATCTTCCATATGGATCATGTAAATTTTGCCTTTTTTTTTTCCCTTACAAATTTCAAGTGTACATGGTATCAAAAAAGTAATATATATATATATATATATATATATAATATTAAAATTTTTTTATATGCAAAACCTATAGAACTTATAGCAAAATCTTTGTAATTAACAAAAGTAACTTTTTCCTTCATTTCCTTAAGTTTATTTATTCTTACTACTTAGTAAATGAGAAAAAATAAAGGGAAAGAATGGAAAATGTAAAACTAGAGAAAGAAATGGTGAAGAATAAAGGAAAGATTAGAAAATGTAAAGTGAGAGGCAATATCAGTATTAGCCATTTTAGGTTATTAACTTATGGGCATGGATTTCATTTATTTTCTTTCCATTAAAACATTTTTCAACCAAAAAATATAATATTATTTATTAAATTTATCAATATTATTTAATAATTTTGTAGGGTTGATAACAAATGCTTTGGAACTTACATTCTTTATACCTTATATCACGTTTGGAACACACGAATAGTTTGGAATAGAATGCATGAATTGGAATGTTGTGGATTGATGACCTAAATGATAAATCATTTTTCATATTTGGAAATACCCTTAAAATGGAATGAAATTAAATGCATATATAATAATCATTGTTAAAAACATTTCAATTGTTGCATATTAAAATTTGGTTGAAGGTTAAATAAGTAATTTTAAATTAATATAATTAGTGAAAGTATAACAGAATTGCGATTCCACCTCTTAATAGCTTAATCAAATTCTCTCAAATTGCCCATTTCAAGAAATCGTGATTTTACATTTTAAAAGCACTTTCAAATATGAGAAAAGAAAATGAAAGCGGGAAATTGTGATTCTATTTTGGATACGTTACTACATACTAAACACGACATTTGAGTACAAGTAATAAGGTGGGTATGGGATTGAACGACGTTATACTAGTATTTTATTTTATGAAAATAAGTTATAAAAAATATCTACAAAAAAACCTATTATATAATATCATTATACCCATCTAAAACCTATACAATCGATAAGTTACGGATAAATATTTATATAAGTAAGTTACTGCTTATCCTTATAATATGAAAATTATAGAACAAACCCTAATACTTTTCTAATATTTTAAATACGCCGCGTTTACTTCACCAGAATCTAAAATAAAAGCCTAGGATATCATCAGGCGAAGGTTACGTGTGAAGCATGGAAAACAATTATCCACTAGGAGAAGACATTGGTTTAATAGTTTTCTACCAACAATGCACGTCAAACGAAAGTGGAAATGGGAAAGGGAATTGAAAGCAACGCTCAATTGCGATTGGGGACCTCCCCCCACTCCCAATACATGAGCAGTAAGAACGTGGGGCCTTTGTTTTACATGGGGACAGAAATTTGCTGGCATGATTGACGTAAGGCACCATGTTCATATAAATATTTAGTATCGTGTCCTCACATGTTTATGGCCATTTGCCAGCTCTTGCCCTGCAGATTACCAGGTAGCGTTTTAAATACCTTGCTAGCTGCTTTCCCCATGTGCCCACTTGTGTGTTTTATTCGGGACAACATTGTCGTGAGTCAGCCTTTCGTCCTAAGATTCTTTCTAAATGTTATCGAATCCCTTGAAATCGCTTGTTAAAATTTGAAATAAAAAAAAAAAAAAAAGAATGAATCATTTTTTCTATACTTTTTTAAAATGTATAATTAATATTAAAAAGGGTTTTAATTTTTATATTTGGGTTACTAATTAGTATCCTTTGCACAGCATTGGACGGGATCCTATTTATTGAATCGTTCTGGTGATTATGGGGCTAATAATTAATGATAATAATTCAGTTGGTTAGGCGTGTGACCCACAGATTTGATTCTAATAGGAGGGAAAGAAGGCAAGGCCACTGAGGATCAATTCAAATAATAATCATGTAATAAACATTGATGCAAAATGGACCTAGTACTTGTTATTAGTCCTAAGATTCTGTCTAGTTTATTTCTTGAAAAAACGTACATAGATGAGATCCACATGTTATTATAATTATTATTTTTCCTGTTTTTATTTATTCCAGGAAATCCACGTATTGTGTTTGGGATAACTTGGAAAATCGAAACGAAAGAAATGAGAGGGAAAAAAAAATAAAAAGAAGATACTGGTTTGAATATCATTGTGGATATAAAAAGTTTATTAGATACTTTTGTAAATTGTTAAATTACCAAAATGTTTTTAAAATTCGAAAATGTTTTTTCAATAATAAGGTATTAAAATCATTCATGATTCATGGAGAGATTTTTAAAATGTGAAAATGTCTTTTAAAATCTCAATATGTGGAGATCGTGGAAAATTTTGTCTCAGAAATTGATTACCTCCATTTTCCCTTGTTTTTATAAACAATGAAAAGGTACTTTTTGTTAGGGGTGTGTATGGCTATAGGAATAGGTTTCTTAAACCTAAAAATTGATGGGGCTTCAAGGGAAGATATCGAGTAGATAAACAAGGGCGATTAAAACTGTTTACTCTTATCTAACATAGTCTTTTTACGCAACGGAAGATCCAGATGCTAAAGTGGAGAACAATTTATGGATTCACCGTGAATGCGACAAGGAGACAGATGTGCTGTCTAAACTAGCGAGAGAAGTCGATGAGAATTAGGTTTTTGACAATCATAATGATTTGGATACTACTTATTAATGTTTTCTTCGTCTTTTAAATGTTTTGTTTTGTTTTTTTGGTGGGATCCGCCTTTTAAATTTTGTAAGGACATGAATTGACATGCCCACAAATAATTGTAGTCATGCATTAGACTTAGCCAGAGGGTGCTTATGCCATCCGGGCTAATATATTTTCCATAGGTTTGTTGATTCCTAATATATATATACATACATATATATATATCTATTATATAAAAAGGAAAATCCTTTTTAACTATCTATAATTAGGAGTGGATGGATACAGGATAAATAAGGTATAATATCTTATCTTTATCCTAACCTACATATAAATTTCAAAATTTTAATACTTATAACCTATCTTACGATACTTGAAAACCACCAATATCTTATACCTTGTAAATTTCATAAGATACAGGGTACCGTGTAGAACCTGTATTTTTTTTTTTTTTTTGACTTCATCTTCATTCAAAACATTGTATAAACACATAATTAATATTAAATATATAAGTAAAGGTGTACATATGGGTTAAACGGGTCAATCTAGCTCGACCCACTTTGGTTAGAGAGTTAAATGTGTTGAGCTTATTTGGCCCATTTTTTTAAATGGGTTAAGAAACCTCAGCCCTAACTTGTTTAAAAAAGTAGGTTAAATAGGTCGACCCACAAGTGAAAAACGTAAATATGTTAAACGAGTCGGACCTCAACTTGCCTATTTTAGCCCACGAGTTAAACAGACTTGGCTCATCTAGCTTGCTTTTTAAATAAACAAAAAAATTTTGGCTTAAACCTGTTTAAAAAAGTAAGTTAAACGAGCCAGTCAGTAGATCAAAACCTACTGTACACTTCTAAATGTAACTATACTAATGAACTAAATAATAAGGGAGATTTTATTATCCCGTCTTCTATTTTAATAGGATTGATCCCACTTATCATCTTATCATTTATTTTAATATTTTTAAATTTGAACCATTGAATTTACAATTTATTTAATAGTTCAGATTTAAATATAATCAAACTAATAGTGAGATAGATGGCGACACTGATCCTGTAAAAAAAGACAGGACCGTAAAAAAATTCAAATAATAATATTTAAAAGGTTCTTATATTTACAACACATTTAATTGTAAAAATATAAAACTTGAGTGAGTTGAATAGAGAATAATCTCTACAATTGAAAACATTTAACCCTTGATTGGGTTATGCTAAATTATTTTTTTCTTTTTCTTTGAAGTCGTCAAAATAAATTTTTATCAAATCATAAAATTGTTATGCGTAAAATACAAAAATAAGATTTTATCGAAGAAAAGAAAAAGAATAAGAGTAAGAAATAAGACAATAGACATAAGAGTGTGCAATGTTAAGGTTTTATTATAAGTTGGTATTAGAGATCCTAAAATCCGCACCTTATATACTTTAGAGTATCGATTATAAGATAAGTATAAAGTGTCTTGATGTTATACCCGTACTCTACTCTGTAGGAGTAGGCTTCAAAAAATTACTATCTAGAACTAACCTTGTGATTCTCCTTATTCACTTGGAACCTTCCCATTGAAGTAGGGTCCCGATAGGTATCCAGTACAGTAGGGTTATCTGCTCATCCTTATCTATAATTAAAAACTTGATACCTTATAATTTTAATCATTAAATATATTCACGTGATAGTTACTAAAAGAAATTAAACCATCTTACTGCCTTTTTAACTACCACAAATACTTACAAATTTTTCTAACCATACGGTCACTATTTTTTATCATACTTACTTCTACTATTATTTTATTGATCTATTATTTTAATTACCCAACATTACTATTACTTGGAAAATTCACTATACTATTTATTTAACCAATATTTGCTACTATAGTAAAGACTTTTTATTTAAAAAATTTATTATACTTTTGTTTTTACTAACATATATTCTTGATGTTCTTTTATATTATAGAGTTCAAACCTTTTATATATTTTTTACACATACAACACGGATACATTATCTACTAATATATATACATATACACACACACACACATTTTTACTTCGTTCTTCCTTTCCTTTCCTTCCCTTTTCTTCTTCTAAACCAAACATAGCATAAAGATAAAGGCTAAACCAATATTAGTTTGGTGATAAATAAGTAATGCAATAAAGACCAATTATTTTTTGTGGTGTCAACGAGTGTTTCATAGTTTTTGGTAAGAACCATATAGAGTAATAAGTCATGTATTTCATTTTGTAATGCGCTAATATTTACTCAAGTTATGTTTGTGTTTCAAAGGTTATTTTTAGGAAGAATTACAAATACAAAATTTTATATTTACATTAGGTATACTTAGCTTTCTAAATTTAAAATTGTTATTTAGAGCCCAAGATCTTTCAAAAAAAGAAAATTACTTTCAGACCTTAATTTATTATTTTGATATTATATAAAATAATGAAAGAATTACTGAAATTTAAAAGAAAAAGTAAAAAATATAGAGCATCCCCATTTTATTGTTTCTGGTTTTTAAATATTTTGTTACAAGTAATGTTCTTTTCATTTTTGTGTTATGATTTAAGGACAAAATAATAATCAAGAGATCTAAGACATTGTTTTGAAAAATTGCCGTTGTAACGCTAGAATTAAAAATAGAAAAATTAAATGTATATGAAGCAAACATAATTGCATTTCCATTTAAATAAAGTCAATATGGAAATTATAATTTGTCTATTTATTACATATATATATCTATTATATATATAATTTCGGAAGCTTTTCCAATAGATATATCCTTTCAATTTACTTTATAATACCTCTTCGGTATTCCATTTGATTAATACCTTCTTAGAAAACTAAATTAGTTATTCCATTTTTTAAATACTTTTTAACTTAACCCATTTAATAGTAAAAGGCTAAATTAGTATCCAATATTTTCAATAAAATACTCTTAGAAACAATGTAACAATTTATTGAAAAAAAAATCCAAATTGGATTTCATACTAAATTAGTTACTTCTTATTAAAAAAAGGAAAAAAGAAAAACTTACAAACGACAATTGAACTAGGTAGAGTAGCCTTGCCCTCCACAATGTGCTAGCCAATCACAAACATAAATACTTAAAATAAGCCACACTTTTTTGTATATTCACCACCCTAAGAGTGAGTAATAAGTAGGTAGTAAAAACCTTAAACTATAAGCTTATAAGAGATAAATAGGATGCGAAATCATTAATACCAATTATGGAAAATGATTATATTTTATCTAACTATCTCATAAAATTACAGGGAAGTATTTATATTACCTCAACTGAATTTTGAGTAGAATGGTAAAGAACTACTTATAAAATATATAATGAAATGAAGTTTCATTTTATATAGGGAAAAAAACAAACGGCAAAAAGGAAAAAACAAATATTACATACTATTAGTTGTTTCTTTCTTTTTTTTTATTTTTAAAGAACCTAATGAAAAGTAGTTACATTTCATTAGGAAAGTAACCCATAGGGGAAAAAAAAAAGGAAGAATCAAACATTACAATTTATAGGATTACGTTATTTAAATAGTGCACTTAGTTTTCTAATTTTCCACTTGTGCCTTTTAAAACAAAATCAAGTTCCACTTACATATTTAATAATGCATCTTTTATCACCCATTTTCCTACATTGTCATCTCTCCATCTTTCTTTGCAAGTAATTTTTTTTTTCTTTCTCTATTTGACAACCTTTTTTTTTTTTTTTTTTTTGAAAAATGGTACATCAAAGTGCTTGTTTTGGTATGCATTTTGGATGTGCTGGATTGAATGGAGAACATGTTTTTTTGGGTCATTGAGTGAAGAATATCTTAATGGGGGGTTTTATGTAAGGGAAATAATATATTGGATCAAAGAGTGTGATAGATGAAAGGATTTTACTTTCTTATTATTTGGTAAGTTTTAGTTTTAATATTAGGTATCTTGTATGAATGAAAAATTGTGTTCAATTTTGATGTTTGTGTGATAGTAATGATGACATTGGAGTTTATTAGCATAAAATAGATAAAAAGACAATATTTTTATATTGTTCTTAATGTAATTATTTTAGTATGCATTATGGGATTTATGGGATTGAGTAAGAAAATGCTTTTATTTTTAAGGAAATAATAAATACCAATAAAAGAAGAAGATTGATGATAAGAAGGAATCACAAAAATTAAATAAAGGAAAATCATTTCTTGTACTAGATAAGCTTTTATATGGGTGAATATATTCGAATCTCTTATAAAAGGTGTGTTAAGAAATTAAGTGAGAAATGCCTTTTTGATTTTGATACTGTGTAAGGGAATCAATATATTGAAATATATGGGGATGATATAGATAAAAAATTTAACTTTTTTTTTTATAGTTTTGTTGTGGATATTTAAGTATGTTTAATGTGTAAAGGTTTTGCTATGTTTTCTAACTCTTGACTTGTAACAATTGAGTGAGAATTGTGTTTCCAATTTTGATTTTGTAAAGTTAATTCAAGTGTAAATTATATCATCAAGAGATCGAATGAAGAAGAGAAAACCACTATCTCCTCTTGTCTCAAAAGTTGATTTTCTTTTTTCCAGATCAACATGTAGTTTTAATCATATGTTTTAAGTTATTTGGTATTCATCAAATTTATTTACCATATGTGCGTGGATATGGTTTAAAAAATACAAAGGAGACACTTATAACTATATTAAGGGAAAGAATTCTTCACAATAAACTATTAAATGAAAGTCTAAAATGACATATGGAATAATGGTTATAGAGTAATTATAAAGTGCATGCAAATCGAAGTTAATTAAAGTAATAAAATAAAAGAAATTCCTGATTTACTTTTCCCAATATTTTGGTGATTAAAGGGTTTAAAAAATTGAATCATTAATTTAACACATTTCTCAATAATTTTCATTGCTTTCTTTTATCATCAATTATTTTTAATTATCTTTATTGTATAAATCTATTATTCATTGAAGCATATTTCACTCCCAAAATAGTAGTTTTATTGTTTTTCTAATTTTTTTCTCTCCTTATTTTCTCAAATTTCATAGAGATTTATTGATATTTATATTGAAAATAATTGAAATCGATGACATTTGATAGTACATTATGAAGAATAATTTTTAAGTTGATAATGAGATAATTGATCTTCACACATTATTAATTATCTTACATAATATTGAGTTCTTTTTTTTTTTTGTTATTAATGGGATAACTGTCAATTAATGAAGAATAAAATTTATTAATGCAAATATATTTTTTCATAAATTAATTTTTTTTATTATAAACATCTTTTTTATTTTTTTTTTTTGCACATTGTGTGATCTCTTAATATATATATATATAAGTCTACAGCTAGGGATATAATCGAGCAGGTTGTAATAAAGTTCTTGACCCTAGTAAAAACCTTATAGGGTATTTCTCAATAAGGTTTTAGAATGGGTATTAAGAAATGCCTAAAATCCTTATAGGGTTTTGGGATGGATTCTGGGTTTTTCAAAAAACTTGTTAAGAAACCTGTTACTCGGTAAGAAGTACCTCAAGCATCCATAAGAAACAAAAATTCTCAGTCAGAAAACTAGCAAGTTCTTGGATTTCATGCTTCTGACCAAGTATAGACATGATTTCATTATATTTAATTATAATAAATCTAATATAATAAAGCAAAATGTTTATCCTTTTGGGTTCACATTATTATGGATATACTGCTATATTTTCACATGTAAGTTGTAGAACTGATTCTTTTATTTAAGACTTGTTTATTGATTTTTTTTTTTTTTTTTTTTTTTTTTTGTCAACAAGATAGCATTTTTTCCTCTCATTATAGAGTGGAACTATGTGAATAATAATTGTAAAGATATTCATATTACAATGTATGCCGTTCTTTTGTTTTCATAGTATAAAACCATTTCTTTTCTCAACAAGAAAGCAATGGGATTTGATTAAGTAATAGTTTTTGAGATTTTCTTTGCTTATGTAATAAGAATGATGATCTTGCTGATTGTTGAAATAAATTATAGGCAATTTCTAATTCAATATTCCATTATTGATTCGTAATACTATTTTACATATATAGATTTTTAGTGCTTTGCTTTTCTTAACCTTTACATGTCAAGCCTAAATTTTGGTTTTCTTATTTTAATTTGATTTCCCACTTTCCGATTAATATTAAACCCAAACCCATTTAGTATTAATCATCGATTAAAGAAATTGAGAAATTCCAGTTTTTTATTTAAAAATAGATTTGGAGTCACTACCTAACTAGAGTTAGGAAAAAGAGAAATCATAATCAATTGGATAGATTGATTATGATTTGGTTACCGGTCTTTGATTTCAATTTTGAATAAAAAACTATAGGGTTTCGAATTCAGAGGTTAACTTATTAAACCCTAACGGGTATTATTATTTATTTTCCAAAATTAGGATTATTCTTCTAATTGTAATATTTTTAAAGACAAAATAAAAATAACCTAAAGAAAAAAAAGATCCTAAATTTCTATAGATTTTATCATTACTCTGAAAGTACTTATGTATCTGCTAAAAGGGATCAAACTCTTATACTTTCTTCCAAAATACTTTAGTGTGTTAGTTGATTTTAATTTTGAAAACCGATCAGGTTTACGTGGTTACTGATTTAGTTGATTCAAACAAATTTAAGAGAATCCTAACTTGTGAGTGATCAAAAGACTTAGAAAACGCTATAATCTTATTTTAAGAAGTTTCTTTTTTGTTGATTTTTATTTCTAAAAAATAATTTTCTATATGATGATTTCTAAAAAAACCTAATCTAGAAAAAAAATCCTAAGCTAATATATATATATATATGTATGTATATTCATACCTATATTTTTACTGTTAACAACAACTTATTTGAATAAATTAATAAAACTATGTAATATACTTAATATATAAAAACTAATATTAAAAGTCTCCTAACTAACATATATATACTATTAAATAATTATGGAACTAAAACATAATAATAATAATAATAAAATAATAAATAAAATAAAAAATCTAGCAACCGAACCTGATTGTTGTTCCTGTTGTGTATGACTGCAGCATCAAAATTGATGTTATCTTGAGTTGGTGTCAGGTTGCTATTAGCGTCGATTGCTTGCGAGCATCGATTGCTTGCTACATCGGTTGCTTACTGCAATGGTTGATGCTGATCAAGGTGTTGCAGTGATCTATGCAACTGCCGTCGCGACTGGGCTCGGCATGGACAAAGCAACGGTTGTGGTTGATTGCGTGACAGCGTGGGTTGTGCTTGTAACGATGGCTGAACTATAGTTGTAGACTTGGCTTCCGAACAGTACAGTAGTCATGGGCGTTAGAGTGCCGACCGTGGATTGTTGTTGAAGATGATGCTGTTCGATGGGGCTGTTTGACGTCGAGAGAGAAGGAGTGCTGTGGTTGACATTGGAGTTGGAGTCGATTTTGTAACGGCGGTAGTGGGAGTTGATTTTTGTATATTGGGATTTTAGTTGTGGAAAGATAGCAACGCTCAATTGCTGTTGTGGAGTGTAGTGCAATTCGGATGTTGCTATTCAATGGGGCTTGTGTACTGGGTCCGTATGTTAAGTCAATGCAGTAGACGTTCATTATTGGCTCAATTGGTGAGGTTAGGGCTTGCTGATTCGTAGACAGACGTCGTGGAGTATTCGGTCAAATGTGCTAACTGAAATTGGTCGATGGAGTTTTGGGCATGAGCGGTTGTAGGATCTGGTTGCATGTAGGGGTTAGTTTCTTGTTGATGGATATGCGTCAAGGACTATCTTTAGTTTGGTTAATGAAGGTTTTTCAGTTTATTTCGAGAGTATGTGATTGTATCCTTCTTTTACACCATGCACTTTGTATTTGTAAAGTCTAAAACGAATTATATCGAATTGAATCGAATTATTTATATCAATTTCAATTTGATTTGATAAAAATTAAATTAGATCCGAATCATTTATATTAATTCAAATCTAATTTAATAAAAATGAAACTAGATTTAAATCTTTTGTAAAGTCTAAAACGAATTATATCGAATCGAATCATTTATATCAATTTCAATTTGATTTGATAAAAATTAAATTAGATTCGAATTATTTATATTAATTCAAATCTAATTTAATAAAAATGAAACTAGATTTAAATCTTTTATAATGATTCAAATCCAATCCAATTAGATTCAAAATATTTAGTTAGATGTGGATCCCGTGCGCCCAACTCACTTTTTGTAAAAAATAAAAAGATAGATATAAAAAACACATAAGTGCCTAATGGGATTTGAACTTATGACTTCAAACTAACTTCGATTCAGTACTGAAATATTTTGTCTGTTAGGCCGTTGGCTTGTATCTTGATTTTTCAATACAATTAAATTGTACATAAACTACATGACTCTAAAATAATTATTTGAACTAAACTAAAACTAAGACTATTGACCGTAAAATAATTTACTTTCTATAAAATCTAAAAATCTTTATAATTTTTCCTTTTCTCATTTTTTCTTTTTATATTTTTATCATTTTTCAATTTTTATTATTTTTGAGTTAAGGCCCTGTTTCTTTAAAAACTATAACTATAACTATAACTATAACTATAACTATAACTACTATAGGCAAAAATCGAGTATCTACGTTACATTACCTATTTAATTTGTGCAATTAAATTTATATAACTTACAGTGAAGGGAAAAAAAAGAAGAGGAGAAAAATGAGTTTCGAGTTTAAGAACCGAGTTTCCAAATGAGCTTGTTGAGTGAGTTGTAGGTAACAAACTTAAAACCTTATAAGGTTTTTAGCAAGTTTCTGGACACACTACAAGTAACGGGATGGGTACTAAGATTGCCAAACCCATCCCAAACCTGTTTCGGTTACATCTTTATTTGCAACTCAATCCTCTAACACTCATGTGTGTTGATCATGTGAGCTAATCCTCATTCTAACTTCCTTTCTTCATTCAACCATCACATGTAAATAACAAAGATATGGGCTAACAAGAGAGGTTTTTTAAGCCCAAAAAACAAGTCTGAAGTTTTAAAACGGGTGAAACAAATCTTATTTTAGGAGGAGAATTAGACACACATCTACATATTTACTAGTGATTTGATTTTAATAACAAACTTAAGGTAAAAAAAATTATTATAAGAAGTACTTACACTTCTTGAAGCATCCACAAATTTTATTTAAACAAAAATAATTATATATGTTAATGAAATATATATATATAAAGAGAGAGAGAGAGAGAGAGAGAGAGAGAGAGAGAGAACCATAATTATATATGCATCTACATAAGTTATGTCTAATACATTAGTAAAAATAATTTCAACTTTCAAGTAAAATGAATGGAAATTAATTTATATGACCTAAAATAGGAAAGTCGAAAATAATAATAAATCTCAATAAGACAACTATTAATAATAATATGTTAGTCACGTTTAAGCATTATCATAAGATGGGGATAGTGTCGACACCTCATCTTTGCTGCTTTATTTTAGTAGTTTTATTGAACTAGAAAAATAAAAATAAAAAAAATAATAATAAATAGAAGATAATAAATAAATAAAATAATAAAAAATAAAATAAAGATAATTAAAAATAAAAAATTAACAAAAAGAAGGAAAAATAAAATATAAAGCATCAAATTGAGTCAATTGAGTCCATTCGTATCAAGTCGAGTCATACCAAGTTCAGTCAAATCAAATCGTATCAAGTCAAGTCGAGTCGAATTGTTTAGGATCAAATCGGATAATGGTGAGTACTCAATTTAATAAATTTTAAGTCATTGAAGGATCATGTTTCATTAAAATATTTTAGTCCAGTTTGATATAAAGTGGATTTTTTATCTAAGTTATATTAGACTAAAATAAACTTAGGATTTATTAAATGGGTTATTAGGCGAAATTAAGTTGGACTGAGTCGGGCTTGGAAAATAGAAAGCCCAAATCAAAATAGGGTTTCTAGAAGCTACGTTAAATCTTCAAAAAAAAAAAAAAAAAAAACCCTATATCATATGTTTCATATCTAAGTTTATTATCATATCTTTAGATATGAAAGTTTCAGTCATAGGTATTATAAATAAGAATTCGGTGGTGGACTTAAAAAGGTTTTTCTCACAATCGTTACACCCACACATCATAACCTAATCTTCACATTCAATCAAATAACCAGCCTTACTTCACAATTCAACACAAACATACAAGCCATACGTTGACAGCCCTGATCCCTTGCACTGACCATAACACTAAACACCTACGCTGATCAACACGTTTGATACCTATACAGATCACAACACGCTTGACAAAATTAACTGTTTGTTCACTTGCTCATTGCACTCAAATGCTCACATACACTCAGTTGTACACAAGCCCACATGATCACACCTGACACAACACACATTGGCTTCCCTCTCTCATTGACCCTCACAATCTGTACGTCCTCAAGATGCACATGCCACGAATGCCCACACAACAAGCCATTGATAGCCCCTGACACATACAAGCTTACGCACATAAATCCCATAACGCATCCATGTTGCCATTGATTGAGCATGTCCCCTAACCAAAACAACTCATCGACACAACACATCCATGTGCCCCTCACTCACGTTGATCGAACACAGCACATCCACACGTTGTCCTACTCACACGAACCAAACATAAACACTCTCATGCCCCTCACTCATGCATGGACATGCTTGCACGACACACACTTTCACGTCCTCTCACTCATTCACTGACTCGAGCACATACGAAGTTCGTAAATGAAATCACACTCAAGCACACGCGAGTCACATATACACGCATAAGCCACTTTGACATGTAATTCACTGTCGAGCATGACGCACGTTGCTTACCGTATACGATCAACACGATGACGATTACGTTCAACTCGATTGGTTTAGGTAAATTATTTTCTTTATTTGATTAATTAATATTTTTTAGTTAATTTAATTATCTTTTATTAATTTGATTTTTTTAGAGTAGTTTTTTTATTATTGTTATTATTATTTTTATTATCATATCGTTCGGTATTTTTTAGATAATTTGAATAAAATTAGTTAGTTTAAAATTGTATTTTCTTTTAAAAAATTACTTATCTTTTCTTCAAGAAGATATGTATTGAGATACATATCTTGTATTTTGGATTTAGAAAAAATACGTATCTAGACACGTATCTTAACATATATTCATACATATCTTAGTAGATTTTGCAATTAGAATTTAAAAAAGATATATATCTAAAATGTATCTTAGTGGATCTTATACATAAGATTTAAAAAAGATATATTTTGACATGAAGTGAATTTAAAAAAAAATAAAAAATCTTAACAAAGTTTTTAAAAAAGATTTAGTTAGTTAGGGTTTTCTTGAATTTTTGAAATTAGATTTTTAGTTTTTTTTTTAATAAATAGTTAAATAAATGTAAATTTGGCTTGATTTTCAAAAAATAAAGAATAAAAGAAATCCACCCACTAAATATTTTAGAAAAAAAAAAGAACTATGTTAGTTTGATTCCAACTAGCGGGTACGTAGGTACCTTTGAAGCAACTATCTAAAAAGTAAAAAAAAAAATTCCTTTTTCTTGAAAATTCGTAATAAAAAATTTGCTTTAGTTATCTTTTGCATATTTGTATATATTTTAGTATTTGTATATATCTTTTGCATATTTGTATATATATCTTTTGTAACTTAGTCTTAATAGGTTAGCTCCCGAACTTAATTTTTTTGGTTATTTTTCTAAAAATTATTTTCTTAGAAAAATACGTGGATTAGTAGCCAAATTAAGGTTTTCCCATCCCGAAACCCTAATTTCATTTTTTACCAATTGAATTGATTGATTACTCTAATTTTTAATATTTTTTTGGACAAATATTTCTCTAATTTAATGTCGAATAATTTATATATTAAGCGGGCTGGGTATAATATAGATTAAATTAAAAAAAAAAAACCAAAATAAGACTCGACAGAATTAACAACTCTACTAAGAATGCTTAGTGGGCTAATAATATAAAAGTAAACAAAAATTAATTAATGGGCTTAATTTTTCTTTTCGTTTTTTATGTATATATTGTAATATAGTTGTATTAACTAGTTGTTTAGTAATGCAGAACCTAAAAACAAAAAAAAAAAATTGGTCTAATGGGCTCTATTAGGGAATTAGGGGGGTTCTTTTTTTTATTACCACTCATTTTCATATTTAGATGTAATTAAACTTGGATCACCTTAGGAATTTAAGATAAGCCGCAATTGTGTAACCCTTAGGTCGCTAGGGTCTTTACCCCTACTTGGCGATGATAAGCAAGCCCACTCGGTTTTTCTCCAAAAAGCCTTGAAGCTATAAAGCCTGAGACTAGTGGACCCTACTCTCCTGCATCACTCTTTTAGAAAAAGTGGTAGTTATTTTTAAATTATAGAAAAAGCCCGATTAATCTATGATCGGTTTGGCTTTCTTTTTAAAAAAAGGGGAAATTAAAAAAACCAGTAACTCTTATAGATAAGTATTCGCGAGCTTCATTTTTTTTTAAGATCCTATTTTGGACCTACTTATATATAAGGATACTCTTTAACCACGGATTCATAATACTTCCTATAATTTATTAATTATTGGTTCCTATTACAATATATGCGTATGTAGCATATTGCATTTTTTTTTATATATATTTGATTTTTTTTATGCTCATTTCTATGTAATTATTTTATTTCTTGTATTATATGTGTTTTATTTTTATCGTCTCTTGGTGAGTATTTTTTTTATGCTCGTTTCTATGTAATTATTTTATTTTTTGTATTATATGTGTTTTATTTTTATCATCTCTTGGTGAGTAAAAGGCAATGTAATTTAATTTTTTTTTTTTTTGAAAAAGCTACAAAATTATTAATATCATACCCATTGTAAATTTAGTGGTCTCATTGTAAATAATTGTAATCATTTCATGTTTTGTATAATATAGTTATGGAAAGTTAAGGTAGTGTCAGTCTCAAGCCTGTCCATGAGGTCCAGCTAGATAAGTACTTTTTCCTTAAGACTATTTTGAAAGATTGGTTAAATCAGCTTCTACCTACCAAGTAAAATCACATTCGCAAGAAGATTAAGCCAATCATATCCCTCATGCGAGTCCAGCTCAATTGGCATCTAATTCATATAAGATTTGAGTTTTTTTTTTTTTTCGAAAGATTAGTTAGGAGTTTTTTCTTTCCCTTTTAGTCTGTTGTATAGAGTGGATTTTATGTTTATTAATAAATTTGCAATTTCATTAAATGAAAACCATTATTGACTGTGTAGTCTCTTGCACATTTTTTTTCTTGATACTTGCCTTTTAAATAAAAAAATGAAATAAAAAAGGTAAAAAAAACAAAAGCAAACAAAAAAGGAACAAATGAAAAAAAAAATTTAGTTCATAAAGATGTCTAAAAATTAGGTTTTCATTTAGGATTTTGAAGATAGCACTTAAGTAAGCAAAGTTAATTGGAAGCTCGATATTCACTCGTTCTAAAGCAAGAACGTCAACTCAAGGTACCGAAAACATTAGTCAAACCAAGCCCGACTTGAGAATCGTAACCCTAGAAGAAAATATGAACAAGATAGCCGAACAGATCTAAGCTCTTACTCAAACTATTGGAATTCTCAACAACAAACATGAATCTCAAGTCAACCCGAATTGGAATGTAAAAATGACCCCTCCCCTTGAATTGGAAGATGAAGAATCGGTTCTCAATGCTGAGATATGGAAGAAGGAGATTGAGGAAAAACATTAAGAGATGAAAAAGAAGTTTATGCAAAAGTTGATCGAAAAGATGAAAACCCTAGAAATAATTAATAGGTTTGAGCAGATGGGGATGATCAACTTACTAACATATGAAGATGATGATTTCCCAAAAAGATTTAAGGTGCTGGAATTCAAGAAATACAATAGGACCGACTCTCCGAAGCTCTACATTAGGTTGTACATAAAAAAAATGAGGAAATACATGAAGTATAACATTGTGATGGTCTAGACCTTTTAAGATAGTTTGATTGGGCTCGCCATAACTTGGTATGCCTAATTGGACTTGAATGAAATCAATAGTTGAGATAAGTTAGCACTGGCTTTCTATAACTAGTATAAGTTCAACATCAAAGTAACCCCATCCATGTAGGATTTGAATAATCTATGAAAGAAGGCTAACAGAAGCTTTAAGGAGCATGCTTAGAGATGGAGGGCCATGGTAGCTAGGATGACTCTATCCTTAACAAAAAAAGATTTGACTTTCACTTTTATCAACACTCTTGGAAGCCCATATTACCAACATCTGGTAAGACACCCTGCCTCTAACTTTGTAGAAATTGTAGCCTTAGGATGTCGAATTGAGGAAGCTATCGCTACTAGAAGGCTTCCTAATCCTGAAGCAGTTGAGAAGAAGACGCCTCTCATGAGATTTTCCAACAAAGCCAAAGAAGCTACTATAAGTGCTATCAATACTGGCAACCTTGTTAGAACTACAGCCTTAGTAGCTATGATAGGACAAGAGGATCTAATCCCCATTGAATCTGAGTCAGAATAACCTCCCGCAAAGGAGATAGTTTACTCATATTCTCATTCCTTTAAACTAAGTTCTTTCATGACTAAGGATAGAGAATCTTTTAACATTCAAAATATCGAGGGAGGGACAAAGGCCAAGAGACTATAACCTGGAGCTTCGTTACAATTATCATTTAGGGTAAGTGGAGCATTCTACAAACCAATGTTGGAGACTTAGACATAAAATCTAAGATCTTATTAATGCAAAGTTGGTGCAATTAGATTTCATTCAGACTCCTGTTCCCAACGTGGGTAACAATCCTCTACTAGATCATGGACGTTCAATCAACATGATCATCGCTGAAGTGTTTAAATTAGAAATTGATCTAAATAATCTCCCCATCACTATTGAGGAGGTAGCTTCGAATTTGAGGAAGGTCGGATACTTGCAGAATATGAATCTCAGAGATAGAACCCATACTAGACTGGCAATATACCAATTGTTGAAGGATGGGAAGATAAAGAAAGCTAACATTATAGCTATGACAATTCCAAAACCATGAAAGAGAATTACTCAGAAGGAGCTTAGAGAAAGTATGAAGCTAAAGATTAGACGGTTGATACTCTACGAGAGCTGTTGGGAAGGTTTAAGTATTTGGTCGATTACGCCAATTCACCCACCATATATGCTGACGAACTACCCACTAGATGGGGTCCTAAATTTGAAGAAGAAGACAAGCTTATTGCAGAAGCCAATAAGACAACTGAGATGGTTGAGATAATTAGACATGGGCTTAAGCCATTAGTTTTTGAGTACTACAAAGGGAATGAGAAGGTTGAAGAATTAGGTAAGCCTAAGAAAATTGCTTTTAATGTCCCTATAGCTCTAAAGAATTACAAAGCAGCCTCTGTGGATTACTAAATAGTGAATCAAACAACCGGGTCCTCATTACCTATGACCAGTGGGCTTATGTGCTTGAGACGAGTTTATGACTAGAACGAGGAGGCCAAAAGGAAGATTACTATAGAAGAGGCTTCTCGAAAGACCTTTGAGGATACGAATGAGAAAGATCAAAATGATGCCAAGAAGATAGTAAAAGCTAGTGAATATAAGATTATGGATCAGCTAGCTAAAGTAACCACCCAAATTTCCCTAATAGGAATACTGTTGTCATCAGACACTCACTGAGAAGCTTTAATCAAAATTTTGAAGGATGTCAAAGTACCTAAAGAGATTTCCATTGAGAAGCTAAGATTGGTGGTTAATTCAATTTTTGCAATGGATCAGATTTCATTCTCACCAAATGAGCTAGATGAAGAAGAAGATCGACATACAAAGCCCCTTTTTATAGGGGTCAAGTGTGCAGGGAAAGTGGTTGCTTAGGTATTGATAAATAATGGGTCTTCATTGAATGTGCATCTACTGGTGACACTAAATTTACTTAGAGTAGATTTGGCTGAGATAAAGCCTAGTTCGATTTTAGTAAGGGCTCTTGATGGATTAAAGAGGGAGATACTTAGAGAAATTAGGTTACAAGTCGAGATCGGTCCACAGATGTTTAATATTCCATTTCAAGTCCTGGATATACCTTAAACTTTCAATCTTCTGTTAGGAAGGCCATAGATTTACTCAGTAGGGGCAATTTCCTCTAATCTACATCAGAAGGTGAAATTCATAGCAAAGGGGCAATTGGTTACTATTCTCGAGAAGCAAGATTATGAGATTTACAAAGAGATGACTATTCCATATACTGAGAATGAAGAATTGGAAGAACTAAGATTGCAGATTTTTTATGAGGTTAGCATGATTAAAGAGTTAAGATAGGGGGTAAGGGGTTAATCGAAACAAGCAGAAGATTGGAATATTCAGGCTTAGATATGAGCCTATTTAAGAGGAGATCCAAGAAATGAAAACCAAAACCAGAGGCAAGAGAAGAGATTATTTGTACCATGCTCATATGGACTTTCCAGACATCCATCAAACATTCCCAGTACTAGCTGGTGTTCAAGAACCCGAAGTAGCCGATTTATCCAAAGCTTTGGCTCAACAATGCAACATCAGTCCAGTTGAGAAGGAAGATATTAGCATCTCAGTTTCCTTATGCAATTGGTTTTCCATTTCCATTAATAGATCTCTTTAGAAAAGCAATATTAAGTCAATGAGGAGCATTCGATTTCAATAATTAGTCCGATTAGTTAAGCCCTTTTCTTTTAGACAATTTGAATTCATTCAATAAAATTAGTTCCTTTCTTTCTTTCAATTCTTCCTTGTTATTTATTTGTTATCCTTTTTCCTTTTTCCTTTACTCTTTAGATTCAATAAAAATGATGAACATAATGGATATCCCGTGCCTATAAATGATAAAAGTACCAATATCACCTTCGGGCCTGCTGGGTCTAATATCGGATTTGATATTGAGACTCCAAGCGAAATATAAGAGAGTCAGCATTGATTTGAACAAGGTAGAGTCATTATTGATGAACCGATAGTTGTGATTAATTTGGGGACACAAGAGAACCCGCAAAACTTGAAAATTGGCAATAATCTAGTAGATAATCAGAAACAGGAGTTGTCACAATTATTATTAGAATACTTAGACATATTCGCTTAGTCTTATGAAGACAAGCCCGGTTTAGATCCATCAATTGTAGTTCACAAGCTGCTAACAAGTGAAGATATTAAACCAAAAAGGCAAAACCTTAGGCTGTTTAGGTTAGATATACTCCTTAAAATAATAGAAAATGTGAAGAAATTATTAGAGGTTGGATTTATAGAAGTATCGGATTACCCTAAGTGGGTAGCCAATGTGGTGCCAATGCTAAAGAAAAATGGGAAATTTAGGGTATGTGTAGACTTTCGTAATTCAAACCAGGCGACACCAAAGGATAATTTTCCTTTACCATGCATTGACATATTGGTTGACAACATGGCTAAAAATCATCTTTTCTTGTTCATGGATGGTTTCTCGGGATATAATCAGATCAAGATGGTAGGAGAAAATAAAATCAAAACCACTTTCGTTACCATTTGGGGAACATTTTGTTATCACATGATGCTTTTTAAGTTGAAGAATGCTGGGGTAACTTATTAGTGTGCTATGGTTGCCTTGTTTCACGATATGATGCATCGAGAGATTGAAGTTTGATACGAGGCAAGCGCACCTATCAATTTTAATATAGCAGATGTGAGTCCGAGTCGATCCCTCAGAGATTTTGAGTACTAATATTAACTTTAGCTTTATTATCTAACCGGAAAATTGTGATGAGTTGAATGAATTAAAAATACTGAAATTAACAACTAAACTACTTATGAGACTTAATTACGCAAATTAGAAAGCAATAAAACTATTAACGACTTCAAGTGTGCAATAATGAATTTAGGAATTATTTCCCCTAGTGTTTAACATGTAACCTTTTAAAATATATTCAATTCAATTTCTATAATTCTTGACCGGAGGGATTCACAATTAAAGCTAATATCTTTCTCAAGCATATTAACCCTAATCCTAAATTATTTACCGGAATCTCTTCACTTAGTAATATAACTTAGAATTGCATTAATGTTTAATGAATTCCCACACAAACAATCAACTTTCCGGAAGAATCATGTATCTTATCTCTAAGTATACATGTAGTTCTCTTCAATTATGCTAAGATCTAATTACACATGCAATTTCTCAATCAACATGCATAATATCATATATTGATACTCTAGAATTATCAATCTATAACTAAACGACATAATTGAATCAAGAAAAGATAGAAACTTTCTTGAAATTATAATTCAATCCAAGGGTTACATGAAACCCTAGGTTCCATAATCCTAAATACTTGAATTCTAAGCTATCATAATGAATCTAAAAACGAGATTTATCAAAAACATGAAATAAAGCATGAAAACCCCTCTTGATTTGATGAACAATCTCTAATCTTGAAATCGATGTCGTTATCGCTTCTTGATGTTGTTTCTCCTTAAGTCTCTTCTTGTCTCTTGTCTCTTGTCTCTCTTTGTTTCTGTAATGTCTCTCCCTTTTGAACCCTAAGATCTCCTTATATATGTGTATTACACGGATTTTATTTTCGTCACCAGACACGACCTGAGACATGGCCGTGTCCCCAGGTCGTGTAACTTTCTGCACTAAGGCAAAATTTCTGCACAACTTCAAAATTTCATAACTTCTTCGTTTGAACTCGGAATTGAGTGAAACTTGATTCCTTTTCTTTTTTTTCGAGCCTAGAATGCGTTTAAACCCTGAAATCAACATTTTACTCAATTAAGTATCATTTTCTTTAAAGAAAACCAAAAATGTAAGGGAAATGCTATAAAATCACCATATGAAATATGTTTAAAATCAGAGTTATCAAAGTTTATGTAGATGATATGATTGCTAAATCCAAGAAAGGTAAGAATCATGTTGATATTTTGTGTAAGCTATTTGAGCGGTTGAGAAAATTTTAATTGAAATTGAACATCGAAAAGTGCACCTTTGGAGTAACCTTGGGTAAATTGTTGGGTTTCGTAGTTAGTGGAAAAGGAATCGAAGTGGACCTAAATAAAGTCAAGGAAATCTAAACATGCTCATGCTAAAGACTGTAAAAGAAGTTTTAGGACTATTCAAGAGGTTAAATTATATTGCTTGGTTTGTATCACAACTAACCAATAAATATAAGCTGTTATTCAAACTTTTGAAGAAGAATGTAGTGATAAAATGGGATGAAGAATGTGAGCAAGCATTTGCTGAAATCAAGGAGTACCTTATGAATCCTCTGGTACTGGTCACTCATACACTAGGAAGGCCATTGATTCTCTACTTAACGATTCTTCCTTAATCGATGGGATGCGTGTTGGGGTAAAAAAATGAAACAGGTAGAAAAGAGCATCTTATATATTACTTGAGTAAGAAATTTACAGAAGGTGAATAGAAATACTCAAAAGTGGAAAGAACGTGTTATGGTATGGGTGATGCATAAGCTCAGGCAGTATAATCTTTATTACTTAATGGAATTGTTAACAAAACATGACCCGTTGAGGTATTTAGTAGAAAAGCCAGCATTGATCGAGAGAATATCGAAGTGGTAGATGTTTCTATTTGAGTTTGATATCAAGTACGTAAGTCAAAGTTCAATCAAGGGGCAGGCAGTGGCTGATCGATTGTCCAAATACCCATTAGAAGATGAAGATGATGGTTTGAAAGCTCAATTTCTTAATGAAAATGTGATGGTGGCGAATGAATTAAGAAGTGAAATACCAGAATAAAGAATGTATTTATGATGGAGCAACCAATGTGTTTGGATGTGGGATAGGAGCAATACTAGTATCACCTGAAGGTAATCATTTCCCCATGATAGCAAGGATAGCATTTCCATATACAAACAACATAGCAGAATATGAAGCTTGCATTTTGAGGCTCAAAATGGCATTAGATATGAGAATACAAAGGCTTGAAGTGTATTGAGATTCTTCCCTTATAATTCTCCAGATCTTGGGAGAATATAAGACAAAAGATGAAAAGTTGATACGTTATCACGAGCATTTAAGTAAGTTGATTGAAAGATTCCATGAAATTTTATTCACTTATATTCTAAGAACCATAAATCAATTTGCTAATGCATTGGCTGCATTAGAGTTAATGAAGATTGAGGTGGAGAAAAAACTAACTTTTTGCCTAACTGTTGAAGAGAAGGAATCAAAGAAACCTTGGTATTATGATATCAAAAAGTTACTTCAAACGGGTGAATTCCTTAATGAGGCTGATAGAAAAGATAGAAAAGCTTTAAGGAAATTGGCTACTCATTTCTTGTTAAGTGAAGCTATGTTATACAAAAGATTATCAAATGCAACATTGCTAAGGTGTATGGATAAAGAAAAAGCCGAGAAATTAATGAAAGAAATGCATAAAGGAGTTTGTGGTTTTCATATGAATGGATACATATTGGCCAAGAAAATCATGAGGATGGGATATTTTTTGCTAACGATGGAATCAGATAGTATCAGGCACGTAAGATACTGTCACCTATGTCAAATATATGCTAACAAAATCAATGCTCCTCCCCAAGAATTACTTGTGTTATTGGCTCTCTCTCAATGTCGAGAATGGATATGATTGGTCCAATTTCGTCAACAGCTTCAAATGAGCACAAATTCATTTTGGTCACGATTTACTATTTTATTAAGTAGGTGGAAGCAGCATCATATGCCACGATGACCAAAGGAGTAGTAGTCAAGTTTTTGAAAAGAGACATTATTGCAAGATACGGTGCGCTTGAACCTAGTATTACAGATAATGGGTCAAATTTGAACAATAAGTTGATGATTGAAGTGTGCAACCAATTTAAGATCACTCACAAAAACTTGACTCCATATTGACCTCAAATGAATGGGGTAGTTGGAGCCGTTAATAATAATATCAAGAGAATCATTGAGAAGATGACGATCACTTATAGAGACTAGCATGAGATGTTTCGCTTCGCTCTTATGGCTTATAGAACCTCAATTAGAACCTTTACAGGTGCAACACCTTATTCATTGGTATATGGAATTGAAGTGGTACTACAGTGGAAGTAGAAATACTTTCGTTTCGAGTATTGGTAAAAATTTAGCTTGATGAAGTAGAGTGGATGAAGAAGCAAGTGGAGTATTTGAACCTACTAGATGAGAGGAGGCTTATAACGATATGCATGGTTAGTGCTACTAATAGAGGATGATTTGAGCTTTTAACAAGAAAGTACGCTCGAGGTACTTCAAGGAAGGAGACTTAGTGTTAAAGAAAGTATTACCAAATGCAAAAAACCTTAGGGGCAAGTTTGCTCCAAATTATGATGGCCCTTATGTGATGAAAAGGACATTATCAAGAGGTACATTAGTGTTGATAGAAATGGATGGTCCGAAATTAAGGGTAGCTACGAATTCAGATACAGTTAAGTTGTATTATTCATGAAAACTGAGTTCAATAAAGATTTCAATTTTTCTTGAGAATTGTTTGTGGTTAATCTTTCATCGTTTATAAGTAAAGTTGATATCTATTAATGTTCTCGAATTCGAATGGTTATTGACCGACAAGCGCTTCACCAATAAATCCTTATATGTCATGTCTCTTAGCCTTATATGCTTAAATACCTAACACTTACCAAGGATTTGACTCACTAAATAAATTGAAATCAAATGTTCTTAATGATTTAATCTTGTTTCTTTCGAAAAGAGATTTATTTTCCACAAATCAAAGAGAGGTGGAAATTAAGACTTGGAGACAACAAAGGAAGAATCAAGGCCTGAGCATGGTATAATTAAGCAAAAGGTTTCAATCATGAAGAAGATCTCATTCTAGGTTTAAAAATAAAAAAGGAAAGAAAAGAAAAAAAAAAGAAAAAAGAAAAAAAAAAAGGAAAAGAAGTAAGCACTATACTTTGATGATATTCTACGATTAGAATGAGTGAATATCGGGAGTCAACATGAGGTAGGCCGATTAATTGCTATTTGCAAAATTCTCTATTCCTAGGTAAAATGATCTTAAAAGTCCTTGAAAGAGAATTTTAGGAGAACTAAAACAAGTTTTTGAAATCTCAAAGAGATCTATCCTCTTTGAATTATCCACCAAATCAAAAGAAATCTTTAATAGATCTATCATCTTCGGATTATCCACCAAACTAAAATAAATCTCGAGGAAATCTATTCTCTTTGGATTATCCACCAAAACAAAACAAATCTCAAAAAGATTTATCCTCTTTGGATTATTTACCAAACTAAAACAAGTTTTTTATTTTTGAAATCTCGAAAAGATTTATTCTCCTCTAATTATTCACCAAACCAAAACAAATTTCGAAGAGATCTATCTTCTTCAAATTATTCACCAAATAACAAAAGAAATCCCGAAGAGATCTATCCTCTTCAGATTATCTGTTGAACCAAAGCAAGTTAATTTGATCCCTAGTGGTTTTTGCCCTACCCTTTCAAGATAGGCTCCCTTAAATTTTTTACCCTATCCTTCCAAGATAGGCACCCCAATTTCTTTACCCTATCCCTTCAAAATAGGCCCTCTAACATTAGCCCTATTCCCTACCTCGTCCTTTCAAGAAGAGTTTCCCATTCCTTTGCCCCGTCTTTTCAAGACAGGTTGTTATCCTTTACATCAACCTTTCAAATCGATATCTTTCATCAAGATAAAACATAGCTTAACTGATCAGCTCAAAGTAGAATTTAGCAAAAATAAGTATCTCTTTTATCTTTGTAGCGAAGTTTTAATTGAACTTTGCTACAACTAAAAAAAGGAGCAATTGTAGACACCTTATTTTTATCATTTTATTTTAGTAGTTTTATTGAGCCAAAAATAATAAAAATATAAAAAAAGGTAATAAAAAATAGAAGATGAAAAAATAAAAAAAACGAAAATAATAAAAAATAAAATGAAGATAAATAAAAATAAAAATAGAAGGAAAAATAAAAAATAAAGTGTCAAATCGAGTCGTGTCAAGTCAAGTCGTATTGAGTCAAGTTCAATTGAGTCGAGTCGAGTCATTTAGGATTGGATCAAATAATGGTGAATGCTCAATTTAATAAATTTTAAGTCGTTGAAAGATCATGCTTCATTAAAATATTTTAGTCTAGTTCGATATAAAGTGTATTTTTTTATCTAATTTACATTAAGCCAAAATAAACTTAGGATTTATTAAATAGGTTATTGGGCTTAATTAAGTTTGACTGAGTCGAGCCCAAAAAATAGAAAGCCCAAATCAAAATAGGGTTTTTAGAAGCTAGATCAAATCTTCAAAAAAAAAAAAAAATCTAAATCACATCTTTTGTATTTAAGTTTATTATCATATCTTTAGATATGTAAGATTCAGTCATAGGTATTATAAATAAGAATTCGGTGATGAACTTAAAAAGATTTTTCTCACAATCCTTATACCTATATGTCACAACCCTATCTCCACATTTAATCGAACAACCAGCCCCACTTTACAATTCAACACAAATACACAAGCTACACACCGATAGCCCCGATCCCCTGTACTAACCACAACGCTAAACACCTACGCTGATCAACACGTTCCACGCCTATATAGATCACAACACACCTAGCATAATTAACTGCACGTTCACTCGCTTACTGTACTCATATGCTCATATACACTCGGTTACACACAAGCCCACACAATCACACCTAACACAACACACACTAGCTTCCTTCTCTCATTGCCCCTCACAATCTATATGTCCTCAAGACACATACGCTATGAATGCCTACACAACAAGCCGTCGATAGCCCCTAACACACACAAGCTTGAACACATAAATCCCATAACCCATCCATGTCGCCACTAATTGAGCATATTGCCTAACCGAAACAACTCACCAACACAACACATCCACACGCCCCTCACTCACGCCGATAGAACACAACACATCCATACACTATCCTACTCACGCAAACCCAACACAAACACTCTCATGCCCCTCACTTACGCACGAACACGCCTGTACGATATGTACTTTCATGTCCTCTCACTCACTTACTAACATGAGCACACACGAAGTCCACAAACAAAATCATACTTGAGCATACACGAAGTCTACACACAAAATCACATGTGAGTCACATATACGTGCACAAGCCACTTCGACATGCGATTCATCGCCAAGCATGATGCACGCCACACACCATACACAATCAATATGATGCCAATCACGCGTGACTCGATTAGTTTAGGTAAATTATTTTCTTTATTTGATTAATTTTTTTTTAGTTAATTTAATTATCTTTTATTAATTTGATTTTTTTAGTGTAGTTTTTTTTTTATTATTGTTATTATTATTTTTATTATCATATTGTTAGGTATTTTTTAACTAATTTGAATAAAATTAGTTAGTTGAAAATTGTATTTAAAAAAAAAATCGTATATCTTCTCTTTAAGAAAATACGTATTGAGATATATATCTTGTATTTAAGATTTAGAAAAGATACGTATCTAGATACGTATTTTGCAGTTAAGATTTAAAAAAGATATATATGAAGATACGTATTTAGATCATATCTTAGTAGATCTTGCAGTTAGGATTTAGAAAAAGATATATATCTAAAACGTATTTTAATGGATCTTATATATAGGATTTAGAAAATATATATTTTAACATGTAATGAATTTTTAAAAATAAAAAAAAAAATCTTAATCGAAGTTTTTCAAAATGATTTAGTTAGGGTTTTCTTGGATTCGTGAAATTAAATTTTTAGGTTTTTTTTTTTAAAAAAATGGTTTAATAAATGTAAATATGGCCTGATTTAAAAAAAAAAAAATAAAAGAAATTCACACACTAAATATTTTAGAAAAAAAAAAAGAACTACGTTGGTTTGATTATGACTAGCAAGTACATAAACACTTTCAGGACAATCATCTAAAAAGTAAAATAAAAATTTTTCCTTTTTCTTGAAAATTCTCAATAAAAAATTCATTTTAGTTATCTTTTATATATTTGTATATATTTTAGTATTTTTTAGAAAAATATAAAAAATAAAGCCTGTTAATTGAGGTTTTTTTTTTTTTTTTTACATAGTGACTTAGTTTTAATAGATTAGCCCTCAAACTCAATTTTTCTCATTATTTTTTTAAAAATTACTTTCTTAGAAAATACATCAATTGATGACCAAATTAGGGTTTTCCTACCCAGAAACCCTTATTTCATTTTTTTAGTAGTTAAATTGTTTGGCGACTCTAATTTTTAATAGTTTTTTTTTTAGAAAAATATTTTCCTAATTTAATATCAAATAATTTATATTAAGCGGGTTGGGCTTAATATAAATTAAATAATGGAAAATTGAAATAGAGCTTGACAAACAAACCTTGAATCCATCCTAAAAATAATAAATATAGTCTTAAGGTCTCTCTTGTTATTTACTCCAATAAAAGACCTTTTACTATAATAAAAGTCATGCTTTAAGGCTATGCCATCCATCCTAAAAATAATAAATATAATCTCAAGGCCTTTCTCATTATTCACTCCAATAAAACACTTTTTAAATAACGTTTGGTTGTGCAAATTTTATGGTACTAGACTGAATAAAAAATTTTATCTATGTTTGGTTTGCAACTTTGCTTAGTGATAGGATGAAAATTGGGCTGATATATTGGATAAAAAACTCAAATTTTGTCAAATCTATACCATGGTACAAAAAAAAATCACTAGATAAGAAAATAAAAATATTTTATATTCTTAAAAATATCCCTCCATGTTATAAAATTAAGTTAATTAATATTATTTTTATTAAATATTACAAAAAATTGTTTATTTTATAATATAAATAATTAATTTTTTAATATAAATTTTATATAATGTATTATGTAAACCAAACATAATATAATGAAATTGTACTATCCAGCCCTCTTTATAATTATGCTATTCAGTTATCTTTATACAGTTAAGTACTTACAATCAAATACTTCCTTACTATAACAAAAGGAACACTCTAAGGCCATGCCATCTAAGTGAGTCATAAAACTCAATATTTTGATTTCAACTACAGTAATTGAAACCTTAAAAATTTGATACTTTAAATCATGAATAGGTTTGATATAATTTTCATTATTCTGACTTCTAAAATGCTTTAAAAAAAAAAAATCTAACCCTAATTTCAATAGAGAAATCCTAAGGGTGGTCACCCATTGCTATTTCTATAAAGCCCCACTTTTCTAAGCATTTACTTAACCTATATTGAAATTCTTGGTGAAAAAAAATAATAAAAAAGAAAGAGAGAAAGAGGAGTGAAACATTACAAAGAAATAAGAAATTAAGTCAGGGAAAGTCATATGGGCATTTAACAAATTCAAGTTTCAAAAGTAAGAATAAGGAGGTAATTATCAATATATTACTACACTTGTTGGTAAGGGTAGATTAGTAAAGTGACAATAACCTAATCTTATATTAGATAGTCATCGAGATTATAATTAATCATTTTCTAGAAAATTCAAGGACTTTCTAGAACTTTTCCCTCCCCCACTCTCTCTCAAGTGGCATGAGCCTTGGATTGTCTAAGGGATTCAAGTTTGCTTCAACCAATCAATTAAGTGTAATATAACGAAGCTAGTGGTGTGGAAGAAGGATCCAATTTGAGAGTTTCATCAATTCAAAAAGCTTCTACTCTATGTATTCAATTGAAGTCTTGATCTATAAGTATAAACTGTAGATTTTGATCATAAGAAAATAGTGAAAAATTAAGAAGTGGATCTAACTTTTAAAGAGATCACACATGGAGCTCCAGAATCAGTAAGTAAGTTGATCTTTTTGTTTAAATTTCTCAAATTAGATTATAGATAGATTTATCAAGTGTAGAGTTGACCTAAGCTTAAGAAAAGTTTTATCCTTGATCTATGTCTTAGTTAGTAGATTTAAAATTCAATTATGATCTAGAGTAGAGATTGTATTGAATTTCGGTTTGCAATTGAAATTGAATGTGAATTGATAATGAAGTATACTTAAAGCGGCATGAACTTTAATGTAGATTTGGATGGTAATTTTAATTCTAAGCGTGTTAATTTAGTAAACTTAGATGGATATGTGTAATACATTCTTAAATAAAGTTAAATTGATGATGATATAGTTGACAAAGTGCCATGAGGATGATATTGGGTATATGGGGTTAGCATGATAGATTTTGTAATTTGAAGTGTAATCTTTGACCTTAAATGGATTATCAATTTGTTAGATGTAATGTTGAATTGATGCTGTTGATGGTTTTCTAATTTGGAACTAAAATTGGACTAGGAATGCTTAAGTCCAAAATAATGAACCCAACGTATATGATGATAAGTCTTATTAATTTGATGAATTATTGTAACACCCCGCTTTCTAGGCGTTTGCTTAAAAATTTCTGAACTTTTAGTGCCTAAAGATGATTTGTTATTACCATCCATGAGTGAGGAATAAGACAAAACCTGCATCCAAATAGACTCTTTTACTCCATAACTATTTACTTTCAAATCATTTCTCATTTAAAATGATAAGCAATAGTATAAGCTTTACAATAATGAGTCATGCTTAAAGTATCATAGTTGTGTACTTCGGTACAATATTATAATTCTTTACAAATACATACTTTCGACTATTGTAACTACATTAAATCCTTTGTAAGGTAACTCTAGCTTCTTTCTTAGAAAGTAGCCTTCATGCATTTAAGTCGTACCTTAGAGTTAGTCATTGTTTCCATAAACTCATCCTTAACCAATATTTTTAAATCTCCTCATCTCTATATTGGGATGCTCTATCTAATTTAACTTTTACTTAAGGATAGGAGAAACTTATCCTCTTAACTATTTTGAGCTAAATGAGAGCAGATAATAAGCAAAACAATACAAACAATATTATAACTCAAGCATTTCATTTGTAAACTGGCGATTCAACTTCACATACACATTAGCCTAGCCAGGTATCTATTACTAGTAATGCAGTATACTATGCTTATGCACATGGCATACATTAGTGCTGATGTCTTATGCCCTTCCAGCTTACTCATCTAGTTAGTCGACATATCTAGACATTTGGATACAGCATGTAAGAACCTAAAGGCAACAAGGAGTTGCTTGGGAGTAAAAGCCCCAATTTTGTTTTTGCCAAATTAGACTACAAAGTGTAGTCAACCAAATCAAACTACAAAGAGTAATTAGGTTACTTGGGCAATGTAGATCTATATGCTTCCAAAACTAAGTTCCTAAAACCATTATTTTTCTTTGATCACTTGGAAACCTCATTTTTAAAAGTCCGACCAGTAGGTCTCTTTTGTGCCGTGTCGTGTTATGTAACAACAATTTAAGTATACTATTTCGTATAATCAACTTTTAAGTTTTATTCGATCTAGTTATTTGAGTCTAGCTTTCAGTTTCTCCCTATTGGAAATCTAATATCATACTTAAGGTTCACTTAAGTAAACACTTAGAAAATTAGGCTAATAATTACTCTCCTTTCCAACTAAGTACAAACATTCATAAACACCAAATCAACATTCCACATAGCAGCATAACAATTCAACTAAGATATGGCTATGATCATTTAAAAACACTACATTAGCGTCCAATAGAGCAGCATAGCAGTTCATCCAAGATATAGCCATATACAGCATCAAACAGCATACAATATTATGAGTAGCACTATGTCTACTCTAAGAATAGGTTAGATTCACTTACTTAGCTAGCGATACATTTCCACACTTGTTATCATAATCTCTTTTCTTCATACTTTCACCTCATAAGAGTAAATACTTCTAGAGTCAATTATAAGTCATGTATATATATATTTTAATTTAATATTCACTTATTAGTTGTTAGCTTGCTTTAGGTTGGTTCTGATTTAGTCTTTGAATTTGAATTTGATTTAGCTTCTGAAATAGCTTTTGAATTACTCTCTGATTCGGCCTAATTCCTAATCAGATACTAGTTAACTTAAATCTTCAGTTTATTAACTAAAATCTCCAATATTACACTTAACTTAGTTGTCTAGGTTTAACTTATACAGAAATACCTAAGTGTAGTAGTTTCCGAATCTAGTTTTGATTTAGGTTCTCATTTGCCTACAATTTCATGTTTACCAATATAATTTTCATTTTTCGAATAAACTAAACTAAGATCATTATAGGTTACTCCAAATACAACTATAACCAAAACTCCTCCATATTGCATTGCCACATACACCAATTTTACCCTTTATCAACTTATTGTGCAAAATATGTATAAATAGTCGAAAAATATACAATGGTTAGAATTTGTACTCCATAAAAGCCACATAATATACATTATATTGAGAAAGTAATGATGATTATATTCTAGTTTTGAAAAATATTAATATAGCATAGTATATAATAAACTTCTATGATACATATTTTGGCTCTATTTTACTAATAAATAGCTAAAAATAGGTAAATGATTGTACTTTCCACCAAAATCACAATATAACATTTATTTTGATGATACTAAACTCTATAAATTAGATCAAGTTGGTTTTGTACACAAATTATATTAAAATCCTTTAATTTAGCATAATTGATAAAACTACCAACAAATATTAAATAATTCATAATAAATAGTAAACATAATATTTTTCAAAAATTATTTTTACAATAGTTTAGTATATTTATAGGAGTGTTATATATAATTTTTCAACCTAAAACAACATTGTTTAATATTTTGAAAAATTCAATAAAAATTCATAATAACAAGGTACATTTTTAAGCAAGTGTCCTAAATCAATGTTATTTTAACAAAATAAAATTATTACATGAAAGTACATATAAAATAACTTAGGGAAACCAAATTTGGTAATTTTCTAAGCTTATTTGATACTTTTAGAAAACAAAACAAGATTGGATGGAAAATAACTTACCCTCTAGCCACTATGGTGTGTTGACCAACCTTCTCTCACCCCCAAAAGCTTAAGTCCAAGGTTATGTAATGTCAGGTATTCGTTTTCTATAAGAACCCTAAGTACCCTATATCCAGTCCGAATTTACATAATAATTTTCTTATTTTTGTTTTGCTTTCTAATCTTAGTTTTTGGGAGAATTCTTGAGATCCTAAATGTGGTAAAGTGTCCAAAGTTTGTTGCAAATACATATTTGTAAGGCTTAAGTCGGTTGGAAAAGGGAAAAGTAAAATCATAAGTGTCATTTGCATAGTTAACCAAGTATGTTGTGTTGGCATTATGTTCGTTTCTAAGGGATAGCTCATAAGATACTTAGTTTACTGATTTCGGAGTGAGCCACACCAATGCCCTGATGTGTCCAAGTGTTTTGCTATTTTTTTATAATTTTTCTTTAATTTATTCTAATTTTAGGCGTGTCTTAGTATATTATATTAATATATTTATATAAGCAATACATATAACGCGTATAACATTATTATATAATTACAATACATGTTATGCAGGTCTCCAAATTGTTTTTATAAGTTAAATAATTTATCTTTAAGGTTTCATATTTATTTAAAACTCAAATTATGAGTTCTCAATAAATATCAAGTAGACCTAATAAAATGGATTATTTCGAAATTGTTATATAAACCTTATTTTGAGAAATCAACCTCACTAGGACTCTTTGTCTAATTTTGTAACCTTATGTTAGAATTTGGCTCAATTCGAACAAAATTGTCCAAATGTCCTAAATCGTTCCGAATGCCCTAAGTTGCATTGATGTCAAATAATTTGGGTACAGTCACATGACTAACTCATATCCTAAGCTTTTTTAATAAACTTATTTTGTTATTTCATTCAGTTATACTTCCTAAATCCTTATGTATAGTAGAAGTGGTTTATCGCTTTGGGTCTCAAGTAGTGAGTTGAAGACCAGGGTCTCATAATTATAAAGTTGATTAAGTTATTGCTTTGGGTAATTGAAGAGTTAGATGATAAAATTGATGAATTGATGCATGTTATGACGTTAATGGCTGAACGGGAGATTCAAAAGAAAAGTATGATCAATTGATGAACTTTCGATAATTATGATGAGTTATCTTCAATTTGATGATTGGAGTTGATTGAAGTATTGGAATTAAGTTTATGACAATTTCCTTAATTTTAAGAAGTTTTAAAAATATAAGGAAAAATTTCGAAAAAAGTTCAAATATAGTTCAATATGGGTTTCATAGGTAGAATGTACTCATAACGTTCATGTTGGTGTTTACATGATATCTAAAGTGTTTATATGTTTGATCTTGAAGAATCAGTTATATGGGAAAAACATACATCATAGATTGAATTTGCCAAAAACCTAGTTGAACTTTAATTCATTAATTGTTCTTCAAAATGTTCGTCTTGGCAAGAACTTAAAATCAAGTTAAATCTTTTAAAAATAAATTTGGAGTAAAAAACTTATTAGAAAGTGGGTAAATGGTTCATAGGCTTAAAATTTAACTTTAAAATTCTTGTTTGACCAAAAGTATTGAGAAGCTAATAATATCCAATCTCCGTGTGAGCAAAGCTAACTCGCTACCGAATGGCAATTGTTGTTTCCTATATATGTGTTCGCGGAAGTTGAGAATCATTTGGGCGTCTAATCTTGCCTCGTTCTCTTGGATGGAGACAGCAGCTGCCAGTTTGAGCTTTTTGGATGATTAGTGGACTCAAGACTTCATACCGGCTGATATGGACATTTTCTATTTGAACGTACATTATGAGGCCCACTTGCTCATTTTGATGTCTGTCATGATCTAGGACTTACTATATACAAGTATTATACGTGTACTTAAGACTAAGATTACTTAAGATTAGGAGTATCAGATGAATTAAACCTATTTGCAAACTAATGTGTTCAGCTTCATATTTCTTTGAGCTTAATTCAATCCTAATCAAGTCAGAGTTTGAGCTATTTAAGTAGTTTAGCGAGTCAAGCTAGAACTTCATGATATTTGATAGGAGGAGATCTTAAGTCTATTTGAACTAGAGTTGAGTTTGAGTGTAAGTCAAGAATGGACATCCACTTAATTTTTATTAAAAGAAAAATACATCTTTTTTTCTAAAATAAACACAAAGTATAACAAGTTGAAATAAAACAAGTTTATGCTTTTTGAGTATTACTTCCAATCAATATTGAATTTTATATTTTAAATTCAATCGAGTTTGAGTTAAGCTCAAAATTTGGATTCTCAATAGAGCTTGATCTTAGCATAATTTCATATTGACTAAATTCGTTCACATCCTCAATCATGATTACTAGTAGCTTTTAACAAATAGATGGTAATATTAGGTAATGAAGGCAAATGGAGGAAGGAAAGAAGATTCAGTAATATTAACATATTACGTAGATTGATAAATGGTGTATAAGTACCGATAAAAATTTACATGTAATAATGAAAGAGCGTACTTTCTAAAAAAGTACTAATTATACTTTTACGTATTAAATTTTTATTAATACTTACAAGTTATTCATTAATTCACGTGACGTATTAGTATAACCAAATCCTTCCTTAGTTAAAAGCCATAAGTCAACCACTATTGTATTGGCATTCCAACACCACATATAAGTAGCCCATTTGAAGGCTAATTTTGAACTGCAAACTAGCTCAAAACCAGCTTGACCTTGTTTATGATGGGCCTAAACTGACCTTTAAATTGTCGGGTCTTAGGAGCCCAAGTGATTCGGCCATCTAGGCCTACCATTAAACTGGAAGGTAGGCTTAATTGATTCGGTCCCCTTTTTTTTTTTTTTTAACCAAAAGCCAATATGTTTGGCTCCCTTTAAAAAAAAAAAAAAACAAGTTAAAAGAAAAAGAGAGAAAGGAATTCGGGGGGGGGGGGAGAGGAAGTCAAAAGTGTCATGCGACAACTATTCTAAATCATCATTGTAAAGCAGAAGTACTACTAATATATTTCAAAACTCATTATAGTTATATCGAAGATCTAATAGATTCCCAAAATACATATAGCTTAGAAGCATAACAAAAAATGTTCGCAATGATGGCCGATATAGAGAAGATGCTCGAGTGCTACCAAAGTTAGCATGGTAACTAGTCATCAATCTCTTCTTCGCCACTCGCCAAAGAATATCATTACTTATTTATGGGCAAGCAATTGTTGGTGCAAAAATTGAAGAGGTAACTGTCTAATGGGCCATTATTTGAGCTGCAACACTATACAAATAGGAGTTTTGAGTTCTCCAAAAATATCTCCACTAAGGAATTCAATATCTTAAAGTAATGGCAGAAGTACATGAGAGATTATCTACTCCTATCTTGCATTGCTTATGAAGTACTCACCACTCTAGCATCGATGGTCGCCATTGAGTAAGCATTTAGTATAGTAGGCCTCATCATCGATGATCGCGAGCCTCCTTTTCTGTTGTTAATTTTGAGACAAGTGCTTATATAGAAGACTGATATAATGTGACGTACAAATAGTAAGAACCATGTGGCATATCAAGCGAGGAGGATAAGTACTTCAATTATTGGAACAGATTTTATGGAAGCTCAAGGTCGCCAATAGGTTTCATTCCCGAGTACAAACCGTCAACTCAAGAAGACACCTAGTACATTTTGTTTTTGTTCCTTCGAAAAAAGTTTTGTCATGTACAAAAATCCATTTTGCATTTACTTCAAAAGAACTAAACGATATGGTTTTTCTAAAAATAGCGATCCAACCTCAGGATTTTTTAAATTATGACTAAGTAAAATTATTTTTCTTAGAAAAAATTAAATTGGATAATCGTGTATACTTAGCTTCTTCTTTTTTTTTCCTAATTTAAAATTAACCAATACACTAAAAGTTTTCTAAAAATCAAAATTGAACTATGGCGGTCTGATTCTAATTAGCAACTACATAGGCATATTTGAGACAACCATAAAATCAACAAAAAAAAGATTTTTTCCCCCATCCCTAAATTCTCTAATTCTGAACTTTTACAATAATCTTTTCAACCAACAAGCACTACTAAAAGTGGATGGAATTTTATTTCATATTTCTACTCGACTATTATACCCCAATCGATCGGATAATTTTTTATAATGTACTATAACGATTTACAGTTAATAGTGATATTATATTTTATTTTTCTACTATAGTCCATAATTCTACGATTAAGAAGAATTATTTCAATATACTCATTTTACTTACCATCACTCATTATTTTAATATTGCACTAATATTAATTTCACGTGAGACAAACTTATTATTTCAAAATAAAGTAAAATTTCAATCAGAAATATTGGTTAATCATATACGCGACCTTACATGTTATGTTATGCAAATGTATGCATCATGTTGTACAATAATTTTCGGAATGAAATACAATTGCGAGAGAGAATTGATAATTATTTCAAAGAACACCAATTCGGAAATTATTAAAATATTAGAAATTATTAATTTAATTAAAAAAAAAAACAAAGAGCTAGTTTAAGGGCCAACAAATCGGTTCGAGACCATAACCATTTGGGTTGATTATGATTCGGCCTTGAGCTAGCCCATGAACCGGTAGTTTCAAGCTAGTTTGGCCTTGTGAATAGGACTATATATAACCATAAGCCATTAGGACACTACATTTTTTAAAGATGTGTATGTGGGTTTTGACCTACAAACTGTTCCGTTTAACATGCTTTTTAAACAAGTTTGGACTAAGGTTTTATGACCCATTTAATCCATGAGCTAAAGTGAGTCAATTTGGATTGGCTTGTTTAATATATTTACACTTTTAGCTCTTGGATCAGCTTACTTAACTCATTTTTTAAACGGATTAAGGTTAAGATTTTCTAACCCGTTTAAAAGTGGGCCAAATGAATCTAGCCCGTTTAACTTGCGACCCAAAATGGACAAAACCAAGTTAGCCCATTTAACCGGCTTACACACCTCTACACACAATCATAAGCCAACAAGATGCCACACTTTTCAGAGTCCTTGGTAATGTTAAAAAATAATGAAGCATAGATGATGAAAAAGTTAGATATTGGATAAATATTATACGCGAAACTAATGTTCGCCAATATCTAGTAAACAGTTGCAGAAGTCCACGAGTTTCATATATGATATTGTATATATTTTATGTTGGTGACTTCCTTGTAAAAATAAATACACGTAATGTTTCATATATATATTGTTTTTTTCGCTGCTTATTTTGGTTGTTTGGCATAATTCACATTAGCTTAGTTAAACCATAGCGTCAATGATTATTCTTTATGAATAAATTAAGAAGGAATAACAATTCGATTCATATTTTCTCACTAAATACATAAAACAAAGTAGAAGAATGACTATAAAATAGAAATATATACTCTATAGTATCCTAGAATAATAGGTGAGATTTTTTTTTTTTTAAAAAAGAGATGAAAATTTTGCAAAGGAACAAAGGGTATTTAGGTTTGCCCATAAGGTCACAAGGAGCGAATATAAGTCTCAGCAAGAGCCATGGTTGTGTAACCTATGTTTGCTCGCTGGTGGAAACCGTAAGACATTCAACTTAATTTCACCTATGGGAAACTTAGGGTTCACTAAGGTAGTTTGTCTAAGTAGTTTTGTGGAACGGTTTAGGTTTTGCAGATAATGTGTAACTATTGAGGTTTTGAAAGGGCAAAAGGTTAATACCGAAGTGAAAAAAATGGCTCTTCTACATGAAATAGGGGAAAATTGACTAATAAAATAAGAGTAACGGTGCTGATCGGTGACTGCCCATTGTGGAGGAAGGTAATAATAGCCACTGCCAAGCAATGGTTGCTCAGCATCCCTAGTTAAGGTGCATAAAACATAGGGAAGTAAATTGGATGAGTGGGTGAAAACCTAGAGCACAGAAAAAAGGCCCAGAAATTTATCAGAAATGGAAACAGCACCGGAGGGCCGATGGCTAGCTTTGATATTAACGCTCCAAGGATTCGTAAAAATGTGCCTTGCATGCATGTATATAACCAAACCTGCAAATTTGAGAAAGACATCTTGTGTCAATGTTATTAATATTGCCTTTTGTCAGGTCAACATGGAGGCCCTTTATCGCAAGATGCAGTCGAATTCTACTCCAAGTACGATACAGTTATAAGCAAACAATTGTAAGCGAGAAGGTTAATCAACTTGAATAGCTTACCGAGCAAAGCTTAAAGAAAATGCGTATTTACTCCAAGATCACGAGCCTAAAGCCAAAAACTTGAGAAAAAACATAGCATAAAAATGTAAAATCAAAGTTATCGAGTACAATTTCGAGCCAACCTTGTTTGAGCTGAGCTCCCACTACACTATATGCACCCTGGCTACAAGGGATACATGAAAATTAAATAACCAGGAATGTCCCCCTACAGGCAGGTCAATTAGTCAAGTGTTTTGTGCTTTATTTGCTGCAGGAACTGTAGAAATCTGCTTCGCCAACAAAATCACTCGGCAAAAATCATTTAGCCTCCCCCATTTATTCATCAATACAAAGAGAAATGAGCTTATACATTACTACAACCTGAGGGCTTCCATGGATGCCCAACATTTTGCAGCCATTGATTGCTTAAGTCTATGCACCATGAGAAAGCTCGGCAACACCTTAGGATGTCAACGTGGACTCAAAAATTATATCAAAAATAAGTGGGGGACAGAAATATACAAAGTTGAACTCAACAAGCTAGACCATGAAACTTGTCTTGGATGTGATTCATGATTCCTCGACTCCCAGGTACTGGGAGTGAGAGGCAGCCAGAAGGGCAGCTCCGATTCCGGAGCCATCATTTGAATGCTCAATAACAATGGTCTTAGCAACTTCTTCTCCCAGTAACTCCCTAAGAGTGCTCTCCATACAAGTGCTGAATTTCGTGTAATGCTCAAACAGACCTCCATCCAAGGCAATCACTGATTTTTGCTTTTCACCATCCTTTGTCACATCTCTGCCTATCTTTTTAAGTATGCCCAAGATTCCAGCAGCCGACAAACGAGCCCCTCGAATAGCAATAACGTCACAGAGGTGAACAATGACTTTCCTCGTCTTCAAGGAGGTATTAGATATCTGAAAAAAGAATATCCAATCAGAACTGGGCATCTAAAGTTCATGACAACTCGAGCCTTCTGTTATTTAGAATATGCAATTTTATTTTTAACTGGGCAACCACAAATTACATATCATTGGTACTGGATTTCAGAATTCTGGTTTTTATTTTCTTATCTGTATCATTAAATGTCCAAACAGAAGGAAAATCAATTATATCACGGCTGGACGTAAAACTTCTGATAAGTACCAAAATAGAAATAAACCTATTATGAATTAGCAAACTAGACTCACCTCCAAGATATCCCTTAGTTTGTTCCCAACAACTTTGAGATCGGAAGATGTATCATGATGCATAGCAGACATATCCGGTGTCCTGCATATTTACAAGAATGATTTGAGAATTATGTTGCCCATGATAAATGTTTGGCAGACATAAAGAGGGAAAAAAGGTTATTACTTGCTATGCATGTAAATTTCCAAAACTCAGTTAACTTAGGGAAATGATATATGCACCCTGATAATTGATATTTGGACATTTAACAATGACGAAGAAAATGCCTATTGGTGTGGAAATGTCAAGTTGAGATGCATAAATAACTAAATATCACGCCCCTGTCATGCATAATTAAAAAGACTCCCCAAAAACATGGGTGATCAAATTTAGTGTGATATGCACTTCTAATGACAAGCTAGTTTCATTGAGTGCCTTCTCTATTAAAAGAAAGGTTCAAGAAAATAAATTGAAAAATGGGAGAAAGGAGACATCCTGAGCACTAAAAATTTCCATTACTAAACAAAAAATTAAGTAGAACATATCCAGAACAGAAACTGTAGAGCTTATGAGCTTTCATTCAACCTTCAATGGAAAAGTTCTCTAATTCACAAACCCACCGATCCACCCATACCCTTGCTACATATCTCATCAATATGAAGACAATCGTATCAACAACTAGGAAATATAGTAAAAACACTCTTACCCAAAAATATGTATGTAGCCAAAATGCAGGAATGGAATCAAATGCAAAATGTACAGCAATAACTCTAACAAGATCTCGTCATTAATATGTAACGGCAACAGTTCAGCCCAAAAAATGTATGAGCAACATGCTTATTACCACAACTCAAGTCAGTTTAATTGAATAAAAAAAATATAGAAACTCAGATATCTACCGTACACTTTGCAGAATCAGAGATAACATATTCCATTTTTCTGCTGTATAGTTGTAATGACCATTCAAGTTTATGGTGATCAAACAATTAGAGACTTAAACGAAACAAAAGTTCCAACACGTATCTGTTTTCAATTGAATAGGTGAGTCATGTCATACCATGCATTTCATATCACAAAATAAAGAACAATTTGCAATCCTATCTGTTAGCCGTTTAGCTTGCCAGTGTCATTTAAACAAAACAAAATTAATGACATGCATCAGTTTTTCATTAGATAAGTCAGCTATGCATTTCAAGATAAAAAAGAAAGATCCATTTGCAACCCTATATCTTAGCCCTTTAGCTTGCTAGTGTCAGAGTCTGGACTTGAATAGAGTCAGCATTATAACTTGCAAAGTACATCACCTATCTGATAGATAATTCAAACAATGATTTTTCATCAGGATGAGTTAATTTAGTATCTCTCTGCAGCATCTGTATTAAATGTTAGGTTCTGGACCATGAATGCTAAATATACAATGATTCAAGCAGCAAAAGGCTATCAAAAAAACCATATCATTATTAATATCCATAATCTGATATACCAAAAGGAACATAAAAAATAATAATCCAGTAACCTTAGAAGAAGCAGCAACCACCTACATTGCACTTATAAGGTTGGCTGTATAATCCATACATACCTCAATATAAATGGAATCTTTAGTTTTGGGGGTACAGTATCACCAAAAAATTCAGCTTCTTCAGCCATTCTCAGCAAAACTCTTCGCAAAATTTCTCCCAAGTACATGCCAGAAATTGTCTTCTCAAAAATCTGCAATGAATATATGTGGTAAGTGGACAAGCTGCATTGAGATGATAGCACATAAAAAGAAAAAAGAAAAAAATATAAAGTTACCTGCTCTCCAGGGTTCAGGCTCTCAACATCCAGTGCTTGATCATATTCTGAAAGTGGCAAGTGAGATGACCTGAAGTTGCCCCACTCCATGTTAATAACCTACAAATTTGAGGAAAGGAATTGTTGGGACAATCAACAACTGCTCTATAAAATTAGAAAAATGAAAGAGTAGAAGTCAAGGTTATATTGAGACAAAAGTTCAATCATCTAACAGCAAATGATTCCAAAAACACAACATGAACTTATCCACATGCAACTAAACACAAACAATTGATCCATAATGGACAAACATGTATACAAAAAGGCAGTCAAAGAGCAACTAACCATTTCCCCTGATTTGGGCAAAGGACCATGCCACTTGGGAATAGCATTTGCCTTCTCAACGTATGCTGCATTTGTTCCAGTACCCAAAATAACAGCAGCGATGACATCTGGGTTGTAGTATCTCCCACCAGCTAAGGTTCCAATGGTATCATTTACCTGCATATAAGATGAATTAAAAGATGCAGCTGAGGAGCAAAAAGATAGGTTAAGCAATATTGAAACAATCAGAGAAAAAAATTAATAGAAAACAATACTATTCTTTTAACAAGTCTTTGAGGGGGGGAAGAGAAAAGGGAGAAATAACTCACCAAAGCTGTTACACGCATATGAAGGCCAATTTTTTCCATTGCTTTGGTCAGTTCACCAACAACATCTGCTCCAACCTACACAATCTCACCAACTGGATTTTTATCAGGAAACAGTGCTAAAAGGGCTATTAAAAAGGACATCTAATGGAAAAGAATAACAAAGGCAGTATATCTTTGGCAGAAAATGCATCGGTGGATTCAGATTACAAAACAACAAATCCACCCCACATGGAAATATGGTGTGCAACTCACTCAAAAGTGAAAGCTAGAGGGATAACATAAAATACCAATCATTTTCTGTAACTTCAGTATACAAAAACCTGGATCAACTCCACAACATTTCAATTGCTGTTATAATCCTCCACTGAAATTTTCATAAGTATAGAGCAACCAGAAAGGAATTCATATTTACCATTTTGTCTATATTTGGTATGTTTTGCCTGGCCAATACTGTTTGTGAATATAAATAGACTTTATCAGTCACCATATTGCATACATGAGATTGTCTAGAAGTAGAAAATACAGGACTTTTGAACCATTCCCAGGAAATCAAGCTCTCTCTGGAAGAAAGAATCTCTCTTCTATGGACTGCATTCACAATCAATCTAAAAGCAATACACCACTGGACAAAATCTCAACAGCAATGAGGCTGAAATCCCATGCTTCCAAACATGGAAAGTGAACCTTACATTGACCTCAGTTATAAGGACTAATATATTAAAGAGAGTGCACATAAAAAGTGAGGACAATCAGGACTCACCGTATCTTCAATGGAGAACCCCTTTGTCCACTTAATTAATGTCCCTGATGCTATCGATAATTGCCTCACTGGGAATGAGAAGGTAAAGCCCAGCTCCCTTTGTCTCCCAGGGAAAGGATGGCTATCTTCACCTTCAGTAGCAACAAATTTTGCAAGTGCTTGCGCAATATAATCAAACAATGCCTGCAGGTGACAATGCCTAAAAATTAGATGACAATTCAACACACAGACAGAAAGCTTTCTAAAAATAAAAAAGCACTCACATCTGAACTTCCAGTCATCAAGTGTGGAGGTATTGAGACTTCGTCAAATTCTTGGGAAACAACGCCCTTTTCTTTTCCTCCCAATTGCACACGCAAGACACGGAAGTTGGTACCACCAAGGTCTAATGCATAGTACAATCCATCCTCATCCCTAAGATAGCAAATGCATATCTTCTTATATAATGCATTAGGCAGATGCTAAAACTTACTTCATCATATTTAGACCAAATACCAAGTGACACGAGCCTGCCATTGGTGATGTAATCAGCCTGGATTCCTTCATTCACAATTTTAGTCGATAATTTTTTTGTTGATTCATTATTCATGTATTACGTTTTCATTCTTGATAGCCTTGATTGGAACTATGCTTGATCCACTTTGGATTGTTAACCATTTTATTTATTTTATTGTTTTATTATTTACTTTTTTATTGTATTTCATTAAGTCTTATCCATGTCTTTAAAAAAACATAATTTGGTAAAACCCCATCTGTAGCTTCCTTTAAAAGAAGGTATATAATCTCCCATGGTATTCACATAAATAACTTACTTGACTATGCCTTTCATTTAGACGATACACAGGTTAGATGAACAAAAAATAAGATAACGAAACCAAGGAAAAGAACACTTAACAGACAGCTCCTAAGGCCAACGATTTGTCAAAAAATTGCACAAACACAGACAAAAAACTTTCAAATTATAGAACTTTACTCCAATCATTGAAGCAAAACCAAAACAAGAACATGCTGTATAACACCATCAAGATCTTCTTCCTCCATCAAGCTCCATACATAACCTATAAACATCCAAACACCAAACTTCCAATTTGATAACTGATCCTCTCACAAAACTATAGAAATCCCATTTCAGAAGACAATAAATCTAAGCTTGATTCACATAAACTACCAAAAATTTAAACTCCATTACATAAAAAAAAAAAAAAAAAAATCTCTTCCCCTCCACCAGGAATCACTAGTCAAATTTGGACACTGCAAATCATTACACATCATCAGAATCAACAAGTTTTACCTCAATGAATACGCGAATTTCACTAAATAGTTTTTTTCCTACCACTATGGTACACCGGTCAAATCTGAACCCAGCGAATCATAAGACATCATCAAAAATGAACAATTTTTACCTCAGCTAACACAAAATTTAACTACAGAGGGTAGAAAAAACAATTAAGGCACAGAAATAGTCAGTTAAGTTCAAGGCTTGATACCCAGTAGGAAGATTATCCACATAGCTAATTAACATCTTGAGCTTCGAACCACCTTCGGATGCAAGACCGGCGTGCATCTCCACCGTCATCGCATCTGCAATCTGTCGGAGCTTCCCGATCGGCGTTGCACACTTCTCCTCCATTTCCTTCACTATTGCCATCGCTTTCCCCCATTTCCCCGATCTCTTCATCTGCCTCCTCACAACTATGGCCGCCCCTGTCGCCGCCACCGCGACCGCCACGGCGCCGAGCACGACCGCCACCTTTTTACCCATATTTCCGCGAAATCTTACCCCTCTCGCTCCCCCTCTCTTTAAATTTGCTAATTGTAAGATGGTTTCAGGATTGATTAAAAGAGGTTTGATTAGGGATATGAGAGAGGGGGAGAGAGAGAGTGGGAGAGGGAGAAAGAGAGAGAGAGAGTTAAAGAAAGAGAGAGTGCGGGTTCATGAGATGGGATTTCAATTTGCAACAAAATGGGAAGCACAGCAATTTTCCCGGAAAATGAGGTTGTCTTTTTAGGAATATTAGTAACAAAAGAAAGAGAGAGAGGTGAAAAGATCCAATGCATTGTGTGTAAAAATATATTCCTATTTGCCTTCGGTTTTTTTTTTTTTCTCCTTTCCTTCTTTTAATGAAAAAAGGGGCATTACTTAAGAATTGAGTTTAACTTAGGAAATTTTAATTTTGGATGAAAGTAAGTAGATCACTTAACTTATTGATAGAGCTTAAAAAAAATCGTGAATGGAATCGTATATCAAATTGAAAAATCAATTTTTTTTTATATTGTCTGGTTTATAGTTTGATTTGATTATATATAAATTATTTGTAATTTGACTGGGAAAACCAAATAGAATCGTACCATTTTAAACCGAATCAAATCATTTAATTAAATAAAAAAATTTATACAATTGTTTTGTATTTTTCTATATTTTTTTTATTAATTTTCAAAATTTCATTAAATTTTTCATATCTTGTTATTTTTTATCTTAATTTGGTATCAATTATTAAAATTAAGTTGAGTGGATTTCATTTAAAATTTTATATTTATTAGAAGTAAAAATGTTTAGTAAAAATTTAACACAAATGATTCAAACCATAGATCAAACTGAACCGAACCGATTTTAATTAGATTTAAAAAATTTATAAACCAAACTATATGCTAGGTTTAACTTAAAAAAAAAAACCTGAACTATTATATTAAGTTCAGTTCAATAAATGGAGGTGAATAATACCGAATCGAACTACACCAATCCCTACTTATTAGTATAGTTTTTTTTAATTTTAAAGTGTTCTTTTGAAAGTATAATTGACCCATTCATAAATTTAGAAAATATGTAAATAACGCTTAAACCATTGTTAAAGAAAATAAATAATTTTCACAAATTGTAAAGATTCTAGATTTTTAGCAATGTGTTTTAGGAATATACATATTTCAAGAGTTATAAAAGGTAAAATCATAGAAAGTTTAGAATATTTGCTTATGAGGTGCCATAAAGGAGGCTTTCCCTCACTTTGTGGGCATAATCACCAATTTTTCTTCATTTATTTATCTTTTGTTTCCATTTTCCTTTTATCAATTTGAATTGCATTGGGACGATGAAGCATCAAAACAAAATTAGGAATTGGAACCATTTAATTTTATGAATTTTAAGGTTTTAGAAAGTAGTGATTATGCACAACTCCCCTTTAGATATTACACACTTATAAGGATGGGCTTATGCTTACTTTTATGATATGACATATGGAATAAGTAAATGGCTATCCACCATAATTGCTATGGATTGATAAGAATTTGGTTGAAGAGAAAGAACTCTATAAAAATGTTGTAATTAATCTAAATAAATGATTATCTTACAAGTAAATCCCTTATTAATACAGTTAAGGACAAAATTAAAATTGTAGAGGCTAAAACTATTATATTAGTATTGATACTAAATAATGGACATAGCCTAATAGCCCAAAGCTCAAGACTAAGGCGATTTAAGAACACCTCCCAAGTGGGTAAGAATCACAAGCAAGCTTAGTCTACATGACCAAATAGCTGCCACCTAAGCGACTGATCAATAGTTCAACCAAGACAACTAGGACCTTAGCCAAATCCTAGGAGGCTATCACATAACCAACCTAATCGACTCCCTCTTAGATGGCCCTTCCTATAGCCTCTTCTAAGACCTACAAACTATGAGCTACCTTAACTATAAAGCCAGCATGTTAATGAACCTTAAATAAGTGTGTGACATCTAAGACATGACTCTATATTAAGCCACTCCTTACCATACAATACTTACATGACATTTAATGTGATATAATAATTAGTAGCTCAACCCATACTGGTTAGCATGGCCTAATCATATGGTACTATACACTAGTGAGAAGGGATGAGATAGTCACAAAGATCAAGAGCAATTATTTACTCCGTTGATGTCAGGGAACCTTGTTAACTCCCCCAAATGTTAAGGCCATGTAGACAAAGGCATGTCCTTTAAATACCTTTCTTTGAGTCCCTAAAAGATAAGCCCATAAATAAGTATGCAATTTAAGCCTAAAACTACAAAGAGTCATGCCTTACACTCTCCTTATTAAGTTTAAGCTCCTTTCTCTCTCTCATAGACTTAAGCATCAAAATGGCCACGTTAGACAACACCTCCATGCAATAGCTCACCCCTTATCTATTTTTCAAGAACTCTCCTGACCATCCAAGCCTCTTGAATAAGGCCCATTCCACCTTAGGAGACTTAAAGACTATACCTGCAAAAGATCTAAGGCGACAATTAGTATATTAAGTTAACTCACTATTCATTTATACTTTGACTCCTTGGGTTAGATAATATTGCATGTAAAGTGTAGTTTAAAATTAGGATGACTTAAGGTGATATAACTTAGTAAGCTTTAAATAAGGATCATTGGACTGGTTTGTATGTGTAGAGCCTGATTTTTCAATTTTCAATTTTTTAAAATTAATTTCTCATTTTCTGATTAATACTAAATCCTAACCTATTTAATATTAATCATCAACTAAAAAAATTAAGAAATTCCAGTTTTTTATTGAAAATAATTTTTGGAGTTGCCATCCGACCAAAGTCGGAAAAAAAAAAAAAAGAAACCGTAACCAATTGGGTGAATTGATTACGATTTGGCTACTAGTCTTTGATTTCAATTCGAATGAAAAACTAGAGTGTTCCAAGTTCGGGGGCTAACCTATTAAACTCTAACGGGTACCACTATTTATTTACCGAAATTAGGATTATTTTTCTAATTATAATATTTAAAACAAATAGATAAATAAAATCAAAAGAAAAAAGAACCTAAGTTTCTACATATTTTATCATCGCCCCGAAAGTACCTATGTATCCACTAGTCGGGATCAGATGATCGTAGTTCTTTCAAAAAATCTTTAATGTGTTGATTTATTTTAATTTTGAAAACCTACCGAGTTTACATTTTAATTGATTCAGTTTTTTTAAAAAAAAATATCTAAAGAGGTCCTAACTCATAAGCAAAAAGAATTTTCTAAAAGTCCTAAAATCTTTTTATAAAAAGTTTCCTTTGTTAATTTTTTCTAAAAGTTGATTTTCTATATGAAGATTTCTAAAGAAAAACCTAATCTAAAAAAAAAAAATCCTAGAATAATATATATATATATATATATATATGTACACCAATATCTTTACAGCCATCTATCTAAATTATTAAAATTATATATGACATTTTCACATAGAAAACCAAATAAACCCTAAAACTAATGTATTCATATTGGCCTACATGATACCTACTGACTGAAGATCTAAATAATAACAATAATAATAGCATACTAATAATTAAATAAATGGATAAATAATTAATTTGGCCTAAACCTAACTATTATTTCCTTTATAGCCACTACACAGTGCTAACCGGAGATGATTGAAAACAGCTGTCGTATGTATGGAGCTGCTCGACGCTGAAGCGTTCAGTTGAGTTGTGCAGCTGCAATTGTGTGGACGGTCAAATCTGGACAAATAGGGAGCGCAGAGCTGCTGCGGCGGGGTGTAGATGCTGGCGACCTATTAGTATGGATAGTGTTGCCGTGGACAGAAAATAATAAGCTGGCAGGAGCTATTCGTACGGGGATAATGATGATCATTGCAGTAGATGGCATGTCGCATGCTACGATTGGTGGGCAGATCATTTGGTATCGTATGCAACAGCAGTGTAGAGCTTGATCTTATCTGTTGCGGACGAGTGTAGACTATTGTTGTGTTGTTTGGCTTCACTGCCACAAATGTTTGAGGTCAAGGGAAGGGAGCAGGCTGAGTTGTTATCCTCAGCAACGGCAATGGACCATGTCCTATTCGGTTGTGGGTTGTTACGGTGCTGGTCAGTGGGTGTCATGTATTGCTTGGCGAGGTAACAGGGAAAGGGTACGTTATTGTCGTGCGTCTCTAGCTCAAAGTTGTGATAGTGAACTGCTTCAGATTATATTAGGGAGTGGGTGAAGCGTTGGGAGTTGTCGATCAGTTCATCAGGGACCGCGAGTGAATGTATTATTGTTGTTTCTATTAGAAGGTCGGCTGGGAGTGGGTGAGGATAGGGGACGTGTAGCTAATTTGTTTGTGTTGGGTCAAGTTGCAATAGTGATTGTGGATGAAGAAGATCGATGTCCCCTCCTGTTGTTGTTTTTTTTTTTTTCCCTTTTATAAAGTCCAAATCAAATCCTATCATATCTATTATATTTGATTTAATAACCATTAAATTAGATCTAAATTAATTCAAATCTAATTTAACAAGATCAAACTAAATTCAAATGATTTAATAAGATATGAATCTCGTTTTTATCTTGCTTTTGCAAAAATAGAAAAATAAAGATATAGGTGTCTGTTGAGACTCAAACCCAAGACCTCATACTAAATCCATTCCAAATACTTCGATACTTATCCGTTAGGCTGTTAGTCTATGCCTTGACATTCATTACAATTAAATTATATTTAAACTATCCGATTCCCTAAAATAAAATTTTTTTAACTAAATTAAAACTAAAACTAATGACTTTAAAATAATTTATTTCCTAAAAATCTACAAAACTCTTTATAATAGTTTTTTTTTCTTTTCTTATTTTTTGGTATTTTCATCATTTGTTAATTTTTATTATTATTTTTATATTTTATATTTTTTTTTGCTATTTTTATTTTTGAATTAAGACCCTTTTTGTAAAAATAAAAATTAGAACTACAGAGGGGCAAAAATTAAGTGTCTACAGTATGCCTTAAACCCTTCTTAAGTAATCTTACATACTCTTGAGGATGGCTACTAGTGTTGAGCCCTTAACAAGCTTAATCAAGATAACCATTAAATTAATAAGATCCATCTTATCCATTGATCACCAAGTTGATATGACGAATGTTATTAGGCCTACGAGTTTACAAGTATTTATACATTCTTCCTCATTTGCAACTTTTAGAGATATCAAAGAAATAGTTTTGGTCCCAATTAAATAATTAAGAGTAGAGGGTTGAATTAGTTAAAAAGTTATCATTAAAAAAGATAAACTACTATTAGAGAATAGATAATGGGGTACAAATATGCACAAGTAAATAGCAAAACATAATATAATTATTCAATAACTGAGTTCATAAAACAACATTTAAAAACAAAATTATTTAGAATATTTCTTGGGGTAGAGGAAACAAAAGGCAAGCTTGTTGGTGTTTGAAAATAGTAATAAGAAGGAGTTTCATAACTAGAAGAGTAAAAAATTTTGAGATAGCTTTTATCCTTTTTTGCAATGTACTCTACATCTTAAAGGTGGAAGAGTTCATGAGAGTAAGAAATGAAATTATGATTGGTTGATCCCTCTGAAGAAGAAACTTGGAGGGCAATGGTACCTTAAGTATTGTTTTCTTTAAGGATTTCGCTTTCATCAGATTCCTTTTCTTCTTGCTAGATGACTTCTTTTTGTTAGAACTCTCAGTTTTTTCTAAAGATTTCTCTTTCTTTGAAGGCATTTTGAATGAGGATTTCTTAAGTTACTTTAAGAAGAGAAAGCACTGGATTTTTTTTTTTTTTTGTTAACTATTGAGGGAATGAGGATTTGAACCTTGGTCTATCATGATAAGAGATCAGTGGCGATGCTACTAAGCTATAAGAGCCTTGGCGAAAAGCTAATTTCTTGATTAATTTTTAAGAACTAGGGTTGGTAAAGAATTCATAAGTCAATTGGTAGAAAAGCTATCGAGAAATTAAGTATGAAAAGATAAGGTTTGCAGCATTAATGCATCTACACAATCTAAAACTTTTTACCAACAAAACATGCAATTTGTTAAAAAGGATAATATAAATTTAATTCATTTTGAATAAAATTAAATAAATGTTTGCTAACTATTCATCAGTAGCTAACAAGACAACATTTTGACAGCTTAGTCTTAAACATGATCTTTAATGAAATGATATCTGATCTCAATATGCTTAATCCTTGAATTATGAAATTTTTTTTTTATTATTATATTTATAGCATTTGAATTATCACATAAAATTGGAACATAGCGAACATTTAAATCAAAATCCTTTAATTATTGTTTTTTAAGCACACATTACTAGCATATAACTATTCAGCTTCAATTGTTAAAAGAGTCATTGTATTCTCTCCTTTTTTTTTTTTTTTTAACATCCATAAGATAATTCTATCTCCTAGAAATTACATGTATTTTTTTTTAATTATTTTGCAACCACCATGATTTGCATCTAAATATTCTATTAGGTTGATTTTAGCATTTTTAGGATACCATACTCCTAAATTAGCAATATTTAGAATATACTTAAAAATTTGTTCCAATACTATTAAATAGGATTCCTTAAGATTACTTTGAAAGTGTGCACAAAAACATACACTAAAAAAAGTGTCATGTCTTGATGCTATTACATAGAGTAACCAACCTATCATGCTTCTGACAAGTTTTTCATCAACAATTTTATAGGAAAAGTTTGCACGTTGCCCTTTGGAACTTGCCATTAGAGTTAATACTTTCTTGGTATCTTCAAGATTCAATTTCTTTAACATCTATCTTGCATATTTTTCTTGATGAATGAAGATTTCATGATATGCTTTATATATATATATACACACACACACACACACACATACACATACATACATACATACATACACTAAGAAGAACGTGACTTCTCCTATCATGGACATTTCTAATTCACCTTACAAGATATTAACAAAATCTTGGCAAAAATTTTCATTAGTAGCTCTAAATATAATATCATCAATATAAATATGAATAAGAAAGATATCTTTGCTAAGATATTTTAGAAATAGGGCAGTATTATCTTTTCCTCTAGTAAAGCCTTTATTAGTAAAAAACTTACTAAACCTTTCATACCATGCTTATCCTGCTTGTTTTAGACCATAAAGTGCTTTATTTAATTTGGACATGTGATTTTCATGTGTGGATCTTCAATTTTGGGATGTCATTCAACATATGCCTCTTATTTTAAAAAACCATTCAAAAATGTACTTTTAGCATCCATTTGAAAAATTTTAGAGTTTATGCTATCAAGAGATGAACAACTTCTAGTTAAGCTTTTAATACATAAGTTTCTTCATAATCGATTTCCTCTTCTTGAGAGTAATTATTAGCAACAAGTCGTGCCTTATTTCATACTATATAACCATTTTTATCAAGTTTATTTTGAAAACTGATTTTATTCTAATAACTGATTTTTTAGGAGGCTTTTCAACAATGATCATATATTGTTTTCTTTGAATTAGTTTAACTCTTTTTGCATAACATGAATCTAACTTAATTCTTTCAAAACTTCTTCTACATTTGTAGGTTCCACTAGAGAAGAAAAGCAAATTGGCTTTCTATGTTCCAAAGTGCTAATTTAACTTGTACTTCAGATTCAATATTTCTAATACTCTAAGTTTGTTGGATGAGAACTTTGGTAATCTCTTGATTCTCGAGGGTTTTGAAACTCTAACATCTTTTATTTGATGTTACACATAAGGTTCTATTTTAACTTCTACAGGTGCTTTAGGGATAGAATCCAAAGGAGTTTTTCTATGTTTGCCTAACTATTAAAGAGTTCTCTTTCTTTAAAAATGATTTTCTTTAGGAGATTTATCATAATCATTATGAAAGTCTTTTTTTCACAAAATTTGACATTTGTAGATTCTTCTACTTTTGAATACCTTTTGTTATAAACTCTTTAAGCTTTACTTCTCATTGAATAACCAAAGCAAATTCCTCCATCAACTATTTTATCAAATTCACTAAATTTGAATGTTTTCTTGAGAAAACTTTTTTTCAAAAATACAAACACAAGAGATAGTAGATTTCTTCCCTTTATTAAGTTTATAAAGTGTCTTGTTTGTAAAATTTCTTAGATAGATATAGATTTAACTTCTACAAAAAAAAATATATGTCATTATACCTATTTTTGGTTCCACTACACTATTGGTGTGCATAGGAGCTATGTAATCACTAGGGATTTATCACGCCTTGAAGCGGTAGGATTATAACAGCCCCGCCGTGTAAACTATTCTAAGATAGAAGTTAGCCTTACAATTGCTATTCTAGATCTGATTTACACAAAGCGTCCACGACTAACCTATTTTGAAGTAAATAGTTTGTAATTTTATATAAATCATTTACCTAAGAAAGTGAGGTAATATATATATATATATATATATATATACTATAATTCAGTTATTACAATTAAAGTCTACAATATTTCTCCGTGATATATTTCCTAGTTATTACATTATTCAGAAACGAAAAATTCTAAAGTAAAAGTTTAAACCTTAAAAATATGTGTTTATTTTTCAAATGTTTTTTCTTACTCCCTAGGATCCAACAGTTGTTAGCTTCAGAGTAGTTGTTTGCCGCTTTTTAGCCAGCACCTACACGACGTCTATAGGGATGTGAGCAATCACAGCTCAGTAAGTTAGGATGGAGGACTTAAAACTATACTACAAACATAACAAGGTTATCAACCAACTTATTAAGTGCAATGCATGTTCAAGCAAATGCCATCACATGACGTTGTTCAGCACATCGTGAGATTAGAGAAATTGCGCCCGATCTAATCCGGGTTAAGGAGTTGCCGTTAATGCAACAACTCACAACCAAACCTAGGCTTATGTAATGGAGACCTTGCTCCTCCCGTGACTACCTTTGAACCATTAACTTTACCCTTGCCACGACCTCCTTACCTGTCACTTAGTTCGACTGAGGATGAAGAAGGGATCCTTTGCAATCCTATGCTATCCCTTTCGAAGAGGTCGGTATTTGGTCAAAGAATTCTAGGTTTTCCCTAATGGGTTGCCATGTAGGTCCGATTATGATTACAAGTTGTATATTTGATTAGGTCCAGTTTAGGGTGATCATTCATTTCATACAAATCATACAATACATGCCGGAACAATAAACAGAATCATAGCATCACTCATAATCAAGCACATGTACACAACTAACTATCTAACAAGCATAACCAAGTATAATCTCAAGCCTCCAAAATGCAGCAACGTATTAATCCCAACTTACCTCGACTCTTCGCTCACTCACTCGAGGTTCGACTTACTCAAGCCATCGTTAATTATCCCTATAACACAAACGTGGTTTCAGTTTTTCATATAACTATTATAAGTTTGTTTTATCCTATAACGTTTATTATTATGTTTTGTTTAGGGTTTAATATACCTAATTATCTAGGTCTTAAGTCTTTTACAATTATTCTAGGTTTGGGGTTAGGTTCGGGTTCGATTTCTGTATCGATTTTTAAATTAGGTTCTAGTTCGATTTCTAAGTGCTGTTTTATACCCGAACTCTAGAAACTTGTTTTTATTCATAATGTGAAATTAATCACCTTACTTCCCGATATCCTAATTACCATAACTATCCCTAGTTAGTATTTTATTATATTCAGTACACTTAAATCCTTAATAGTGTATCGAATTTATTCTTGATGTAAGAAATTTTTACATTTTTCATATAATTACATAATTTCAAGTTTCCTATCAGATTTATTGTATATTTTTATTATTATCATAATATCAATTTTTATTCTAATATTTTCTATTTATTATATTTCTAATAATTTTGTATTAGATATTATTACTTATTATGTACATAATATACATCTAATATTTTTATCACTCTAATTACTATCTCCCAACATCAATTATCATTTCAAAATGTTTAAATTCATCCTAAATCAGATTTTACTACTAATTACCCTCATTTACAAAATTAACTTAAAATTTACTATTTTTCCTTATTACTCATTTACTACATAATTAACCTAATAATTACATCTAACACTCTAAATGCTATAAGTATCATACTTTATCAGATTTCAACATTCTAAAACATATAATTATTCACTAAATCAGTAATTAACCATAAATTACCCATTTTATACCTTATTTTAAGGCCTAAAAATTATCTAAAAATTTTTAAAATTAATTTTTGAAAACGGGCTTCATAGCACTATTCTATATCATCTAAGTAGTCTACACAAAAATTTTGGATTTAAAACTACATTCCTAAAGTCATTTATTTATAAACCGAAACATGCTCGGTTTTGCACGCTTTCTTAAGGACTATATATCACAAGACATATTTTCATCAAAATAATATTTTTTTATAAAAACTACATACAAAAATATTCTAGAATAAAAAAATTCATAATTTTCTAAGAATATTTACTATTTTTATAAAATTATACAAAATTGGGTTAGAAATCGGACTGACCAGTCTGGGTGGCTTCGGCCACCACCGATCACCGTGGCCTTGTTAGCCGGTTTGGGCGCTGCCACTACCATGTGGTGGTGGTGGCCGTCCACTCTCAACTACTCGTATCGTCTGGGTTCTCCTTTAAGGCCCCAACTACATAGTTTTCTTTTTTTTTTTTAACCGAATTTTTTTCTTCCAATTTTGATGCTCCTAATTTTTCTCTAATTTCTAACTGTCTAAATGAGGTCTATGATTTTTTTCCCTATTTATAGAGCTTTGTGGTAATTAATGTGTATTAAATTGGACAAGACATCCAAATCTCTTAATTTTTGGCTTTTGTGTTGCTCTAATTTAATTGGCTGATTTTTTTCTTATTTTCCCTAGCTACCACGACCTAATTCTGGATCATTCCTTATTTTTTATGATTTTTATTTATTTTTCCTTAATTAATTATGAATTTTCTTTAATTGTTTAGTATTTTTTTAGCACATTACGTGTATTTTAAGTAATTACGCGTATTTCTACTTACATGTAAATTCATATATAGTACAAATAAATATTCCTAAATATTATTTAGGTCATTTTATAATTTTTAGTACACATATAATTTATCTCTAGCGATTCGTTAATTATTGGAATGCATTTTACATATTTTCGATAAATAACAAGTTATATATTTAAAATTTGGAATTTTTATAGTCTTTTATTTTATTGCTTATTTTCTTAAATTCAAACTTACGAGATCATTTTTACTAATATTTTTTGCTTTACTTATAATTTAGGCTTGATCGAATTTTTCAGCCGATCGAAACCTTGAGTGGCTAATTGTGGGGCTTACAGGCTCATTGTAGGGAAGATGGGTCTTTCGCATATTGAATAAATGGCAATGTGTTTGAGATACTCATTGTTCATCATAAGCAATCTTCTTGGATATGACATACTAAGATGGCTCTACACGTTTCAACCTTGGCTTAATATGACACATAAGCTCCAGTCGAGGTCTAATTGCCGTTATCCTTAGCTACAGTCAAGGTAAATAAGAGTCTAAAAGGGGCACTTCGAGAGAACCTCATGAGCAAGAATATTTGCTAATAATGTAAAGATGATTTCAACTACATCATTTATAAGCTTTTATCGTAAGCTTTTAAAGCAATACAAGGGAAGATGGAAATTATAAAAGGTTAATTACAAGATTAACAACCTAAGATATACCTAAAAGGGATACTAAAGAACAAAATGCAAAAAGAATAATCAGGCATGCACAAAAAAAGATAGTTATGTATTTAGAGCTTGTTGGTGTTATACTTTAATGTAGATCCTTACAGAAGAAGATGGTGATCAAGCTTGGTTGATGATAAGAATCAATTTCTTGGACCGATTATACGTAATTGAGCTAGAAGACTCTAAGAACTCACCTAGAGATTACTATCTCAAAGTCCCATTCTAGACAAGAATTCCTATCTTAACCTTTATGTTTCCTTCTACCGTTAACCTAATTACCAAGCTATATGTGCACCAGACTTGCCGAAAGTTGTGCCATGACAAAACATCCGAGCAAACATCCTTAAGGCTATCCGAGCTAAGCTCCCAAGCTGACTACGCCAACCACCTACAACCAATCCCCAACTCAAGTTGATTACTCTATAGCGAATGATTGACCGATGCTCCGACTTAATCCAAATTGGGTCGGCCCCTAACTATAAACTCTTTTTTTTTTTCTTTCATCTACTTTTTACCATATTTCTAACATCTAATCACCGAATAATATGTATCTTCTGGTGTAATATTTTAGAAGGATTCTTTACTTTTCCGTACTAAATATTTTTTGTCTCTTTTACCTTTTTAGTATGTATTATGTAACCTAATTATAAGAATACCCTTTTGTCTTTTCATATATGTAAAGTAACTCTAGTAGAGAGGTATATAAACCCCCGCTTAATTGTATACAGACAACAATCTTCATTATCAAAATATTTATTGGAGTTTCTCTTTGAGTAACCTTAGTGTTTTCATTATCCTTCAACTCTTATCTATTTCCTTTATTAAATTATTAAAGAGTAGTGGTGAGTGACCTTTCAGTTTGAATCGGTGAGTCATATCCGGTGAATTGTAGGTCGAATAAGATCGATTAATGTGTTATATCTAGTTGGTAGTTACCTAAACATTTGCTAGCTTTTTCTTTTTCCTTTCAATTCATTAATGTTATGGTGCTCCCTGTGTGTTTAACCTCTAGAGACGCATTAGCCAAGCTGGTATCAGAGTATGGTTTCAAGAGAAAGTGTGTGAAGTTACATTGGAGTTTTGGTTCGTATTTGTTGTTTGTGGCTATTATGTTCCTTCCATAGTTGCTTGAGTGTGTTCATGTAGAGTAAGTTTAGAGTTGTGAATTGTGTAATGAAGATTTACGTGTTGGTAAGAGTAGTTCCATTGTTACTCTATTTTTCACTAAGAAAACATAGCAAGTTCATTTCTGTTATGTTCGAGTGATTATTGGGCATTAAAATTGTTAGTGTGTTAGTCGAAGTTTTAGGTAGTAAGGTAGCATTGTTTTCTCGTGTATTGTGTTGTTAATCTATTCAAAAAGTATTATACCATGTCAGAATCAAGTGTTCTAAGTGTTATTAGAGACCAGAGTAGTGATGCTTAACTTGGTCGTAGTTAAAATAGTAGTAACATTCTTGAGTTAGTTGATGACAAACTTGATAAACTCACTCACTTTGTTGAGAGTCTGGTTATTGTGATGCAAGTTAATAGGTAACAACCTTAAGATATGTTGCAGTACAACTTACCTGAAAATGTTTTAAAGAGAGGCTATGGCCAAGGTAGTTGAGCTAACTGCCTAATTCAACCCTAGTGAGCTAGAGGAGTCATAAACTGAGCTGTTAGACAAAGGCTAGAGTTAGAAGAGATATAAGAGGATGATGAGGAAGTAGATATGGAGACTGACGAAGGGGAAGAAGTAGAAGCTAAATACTATCTAGCACGAGAGTGAGGATGCTAAGCTCCTTAAAGACTTGATAATGTTAAGGTCCAAATTATGCCTTTAAGTGGAAATGGAGATGCCGATGAATACTTATAGTGGGAAGAGAAGTTTGAAAAGGTATTTGATTGTTATGTATATACATAAGCTGCAAAGGTCCAACTTGTTGCAATTGAGTACTTTGATTTTGCCATTATGTGGTGGAAAAATATGAATATAGCCCCAGAAAGGGATGGAAGACGAGATGTAAGAACCTAGGATGAGATGAAGAGGTTGTTGAGGGATAGATTTATGCCTGAGACCTACTTGTAGAATACATTTGCAAAGTTGCAGGAACTTCGCTAAGGAGGCCGATCTGTTGATGATTATGTGAGAGAGTTTCAGATGTTTATGATCTAAGTCGACATAAAAGAACTAGAGGCTTATATAGTATCGAGGTTCATTTCTAGACTCAAATATGAAATTCGCAACATTGTAGAATTATAGAGGTTTTATACACTGGAAGAGGCAATTGAGATAGTGCAAAGGGTAAAAAAACAGAGAAAAAGTTCATTAAGCTGACCTAGGCCAACATTTTCCTGAGCCTTTGTTCTACGCCAACCTATTCAAGTCAAGCCGAAGAGACTATACTGAGCCGATGATAGGAATGACCAACATAACGATAGCCAAGCAGGCTAACTAAGCCAAATTGAGGCTAGACCGATCCTGAGGATATATGAAAGAGGGCAGACTTCTAGACGGAAGACCAGCGAAGTGAAGTACTTTAAATACTTATGCTTCAGACATATGGTTATTAAGCGTTCGAACCGATGCATCATGGTGCTCTAAGAAGATGTAGTAGATAGCACCAATGAGAGCAAGCCTAAAGAGGAGAAAGATGTAGCAAAAGCTGAAGCCGAAAAGGAAGAGGAGACCTGTATCTATATTGACTAGGGAGAAGTAATGACCCTAGTACTAAGATGAGTATTGAGTTCCCTGTCGAACTCTGAGGAAGACCAAAAGGAAAATCTATTCCATATTAAGTGTGATAGTTATGTACCATCAAAGGATAATTATGTACCATCATAGTAGATGGAGAAAGTTGTACTAACGTAATTATACAGTTTTTTGTATATAACTTAGGATTGTTAACCTCTAAGCATCCCTGACCTTATAAGTTACATTAGCTTCACAATAAGGGTTCTTTGTATGTGACTGAATAGGTAATTGTATTGTTTAGTGTTAGGAGTGTGTACAGGGAAAAAGTAGTGCGCAATGTTGTCCTATGGGAGCTTTACATCTGTTGTTTGGGTAACCTTGGTTGTTTAATTAACGTGTTACTCACGATGGGTAAATGAAGATTATGTTGCAACCTATGACTCCAACCTAAGTAAATGAGACTCATAATCAACTCACCCGAGTAAGTAAGAAGAAGGCCCCAATGATGAGCTAAAGAGAACTCTAAGTTGCTGAGAAGGTCGAAGAGCCTATGTTTCTATTGATTAAAAGACTGCTAGAGATGAAAGATCTAAAAGATGTTCTAAATGAAATCTGAAGGCTAATTGATGAATTTTCCGACCTGTTTTTTGAGGAACTGCCTAAAGGACTACCCTTAGTCTAAGGTGAGCATTGTATTAATTTGCAACCAAGCACCACCCTGCTAAACTAAACTGCATACTGAATGAACCTTAAGAAGGCTATCGAGCTGAAAAGACATGTGGATGAGCTCATAGAGCGAGGATATATGAGGGAGAGCATGTGCCCTTATACTGTACTAGCTTTGTTCATCCCAAAGAAGGATCATTAATAATGCATGTGCATTGACAGTTGAGCAATTAATCATATCATTGTCAAGTATAAATACCCAAATATCGAGGCTTGATGATAAGTTAAAAGAGCTTCATGGCGCCAAAATATTTTTTAAGATTAATTTGCAAAGTAGCTATCACCAAATTCGCATGAGATGAAGAGATGAGTAGAAGACTACCTTCAAGACTAGGCATAGTCTCTATGAATGGTTGGTTATGTCGTTTGGACTCATAAATGCGCCGAGCACATTTATGAGGCTTATGAACCATTTGATGCACCCTCTGATTAGACGATGCATAGTCATGTACTTTAATGATATATTGGTGTACAGTGCTGACCTGGACAATCATGTTCAACATCTCCAAGTTGTTTTTGAAATCTTACAAGCTGAGATGTTATTTGGGAACCTGAAGAAGTGTATGTTCTATAAGAATGAAGTGGTTTTTCTTAGGTATGTGGTATTAGGGGAAGGAATCTAAGTAGATGAGGAAAAGATCTGAGCTGTTTTAGAGTGGTTGACATCAAAGAATGTCACTAAAATTTGAAATTTTCATAGCTTAGCTTCTTTTTATAGGAAATTCATTAAAAACTTCAGTACCATAGTTGCCTCCTTGACTGAGTTGAAAAAGAAGAGTAATAGATTTAAATAGAGCAACCGAACTAAATAGAGCTTCAAGGAGGTCAAAGAGAAGCTTACCTCCACCCCTATCTTCTCATTACTAGATTTTAACAAGCCCTTTGAATTGAAATGTGATGCACTAAGCGTAGGAATTGGTGCTGTCCTAATGCAAGAACAACGACTCGTCACCTACCATAGTAAGAAGTTTAGTGCTACTACCTTGAACTATTCTGTGTACCAGAAAGAGTCGTACTCTTTTTTTTCTATGGCAACACTATTTATTGCCATAAGAGTTTGTTATTTACACTGACCATGAGTCATTGAAGCATCTTAGGAGTGATAACAAGTTATCGAAGAGGTAAGGCAAGTGGTTAGAGTTTATGAAAAGTTTCTCCTACATGATCTAATATAAGAAAGGAAACGCTAACATGGTCGCCAATACTTTGTCATGTCAGTAAACCTTACTAACCACTTTGATGACAGAGTTGCTGGGATTCTCACTTATCATTGAGTAGTATGATCATGATCCTCATCTTGGTCTTATTTTAGAGCAATGCCAAGAAAGAGTTGCTGTTAGAGGATATTATCCTAAGGATGGCTATTTGCTTAAGGACCGAAGGTCATGCATACTAAATTGTTCTACATGTAAGCTGTTAGTTAAGGAAGCTCATAGTTTTGGATTATCTAGTCATTTTGGAGAGACCAAAACAACTAATCTGTTGAAGGAAAACTTTTACTAGCCTGGCTTATCCAATGATGTGATGTAGACCATAGCCAAGAACAAACAAGGCTGATCATGGGGATGAGTCTAAGCTTACCGAAAGTTTGAAAAAAGAGGTGGTGGGAAAATGCAAGAGAATTAAAATGAATAAAAAAGTAAGCAAACCCATGAACAGCTCTAATGAATATGACATACCAATAGAACTTTCGAAGACTTACGGTATAACTTGATATGACGCACAAATTGGTCCAGTAAGGTTACTCACCACCTAACCTTGCTTAAGAGTTAGGATAAGAGAAAAATAAGAGTAAACAGCAATATTTACATAAAGAAAGAATATTCAATTATATTGATGATAATCGGATTATCCTTGCAACTACAAATATAAAGATATTTATACCCAATAAGTTAGGGTAACTTGCCTATAAAGGGAAAAGACAAAAAGGGTATTACCTGAAAAAAGTAATGTACAATAATATAAAAGGGTAAAAATAAATATTCAAGAGAAGTAATAATTAGTAGAGCAGATTCAATATGTGATCCTGTACACAAGGCATTAATACATTGATAAGGTCATTGGAGGATGCAGACAAAAGTGTACGATCAGGTTGCCTGTCTGAACAGGGGTAACTAATTAGTTTAGGGTCTATCTCCCGTCCTCTTGGTAAGGTGATGTTGAGAAATTAGACGGCTCGAACATAGTTGAGCAGATAGGTAAGGGTTGGTAACTTTCTCAACATTCAATAACTCGGCACATAACTTCCGAGAGATGGGTAGTCATACGGTTTGTCATAAAGAGTTTATTAGCAATTCGAATTAACTCGGCTTCGGTAGAAGTCGATTGGAGCAAGAGGATTCATCTTGTTAGTCTCTCTAGTCGTCGAGCTTAATTGCGGGTCAAAGGCCTAATAGCCTAATTCCTATCATGATGTCCATAAGGTGGTTGGTAGTTGTAAAGTGTGCAAGCGAGCTAAAGGGAAAAAGGAGCCCTATGGAGAGTATGTGCCTTTGCCAACACCAACCTTACCTTAAGCCAACCTTACCTTGGGCCAACCTCAGCATAGACTTTATCTTAGGGTTGCTCTGAACATCTAAGGGAAAAGATTCTATTTTTGTTGTAGTAGGCCGCTTCAGTAAAATGACACATTTCATTCCATGCCATTAAACTAACGATACTTTATATATTGCTGATTTGTTTTTATAAGAAGTTGTCCAACTACATGAGTGTCGAAGACTATTATTTCAGATCAAGATACAAAATTTTTGAGCTATTTTTTGAAAACTCTTTAGAGAAAGCTTGGAACTAAACTTATGTTCAGCTCTAGTAGTCACTCTTAAATTGATAGCCAAACTAAAGTGGTGAACAAGACGTTAAGTAATTTACTCAGAGCTATTGTAGGAAAGAACTTAAAGGATTGGGATCTGTGTCTACCAGTTATAGAGTTTGCATACAATCGAACTGTCTACAATGTCACTACATAGACTCCATTCGAAGTCATCTATGGCCTCAACCCCATTATCCCCTTAGAATTGATCAATAACCCCGTAACTGCTAAAGAAAGTCAATCTAGAGTCAATCAAGCCCAAGAATTACAAGAACTACACCGGATTGTAACAAGGAAGATCACCAAGTTCAATTAGAGACAACAAGAGATTAGCAGTTGAGGCTACCAGATTGTTTCTTTCAAGCCAAGAGACTTAGTACGAATTCACCTCAACCGAGAATAATTTCTACACTTGAGACATAACAAGTTATCTCCTCGAGTTGATGGTCCATTCAAGATTTTGAAGAAGATCAATTACAACGCCTACCAGATCGAGTTACTCGACAACTATGATGTTTCCTCTATTTTCAATATGTCTAACCTAATTCCCCACTAACTAGAAGAAGAAGATCTTGCAAGTGCCTTAGAAGAACAGGAAATAGAGACCACTTTAGATTCTAGAACTAATCTTTCTGACCTTCAGGCAAATGATAGGAATCAACTCTCTTAATCAATCACACGTAGCCGAGTTAGAGGACTCTAGGGACTCACTTAGAGAATATTATCTTGAAGCCCTATCCTGGATGAGAATCTTATCCCAATCTTTATGTTTCCCTTTATCGCCGACCTGATTACCAAGCTATTATGCGCACCAGACTTACTGAACAACTATATTATGACAAAACATCTGAGTAGGCAGCCCCAAGACTATCTGAGCCAAGCTCCCAAGCCCACCATGCTAACTACCTATGCTCGATCCCCAACTCAAGTTGATTACTTTATAGAGAATGATTGAATGAAGCTTTGACTTGATCTAAATGAGGTCAACCCTTGATTGCAAACTCTTTTTTCTTCTTTTGTCCACTTTGTACCATATTCCTGATGTCTAACCACTGAACTACACATGTCTTTGGCATAACATTCCAAAAGGATTCTTTACTTTTTTGTTTTGAATATTCTTTCTTTCTTTTACCCTTTTTAGTATGTATTATGTAATCTATTTATACGAATACCCTTTTGTTTTTTCATATATGTAAAGTAACCTTAGTAGAGGGGTATATAAACCCCCGCTTAATTGTATGCAGACAATAATCTTCATTATCAGAATATTTATTCAAGTTTCTCTTTAAGCAACCTTAGTGTTGTCGTTAACCTTCAACTCTTACCTATTCCTTTTAGTAAGGAGTAGTAGTGAGTAACCCTTTAGTTTGGACTGGTAAGTCATATCCAACGAATTGTAAGCTGAGTAGGATCGATTACTGTATTATATCCATTTTGTAGTTGCCTAGACCTTTGCTAGCTTTTTCTTTTTCCTTTTGATTCATTAGCATTGTAGTGCTCCTCCATGTGCTTAAACCTCGAAGACGCATTAGTTGAGCCAAGGTAGTTGAAGAGGTTATTGAGTAGATCAATTAAGTCGTGAGGAGATTGTAGTCGCAATGAAGATTGCTTCTAAAGTAAGGCTTGAACGAAGATGGACTTTAGGATAGGTTAGAAGAACATCTAGGGTATTCAGTTGGTCTTGTGATGGGTTAGGGAGTTTGCTTGAAGTATGGTCTCAACTATAAGCTATACTTGCTGAGTTGCTAAGAAGGAGGTTAGCAGGACACTTTGAGAGGAACTTTGGAGCTTAGACAAGTATGTAAAGATTAGGGTGAGTTGGGAATGAGTGAAGAAACAACCTAACTTGGTATTGGGACTTATATGTAGCTGCCTATTGAGGCATCATTCACTTGGCTAATCTTATAGGCTTCAGAGTCAAGCTTGGGTTAAGGGACCTAAGGTCGAAATTCCATCAACCATTTTGTTGAGGTGGGGTAAGGAGCTAAAAAAATGTGAACAATCATTGCAGTATTTATCAAATTTGGTATTTTCAAACTCATTGTCATGATTTGTTCTGACAATTGTGATTAAAAAAAAAAAAACTGTTACATACTATATACATTTATCAAATTTTTCAAAAGAATCAAATGGTTCATTCTTTCTTTTTAGAAATAAAACCCATGCATATCTTAGAAAAATCATCAACTATGACTAAACCATATTTGTTAACATCTAAACTAAGAGTCTTTATAGATATAAATAAATCTATGTGTAACAGTTTAGGGGTTTGTTAGTTGAAATTAAACTTTTTCTTTTGAATGAGTAACAATTTTATTCAAGAACATAAAGAGCAATAAAGGTTGTTATTTGATATTCAAGATGGGTAAACCTATTAGAAGATAGTTTTGAAAAGCTTTTCGAGCTACTTAAGATTCATATAATTCTTATGCCATAGAAAAAAGTTTTCATTCATAATCATTAAGCACTTCCTTAATTTGAATTCTAATGATTTGATTATGTAGATATTCAATGCTTAGTTCCTTCAAAATCATTTTTGTTTGAACACTTGTTGAATTTAGAACATTTTTCTTTTCCAAAAATTACTTTCCAACCTTCATTACTAAATTGGTTGATGCTTAGAAAGTTGTGCTTTACGCCTTTTGCAATAAGAACATTATGAATTAAGAAGAGTATTATTTTGGTGGCATCGATACCAATAGTATTTATTTTTGCATTATCCCCAAAACTAATGTTGTCTTTGTCTTTCCACTCTATCTTTAAGAATATTGAAACATCTCTAATCATATGTATTGAACATCTAATGTCCAAGTGCCACTTTCCATTAATCATTACTTTAAGGTTCTGCAAAACATTATAAAAAGGATGCCTGCTCTTTTAAACTTAGATAAGTTTGTATATTTGATAATTCAAGCTTATATCACTCTTTATTGTTCCTTATGCTACATCGAGCTTGTTCTAATCGAAGTAATAGAATTTCTTAATATGTCCTACCTTATTACAGGGGATTACCATACCATTTCCTTACCGTTTTCTTTTGATTTTGGTATCAATTGTTTTGACACAATTGATAACTTCCTTTCAAATGAGAAATTCTATGATATTGTAAATTTTTATTAGTTTTAATTACTTGTTTCCCTTTAAACTCTTTGGTCATCTCATCAAACCCCTTAACTACAATCTTTCCTTAAGTTTTAGAGTAACCACTTTTTTCTAAAACTAACTCCATTCTTACAACCAAATACCTTTTGACTTAAGATTAGATGATTCAACTTCTCTTTACCTTTAGAAAACCTATGGAAGATACTTTTGATTATTATTGAAAGTTCATTAATTCTAGTCTTTAAAACTTTTGTTTCTTCTTTTAGAACATGTTTTCTTTTACAAAGGAGTTTCTATTCTCAAGTAAAACTTCCTCTTTCCTATTTTAGAAGATCAATTTTGTTAGGTAATACTTGATTCATTTCCCTTAAAGCTTCTTTTTTCACTTTTGCGCGAATTATTTTTCATACTCCAATGTTATCTTCTACTCTTCATTTCAAACAAAATGATAAGTAGTTCCTATATCTCATCACAAACATCAATAAATTCATCACTAAGTTCATCATCAAAAGTTATCTCTTCTTTTGCTATTAAACACAAATCGACTTCTTCTTCTCTTTTTGATAATACCTCTTCTGATTCATTTAGATCACTTTGCCACCATTACTTTCTTCTTCTTGTATTGGTTAAGTTTTTTTTATCAGAATTAGATGTTCAATCATATATAACACTAGTTCCTTACATCCATAGCACCCTGCTTCAAGTATTTCTTTCTTTTCTTTGTTATGGTTGCTTTACCTATATTTGATTTAGTTTTATACTTTTGAAAGCTTATAATTTTCTTACCTTTTCTCTTTAAGAAACGATTAAGTTATCTTACAAGAAAGTCGATTTCTTCATTATCAAAACTTTGATTTTGATTCAAGTGTTCATGTTTCTCTTACTCTAAATGCTAGTGTCGTTCTCTTAGTTGTTGTATTATCATCATTATGATGCATATCTACTTTATAAGCCATTTACCTTCCTTTGAGATCGCTTAAGGTCATTATTGATAGTATTGTAGTTTCTTCCATCATTGTTGGTGTGTCTAGAAGCTAAGTTATTGCTAGGGCTTACTAAGCATACATATGGGCCATTATTAGCAGATAAGAAAATAAAGATAAAAGTTTAGCAAAACCAAAGGCCAAACTAAGGATATAACTCACCAGGGCTTGCAATGAAGCCCACTTTAGCTACTTGATATGACTCAGGAGGTTAGACATGGGGTTACTTGCTACTAATTCCTTGCTAAAGGGAACTATATAAGAGTGAAGAGGAATCTTAAAGCAAAAGTAATAGGAATCAGGCTGCTGGGCCTTTGACCCATAACTAAGCTTGAGGAGTAGAGGGACTGACAAGACAAATCTTCTTTGCTCCAGCCAACTCCTACCGAGGCCGAGTTACTCCGAATTGCCAATAAACTCTTTATGACGAGCCGTATGACTGCCCATCTCTCAGAAGTTATGTATCGAGTTTTTAAATGCCGAAAAAGCTGCCAACCTTTGCTTATCTACTCAGCTATATCCGAACCATTCAATTTCTCGGCATCACCTTGCCAAGAGGATAAGAAATAGACCCCAAACTAATCAGTCACCCATGCTCGGACAAGCAACCTGACCGTATGCTTTTGTCCACATCCTCCAATGGCTTCGCCAATATATCAATGCCACTTGTACAGGACCACGTGTAGAATCTACTCCACTAATCATTGCTTCTCTTAAATATTCATTTTTACCCTTTTGTATTATTACACGTTACTTCTTTAAGGTAATACCCTTTTTGTCTTTTCCCTTTTTAGGCAAGTTACTCTAACTTATTGGGTATACATATCCTTGTATTTATAGCCACAAGGATGATCTGATTATCATTGATACAATTGAATGTTCCTTCTTTATGTAAACACTATTGGTTACTCTCATTTCACTCTTATCTTAATCCTTGAGGAAGGTTAGATAGCGAGTAATCTCATTAGACTAATTCGTATGTTATATCGAGTTGTACTGTGAGTCTTCGAAAGTTCCATTGGTGCATTTTATCCATTGGACTTGTTCGTCGGTTTGCTTACTTTTTTATTTGTTTTAGTTCTCTCGCATTTTCCTGCCACCTTCTTTTTTAAGCTTTCAGTAAGCTTAGACCCATCCCCACAATCGGCCTTGTTTGTTTTTTACTATAGTCCACATCATCTTAGTATAAGAGTAGAGGTTTTTACTTGAGTTGTATTTGTTTAAAAGTTTTGATTGTACTCTATGTGTGTGGAACAAAGCAAGTTACTATTTTTGTTTAATTTTTGTGTTTATTAGCTGTTAGATTTCTGCTTTGTGGAAGTGTTTGCTAAAACACCTAGTTGAAGAGTTTAAGCTTTGAATTTGTGGAGAAAATAATGGAACCCAGTGTTAACATTGGTGTTGGAGATAGCAACAGCGGAGTTGTTGACCATGGTTGATAGTCTCAGAGAAACCCTAAGAGCACTGACAAGAGATTTGATGAGGTGATTAACCTCTTAGTGGATTCAACTCAAGTTGTACATGCGTTAGCTTATCGACTTACTGATGTCGCGCATAACACCCCATAAGCTGCTTAACCTAAGAAAGGTTAGAATCCAGTTCGACAGGTTTGAGGTGGATGAGTGAGGAGAAGAATTGATTTAGGAGACGTGGGAGAAGAGGATGAGGAGGAATATTATGAAGAAGAAGAGCGAGCTTAAGCCCCTAGAGCATCTAACCATACAAAACTTTAGATTTGAGTTTCAATGGGTTTGAAAGTGCTGATGAATACTTAGAATAGGAAGAGAAAGTGGAGTGTGTCTTTGACTATTATTAGTATGAAGATTACGAGAAAGTAAGAACTGCTACTGTTAAGTTCTCTGGATATGCTGCCATGTGGTGGAAGAATTTCTAAGCTATGAGGAGGCGAAAAGGCTATTGGGAGATTAATACTTGTCCTGAAATGAAGAGAATACTAAGAAATAGATTCGTATCGGATACTTATCTACAAGACACTTTTACTCGACTTCAGGAGTTGAGATAAGGAGGCCAAATAGTTGATAAGTATGTTTAGGAATTCCAAATGCTCATGATTTGATATGAAGTAGGGGAACCCATAGCAAAAACAATCTATAGGTTCATCATGGGATTGAGAGGTGATATTTAGGACATTGTGGAGCTCTAACGATTGACCATAATGGATGAAGCCATCAGAATAGCCCAGCGAATAGAGAGGTAAAGAAGAAGCCGAGTATAAGCAAGATTTTCGACTAGCCGACCAGTATAGGGAAGTCACTAAGCTTAGTCAAGTACTGAGCCGATCTAAAGGGTGGATGTCTGAGCCAAACAGAAGGGTCAACCTGATAATGACGTACCAAATCAAACTTATGAGAAAGGATAAGGATTTGGTAGGAAGACGAGCCAAATCAAGTACTTAAAGTGCCAAGGTTTTGGGCATATAGTTACTCAGTGCCCGAATTGAAGAACTATGGTAATTAAGGGAAACATCCCAATGATGGAGGTAGAAAGTACTAACGAGGAACCCAAGGAAGAAGAGAGCACCACCGATAAAGAAGCTGTTGAGAAAGAACTTATTGAAGAGTATGTATTTGCTAAGGACTTGGATCAATTGATCATGGTTGTTCGATGCGCAATGAACATGGAACCCTCATGTGAGGAGGAGTAGAGAGAGAACTTGTTTCATGCCACCTATAAGGTGAATGATCAAGTGTGTGCTCTCATTGTGGATAGTGGTAGTTGCATCAATGTAGCATCAGCCGATCTTATTACAAAATTAAAGTTGCCGACTATTACACATCCAAGGTCGTACAAGTTGCACTGGTTAAGTGAGAAAGGAGCCTTAAATGTCACTCGACAAGTCCTACTGCCGATCACTATTGGAAATTACTCTAACCAGATTCTATGTGACGTATTGCCAATGTGTGCTTCCTACATGTTGCTAGGTAGACCGTGGCTATTTGACAGAAGAGTTATCCATGATGGATACCGAAATACGTATACATTCAATAAGGATGGCAGGAAGATCATGCTGAACTTGATGCCACCTAGTGAAGTTAATAAATTGTAGGCCAAACTTGCTCAAGGATCAAAAAAGGCTTTGGTGATGAGTAAAGCCGAACTCTGAGAAGCCATTGATGTTAACGAGCCAACCCTTATGTTGGTCAAGCGCCTGCTAGAGATGAAGGAGTAGGGTAAACTACCCCAAGAAATGCGAGCACTGCTAGATGAATATTCCGATCTGTTCTCAAAACAGTTATCCGAAGGGTTGCTACCACTTCAAGGCATTGAATGCTACATTGATTTAATACTTAACACTGCCCTGCCGAATAAGCCAGCTTATTGGATGAGTCTCGAATAGGCATCTGAACTCCAATGTCAAGTCAATGAACTACTAGAGAGAAGGTATCTTAAGGAGAGTCTCAGCCCTTATACTATTCCGATACTCTTAGTGCTGAAGAAGGATGGAACTTGGTGAATGTATGTCAATAACCGAGTTGTGAACAAGATCACGATCAAATATAGGTATCCAATGTCGAGGTTAGAAGATTTGCTGGATGAATTGAGGGAAGCTAGGGTCTTCAGCAAGATTGATCTAAAATCTATCTATCATTAAATTTGAATGAGGCTAGGAGATGAGTGGAAAACAACATTCAAAACTCTACATGGACTTTATGAGTAAATAGTCATGTTATTCGGCTTATCAAATGCTTCGAGCACTTTCATGAGATTGATAAACCATATACTGAGAGGTCTAATGGGGAAGTATGTCATGGTGTACTTTAACGAACAGTATTGACATGCCGAGTCATTGTGAACATCTCCGAACTGTATTAAACATCTTTCGACCTAAGAGACTATTTAACAATATCAAGAAGTGTTGCTTTTGTGAAGAGGAAGTGGTATTCTTGGACTATGCAGTAGTGGAGGAAGCTTGCGAGTGGACAATGAGAAGATCAAAGCAATAGTCGAGTGGCCGACTCCTACTACTTGTGTCGACGTGAGAAGTTTCCACGAATTGGCTTCATTTTATAGGAGATTCATCAGGAATTTCAGTACCCTTGCTACACCACTTACTAAATTGAATAAGAAGAACATTGACTTTCAATGGGGAGAAAAGGAGGAGAGAAGTTTTGTCGAGATAAAAGAAAGATTGACCTTCGCCCCTATACTTGTTCTACCTAACTTCGAGAAAATATTTGAGTTGGAATGTGATGCGTCAGGCAATGGAATAGGCATTATCCTAATGTAGGAAAGCCGACCAATTGCCTACTACAGTAAGAAGCTTAGAAGACCTCATCTAAATTACTTTATGTATGAAAAGGAACTCTTAACATTGATCTGAGCATTACAAGTATTGTAGCATTATCTACTGCTGAGAGAATTTGTTATCTATACTAACCCTAAGTCCTTGAGGTACCTCCGAAGTCAGACTAAGTTGTTAAAGTGGTAGGCGAGATGAGTTGAATTCCTTAAAGGATTTAATTTTGTGATAAGATACAAGTAGGGAAAGAGCATGGAACAACGTAGTTGCACATGTTCTTTTGAGGAGACATGTTCTTTTAACTGAACTGCAGACCAGGTTGTTTCGGTTTGCGAGTATCAAAGAGCAGTATTCTAAGGATCCACACTTTACGCCTATACTTGTGTGTTGTGTCAATGAAAGGATAGTGGATTAGTATCATATGGAAGAGGGATACTTGTTCTAAGGAGGGAAATTATGTGTGCTAACCTATTTACTTTGAGAGCTGTTGATCAGGGAAGACCATAATGGAGGACTGTCCAAACATTTTGAGGAGAAAAGGACATATGAATTGTTGAGTGGTCGATTATTTTGGTCGAGAATGAGGTAAGATGTGCACTAAATTGTTGAAAGCTGTATCATATACAAGAAGGCTAAGTGCCAAGCTGAGTAAGGGAAAGTAATGCCTTTACCTATTCTAACAAAACCATGGACTGAACTGAGCATGGACTTTGTTCTCGGATTACCAAGGATTGCCCGAAGCAAAGATTCTATAATGGTCATCGTAGATAAGTTCAATAAGATGGTACACTTTGTGCCTTGCTCTAAAACTAACGATGCTTCGGCTATTATTTCTCTTTTCTTGTAGGAGATTGTGTGGTTACACGGCATGCTGAGAAGTGTAGCCTTTGATAAAGACTCGAAGTTCTGAAGTTATTTCTGGAGGACTTTGTAGTGTCGGATGGGGACCAAACTACTATTCAGTATCTCTTATTACCGCCAAACTGATGGCCAAACAGAGGTGGTTAATCGTACTTTAGGATCACTACTTCGAATTACAGTATGCAAGAACATGGTTGATTGCGACATCTGTTTACTGGTAGTTGAATTTGCTTACAACAGGACCATACATGATACAACTGAGCAGATACCCTTCAAAGTTGTCTACGGACTTATTCCTAAGTTACCTTTCGATCATACCCCCATGCCGAAATTCGAGTAAGATGACCCAAACGTGAGAGGTTGAGCAAAGTCCCTTTAGCACATCTATAACAAAGTCACTCAGGAAATTGACTAAGCCACTAGAAGAATGTGAGAGAGGACCAAGGGTAGGATGGCTAAACAATTCTTGCCAGGAGACTTTATGTAGCTTCATCTCAATAAGGAAAGGTTCCCGAGTAAGAAGAGGAATAAACTATCTGCAAGGGTTGAAGGACCTTTCAAAATCCTCCAAAAGATCAATGACAATGCCTATAAGTTGGAATTGCCTGAAGATTATGGAGTTTCTAACACCTTTAACATTGTCAACCTCAGTCTAAATCACCTTGATAGAGAACTGATTAAAAACCATTTAGATTTGATCCTAAATCTAAATCAACTCGGAGGGAATAATAGGAATTAGGATACTGGGTTTTTGACTCGTAGTTGAGCCTGAAGATTAGAGGGACTGACAAGATGAATCATCTTGCTCCAACCAACTCCTGTTGAGGCTGAGTTACTCCAAACTTTTGATTAACTCTTTATGACCAGCCGTATGACTGCCCATCTCCTAGAAGTTATGTGCTGACTTGTTGAATGTTGAGAAAGCTGCCAACCCTCGCTTATCTACTCAGCTTTGTCCAAACTATCCAATTTCTTAGCATCACCTTACCGAAAGGATGAGAGATAGACCTTGGACTAATCAGTCGCCCCTGTTTGGATAAGTAACCTGACCGTATACTTTTGTTTACATCCTTCAACAACCTCGTCAATGTATTAATGCCACGTGTACAGGACTATATATAGAATCTACTCCACTAATCATTACTTCTCTTGAATATTCATTTTTACCGTTTTGTATTATTGTACATTACTTCTTTAAAGTAATATCCTTTTTGTCTTTTCTCTTCTTAGGCAAGTTACCCTAACTTATTGTGTATAAATACTCTTGTATTTATAGTCACAAAGATGATCTGATTATCATCAATACAATTGAATATTCCTTCTTTATGTAAATACTACTATTTACTCTTGTTTCACTCTTATCTTAACCCTTAAGCAAGGTTAGGTGGCGAGTAACTTCACTAGACCAATTCGTGCAACATATCGAGTTATGCTGTGAATCTTCAAAAGTTCCATTGGTGCATCATATCCATAGGAGCTATTCGTAGGTTTGCTTACTTTTTTATTCATTTTAGTTCTCTCGCATTTTCTCACCACCTCCTTTTTCAAGCTTTTAGCAAGCTTGGACCTATCTTTATGACCGGCCTTATCTATTCTTGCCTATGGTCTACATTAACAAGCTTACAAGAAGATAATATATTCGATATATTAAGAAGACAAAATATGATTGCAGTACATATTAGGTACCCTTATATAGTTACTAATTAAGGCAACATGTCTTAAGTGAAAAAGATGAAAAAGGGTACAGCAAAAAATAGGAAAATTTATAGGTGTAATTTAGGTACAAAAGGAATAACTAGAGAAGAATCTTCAGTAAAGGATGCTTACTACCATCCTGTCTTAATACTTATCATTTTAATGTTGGTAGGGCTCCTGATAGAAACAAACAAAGAATACAACTGTCGTATCTTGAGCTAGTTGCTAGCATGTTTAATGGAAAGCTCAACAACTGGGTTGGGTAGTTTAGAACCAATCCAAGTAGAGGATAGGATAGGTCAGATGGACCAAGCTATCTTAGTCCTTTGAGCAAGTCAGAATGGGGATTTAGGTGTGAGCCTAGCGACTTATACAAGGGAAAGGTAATTCAACGAGTAGTGCGATAAAAGTTTTGGACACAGCCTAACTCGTCTTAACCATATACTCACTAAGTCCGTAGGTAGTTAGACCTTGAAGTCCTTATCTTAAGGTTAACTAGGTCGAAGAAGAGATCAGTAATGATTGAAATGAGGTTGGGTATTTGGTAAAGTAGGTTAGATTCCCATCGACTGTCTTCTTTGCAAGCCCATTTAATTAAAGTAAAATGATTGAAAACATCTTTAACCTTTTCACTAGGTTAAAATTTGAGAAGTTCATATTCTTGAAACAGAATATTTATTCTTGACATTTTTATAGATTTTGTTCCTTCATGTATAGTTTGAAGTTTATCCCAAATTTCTTTAGTAGTTATATGTGATGGAACACGATTAAATTCAAAATAAAGACCGTTAAAGTGGTTTTTCACTTACTACCTTAATCAATTTTCTCCCGTATGAAAAATGGGTCTCGAAGGGGTCCTTAAAGCCCTATTAGGCTCTTATAAGCCTTAAGAGCTTTCTTAGAGCCTTAAGAGACTTCTTTTAAATGGAGATAGGCTTATAATACAAAGGAGTTGGGCTTGGCTTTTTCTTAGGCCTTATGAAGACTTAGGTCCAACCTAGCTCAATCCATCCAAGTCTAATCCATAGCCAATATTATATAAGAAAAGAAGGCTTGAAACTATTCTTCATCATAAATGGTTTGATGATCATCATGAATGTTTCATCTTAGCCATCCATTTTAAGATCATCCAATGGTCGATGTTGGGTTTTAAATTCTATAAATAAGAGATTTCTCTCCTCATTTGCAACATTAAAGCTAAGGAAATCTTCAAAGAAACTTCAACACTATGCCATAATGACTCCTAGAAGATCAAGCCAATGGAATGATCAAGAACATAGATTCGATCTACTATCATACATACACTTTAGAAATCTAAGTTTTCCTATTTTCCCCTTATATCTCTTTTGCGATATTCCTCTACATGTCATAAACTCAAGAGTTCTCCAAATCGATAATCTACTTACCTCATGTTATTTGTTGAACATTTTGATATCTATGATTTTGATGAGACAAAATTTAATTTTGGCTAAAATCATTTATGCATTGAGTTGGATAAATATCAAACTTAAATAATTGCAAATTAAGGTGACTTGAAGTGAAAATTCTTGAGTGATTATTTTGTTGTGTGTTGGAATTGGTTTGATTTATGCATTGAGTTGGATAAATATCAAACTTAAAAAATTGCAAATTAAGGTGACTTGAAGTGAAAATTCTTAAGTGATTATTTTGTTGTGTGTTGGAATTGGTTTAGCCCTTTGTTGTGAGAAAGAACAAGAGGAAATCTACAAAAATAGGGCACATCGATTAATCGATGTAGCCATTGGTGATCGATTGGTAGCCATACTTCATCCTTACAACTTTTTGTGATCGAAGTGAAGGATGGTGCTTAAGTTAGTGATCAATTGATGTAAGGAAGTTGGTAAGCTTCTATGCTACTAATCAATGGGTAGCTTACCTGGTGATCGATAAGTGGAATGGACTCCAACCTGTAACATTCTATCTTTGAAGTTAGGCGATGCCTCTAGGTGACAGATTAGTAAAGAAAGATGGCTAGATAATTTGTTCTATTGATCAATCAATAACTTAAGTAATAATCGATCAGTAGCTCATTGGAACTACCTTTTGGGAGCATTTAATGTAGCAATAGGAAGAAATTTGCAATCCTTATTTATACTTTAACTACCCATAAAAAAGAATAAGAATTCTGATCTTTAACTATAAATTGCAAATATTTTCTTACATTCTTGTACTCTATTGATTGTGCTTTGTCTTGTTACCTATTTGAGAGAGAATTAGGAGTCCAATGCCAAGGTTTCTCTACTTGCAAAACATACATACGAATCAATACCCTAGAAAGATAAAAATTGTATTCAAATGGTAATTGAGTGGTTGTATAATTGTGAAATGGTATAAGCTCTTGATTGAGCACGGTGGTATTGTGATCAATAAAAATTGTGTGAAATCTTTAGTTGGAAGTATTGGTGCTCATGGAGAGGAAGGGGTGGTTCGAACTCCACGTTAGCTTGATCCTCTTTTACCATATCTCTTTTATTTCCGCACTTATTGTCATTATTTTATCATTTAAATGTGCATATTATTGTTACATTTACCATCAAAATTTAAAGAGAATCAAAATTTTTCATTAATACTCAATTCACCCTACTTTTGGGTATTAGCCTAGTATTTTTCAATTGGTATCAATGTTAATCTCTAATCACTTTGCTTAATCATATAATAAAGTAAAGATCATGGCTTTTAATGTACAATGTTTCTTAAAAGGACAAGCAAACAATCTGCCTCATCTTCTAACCGAGATTAATTATCCATATGGAAAATATAGGATAACTATGTTTCTTAAAGCTCAAAATGGATTACTATGACAAATAGTTAATAAAGGAACTTTTAAAATTGAAGGCAAAGAAGAAAGAAGTTATATTGATGATGATTGGAAATTGTTTGATTTGAATAATGTTGCTATGAATATTCTCTATTGTGCTATAAATGAGAATGATCTTAATAGAGTTTGTACATATAAAAGTGCTAAGAACATATGGAATGAATTAACAAATACATATGAAGGCACAAGTAGAGTAAGAGACACCAAAATTAGCTTGTTATGTGGTCAACTTGAAGATTTCAAAATGGATCCAAATGACAGTAATGATGAAATGCACAATAGGTTCATCAACATCATTAATCCATTGAATGTTCTTGGCAAATCATTCACTAATCTTAAGATTAACTCTAAAATCCTTAAGTCTCTACCAAGGGATTGAAAAGCCAAAAGAATCGCTATTAAGGAAGCTCGTGATCTCAACACAATGCCTAAGAAGTAATTTCTCAAAACCCTTAAGATGCACGAAATGGTGAAAAGATAAGGAGAGAATTCCAATAAGAAAACAATTGCTCTAAAAGCAACCAAAGACAGCACTAGTGAAGAAGAAAGTAAGGATGATGATGAGATTGCCATCATGACAAGAAAATTAAAAAAATTTGTGAAATTCAATAAGAAGTTGAGGAAGGAAAAAAAGAGTAATGGAAACATCTCAAAGTTTAAGAAGGAAGCGATTAAATGATATAATTATAAAAAGTCGAGGTGCATGTAACAATATTTTCCATTGCTTAAAAAGGCCAATAAAGAATCTAGGAAGAAAGCTATGACCACCACTTGGAGTCACAGTGATTTAAGTGATTTCAACAGTAAAGCTTATTTCATGACCATTAATGATGAGGTATGTTCCACCTTATAAAACTCCTCTTTTGATTAACTTAAGGATATCTATGATGAACTACTTAATAAATGCATTAAGGTACAAAAGAAAAATCAAGTCCTAAAGCAAATGATGAATAAAGTAGTAGATGAGTTTGAATCATTAAAAATAAATATAACAAGGTAATAGATGCAATGGAAGGGCTAAAAGAAGACAATGAATACTTGAGAATGAAAGTTAATAAATTAAATAAGTAAAATGAAGAATTGAACAATAAAAATAATGAATTAGTTGAATGAAGCAAATTGCTCATCTGAAAAGAAAGTTGAAAGTTTAGAACATGAGCATGATGATGATGATTACATGGTAGATAAACTAGGAAGATTAGAAATTGAGAATACAATTATAAAGTCTAGCCTAGATGATTCAAAGAAAACTATAGCTAAGTTTGTGAATAGATGAAAGAATTTAGATAAGCTCTTTGACTCTTAAAGACAAGGTTTAAACAAAACTAGAATTGGTTATAGTAAAGTATAAACCCCTCATTTTTACTACCCTTTATTTTAATTTTAGTATCTTTTAAATTTTGGGCCAAGTTTATAAAAAAATTAAAAAATTGAAAAATACAAAATGTCAAAGGTGTTTGAGTTAAGTTAATGAATCATTTAGAGTTGGATTAAGCAATAGTCAAAAGTATACATGTAGTTTAATAAATTTAAAGTCTTTAAAAATTGGGTTTATTATAAAATATTTTTAAAAAGTTTAGTAAAATATTTAATTTCATGAATTTGATTTTTATTTAACTCAATATTAGAATTTTAAAATATTTTAACTGGACTATTAAAAATAGACTTAGAATTTATTAAAGTAAAAAATGGTGTTAAAAATATTTAGCATATATATTTTAGGGCTATGTAAATAAGCTAAGGTCATTTTAAAACAATTTGGGTTGAGTTAAATATGGGCTTGAAAATGAGAATTAAAATTAGGTTTGAAAGGGAAAAGTTAAGTTTAACTGGTGTACATCATTTTTTATGAAAAAAAGGCTTTGTTGAGCTGGTTACCTACATGGATTAAGGGGTTTAGATGGGTTGGAGATCAAAGGTTTTAAATCTCATGGAGTGCACTAGTGTATATTTTTTCTTTTTTGGTCTCTAATTCACATAACGGGTTATTTTCCTTAAGAATTTTCTGAAAAACAAATAGAAAAGAGAGGGAAATTAGATAAGCTTTAAGGAACTAATCTAACACCAAATCTTACTAAATCTTTGTTAGTTTTTTAGACTTGATATGGATCTATAAAATCTTTATCAAAACATTTAAATATAATATAGATTTGTATCAATAAAAGATTTGGTAGATTTAAGCTCTTTAATGGTAGATCTATACTAATCTAACTAAGATTTAAGTTATGAGTTCAAAATGGCATAGGATAACATAATCAAGAGGGGACCCAATCAAATTTCAAATTGTGCTACAAACATCAGGTCACTATTCACCCAAAACAACAACAATCCATAGTATCCCCTAGCCATACAACAGCAACTACTCTCATCCTCACATGCCCATAGCAGCTATGCCCAATAAACACCCATGTGGTAGTAAACATGCAACACTAAGCATGCTACTACAGCAACCCTAATACGTTACTACAGACCCCAACCCAACATCCAAATGATTGAGTGCAACCACTATGCTCTACGATTGTCCCATTAATCACTCTCTTACCTACTCCATCCATGCATGAACATAACATAACTCTACTATGTACAACAGATGCACGCAACTACAACCTACACTTGAGACACGCACACACATACACTATCGCTACCGACTATCCAACTCTAGTGAACCCAAACACCACTCAACTGCGTGACCATTACTCTAGTTAACACCATCCACTTATAAGCTACGATAACTTGATACCCATCACCCTAGTTGATAAGAATCGAGCTACTTGGCCTTTGACTCGTAGTCGAGCCCGAGGATTAGAGGGATTGATAAGGTGAATCCTCTTGCTCCAACTGACTCTTGTCAAGACCGAGTTACTCTAAACTGCTAATTAACTTTGTATGCCGATTCGTATGATTGTCCATCTCTTGGAAGTTATGTGCCGAGTTGTTGAATACCAAGAAAGCTACCAAACCTCGCATATCTGCTTAGCTATGTCCGAGCTGTCCAATTTCTTGGCATCACCTTTGTTGAGAGGATGAGAGATAAACCCCAGACTAATCAGTCGCCCTTGCTCGAACAAGCAATCTGTTCATACTTTTTTGTCTGCATCCTCCAACGGCCTTGCTAATGTATCTCCACTACATGTATAGGACTACATGTAGAATCTGCTATACTAATCATTATTTTTCTTGAATATTCATTTTTACCCTCTTGTATTCTTATACATTAATTCTTTAAGACAATACCCTTTTAGTTTTTTCCCTTTTAGGCAAGTTGCCCTAACTTTCAAGTATAAATACCCCTTATAATTGTAGCTATAACATCAAATTATCATCAATATAACTAAATATTCCTCTTTTACGTAAACATTGTTGTTTACTCTCATTCTACTCTTGTTATAACCTTTAAGTAAGGCTAGGTGGCGAGTAACCTCACTAGACTAATTTGTACATCATATCAGATTGTACTGTAAGTCTTCAAAAGTTATATTGGTATGTCATATCCTTTGGAGCTATTTGTAGATTTTTGCTTACTTCTTCATTCACTTTCTCGTTCTTTTGCACATTTCCCCATCATCTCTTAAAGATTTTGGCAAGCTTGGACCCATCTAATAATTGGCTTTGTTTATTCTTGGTCACGGTTCGCATCATCTTGGTATCAGAGCAAAGGTTTCACTTGAGTTGTAGTTTGTTTCGAGTTCTGTTGATACTATGTTTTGTGTTTGTGAAACAAAGCAAGTTATTATGTTTGTTTGTCTGTTGAGTTTGTTGGTTGTTAAATTTCTAGATTGCGAAAGTGTTTGCTGAAACACCTAATTACAAAGTTTGAGATTTGAATCTTTCAGTGAAAATGATGGAACCAAGTGTTAATGTTGGTACTGGAGATGGCAACAGTGGTGTGGTTCATCATGGCCAACAATCTTAGAGTACTCCCAAGAGCACTAACGAAAGACTTGATAAGGTAGCCAACCTCCTAGTGGATTTAACCCGAGCTGTACATACGTTGGCTTACTGACCTGTTGAAGCTACACATAACACCTTACAAGCTGCTTGACATGTAAGAGGTCAGAACCCAGCTTGACAAGTTTAAGGTGGAGAAGTAGGTGGACAAGTGAGGAGAAGAATTGATTTGGGAGACACGGGAGAAAAGGATGAGGAAGAGTATTATGAAGAAGAAGAGTGAGCTTAAGCACCTAGAGCTTCTAACCATGTGAAGCTTCAAATTTTGAGCTTTAGTGGATCTAGAAGTGCGAATGAGTACTTAGATTGAGAGGAGAAGGTGGAGCTTATGTTCAACTATTACCAATATGAGGACTACGAGAAAGCGAGAATTGCTACTGTTGAGTTCTTTGGGTAGCTGCCATGTGGTAGAAGAACTTCCAAACTATGAGGAGACGAGAAGGATACCAAGGGATTCATACTTGGCCTAAGATGAAGAGAATACTCAAAAAAAGATTTGTATCGGATACTTATCTATAAGATACATTTACTCGGCTTTAGGAACTAAGGCAAGGAGGTCAAACAATTGACGAATATGTCCAAAAACTCCAAATGCTCATGATTTGATGTGAAGTAGAGGAACCACCAACATGAATAATCTCTAGGTTCCTAACTAGGTTGAGAAGTGACATTTGAGACATTGTGTAGCTCCAACGATTTACCACGATGGATGAAGCCATTAGAATAGCTCAATGAGTGGAGAGGCAGAAAAGAAGTCGAGTACCAACTAGGCTGCCAACTAAGACAAGGAGGTCATCGAGCTCAGTCAAGTATCGAATAGATCCGAAAGGTGGATGTTTGAGCTGATCAGAAAGGCTGACTTGACAGCGACGTGCCAACCCAAACTCATGAGAAGGGGTAAGGGTCTAGTAGGAAAACAAGCTAGATCAAGTGCTTCAAGTGCCAAGATTTCAAACATATGGTTGCTCAATGCTAGAACTGAAGGACTATGGTCATTAAAGGATATATCTCAAAGCTGGAAGTGGAAAGCACTAATGAGAAACTTGAGGAAAAGAACAAGGTCGAAGAAGAAACTGCCAAGAAAGAACTAATTAAAGAGGATGTGTTTATCAAGGACTTGGATCAGTTGGTCTTAGTTATCCTACGTGCCATGAACTTAGAACCCTCATGAGAGGAGGAGCAGAGAGAGAACTTGTTTTATACTACTTATAAGGTGAATGACTAGCTGTGAGCATTAATTGTGAATAGTGGAAGTTGCATCAATGTGCCATCAGTTGAAATGATCATACAGTTGAAGTTGTTGACCATTGCACACTTGAAGTCGTACAAGTTACATTGATTGAGTGATAAGGAAGCATTACATATCACCTAACAAGTATTGTTGCCAATCATAATTAGAAACTACTTTGACGAGATCCTCTGTGATGTGTTGCCCATGTATGCCTCATACGTGTTGCTTAGCTAGCTATTTGACAAAAGAGTTATCCATGATGGATACAGGAACACGTATGTGTTCGAGAAGGATGGCTAGAAGATTACACTAAACTTGATATCGTCAAGAGAAGTTAATAAATTGTAGACAAAACTTACTTGCAGATCGAAGAAGAATCTAATGATGAGTAGAGTCGAACTTCAAGGGGCCATCAACGCTGATGAGTTGACCCTCATGTTGGTCAAGCAATTATTAGAAATGAAGGAGCAGGGTGAACTACCCTAGAAAATAAAAGAGTTGTTGGACAAATATGCCAATCTATTCCCATAACAGTTACTCAAGGGGTTACCCCTAACTCGAGGCATAGAACACTACATTGACTTAATACCTGATACTGTATTGCCGAATAAGTCAGCCTATCGGATGAGTCTCGAGTAGGCTTTTGAACTCCAACGACAAGTCAATGAGCTGTTGGAAAGAGGTTATGTTAAGGAGAGTCTTAGCCTTACTGCTGTTCTAGTGCTCCTAGTGTCGAAAAAAGATAATACCTGGCGGATGTGTGTTGACAGTCGAATCATGAACAAGATAACAATCAAATATAGGAATTTAATCCCTAGGTTGGAAGCTATGTTAGATGAATCGAATGGAGCCAAAGTCTTTAGCAAGAATGATTAGAAATCTAGCTACCATCAAATTTGAATGAGGCCGAAAGATGAATGGAAGACTGCTTTCAAAACTTGACATGGACTCTATGAGTAGATGGTCATGCCATTTGGACTGTCGAATGCGCCAAGCACTTTCATGAGGCTAATGAACCATGTGCTGAGACATCTAATAGGGAAGTATGTTGTGGTGTATTTCAATAACATCCTTATATACAGTGCCAACATGTTAAGTCACTACGAACATCTCCGAGCTATGCCTAATATCTTCTATGCTGAGAGATTATTTGGCAACTTGAAGAAATGTTGCTTTTGCTAGGAGAAAGTGGTATTCTTGGGTTATGTAATCAGTAGAGAAGGCTTATGAGTGGACGATGAGAATATTTGAGCAATCGTTGAGTTGTCGACCCTTACTACTTATGCTGACTTAAGAAGTTTCCACGAACTAGCTTCATTCTATAGGAGATTCATTAGGAATTTCAGCACCCTCACTACACTACTTACTGAGCTAACAAAGAAGAACACTGACTTTTGATGGGGAGAAAAGGAGGAGAGAAGTTTTGTTGAGATAAAAGAAAGGTCGACTTTCGCCCTTGTACTTGTTCTACCTGACTTTGAGAAAATATTTAAGTTGAAATGTGACGCGTCAGGTACTAGAATAGGTGTTGTCCTAATGCAGGAAGGCTGACCAATTGCCTACCATAGTGAAAAGCTTAGATGACCTTAGCTAAATTACTTTGTTTATGACAAAGAACTCTTGGCGTTGATCTAAGCATTACAAGTATGGCAACATTATCTACTATTGAGAGAATTTGTCATCTATACTAGCCATGAGTCCTTAAGGTATCTTCGAAGTCAGACTAAGTTATCGAAGTGGTAGGCAATATGGATTGAATTCCTCGAAGGATTCAATTTTGTAACAAAATATAAACAAGAAAAAAGCAATGTAGTTGCAGATGCTATTTCAAAAAGACATGTACTCTTGAATGAACTATAAACCAGATTGTTCGAGTTTGTAAGCATTAAAGAGCAGTACTTTGGCAATCTACACTTTGGATTCGTATTTGCATAATGTGTCAATGGAAGAACAGTGGACGAGTACTATGTAGAAGATGGATACTTGTTTCGAAGGGGAAAATTATGCGTATCGACTTGTTCACTACGAGAGCTACTAATTAAGGAAACCTATAGTGAAGGACTGTCCAGATATTTTGGGGAGAAAAAAACATATGAATTGCTGAGTGGTTGATTTTTTTAGTCGAGAATGAGGCAAGATGTGCACTGAGTTATTGAAAGCTATGCCGTGTGCAAGAAGGCTAAATGTTGAGCCGAACAAGTGAAAGCAATGCCTTTGGTTGTTCCAACGAAACCTTGGACTGAATTGAGCATGGACTTTGTTCTCAGATTACCATGGACTATATGAGGCAAAGATTTTATAATTGTTGTCATGGATAGGTTCAACAAGATGGCACACTTTGTGCTCTGCTCTAAAACTAACGATGCTTCTGCTATTGTTTCTCTTTTCTTATAGGAGATTGTGTAGTTACATGGCATGCTGAGAAGTATAGTCACTGATAAAGACCCGAAATTCTTAAGCCATTTCTAGAAGACCTTATGGCATTGGATGGGAACCAAACTACTATTCAGTACCTCTCGTTACCCCCAAATTGATGACTAAACAGAGGTGGTTAATCGTACTTTAGGATCACTACTCCAAGTTACGGTAGACAAGAACTTGGACGATTAGGACACTAGCTTGCCAGTAGTTGAATTCGCTTACAATAAGATGGTACATAACACTACCAAATAGACCACCTTTGAAATTGTTTATGGTTTAATCCTAAGTTGCCCTTCGATCACACCCTCATGCCGGAATCTAAGTAAGAAAACCTAGACACGAAAGCTGGAGTGCAGTCCCTTTAACACATCTATAATAAAATCACTTAATAGATCGACCAAGCCACTAGAAGAATGCAAGAGAGGACCAAAGGTAGGATGGCCAAATAATTCCAACTAAGAGACTTGGTGTAGCTTCATCTCAGTAAGGAAAGGTTGCCAAGTAAGAGGAGGAACAAACTATCTACAAGGGTTGAAAGACCTTTTAGAATCCTCTAGAAGATTAATGATAATGCCTACAAGTTGGAGCTGCTCGAAGAATATGAAGTTTTTAACACTTTTAACATTGCTAACCTCAGTCCATATCACCCTAATGGAGAATTGGTTAAAGACCATTCAGATTTGATTATAAATCTAAATCAACCCTAAGGGAACGATAGGAATTAGGTTACTAGCCCTTTGACCCGCAAAAGAGCCCAAGGATTAGAGGGAGTAACAAGACAAATCCTCTTGCTTTAGCCAACTCCTACTGAGGCTGAGTTACTTTAAACTATTGATTAACTCTGTATGCCAAGTTGTATGACTGCTCATCTCTCGAAAGTTATGTGCTGAGTTATTAACTGCCAGGAAAGTTGCCAAACTTTGCATATCTGCTTAGCTATGTTTAAGCCATCCAATTTCTCGGCATCACTTTTTCCGAGAGGACGAGAGATAGACCTCAGACTAATCAGTCGCCCTTGCTTGGACAAGCAATCTACTCATAGTCTTTTGTTTGCATCCTCTAATGGTCTTGCTAATGTATTTCCGCTTTATGTACAAGACTACATGTAGAATATGCCATACTAATCATTATTTTTCTTAAATATTCATTTTTGTCCTCTTGTATTCTTATACATTACTTCTTTAGGGCAATACCCTTTTTATCTTTTCCCTTTTAGGCAAGTTACCCTAACTTTCAGGTATAAATACCCCTTGTAATTGTAGCTATAACACCAGACTATCATCAATACAACTGAATATCCCTCTTTTATGTAAACATTGTTATTTACTCTCATTCCACTCTTATCTTAACCCTTGAGCAAGGCTTAGTAATGAGTAACCTCACTGATCCAATTTGTGTGTCTTATTGGATTATGTTATGAGTCCTCAGAAGTTCCATTGGTGCGTCATATCCTTTAGAGCTGTTCGTAGGTTTTTTCTTGCTTCTTTATTCACTTTCCCGTTCTTTTGTATGTTTCCCCATCATCTTTTCAGACTTTTTGCAAGCTTTTGGCAAGCTTAGACTCTTCTAGCGATCGGCCTTATCTATTCTTAGTCACAGTTCGCATCACCAGCAGTGCTAACGTAAGCTTCATTGTCAACTTAAACCAATTGGCAATGTAATTGCCCAACCACTTCAACCACCATCACTTACTAACCACTTTCACCAAAAATTGACCCCTGCTACTACCTTCCTCATTCTTAAAAACATTAAAATACACATCTAGTTCATGTTGAAGCACCCTTGATCACGTTACCTATAACCACCACCATCACCTTATCCTCCAAACACTCAAAATTACCACCGTTGGCTAAGGCATCATGTCTAGACCCTCATTTGCCAATAAGAAATTCATGAAACTTCGATTTCCCAAACGAAAGGACCATTAGAGCTACTTATGTAAAGTTGAATTTGCTACTGCGTTTGTCCAAAGTAAGCGTAACCTAGATTCGACATATGTGTTATTCACTCCTTGATCTGATTTAAGGTTTGAAATGAGTGGGTTTGGTTCTGTTTTATTTATTTATTTATTTTTCTCTTTCTTTTGTTAGGCTAATTTAATAAAGAGCCCCATACTAACTTTGCTTATTTTCCTATTGCTGGTCCTAATTAGTTCTCTTATTATTGATTACTTTTATTTTATTTTTATGTGCAGGTTTTCTAGCAGTAGTTTTTATCATTGTTAATATGTTTATATTCTTAATATACACATAGAATTAGTTTCCATTTAAAATTGTTATTGTCATTAGGTACCAATTTAGGTTTCTTTTACAGGTCTCTATATGATCTTAGATATATAGTGATTTGCACATCATAGTTACACCTTTTTTTTTTTTTTTAATTCTTGCATAACTTGTTTCTTGTTATAGAATTGCATCTTTAGTGTATTTTTATAAATATCACATATTTTTACATAAAATTTGCACCTTTAACACTCTTGCATCTATTTATAAAAAACTGTATATTTTCACCTCTGTTATATGAATTAGCATTTTTAAAATAAGAATCACATCTTTTTTTTTTTTAAGATTTGTGTTTTCCATGAAATTTGCATCTGGTACATAAAATTGCATTTTTTAAAGAAAAATTGTATCTTTGTAGATAAAACTGCATTCTATTAGATAAAATTGCATTTTTATGGAAGATTGCATCTTTTAGAAAAATTGCATTTTTCTCCAAAAATTTATGTCTTTAGGTAAAATTTGCATCTAGATTAAGTATCTTAGAAGATTTAGATAGGATTGTACATTTTTTCATTAAATTTTCATTTTTTTTAACAAATTAGGTTTTTAGGGATTTTTTTGGCAAAAATATTTTGTCACTTTGTTGTTTTTTTTTTCTCATAAAATTAAAAAAAATCTTAACTTAGGGTCTTTTCAAAAATTAGGTTTGTTTTAGGCTTTTTTTACACTAGGTATAGAAATTAGGGTTTTCTTAGGATTGTTCTTAATAAAAATATAAATTGGCAAAGAAATGTAAACCTAGCTCGTTTCCATAAATGAAGCATATTTACCCATGAAAGTTGTTCTAAAAGATGAGAACTACAGTCAGTTTGATTTTGATTAGCAAGTATGTAGTTACCTCCAATGTAACTGTAAAATTTGTAAAATATTTTGTTTTTTTTTTTATTTTTTTATGGAAAATTCATAAAAAAAAAAGATAATAAAATATTAATTTTTATAAATTTTTTAATGTTTTTATATTTTTAGAAAAATTCCCAAAATAATGGCCCATTAGTTTGTTTCTTAAATTTTTATATGTTAACTTTTGTCTTAATAGGTTAGTCTCCGAGCCCATTTCTCTAGTTATTTATTTATTTATTTATTTTTTTAGGAAATCCGTGAACTAGTGGCTAAATTGAGAAAACCTTAATTTGACATTTTACTAATTTAACTAATTAGCAACTCTAAGTTATTTTTTAAAATATTTTTTAAAGAAAAATGTTTTCCTTAATTTTATGTCAAGTAATTTATCTTAAGCAGGTTGGGTTAGTATAAGTTAAATTAAGGAAAACCGAAATATGGCTCGACATAGAGAAAGTATTTATAAGTCTATAAGAGTTGCTTTATAAAGGCCTCTAGTAAGACTTGTAATTATTGTGGTAGGTATGGTTATATTGTATATACACGTACAAAATGACATAATCTCTCTTTGAATCATAAAGACAAGATGGTTTGAGTCCTCAAGGGATTAGCTTACATTGTAACAACTAACCCAAAGGATCCAAACTAAAATGGGTAACAAAGAAGTAACCTTTTGTTTTGTAAGAATCTTTAAGGTGAAATAACAAATGAATCTTGGATGGCAGCTACTTAAGACACATGATGGGAGATGTATGCAAGTTCTCATCCTTAGACTTGAAAGACGGAGGAAGCGTTACCTTTAGAGATAACCAGAAGGCACATATTATAGGAGAAGCTAACTTTCTAATCAATAATGATCTTACAATTAAACATGTGTTGTTATTAGATAATTTGAAAAACAACTTACTTAGTATTAGTCAATTGTGTGACATTAGATATAAAGTGACATTTCATGCATCAAAGTATTCTATTGAAAATATTAACAATGAACAAATCCATTTTAAGGGGTATAGATGAGAAAATGTTTACAAATTTGATTTTAGCATGATTTCAAATTCTTTTGAAACTTGTTTATCTAATTAAAACAACGATAGTTGCTTGTAACATAGAAAGTTGGGACATGCTACCATTGATATCTTATCAAAATTAGGTAGAAAGGGCTTTATAAAGGGTTTACCAAAGATTAGTTTTGATAAAGATAGAACATGTCAATCATGCCAATATGGTAAACAAATCAAATCATCTTTTAAATCAAAGGATGCCATCTCAACTTTTAGGCCACTCCAACTATTACACATGAATTTAATTGGTCCAACTCAAACCTTAAGTTTAGGTGAGAAAAGATATACTTTAGTCATCCTTGATGACTTCACTAGATTCACTTGGACTTTCTTTCTTGTAATCTTCCTTGCAAGTAAGGATGAATCATACCATGTCTTCTTGAAATATTGTAAAAAGGTTTAAAATGAAAAAGGTCTTTCAATTTTCTCAATTAGAAGTGATCACAAGAGAGAGTTTGAAAATAATAAAATGGAAAAGTTTTATGATAAAAATAGCATAGAACATACCTTTTTAGCACCTAAAACTCCACAACAAAATGGAGTTGCCGAAAGGAAAAATAAGATTCTTATAGAAATGGCTAGAACAATGCCTTGTGAAAACAATTTACCTAAGTATTTTTAGGCTAAGGCGGTGAATACCGCTTGTTACATATTAAATTAAGTTTCCATAAGGCCAAATTTAAAGAAAATCTCTTATGAGCTTTAGAGAGACAAAATACCTAATATTTCTTACTTTCATCTATTTGGTACCAAATGTTTTGTGCCAAACAATGGTAAGGATCAATTAGGTAAGTTTGATTCTAAATTCAATGAAACTACATTTCTTGGCTATTCTGTCACAAGTAAGGCATATAGAGTTTATAATAAGAGAGCCTTAGTTGTAGAGGAATCAATTCATGTTGCATTTGATGATACATATGCACGTAGGGAGTTTAATAATGAAATTGATGACATTGGTGCTCAATTGGATGGTCTTAGCCTTGATAAGGACTATTCTAAGTCAAAAGATAAGGAAATCTCTATGGAAGATGAAATCATTGATAATCATAATATAAACTTGCCTAGAGAATGAAAGTTTGTGAAAAATCACCCTGAGGACCTAACCATAAGAGAACCATCCAATAAGGTGCAAATTAGAGCTCCTTAAATAGCTTAAGCAATGTAGTGTTCCTATTCCAAGTAGAACCTAAAAACATTGATGAAGCTCAAAATGATGAATTTTGGATACAAGTTGTGTAAGAAGAGTTTAATTAATTCATGAGAAATGAGGTATGGGGTCTTGTGCCTAAGCTTAATAATAGACCAGTGATTAAAACTAAATGGGTATATAGAAACAAACTTGATGAAATCGGTATAGTAACTAGGAAAAAGGCAAGATTAGTATTTAAAAGCTATAATTAAGAAGAAGGGATATATTTTAATAACACCTTTACCTTGTTTAGTAGGCTAAAAGTTATTAAGATGCTCTCAGTATTCAAATTTTATCAAATGGATGTTAAGAGTACTTTTCTAAATGGCTATATTAAGGAAAAAGTATATGTAGAGTAACTACTAGGGTTTAAACATAATGAATTCCTCAATTATGTATTTAATATAGCCATTCTAAATGTGCTTGATTTCAATCTTGCCCTAAAGAATATCATTTAAGTACGGTAAAACACATCTTTAAGTACTTACGAACATTATTGAAATCGGCTTGTGGTATCCTAAGTTTACCTCTTTCGATCTTGTTGGATACTTTGATGTCAACTTTGTCGGTTGTAAAGTTAATTGGAAAAGTACAAGCAATACATGTCACTATCTTTGAAGTTCTTTAGTGTCTTGGCATTCTAAGAAGTAAAACTCTGTAGCACTATCAATTGCCCAAGTTAAATATGTGGCCACCAGTAATTGTTGTGCTCAAATATTATGGATCAAACAGACATTGCATGGCTATGATCTTAGATACACAAATGTCCTTATTAGATGTGATAACACAAGTGCAATTAATCTAACTAAAAATTTAATCCAACATTTAAGGACTAAGCATATAAAGACTAGGCATTATTTCATTCGTGATTATGCTCAAAACAATGATATAGGCTTAGAATTTGTAAATACAAACAATCAAATAGCCAACATATTCGCTAAACCCTTAAGTGAAGATAGATTTTGTACTTTAGGAAGAGAATTGGGAATGATCATATAAGAAGGATGCTAGGCACTTAAGAACTAAAATAATCATTTTTACAAAAATTAATTTAACTAATGGATTAGTCGACTCATAAGATGATGTTACTCTTAAGAAACATGCAAATATAGATTTCATGCATAAATTTTGACATTTAACTTGTTTTGGGCACATTTGAAGATGATTATGACATTCTAAGCTCATTGTGCACCATCTTGCCTTATGTTGGTTTCTGTGTCCAAAATCGATTCTCGCATATTTTATTTTGTCCATAGATTGTATTTGTATGGTTAATTTGGTCAAAACATGAGTTATATCAATATGGACCCTTTATACCTCAATTAGGTCAATGCATGCTTTAAAGGAACCTTAATAGTTCAATTAACAAGTTATGTGTTGGTTGACTTGTTCTTGCTCTCCTAATGATATATTGTGCTTATCAAAGAGTGTTCAAAGTGATTATAAGGACATAATTAGAACGTTTGTGTTGATATATGATATTCAAGTAACTTTTGGAATGATCTTGGTAAAACTTGCTCCTTATGATTAAAATGCCTCACTAATGTGATTTTCTATGTAATTGAAATTTGCTTATAATAACCATTTGGTCATGTCATTACTTGGTGCTGAAAATCACTTAGTTTTGCTCATTTATGTAAATTTGGGCTTTGCTCAATTTGAATGATGATTTGGTTATGTTATGGCATTTAAGTGTTTTCATAAATTGAAAGTACCCTTACGGATCGTAAAGGCATGTTTGTAGTATTGAAATAGTATTTTTATCCATTCTCAAAGTCATCAAATTTGAGCACTTGTTTAGTTTTTATTTGCCGATTGCAATATAAAAAGTTGCAGAATTCGCAACCATCAATCGATGCTTTATATTAGTATTCCCTATCTGATTCTCTTTCGTTTCACACACTTCCTCTCTCACCACATTTACTAACCTCTCTCTGGCTCTCTTTACCTTAAATCTAACCCTCACTTATCTTCCCACAAAATTACACTCCACTTCACTCATTCTTCATTTAAACACTCCCATTACTCCCCACAACCACTTTCTACCGTTTACTTTTCGGATCTCACATTTTTCTCACTCATTCAAACCCTAAAACTACAGCACCTACCAATCATTTGATGAAATTCCTCTATTGTACCAAGAAGTGGAAAACTACTAAAATGGTAGAGCTTCCTTTGATTGAAATCTTTTTCCAACTTCCCGTCATGCACACAAGTATGAACTCTTTGATGCCCCCATTCCATAAGTTGGTAAAAATTATGAAAGGGAAGTTTTTTACACTCTAAGATTATTTAGAATGCCGGGTGTTATTTCAAACAAAGTCTTTGAATCACAAAAATATCTTGCTTGAGTTCATGTGGAAGTTGTCAAGTTGTACTATTGCAACTTAACAAATAGGTTGGATGACAATGGAAATTTAGAATTAGGGATTGCACCAAAAGAAGAAGTGGGGAGAAAGCTCTACACTTACGTTTATGGTAATATGATTCAGTTAACAAAGAGGATATTTGTGACTTGTTAGGTATTGAGATAGGTAGATTTGGTTATATGAATGTCTTTGGTGGTTATGAAGTCAAATATTATGATGTTGTTTTTAGCATACATGGTATAGGAGAACATTAGCACAATGATAAAAATCTTAGTGCTACTTGATTGCCACTTTAGCAATGCACCCTACACCTTTTCATGGTAGATAATCATTGTCCTAGAGCTAGCAAACATCAAACGGTAACTCAAGGCGATTTGTAGATCTTATATTGCTTAATGAAGGACATTAAGATCAAGTACTCTAACTTAGTGTTTAATTGTTTCAAAAAGTTTACAAATGGTCCCAATTGAAGCATTCTTTGATTATCTAGACTCATTACAATGTTATTGGAAAGGAAAGGAGTTAAGTTTCCCTCGGCCCCTAAAATTCTCAAGGTTCTAACATACAAAATGTCAAAAATTTCTTAAGCCAAGTCATTGATGGGAAAGAAAGGATGGAGATCTTTCTCTACTACATGTTGGTGGAGAGATTAGGGATGAAACTTTGATTCTTGATACAAATCCCAATGAAGGGGAAGGTGAGCTTATTAATGTATGAGCTAGAGGTCATAAGGCTACACCCACACTAGACTATCATATGCTACCTTTTGACGTAATTTGAGACCCAACATCCCTTTTACAAATTTGCTGAGGTTTGCTTTCAACAACTCCATTATGAAGTTCATTACCTTCGAAATGAAGTTCAAGAGGGCTTATCAAACATCAACTAGCATATCCATTTGGGCTTTAGTGATTTATATGCCCACTTCCAACTTTAGTACTATTGTTTGACTTCCTCTTCTTCAAATGATGAATCCTAGGATGATTTTGTTGTTTAGTTTTAGTTGTCATTCGGATTAGCCTTAATGGCCTCTTTTTGTTAGTTTGTGGACTTAGCCTTTTGCCCCTCTTTTTTATGGTTGTTCTTGGTCTTAATCTTGTGTTTTATATGAACTATACTTTACATCACTTGTGCTATTATGTTTGACAATTGAATAGCTTTTGTTGGACATTTGAGAAGATGGATCTTGTGATTGCTATTGACTTGATATTTGTTTTTTAATGTGTTATTTCGGAATTTTTTTTTATAAGGGACAAATCTTAAGGCTTAAGCTTAGATGATGTCGAATTTTCGACTTGCATGTTATTTCCTCTTCACCACTTGGACTTTCATCTTTTTTATTAGGTTAAAAGGGGAGAAAGACTTCAAATCATATAGAGATTCATTTGTTTTTAAACTTCAAGTCATATAGAGAGCGATTTGTTTTTAGACTTCGAGTCATATAGAGAGTCATTTGTTTTTATCTTGGCAAACAATTAATCAAATTCCAAATAAAAATGATAAACATGTTATGTTGTCTCTCAAACTAATGCTCACAAAGTCAAGCATTTAACCTTGTTCTTAGAAGTTTAAACTTGCAATATTTTTATGAATGCTTGATTGAGTAGTATTGGATTAGGTAGAAGTATAAGTTTTATCCTTATCAAAAAAACAAGAAGATTGTTGAACATTTTGATAAAAATGATTTTGATGAGACAAAACTTAATTTCGGTTAAAATCATTTATGCATCGAGTGATTATTTTGTTGTACATTGGAATTGGTTTGGTCCTTTGTTGTGACTTGTTGCAATAAAGTATAAGAGGAAATCTACAAAAGGAAGGCATACCAATCAATCGGTGTACCCACTAGTGATCGATTGGTAGCCATACTTCATCCTTGCAAATTTCTGTGATCTAAGTAAAGGATGGTGCCTAAGTTAGTGATCGATTGATGCGAAGAAGTTGTTAAGCTTTTTATGCTATTGATCAATTAGTAGCAAAAAGCTTGACAACTTCTTCACATCGGTGGTATGGACTCCAACCTGCAACATTTTGTGCTCATATTGAAGTTAGGTGACACCTCCAGGCGACTGATCAATAAAGAGTGATAGCTAGAGAATTTGTTCTACCAATTAATTAGTAGCTCGGGTAGTGATCAATCGATAGCTTATTGGAACTAGCCATTGGGGGCATTTAATGCAATACCTATTTATACTTCAACTACCTGTCAAAGACGATAAGAATTCTAATCTTCAATTGCAAATTCTAAATATTCTCTTACATTCTTGTACTCTATTAATTGTACCTTGTCTCGTTATCTATTTAAGAGAGAATTAAGAGTGTAGTGCCACGGTTTCTCTACTTGCAAAACATACATACAAAACACTACACTAGAAAGATAGAAATTGTACGTTAAGTGTAATTGAGTGGTTGTTGTGTGATTGTGAAGTGGTGTAAGCTCTTGAGTGAGCATTATAGTATTATGATCAATAAAAATTGTGTGAAGTCCTCGATTGGAGACATTAGTGTCTATGGAGAGTAGGAATGGTCCGAATTCCACGTTATATCATAGCTTGATCCTCTCTTATCTTATCTTTTTTATTTCCACATTTATTATCATTGTTTTATTATTTAAATGTGTATATTATTGTCACATTTATCATCAAAATTTAGAGAGAATAAAAAATTTTCAACAATACTCAATTCATCCCCTTCTTGAGTATTAGCCTAGTGTGTTTCATTATCCTCCATTTACAATGACCCCTTATATAAATTGCGGACTCAAATAAGTGAAGATAAACAGTTCATAATTCAATAGAAAAATATGTAATGGTGTACTTTTTCCTCTACATTATAGCAGTTTCACTTCGAATTACATTCATTTCAGCATTAATATACTGGGGACGGGGTAGAACTATCTTGAGATTTTCTAATTCAAAAAGTTAATTCCCAAAAATTTTAGATATTTTCAATAATATGTCTATCATTCTCTTTATAATTTTCCCTCTCATCTTTTCATATTCTAATTGAATTTTCACCCACCCATCCACAAGAGAATAGAGCTGTCATTCTTTAATCTAGTGTCATATGTTTTCGCCGCCATAAATTGATCTGTAAAAGTATCCCTTTTCACATTGAAAAGTGATACATGGATCATTTAATTCGGTTGAAAATTCACATATCTTGAGTCAGTTCTAATTTATGTGTCGCACATTGAAAAGTGATATATGGTTATGGCCGATTAGTGCAAGAATTTTTATTTGCTCATTGTCGCATAATTCAATTGAAATGTTCACATCCTTTAAATCCCATTTTCTAGTAAGAGCTACAAACATCATTATCACGTTTTTCTTACAAATAACGATTTCGCATTGAGCTTTCATCCCTGATTAAACATTTAGAAATTGTAGTTAATATTGATGAATATGCCTAAATGTGCAAGAATTCATGTGAGTCATATGAAATACTCAATTGGAACCCTTAAGAATCCGGTAGGGTATTTTTCTATAATACTCAACTAGAATCAATAAGCAGCCAGTAGAGTATTTCTCTATGGAGTTTGGATAGATATTGGGATATATTTTGACGCTTTGTGGGATCTGAGTTGGATTTCGGAAAAAGAAATCGAGTACCCAAGGGCCTTAACTCGTAGTATTCTGATTTTTAAATTGAAAAACCATGTTTTATTTAAACATATGTAGATGATTATTTGTAGGATTTCACGCTTATTTGCTTTATATTAATTTAATGACTAATTTGCTTTATGTCATTATTCAAATTATTTAGTTTTACAGAAATATATATATATATATATATATGTATATACGTGAAAATATGAATTTTCATATATTTAGTTAAATTAAATTAAATTAAATCATCTATTGAGTTCTATCATACCTCGAGAATCCTATTATATTATAAACCGGATTCGGAGCATAAACCAAAATACCCTATAGTATAAGCTGGATTGAAGTTTAAAAAAACCTCGTTCCAAATTAACCTGATTGCTGTGCGGAGCATGCAAGAAAGCGAAAACTCTGCCAATAGATTACATTGTAAAATATATTAGCTGGCGAGATTCTTAGTAAATAAAGCCAAGATGGGTTGCTGGTAAGTTATCTTTGATGTTTAGTTTGCTTGTTTGGTCCTGTCTCCGACTGTTCACCAAATGGACATTCTGCCAATGGTAGAAAGAGAAAGGTCCAATGTTACTTTTGGCCAAAATCAACATAATGTAATTGAAACTTAACAGCAAAAAGAAAAAGAAAAAAGAAAAAGATATACATTAAAACGGGAAGATATACATTAGAAAGAACTGAATCATAAAAAGGTTGGAAAGTAAGTTGGAGGCATTTATTTCAAAGATATGCATTAAAACGGGAAGATTGTAAATAATTTTTTAAACTTTAATATAGATACAGGTTTATCTCATAAACATTTAAACATTACAAATCACTTATAAATTTTAATAATATAAAAGATGTTTACGTTTTTAGTTAAAGGTCAAAGTTTAAAAGATCATAAAATACAGTTTAATAAATTTAAGGGGATGTTTTTGCGCTAACATTAAAGTTTATTATGATTATTTATATTCTCTGGAGTTATTTACTAATTTATTAAATTTTTAGGGTTGTTTTTATTTAAAAAGAAAAAGTAAAAGTAAAAAGGATATATCTAAACTGTGGATATTGCAGAAATGAATAACGATCAAACATGACTAAAAAATTATTATTGCAAGAATGTGCACAAGTTGCTTAAACTTTTTCTATACATGTGAACACCTAACGTTTGTTCTCTTACTTTTCTGCTTACATTTTAATACACATTCACGTCCATCCATTGAGTAGAACAAAGCTAAAATAATAATAAAGATGATTCATCGTCTATGAGGATTCTACGAATCACACCTTTGATTAAAAGGGACATTTGGTTAGTACAATGTCTAAAGCATAAATATAAAATTAGACCAATAAATGTAGTGGTTTAGAAAATTCCCACCTGGGTGTCTAAATTAAATATTAAAGGATACACTCAACACAGCCTTCTATCGGAAATGCCACATGTTAACCGTCTTTTTATTTTCCCTACAATAACTAAGCTCTCGATTTAAGACCTTGAAGTATCCTATATGAGGAGTGATTAGATGGCGTCCTATTGAGGATTATAAATAAGACGAGTTAAAGGATAGAAACAAGTCAAAATAGGATTCATCATTCTCATATATAAGAGAGCTGATATTTTACTGAGATTAGAGTGATTTACATATCTGCGGCCTTTATAGGAATATTTCATCATTTTTGCTTGAGTAGTCAAGTCAAGTACTTCGGTCTAGTGATTATACACTGTACGCTTAAATGTATCAGTAAGATGAAGAGATCGAATTAAGTAATAAATCAATATTTAGTAGACTAAACACGATCCTTAATGTGATAATTCTACTATATATTCACCGTAAAATATAGACATTCAAGTCTTAGTTCCATAGACCGCAATATAAATATAAACTGCAATAATTCACATGAAACGTCTCAATAAGTCATAATCAAATCATCATAATTGGTCTAATTACAATCAACTAAAACCTACTGATAGCTTTCACTAGAGCCTACTAAATAGTCCAAAAGACAATCTTGCTAGAGAAAATAGAAAATCACGAAAACATAGAGGTAAACGAACTTCAAATTTCAAATAATAATTTGAAACTGGTTTATCTTTACCTTTTGGTAATCTAATTATCTTCATAATACTTTACATCCACAGCAACACTAATGTCTACACCACAGGTGATAACTAAGGTAGTCATAAAAATCCAAATCAATGGCATCACTTGTTCCTTGAAATATATATATATACACATACCTCCCAAAAAGAGTGAGTTAAGACCTAGTAATAGTTACACACACGTACACATGAATATGCAAATACACATATATTCAACTTGTTCTGATTTGACATCAACAAGTTATTATTTTTAAAGTATCCGTTCAGATATTGTTATTTTTAAAGTATTTGTTCAAATAATATAATTTAGGTTACTCATGATTAACTACAGGCATATTAAAGTCACTTATGAGACTTCCAAACAATATATATAGAGAGAGATGAAATGAACCATCTCCATTTACTTTCTTCAATTTTTTTCAGTTTATCCTCATGAGATATTGTTATGTATAATTAACGGTTGAGATTATAAGGAACATTATCATGTCATGATAACATTACATGATATTTAAAATATCTAGATAATTTTAATCATTAATTTGTAAATTAAGGAAAATTAAAGAAATGATAAATGATATATACGTAGACTTTTTATCCTTTGTCAGTATAACATTTTATCTTTTGTCAAAAAAAAAAAAATAGTACAATTATTTGTATAGTCTTTATTATTTTGTCGAGGAAAGGACAATGGGTGTAAACTTTACTTGTACAGTTTTGTTTTAGACAATTTTTTCCCTTCTTTTGGTTTCTAATGCAGGGGTATGCCTAGTCCATTAGAAAATTTGTAAATACTATAAATAGGACCTTACAAGCAGAGGACATGCACATATTTGTATACGAATTCTCTTATAATAAAACTCTCTTTTCTTACACTTTCTTTCTCTCTCTTTCTCTCTCAAACACTCTTAGGGGTTAGGGGAAATTTGAAAGGAATGAGAAGTTAATGGGAGGAATTCTGAACACCAAAAAATATTTTTTTTTTCTTTCTTTATCATCAAAGTATGCTTTAGGGTTGTCTCATCACGAGAATCCTTTCTATCAAAAGAGGATGATTTTCTCCTCCATCATCCTTAGTATGCTTTGGAGTCACCTCAATAAGAGGATCTTCTCCATAAAAAAAAAAAAAAAAGGATGATTTTGTAAACAATTCTTTCTTGTAAACACTTTACCCAACATCTTTAGGTTAGGAATTCTATCTTCCAAATATAGATATCCCAATAGACGATGTACCTGTTTAGGCCTGGTTTGAGTTATGTATAGGCCATCTAGGAGAAGCAGGTAAAGGATGAAGTTGAAGAAGATAGATAGAATATCTCAAAGACGCTAGCCCCTTTGAGTATTCCTAAAAAAAAAAAACAATAAAATAAAACTCTATAAGGTAACATCAGTTATAACTTAATTGCTTTCCTAAAGAGTCCAAAAAATTGTCCAGAATTAACTCCTTATAAAGCAAAAATTCTAAGAGAAGTCCTATGTTAGTTATTATTGAAAACATACTTGCTTGTATTTGTTTCCTTGTCTCCTTCTTTAACTTTGACAAGCATTAAACATTTCCTTGTCTCCTTCTCTAACTTTTACAAGCATTAACTCGTTAGCTTGTTAAACTAAAGGAGCAAAGGGAATCTCTCCTCTAATTTTTTGTTATAATAAATGTATTAGAAATATTACAGTCAAATTTAGAAAAAATTTACAAGAATATACAAAGGATTATGATTTAAGTGTTGCATAAGTAAGAGATTTTAATTTATCTAATACATAATGTATTATAGGTTTATCTTTCTTATTAAAAGATATTAGACGATTAGTTATAACTAGAAAAGGCATAGAAAACCCTTCTGAATTAAAAGATTTTTCTAATAAAAGTAGTAACTTAGAAAATTTTTTAGGTGATAATTTAGATATAAAAGAAGAATGTTCCTTAGAAAAAGAATTTTTAGATATAAAAAAAATTTATAACTCGTTAGAAGTAGAAGAACTAAAGATAGATAGGTTATTGAGTAAATTAGAAAAAGAAGAAATAAGAGGAGAAAATCCCTAAAAACAATTGGATAAGAATAAGGTAGAATGTGAACTTAGAATTAAAAATCCAAACCTAACAATAACAAGTCAAAAAATAGAAGACATTAATGATGAAACTAAGGAATTTGAAATGCATATAAAAGATTTAGAAGAATTAAAGGTAATTAAAAAGTCAAAATCTAGATATAAGAGTCTAGTATTTATAGTCAGAAAGCATAGTAAAATAATAAGAGGAAAAAATAGAATGGTGATAAATTATAAGAAGTTAAATGATGATACAGAAGATGATTCATATGATATACCAAACAAAACACAATTAATAAATAGTATACAAGGAAGTTAATGGTTTAGCAAGTTTGATTATAAGAGTAGATTTTAGCAAGTTTGATTATAAGAGTGGATTTTAGCAAATTAGAATAGCTCCAGGAAGCACAGAATGGATGGCTTTTACATGTCTATCCATTGGGTCATTATGAATCTAGTTATGCCTTTTGGATTTAAAAATGTTTCATCAATTTTCCAAAGGAAAATGGATATGATTTTTAATAAATATAAATATTTTGTTTGTGTGTATATAGATGATATACTAATACATTCTAAAACCATAAAGGAACACATAAATCATTTGAAATTTGTTTTATTAGAATTCTTAAAAAATGGGATAATAATTAGGAAGAAGAAAGGAGTAATGTTTACACAAAATATAGAATTTTTAGGAATAGAAATAAGATGAGGTAGAATAAAATTACAGGCACATATTAGTAAGAAGATTTTAGAATTTCCCAATAAGATAGAAGATACAAAGAAATTACAACAATTCTTAGGACTATTAAATTATGTTAGGCTATTTATCAAAGATTTGAGTAAATTAGTAGAGCCTTTATATAGTAAAACAAGCTTAAAAAGCCAAAAGTATTTTACCTCAAAAGATGAAAAGTTAGTGAAAGAGATTAAAACAAGGGTACAAAAATTACCATTAAATACAAATTATTTAATAATAGAAACAAATGGCTGTGAAAAAGGATGAAGAGTTGTTCTAAAAGCCAAACCTCATAAATATGCAGCCAAAGAAATAGAATAAATATGTAAATATAGTAGTGGAAATTTCAAAGAAAAAGGATTTATTATTAGCATAGATGTAGAATTATCAGTAGTAACTTATGGACTAAAGGGTTTTAGGTTGTTCATAATAAATAAAAAGGAAATATTGGTAAGAATAGACTAGGAAGTAATTGTAAAATTTCATAATGATATGAATAATAAGAAAAGTAGCACTAAAAAATGGTGTAAATTCTTAGACAGGATAATTAATAGTTGGTATAAAGTAATTTATGAATATATTAAAGGAAATGATAATAGTATAGTTGATATATTAAGTAGACTGACAATTTAATTTAATTTTTTGTAAGTATGGAAGAAGTTCAGATCGGACCAATAAGGCTTAATGTTTTTCCTCTTGGATGTAGTTTAACATTTAAAAAACTAGATAATATAGAAATAAGTGAAGTAGAAAGTATTGGGTAGCATCAAATCTACAACAAAAACTTAATAACATAAACACTTTAGTCCACTATTTTAGTTAGAATAAGAAACCCAATAGATATAATTATTATGTAGTATATAATAGTAGGTAGAATGGGATCTATAAATCTTGAAGTGAAGTTTGGAAAGTAACCTAAGATTTTCCTAATCCTTTGTTTAAAGGTTTCATAACTTTAGAAAGTACATTTGATTTTGCTAGATAGTATATAGGCCACACTTATTATATAGAACTTATAGTCAGACAAATCGCATCTACATCATTTGTAGAAAGGAAAGCTAGGTGTGAACAGAAAACTCTTTGGTAACAAAGATACCTTCCAATTGCCCAGTAATCTAGAAAGCTATTCTCATATAGTTAGAAAATATATTACACATTTTTAACAATTTTGTAGATATTGTGAAATAAATATAAAAACAATAGCAAGTTTGAACGAACAAATCCAAGCAAAAGAAATAATGAATGAAGAATTGACTCAAGCTTATAGATCGCTTAATTAAAAATTACAAGAAACACAAAGGGAATTGATGACATTTAAACTTAGACAAAGTATGAATATTGAATTAGAAGATAATAGATTCATTGCAAAAGAAAAACATGAAGGTATGATATAAGCATTTAGAAAGAGAATCTATCATTTAGAAAAACTTTTAGAATATTATAGACAAAATTATAAACCTTTAGAAAGATTTAGTGAGTATTTACAAAGTATAATGTTTTTTAAGCTTAATGAATTTATTTCATGTCCTCCCCATGAGCCTAGAGATCTAATTAGAAAATATTTTATAGAAAGTTTTTATAAAAGGATGCAAAAAGCTTAGAATCTGTTGGAAAAAATATATAGATCGCAATTAGAAATTACAAGAGTAATTGTTAGAAAGAGGACAATTTTTGGAAGAAAATGGGGATTGTCAATTCACATTTTGAAAATATAGGATATACTATCCAAGAGTTAATAGACTATGGAATGGTTAAAAAGATTGTTTTTGAATTTGATAGTTCATATACAATTTTTCAAAGTAAAAGATTACAAACTATAATTTTTGAATACATGAGACACCCAAATTTAATTGGTATGATAGATATTGAATTTATTTTAGCTTTACTGGAGCTTAGTCAGTTATTAATTGTACCTAGTAAACATCATATATATTTATCTATTTGTTCATATTATAGTAAATATAATATGACCAATTGGGTAGAAAGTATTGATAATATAGAAGATGAAGATTTCAATATATATTGCATAAAGCCTTTCATTAAACAATTTTAAAAACATAGAAATTATATTTTCTACAAAATTTTTTTCTTTGATGAAGAGAATCCATACATTTTTTTTTTTTTGGGAGGAACCTATATTTCCAAGATATTTACTTAAGTACCTGTAATAATTCCTATGGAAGAAAGAAAGAAGACTACAAAAATTTTGAAAATGAGGATGCTCCTTGTACATCACAAGATGATGAAGATTAACATACATTGATTGACATAAAAGATTTTGAACCATAGGAATCTTCTTTCTAGACATGTGATAGATAATATGTAGACTTTTTATCTTTTGTTAGTATAAATTTTTACCCTTTATCAAAAAATAGTATAATTATTTGTATAGTCATCATTATTTTTTTTTTCAGAAAAAGGACAATAAGTGTAAAGTTTACTTATATAGTTTTGTTTTAAACAATTTTACCCTTCTTTTGGTTTCTAATGTAAGAGTACGCTTGGTCCATTGTAAATTTTATAAATACTATAAATAGGCATGTAATCTCACAAGCAAGGGCATGCACAAATTTGTATGCAAATTCTCTCATAATAAAACTCTCTTTTCCTACACTTTCTTTCTCTCTCTCAAATACTCTTAGGGGTTAGGGAAAATTTGAAAAGAATGATTAGTTAATAGGGAAATTCTGGACACAAAATTTTTTTTTCTTTTCTTCCTTCATTGTCCTAAATATGCTTTAGGGTTGTCTCAACATAAGGATCCTATAAGAGCATGGTGATTTTCTTTTTGTCCTTCATCATCCTTAGTATGCTCTATAGTCACCTCAACATAAGGATCTTCTCCATTAAAAGAAAAAAAAAGGGGGGATGATTTTCCAAATAACCCTTTATTGCAAATACTTTACCAAACATCTTTAGGTCAAGAATTTTATCTTCCAAAACACAAATATTCCAATAGACGAAATATCCATTGAGGCTTGGTTTGAGTGTTGTATAGGCCGTTTAGAAAAAGCAGGTGAAGGATGAAGTTGAAGAAGATAGATAGAATGTCTCAAAAACGTTAGCCCTCTTGGGTATTCCTCGAAAAAAAAAAAAAAAGACTTCAAAGGGTAACAACTGTTATAACTTGACCACTTTCTTGAAGAGTTAAAAGATTGTTTAGAATTAACTCCCTATAAAGCAAAAATTCCAAGTAAGAGTAATGCCATGTTAGTTATTATTAAAAACACACTTTCTTGTATTTGTCACCAATATTACACATTTCCTTGTCTCATTCTCTAACTTTTTACAAGTACTAAATCCTTAGTTTGTCAAACTCAAGGAGCAAAGGATCTCCCCACGGTATAAATATAAACTACAATAATTCACAAGAAACGTCTCAATAAGTCATAATCAAATGATCATAATTGGTCTAATTACAATCAACTAAAACCTGCTGATAGCTTTCACTAGAGCCCACTAAATAGTCCAAAAGACAGTCTTGCTGGAGAAAATAGAAAATCACGAAAACATAAAGGTAAACGAACTTCAAATTTCAAATAATAATTTGAAACTGATTAATCTTTATCTTTTGGTAATCTAATTATCTTCATAATACTTTACATCCACAGCAACACTAATGTCTACACCACAGGTGATAACTAAGGTAGTCATAAAAATCCAAATCAATGGCATCACTTGTTCCTCGAATTCCCAAAAAGGGTGAGTTAATACCTTGTAATGGTTACACAACATACATTCAACTTGTTCTGATGAGACGTCAACAAGTTACAATTTTTAAAGTATCCGTTCAGATATTATTATTTTTAAAGTATTTGTTCAAATAATATAGTTTAGGTTACTCATGATTAACTACAGACTTATTAAAGTCACTTATGATACTTCCAAACAATATATATATATAGTAAGCTAGTCACCAAAATAAAAAAGTCACGTCATCCTTAAGGTAATACTGAATCATCTGTTAGCATGTGAGTCCACTACGGAGTACCCATAATGGCTATAAGCATCTTAGAAAGTGAAGTTTTTTTTTTAATTTTCCCACAACATAGGCATTAACTATCAACGAGACAGCTAACAACAGTGGGCTGTGTCCTCTCGTATGATTGGAGGTGTAATCTATTTTCATATTATTTGGTATTTCATCTATGTACACAATCTAGTTTATACCTGTAGTACGTCAAGACTAGATTCATCAAATGGTTTCACGATCCATTACACTTAGGCAAATAGCCGATAATTTTGTTTCTTCCTGGTATCCCAAGAGATTATCAATATTCCCATACGAGTAAAACTTACACACCCCGGTTATAGACATTCCTCATTATATATCGTGGTAGATTAACCATAGAGGAATCGAGTTTAGGGTTCTTTGTGTACCCTGCCGCCGGTTTTACCAATTTAATAACTTTAGGATAGCATAAAAGTTTTTACGAGTTATTTTCAAGAAAGTAATATATAATGCTTTAATTCTGTTTTAAATTTATACAACTTATAATTTCGTAAGAAAACCTTAATGATGAGGAAAATGCACAAAAAAGAAATATATAATCTAAATTCATCTTTTCTATTTTTTTTTTAAATTACTTATTTTTGGATTGTTACTTATAATCAATAGTTAATATTATAGAAAAAAAATTGTCATCATAATGATATCCTGAGGTAATTTAAGAGTACATAATTTCAACTCTTGATTGATAATAAATTTAAAAAATCTAAAGAAGATAAATTTAAAAGATTGGAGTATGTGCAAAAATAATCTTTGATAGACAGATTGACAGAAGACGATCTAAAAAGTAAGGAGAAAATAAAAATGGACTACGAGGAGGTGAAAGGAGTTTGCGGAACGAAATAGCATGAAACGTTTATTGGGATGGTGTCAGAGTCAAAAGAGATTTCAGTTGCATTTCATAACTCTTTCCAAACCAAAAGTGAATAACGATTTTATCTATCAGTTAGTCGGTTCACTTTTCTAAGACCATCCTCATCGGGAGTGCTTCTCCCTAATTTCCACGCCTAAGCAACCAACATAGTGTTGCTTGAACATTGCAATGAGTTACTTAGCCAAGTAAAGTTGCTTTGACAAGCAATTCTGTTTTCTCTTTTTTGTTTAGTTCTAAATTTTGATTTGTTAGAGTATATTATTTAGGATCCATAAAAATATTAAGCAATTTTTACAGTGAAATATAGGGATAAAGTAGTGAGCTTCTTGATATTGAGAATTTCTTAAAATATTAATGTGACATTTTGGGATACGAAATAAGTTACTACAGGTTAAATATAGTTTAATACCCACCCATTGGAAATAGATTGGCTATGCTACGAGTATATGCATTGGACAAATTCTAATAACATTTTGATAAGTAATGGCTAGTATTTCTAAGATATGAGTAGTGATTTTTTTTTTTTTCAATTTAAAAGAAAACTATTTACTATTACTATCATTTATGCAAACTTGATTAATACTTACTCATCACGAGTATTTGCATATAATGTGTATTACTAATGAATCTTTTTTCCTATTTAAGTGGCCTACAACAATTTTACAATAGCTTAGTTATAAAAGAATAAAAATACAATCTTTTTGCATCCATTTATAGTATTTACAAATCTAACATGAAGAAAAAATAGTATATACTAGATATGAAAGTATCACATAAAAAATATATCACCTATAATAGAAAACAAATATTTGTTGATGAGTGCAAATATGAGATTAGAAATGATGACAAGTAATTATATAAAAATAAAGGAAAACCAATTTTCTTTTCAATTGCCACATTTGATATATAGGGATAGTCTAAAACGACATAGATTAAAAATGCATGGAATAGAATTGAATGGAATTAGAATTAGAATTAGAACTAGAACTAGAATGATAAATCATTTTCTCTATTTGAAAATACTTACGGAATGGAATGGAATAGAATGTAGATGTATTTAATTTCTGAATGTCATAATTCAAGTGAAGATTAAATGAGTAATTTTAAGTTAATGATAATTAATGACTGCATGCCAGGATAATAATTACATCCTCTTGAAGGTGGAATTGAATCCCTAGGGAAAAATCGCAATTCCCTTACAAAGTTGGAGTTGTCAATTCCAAGGAATCGAGATTCCATCTTTTAAAAACATTTTCAAATATGAGAAAGGAAATAAAACTTAGAATTGCGATTTCATTCCAAATCTATTTTTGCATATTAAACATGACATTAAGAAAAAAAGTTAAATAATGAAGAAATTATTTCTACACACATTCCCAAGTCGAGATTGCAAGACTCATTAGACCACAACCAATGTATGAGACCTCGATTTTCGATCAATTATGAAGGACTCGAAGTGATGACATATTCCTAATAAATATGGAATTTAGAGAAAATATATAACTTAGGAAGTGAAGAAATAAAGTTGTTGAGAGTAGCACGATTCTTGAGTATTATCACATAATATGACCCTAATTGCTCAGAATTGGTAAAATTAAGGTTTTTGAAAAATATTTTAGGAATTGAATAATTTTTAAATATAAGGTCATAAAAGTTAAAAGAAACACTTTAGGAAAGTTTATTAGGCAAAACAAAGTATACAAAATATTTAATTTAACAAAACTATAGTTTTATTGGTAATAAATATTTTTATTATAAACTCAAAATGTGAGACTGAACCTGGAATGTAGCAAGACCTTAAAAATAAAATTACTTAACCTATTATTTTGAGTAAATTGGAAGTGAAATAACTAATATAAATATCACGTGTATATGTATATACCTGAAATTAGAAAATAGTAATATATATCATATAAATATGCACAAATTAATATTTTAATCAAGTAAAATAATAAAAGAATTACACCAATAGTTGGAGACTTGATCTATGTAGGAGAAATAGCATGGCATGACTCATAAGGGGCATTGTATGGATGAGTAAAGGGCTTAGGACACATATTAACTTAGGGAAAAAAAAAGAAGTGACAATTGTCACTTGCAAAAGTCCACCCACTGACTTGATCTTCTTATAAATTCTAAGGACCAACTTCATTATCAAATTTGGATAGTCTACTATCTTGGAAAAATTGGAGGGAGCTTAGAAAGTGGGAGAGAAAAACTAAACAAAAGTTTGCAAAAAATAGTGTAAATTAGGGTTTTCTTGGATTCAAATAGCAAATAAAGACCTAATTGGGTGGCAAGGTGGCACTAGTGACAATAGTGTTGGTAAGTGTTCAATTTTTTCCATGATTTTCACTAAAATTCTAAAAATAGTAAATGAAGTTGAAAAACTATGATTTTTGGTTATCTTAGGTAATTTTTATGTATAATTTGAATATGAAATCAAATTTCTCAAATTTAAAGTTAATATATGGGTTCCTTAAGAAATTAAGCTTAAAAAACGAATTTTGCATTAGATTTTAAAAATAGCAAAATGATTTAATATTAACCCCAATTTTTGTATATAAGTTGTAAGCCCTAAATATAAACTTTACAACTATAAGATTGGATTTAGTACGTAAAGTTTAGGACAATTGGTTAAAGAATCCCATTGAACCTAAATTATAAAATAAAGTTAGAATTATTAGTAAAAATGACCTTGTAAGTTTGAATTTAAGAAAATGAGTAATAAAATAATAGAATATTATAATGTCAAATTTTAAGTATATTACTTGTTATTTATTAAAAATACGTAAAATAAGTTTCGATAACTAAAGAGTTACTAAAGATAAATTATATACATACTAAAAATCATAAAATAACATAAATAATATTTAGGAGTATTTACTTGTACTCCATATGTATATAGTGTAAGTGAAAATACGCGAAATTACTAAATTGCTAGAAAATTGCCCTTAAAGAAAATTTTAAAAAAATCAAGGAAAAAATTAGAAAAAAATTAAAGAAGTAGGGAATTGTCTAGAATTGAGTCGTGGTAGGTTAGGGAAGAAGAGAAAAAATTGACCAATTAAATTTACATACCTAAAAAGTTAAAATGGAAGAGGATAAAGCACATGTCAACTCTAATTAATGCACTAAAACTCCTTAAGAGCCCTATAAATAGCCAAACACTACCAGAAGCTAATTTGGTCAATTTATGATCTTAGAAAATTAGAGAGAACCAAAATTAAGAGAGAATTAGGATTTTACAAAAAATTACAAAAAATCTATACAGTAAGACTAAGTAGGCCAAACTTACGAACAACCACCACTTGTAACCAAATTGCCGCCACCACTACACTCCCAACCCAACGCTTGGACTGACCGATACACCATGGACCGACATTAGTGGTTGGAAGTCCACAAGTTCAGTGAGTCCCAAATTTAGTCCGATTTTGTATAAATTATTACAATTATTAATTTTATCTAGAAAATTATGAATTTTATTATTCTATTGTTTTATTGTATGTAGATTTAGAGAAAAATATTGATTAGATTTAATTACATATGAAAATATAGGATGCTTAAAAAACCGAGCATGTTTCAAATCATAATTAAATAGGCTTAAGAGTGTAGTTTTGGACTAAAAATTTTTGTGTAGATTACTTAGGTGATATAGAATAGTACTACAAAACCCTTTTTCAGAAATTAATTTTTGAAAATTTTAAGTGATTTTTTGGCCCTCAAAATATGTATATAATTAGGGATTTTTTGGTTAATTAATGATTAATTAAACAATTACTAATTAATATATAATTAGGGATTTTAAGATGTTCATATTTGATGTAGTATGATAATTGTGATATATAGGGTGTTAGATTTGATTTTTAGGGGTATTATGTAGTAAAAATAGGTAATTTTGATAATATGTAACATTAGAATTATGGTAAATATAAAATATTAAGTTAAAATGAATAACATAGTAATAATATTACTACATATTACATTTGGTACGAAACATAAATTTAGGTGATTATAAGAAAAATGTAAAATTTTCTCATATCAAAGGTAAATTCGGTATACTAATAAGGATTAAAGTTTACCAGGTAAAATAGAATACTGATTTAGGACCAAAAGTGATAATTAGGATACTTGAGTCTAATGTGATCAATTTCACATTAGTGTTTGGATCATATTTTTAAGATTTACATATAATACTTATAGTTAAAACTGATTTAAAACTTGAATTAGAATCAGATTCGAAAACCGAACCTAGAACTAACTTAGAATGAATTGGTAGTAAATAGTATGTATATATGAAGAATTGAGTTAAATAATAACTTAGAATATATATATCATCAAGATATAAATATTAAAGAGCGTATTTATATTATAAGACACACGAAGATGAGTTGACCTGTGACTAGTTAAGTGAGCGACTAAGGATTCAAAGTAAGTTGGGTTTAATACTTAATTGCATTTGGAGTATTATTTTAGAGTACTTAGAGACTTAGGATTATATTTGATTGTGTTTGTAAGTAGTTATGTATGCATGTGCTTGAGTATTTGATTTCGTGTTGAATTTCGTATTGTTTTTGGTGATTAATGTGAATGGAATGGTGTGAAATTGTTTGATCACCCTAAACTACACTTAAGCATAACTAGCCTAAATACCCTAATTAGATATGCATTGCAATCTTTTAGGAGATCATTAGGATTTTTCAACCAAACACCAATACCTTCAAAAAAGATAGCGCTGGATAGCATAATAGTATTTTCCTCATCCTTAGCTAAACTAAATGACAGGAGAGGAGGTTGTGGTGAGGTTAGGGGCATTGGTTTGAAAGATAGTCTTGGAGGAAGCGATGTTTCCATTGCACAAATCTATGTTTGGTTATGAGTTGTTATATTAACAGAAACTTCTCAACTTGAATTAGAGTAGGTGAAATTATTTTGATTTCACAACGGATCAGACTACGTTCTGTGATAGTATTTGCTTGTTGCACTGCATGTAATTAATTGCTTGATAACCCTGTTTGTGTTTGTTATACTTTCATAAGTCTCTAACTTAACTTACTAAATTGTAGTTGCTTACACCTATATAAATTCTCTTGTAGGTTTTGACTTTTAATTACTATGCCGTGATACAATTATCTGGCGGTTAGTTCTCTTTTGAAGTTATGGGGGAGTGAGGATCAACTGGCCAAATGATTAAGTTTTTAAGGTCTTGTTAATATATATAGGATTATAAATTGATACATGATATGTAATTTAGTAGACTACTGTAATATGTAGAATCTCTTAGGAATTCTATGATAATGTGAATGTATACACACACACACACACACACACATATACATACACGACTTAAGGTTTTAACTTTTATTGTAAATTTTAGCTAATTTCTTAATTGGATTGTTCACTTTAAAGCGAAGAATTGTAAACACCTTGTGTAGATTATATTTATGATAGTCATTGTAAGGTCAGTTATTGTCATAGGTTGGTTTACACGACAGGATTGTTGGACTCTGCAACTTTGGGGCGTAACATAAGTTCCTAAAAAAAGTCTACTTTAATGTTATATGAAGATTATTGGAAAACTAAGAAGTTGCATTTTTAGGTAATCTTGGTTGAACATAGAGCAATTAGGTGGAAGAGCTTGAGAGTGATATTTCTTCAAGTAATTTAATTTGCATATGTTATGATATGGTTGTAATTGGGTCTTAGAATAATGGACTAATATGGTAGAGTATGGAAAAGGTGTGTTTAGGTTGAAAAGAAGTGATCTAGTGATGTGGGAAGCGAAATAACGAACTTAGAAACTAACTTAGAAAGTAGGTCAGAACCTTAGCTAGTTAAAACCTTATATTTGGATTAGTATTTAGAAGTTGATCTAAAGGATTTCTTGATAGGAACATTAAGTTAAATCTAACTCAGAAGTTAGGTTAGAAAGTTTTGGGCTGGAGTTCTATATTAGAGTTAGTTTAGAAAGTGAATTAGAAGTTAAGTTAGAAAGTGCTTGGATTGATAGACATAAGTTAGTTCTTGAATTAGTTTATATTCAACTTATGAGTAACCATTGCATATATGCTCTTTAGATAAACTAGGAAAAGATCTTGTAATGAAGTATAAGCCTTGAGTTATTGGCATTTTTAGGTAAGTGGATATTTGTGAGCTTTCAAGTAGATTTATATCTACACATGATTTTTTAACTTGTTTGCTTATGATGATCTTAGCTGAGTTTTGTAAAAGTGTGACTTGTTGATTGATGAGATATGAAAAGATTTTTGATTTCTTTTGCATATGTTGTCATGCTAAGTTATTGATTTTGATGTTTGAAGCTGTGCTACTGAATGATTATGATTTGTTGATTGAGATTTGTACAAACTTGATAAAGAAGCTAGGTACTAACCTTGTCTCTTAAGATGTCACTTAAATAAACTTGATATTGAAGCCTTAGAGATAAGAGTAGATGAAAACAAAGTAAAGGCTAGGCTCAAAAGCAAAGAGTAAACTTACTTGGTAATTTGTTGGGTATTACTTGTTGTGTATTTAATGCACTTATGACATGGCATGAAAATAACCTACGAATCAAGCTTTCAAAATTGAGATTTTGTTGGATTGAGTTTTATCTAAGAAGCTAAATTTATCAAGTAAATAGCTTGATTTATAAAAGCCAAGTTTTTTTTACATATAGATTTGCGTTAATCAACAATTCTAACTATATCACATGGTTATCGCTAGGTTGGGTTTTGCTAGGTTCTTGAACTTCAAGTTCAAATGCCTAAATTGAAGTTGATTAACTAGATGGCTAGATCGAGCTAGGATATCAGTATCAATGCATATCACGTACATAAACATGATATGCATTGTTACATTTATATTGCTTGGTCGGACTAAACAAGATTGCGATTGAATTGATGAATTACTTATATGTTTATGTTACGATGCTGCTTGTACTCTTGTTTGTTATCCATCCTCACTCAACTTATAGTAAGCTGAGATAATAAGTTGTTTTATTCTAAGTTAGGAAAGAAGTTATATAGGGTCTTACATCATGGGAGCAAGAAGATTTTAGTGCACTTGGTGGATTGGTTTCACTTAAGAAGGATCAAGCAGTTATAGGATTTAACTTTAGTTCTAGGAAGTGGCATTTCAAGAAGTATTAACATGTTATATATAAATTATAGCATAGAGATCGTAAATGTGTTACGTAGACTTCGTATCGTAATCATGTATAAGATTATATAGTTGTGAGATTATAAGTAAGCTCACTATTGTAAAGATTTTTACTGTAATTTGTTATGTTGTATAAGAAGAGATTTGGAAATAAATGTCTCTTGATGTTGAGTATAGGTTTCACCTTTTTCCAAATTTGGGGATGGTGTAACAAATCGTTTTTAGACATCAAAGGAGGAGAAAATTTTTTTAAGTAAGAGTTAAGAAAGTAGAGTGTTATAAAAGACTAAAAATTCAAATTATGATACTTGGTACCATATCAATAGTTTAAAAAGCTTTTTTTTTTAAAGAATTTCTCCACTATATCCTTAAGATTCTTAAGAAAAAGTTTATAAAATTTATTGATATTATTTATGAGATACACAATACAAAATTAAAACTAAATATTCATTAGAGATAAGAAAAAAAAAAAAAGGAAGAGTTTTTTAGAATTCTTAACAAAGGGTCCTAAAGCTTAGCTATTGGATCTCTTGCTGAGGTCGTGGCATAAGTGGTGCCGTTAGAAAAGAAAACTTCCAAACAGTAATAGCAATTGATGTGTTGTTTATCATGTTAAGACGACTATTGTATATAGTGATAAATGTTCTCATATATTAAATTTTTATGTTGATTATCAGCCACGTCATAACCATTAATATATTTATTACTACTAGTGAATTCTTTTTCAAAAAAGAGAATTAGTTTAATATATGCATATTTATTACTACTAGTGAATTCTTTTTCAAAAAAAGAGAATTAGTTTAGTGTACGCATATCTTTCTATAGACCAACCATCCTATAGTAGAGTTTTCACTTGTAAAATCTTTGCATAACTTGCGTTAAGCCGTAACATCAGCATATGCATATTTTGCGGATGATTTGACAGGTATTGACCAGCTCTTCTAGCAACTTGTGTGATAATCATTGGCCTTTTTACTTATGAAAATGGCAAAGATTAGAGTAACGGTGCTCTGCATTGCCTTGTCTTTTTCAGTTCTTGAACGTAGACCTCCGGTTCTCTTGTTCCAATTCACGGGTCTTGAACTTATGAACCAACCTAGACCATCTTTTTTGCGAAAAGAAAAAAATGTAAAAAAAAAAAAAAGTTTATATAAATACGGCTCATGAAAAAATATTTCCAAATTTACCGAAGGTGAAATCGCCTTTTGCAAAGACAATTTATAGGTGCATTGAAATCACTTCTTTAAGAGACGATTTTAATTGTCATATAGAAAGACACTGGTTCCGATATCCTGACCGTGTCCACGCATATTGCTAACCCATGTCTCCAATTGTTTCATCTATATAACTTTTGTGCTTTTTTCACTTCCTGTAATCAACATTCACTCAAGCCAACGTCAGCATCACAATTTGTATCATTGAAATTTTTATCAATGTTAGCACAAGTTAGTTCATTCTCCACATCAGTGTCTTTATTAGACTCGTTGATGATCAATACATTAGGTTTACTAGACATGCAATTGTTGCTCGATACGTAACTTAGTGGGACCTCTTTGGATTCGAACACCCTGGTTTCAACTTGCAGTCCAATATCATTGCTGTGCCGTCTGACATCTTGCTTAGCTGCAGGAGAGGCTATCGGTGGTGAGTTCACTTCATAAATTTCAATATACATCTCTATAGAACTGCTAACTCCACCATGTCCGACTATGGAAGTTATTAGTTATTGGACATCGTAATCATCGCCGATGAAGATGGCAAAGCACATGTCTCTAGTCTTGCTTACAATGGGCCATCTGGGAATTAGCTCGATCCAGCGTGTCATCATGTCAACCCGAAGCTGATTATGTATCAATCCAACTATCTGGTTGTATGTAGCCCCAAATGGAACTCTAACTATTGTTCATGGGCGCTTATCATATCACACTTTATCCTCTCCTTCAATAATATTTCCACCAACATAATAAACTAATCTTATATTATTCATTGTACACTTGTTTGCCACATCATCTGCATAAACTTCAGCATGCGAATGAAAAAATACTGCCTTATGCTAACAGATATTGTAAACTCTAAAGCCAAGCCAAGTAACCATAGGTTTGAACTTTAAACCCAAGGTTTAGGACGATCGGCTAAAGGATCCGATCAAACCCAAATTATAAACTATTTAACAAAATACCAGTAAAAATGACCCTGTAAACTTAAATTTAAGAAAGTGAATAGTAAAATAAGAGACTATAAAATTTTCAAATTTTAAGCATAATAACTACTAATTACTGAAAAGGCAAAAAGTGTAATATAATAACTAATAAATTAGTAGAGATAGATTATATGTATACTAAAAATTTTAGAATGACCAAAATAATATTTAGGAATGTTTACGTGTATCCTACATGTATTTACGTATAGATAAAAATACGCGTAATTGCTAAAATAGGCCGAAAATTAAGTAAATAATTAAAGAAAAATACAAAATAATTATAAAAAAATCAGAAAAAAATCAGAAGGAGAGGTCTGCAACTGGATTAGGTCGTGACTGAAAAGAAAAAAATTGGCCAATAAAAATGTGCCAAACTAAAAGCCTAAAATCAAGGAAATGGGCAAAATCACATCAAATTAATGCACATTAATCACTATGTTTGTCTATAAATAAGGAAAAAATTCACAGAAGACATTTGGACAGTTTGTAATCTGAGAAAAATCGAAACACAAGAAAAATCGAGAGAAATTCCAGAAAATAAAAAAAAAAAAAGAAAACTGTGTAGATTAGCAAGGTGAACTGGAACCACCACCCACCACCACCTGGGACCGAACCACCACCACCACCCTACCCTAGGACCAGCGTCTGGACCGGCCGACAGCCTTGGACCGGGTTTGGACGGCCAGAAATCCTTGAACCGGTTAGTCATTTACTCATCCCGATTTTTGTATAATTTTGTAAAATTAGTTATTTTGCCCAGAAAATTATGAAACTTGTTATTATGAGGTTTTATTGTATGTAGATTTATGGAAAAATATTGATTTAGTTTAATTATGTCTGGAAATATAGGGTTCTTAAGAAATTGATCAAAACCGAGCATGATTAAACCGGAAATTAAATAGGCTTAGGGATGTAGTTTGGGGCTCAAAATTTTTCTGTAGGATTCTCATATGATTTAGAACAGTGCTATGAAGCCCTTTTTTTTTAAATTAATTTTCGAAAATTTTAAGTTAATTTTTAGCCCTAAAATGATGGTAAAATTGGGTGATTTGGGATTAATTAGGTAATTAGGATGTTAATTACTGATTTGGATCTTGATTAGATGATTAAGGAAGTTAATTTCTGCAGTGGAACCCTAATCCTAGCTTTTAGGTACTAATTATGGTTAATTAGGGAAATTAGGTAAAGAATATGAGAAATTAGGAATATGTGAAAATATAAATTACTAAATTTAAAAAAATAAAGTTATTTAGATAATATTATAATTGAAATCAGAAAAATAATAAATCGGAATTAATATTTAATTTTAAGTAAATATCTTAAAATGTAAGATTTTTACACCTCGGGAATAAATCCGATATCCCAATTAGGGTTAGTATGTACCGAATAGTTAGAATACCAAAATTACGACCCAATAGGATATTTGAATACCCGAGCATAAGGTGATTAATGTCACATTGGGATTCGAGCCTAATTACGACCTAGGAATTAAAACTAGAATCTAGTTTAGGAACCGAACCCTGAAATAAAATACAACGAATTACTAATACGTTGTAGGTATACATGAGGAAAATGAGTTACATTATAAATTAGAATAAGAATCCATAAAAAATAAGTACTAAAAGGACCTCTTTGCATTATAGGACACCCAGAAACAAATCAGCTCGCAATTTGAGGATCGAGCGACCGAGCAAATTCATGTAAGTTGGGTTATTGCTTATTGTAATAGAGTACTAGTTTTGTAGTGCTCGGAGACTTAGGCTTGTATATGCTTATGATTGTAAGTAGTTTGCGCATGTGTGATGTATCTGAATTCGTGCTGGAATTTGTGCTGTGAGTGATTTTGTGACTGATTGAATTGTTGTGGACTTGTTTGAACACCCTAACCGGAATTTAATCTTAGTCGACTGTAATAACCGAAAACGTCATGCATTGCAACCCGTTAGGGGATCATACGACTCTCCAACCAAATACCGACCCCTTCGAAAGGGATAGCGCAGGATTGCAAAATGGTCCCTTCTTCATCCTCAGTCGAACTAAGTGACAGGAGAGGAGGTCGCGGCGGGGGTGAAGTCAATGGTTCGAAGGTAGTCGCGGGAGGAGCGAGGTCTCCATTGCACAAGCCTGGGTTTGGTTGTGAGCTGCTGCATAACATGGAACTCCTCAACCCGGATCGGAGCGGGTGAAATTTCTCTGATTTCACAACGGACCGGACTACGTTGTGCGATGACACTTGATTGTTGCATTGCATGAAAATAATTGTTTGATAATCCTGTTTGTGCTTGTATGCATTCATGAGTCTCCAATTCAACTTACTGAGCTGTAGTTGCTCATACCCTTATAGATCCTTTTGCAGGTTCTGATTTGTAATCTCTTCAAGTACCATGCCGCCCTACAATTATCCAGAGGTTAGTCTTTTTGAAGCCAGGGGTGTGAGGATCAAGTTATTTAGCTTAATGTGTAACCAGACTGACCTTGTAGTTAAAGGATGAAGACTGTTAGTTATTCTGTAAATTAGTAAACTGTAGTTATTATGTAAATCTTCCTGGAAAGCTCTGTGGACTTATTTATATGATTATCTATGTTTAATAGTAATTTGAGTTACCCGTCATATTTGTAGTATAATCATTAATCGAACTGTTTACTTCAAAGCGAATGGTCGTCGACGCCTTGTGTAGATTATCTCTATGGTAGGAACTGTGAGGCCAGTTTCTATCATAGAATGGTTTACACGGCGGGACTGTTGCGACTTCGCGACTTCGAGGCGTAACAGATATGCTCTACTTGAGTTAATGAATATATTACCCAATTTGATTTCACTATCATAATCCCTTAACAGCACTAGAGTCAGTAGTTACTCCAACTGAAATAAATAAAGAAGTTATATTGCCTCGCAAGCCAATTCTTTATTTATACCCCTCAACAATAATTATTTGTACACTTATTACCTATTTACATATAAACTATACTAAATAACAAACACAATGTTTTAGGAAAAAAAATTATAAAAACATTAAGGTCATACAAAAAAAAAATGGCATGTATATATACTTAACTAATTAACATAAATTTATACAAAAAAATAGCTTAACTCATAGGCAATAAAGAATAGAAAACTATTCAATTCAACTATATGTCATAAAACAAATAAATGTATTTACTTGCCCAAAAATTACCAATAGACAATGATATACCATCATGCATCAAGTGAGAATGCTATTACTTCGAAGAACATGTACTTTAAATGGATCAAAATGAGTAAAAATAATATATTTTCCTATATTGATGTCTAAAGAGTGAAAGTGATGATAATGCACCCATTGTCTCCTCATTTTAAAAAAACTTTCCACAATAGAGACTTATATTACACAACTACTCTGATTCTATAATTGATTTGTCAAAAAACAAATCTAGATAGCCGATTTAGTAGAGAGATTTTGCAAATAGCTTAAGAGAGAGAGAGTTAGGAATATGAAGGATAGCATGTAGACTGGAGGAGGAGAGGCATAGGGAAGATTAAATCATCAAGGAAGAGGCGATTTCAACTGTAGTATATTTGAGCGATTTCAACTGTAATACATTTAAGAATATTTTCCTAGATATCGTATTTTTGTAATTTCTTTTTTTTTGTGTGCATTTTTTCCCTTTTCCCCATCTTTTCTAGTTAAAACTTATGTTTTAAATGTAAAAATTCTTCATACCTATAAACCATAAAGTTTTTATCCCCTTTTCTAAAGATGAAAATTGAAAGCAATTTACATGTAGTAATACATATAGAACATCAAATTTGAATTACAATAATAACAATGTAGGAGAAGAACCTAAAAAGAAGATTAAAAAGATAAGAGTCAATTCCACATTGTTAAGGAGCAAAATGTAAAACTTTCTTAATTCAGTGAAAGTCCATATAGGACAAATCATTGATGCTTTAAAGGTTTATTTATTTCTAACAGCAAATCAAAATTTGTGAATGGAAAAGAATTCTTCCCAAATACGAGAATAACTCAAATTTTAATTGTTTCTATTAACTTCTATGTTTTATTTCCTTATTTTTTAATGATTAATATATTTTTCTTCAATTTGTATTATGATCTCTCTATAGACCTACCAAATCTAAAGGTTTTAAGTGGCAAGCAGCCTAGGAGATTCGTGCAACTTAATATCCACTTGTTTGGGAAAGGGTCTTGTCCTCACTTTGCTGAGTCAGTTCACAACTCAAAATTGACTCATGCTTACTCTATACTTTTATGAAGTTTCTGATTTTTCTAGAGGTTCTAGAATCATGGAAAAATCACTGTTCTAATAGTTTTTTCAAAATTTGTTTTAAGCAAAACAAGAAAGAAAAATATTTTCAAATTAGTATGCATTAGACATAGATAGTAGAGTAGGTAAGATTCATGGAAGTGGAAGATCATATTACAAAGTCATTTTTGGAGTTTTTAAGTATAAAAGTTAGATAGGTGTCATATTATAAGTCTCTTTTTGGAGTTTTTTCTTTTTATTGTATCTAAGTTAATTGATTAAATTGAAAGTTCTATTATTGATTGAGTTTCAAATATAGTTGTTGAAAATCTTATAATTTAGTAACATGATTCTTAGTCTCTCAATAAGACATGGATTGAATATGATATATGATAGTTGATAAAAAATATTGTCCCCATGATTAAAAAAAAAAAAGTAGAGAAAAATATCTAAATCTCCAAAAGCTTTTGGATACTTGCAATTAAAACTTATAAATTTCAATTACATCAATCAAATCTTAAAATTTTAAAAGATTATGCAATCAAATTTTAAATTGCCATATTAGATCAAATTTAATGAGTCGGACTTAGGCATAGGTTGAGTTTATACTTGGACTAGGAGCCAATGACATAGGTTGGACCATGCATGGACCTACTAGGTGGTTGAGTTAAAATTGAGTTTGTGAGCGCAACCTGTAAAAATAAAATAATTGTTTTTCCTACTAGAAATCTTAAAAAAAAAAGTTTTTTTTTTTAAATTTTGTTCTATTTCTAAAGTTTAATTGTTCTTTGAAAATTTCCATTTCAATAAAAAATTATTTATTAAAAACAAAACTACATGTATTTTTTTAGTTATTTTTAATTAAAAAAAATAAAAGGCTCATTTATCTTTTTCTCAAAAATTATTTTTTTAATAGCCCTTTTGGATTTTGAAATTAAGTCTTCAAACCCACTTTTTCTTTGGTTTTCTTGAAAGATCAATGTTTAGGTTAGGAACTAATCTACTTGCTTGGTTTCTAATCTAGCCTTTTCCAACCTTAGTCGGTTGGTGACTCTTAAAATTAAAATCCTTTGGTTTTTGGTCGAGTGTTCCTTATTGAATGAGCTATGGTTTAATATGGTTCAAAACCAAACAAGATGAGTTTAAAATTCAAGCTTGACAAGAGAAGGTTCCACAATAAGTTATAGGAGTCAACCTAGGCTGGGTAAGGTCCTTCCTTGCTCGGCCCATCAGTCTTGTGGTTTTAGCTCATATTGTTGGCTAGGTTGCTCGATCCAGGGCATAAGATGGTCAAACTAGGCCATGTTTCAATAGTAGACTTCGTAAGTTGAGCTACTTGGTCTTGGGCATAAGGTAGTCGACCTATGTCCAGAAACTACCATCAAACCTCTAACATTAAAAAAAAAAAAAAAGGAAAAATGAAAAAGCTAAGGTAAAAAAAAAATTTAAAAAGGTAAAATAAAATTGAAAAATTAAATAACATTGAAAATTTAAACTAGCTCCATATGCATAGAAAAAAAGTTATTTCCACGAGTTACACCATTTTATGTGTTGTTATTAACAACATAATGAATAAATATATTTTAAAAGTAAATCTTGCTTGGTGTACATGGACTTTTACTAAAAGGAAATCTCATTATTAACAATGTGAGATTGGCTTTTATTATTCAAACTTCTTTGTAACATCTAGATTTTTTGTCTATATTACTAATGTTACAAGTAGAGTTGGATGAGATTGTATATAAAATATAAATACACATCCTCAAAAATTGCTTGATAAGATAGGCTAAAGGCTACAAGGGTCAATTTTTTTAGTTTAAATTTTAATTTAATAAAATTGAGAGTGTCATGGTTTACGAATTCAAGAATTATACTTATGAATTGATGGGTCCAAAACTTAGTCTAAAATCAAGACCAATTAAGGCGATTACTATTCTTTGTTTAAGATACTGTGACCAGGTAGGGCCTATCTTAACTTCAAGTAGCTTAGGTTGATCTTAGTTCCTGGGTAGGTTTGATTGCGCCTGGGTCTATAACAAGTTGAATTGTTATACTACTATGTGAAATTATATAAGGGTGAGTGGATATATGGTAGGTAAGGTATTATACCTTACTTTGTAAGCTACTTGTTCCCAAGTTTTAGAATTGGAATTAACTCTATAGTACCCTAGAACCTATATAATGTAAAACATACAAGGTAAAGGACACCTTGTGGAACCTATAAATTTTGGCTCTTTTTTTTTTTAATTTTAAGTTTATGTAATCTCAAAAAGTAATCTATATATGACATTATAAGTTATTTATATGAAAATACCTATGCATACCTATAGCATGATTTGTGAAATTAAAAAAAAAAAATTCTATCTTCATTATTTTAAGTTTATATAATCTTATTACTTAGCGAATGAAAAAGAAAAAGTAAAATGAATGGAAAATGTAAAGTAAGAGAGGGGACATTAGATTTAGTTGTTTGGAGTTATTAGCTCATAGTATTTTTTTGTTCTTTTTCCTAAAGCATTTATTACAGAAAAATATAATATTATCATATATTAATATTATTTGATAATTTCTTATCGAGTGTATATAAAGTACCCTAGAACTTGAACCATTTATACCTTAGAGTAAAGCTTTCAAGATATGTACAAGGTAAGAAAACTTCATACACATATCCTACGTCGTAAGAGTATGCTTCGAAAAATTTATACTTGGAATCAATTATGTGATTTTTAATATCCACTTAAAATCTACCTAACAAAGTAGGGTACGGATGTCCCTAGCATTATAACACATAGTTGATATGATATGATATGCTTACGCAGTAGAATTATCTTTCATTTTCAAAATTACTAAATATTCTATAAGTTTGACAAATAAAAATAAAAAGATGAAAAAAAAAAATAATGAAACTCTAAATATCGAGGAGGCTAATAAACTAACCTATGAAAGTATCAATGATAGACTCCTTTCTAATTGTGAATTGCAATCCACACATCTATGATTAACTACAAAGCAACCAACTAGGTGCTAGTCATGAGATACTAGAAAAGGAAAAAAAAAAAAAAAAAAACAAAGCCAATATTGGCAATGTTATCCTTAAGCCTAAAGGATGCCCCCCTTACTTGTAATTAAGGACACCTAAAGCCTATGTAGCTTTGTACACCCAATCCATATATTTATCTAATACTTTGAAAAAAAAAAGGAGTCTTTGAATGGTAAACTAAAGTTTAGTAAGCAACTTAACCAATTAGAATGAGTAGATATTTTTCATTCTTAACACTACAACAACCAAATCATGGTTTACATTTTTGCTTCTTCTTTCTATTTATGTTAAATGGCATAAGCTACTTCTTTCTAGATTCTCAATCTAATCCAATCTTTGATATTGGGTTGATGGCCTCTTTCCTTACCTTTAGGAGATAACTAGTGCTTGATATAACCACTTTTCTCCAGTTTTCTAACTTATTACAATTATTGATAGCTAGTTTACAACTCGCTTATCCCTTAGGTATCTTGACATAGGAACTATAACCCTTCCTCCTGACTTCCTATCCACTCAATTAGCTTCCTTTGGATGATCCATTACCTTTGTATAGCATCTTGAATCTGGTCGAGCCACTTTACTCCAACTTTGGCACCTACATAAATGGCCTTCACCAATCAATCCATGACATATACCCTATCTTAGTGAGGAGCTAGTATCTTATGTATAAATCTAACCTAATAACTTCATTGTCAATTTGACTTATGAGCAATGGTTACCATATATTGTTTTATGCATTTGCATAGGTGTTTTCTTATACTTACACTTAAATCAATTAGCATTCATCATGCAAAGTTCAAAGTGATCCAATTTAGTTCCAACTTTACATAAATGATTACATAGTTTAGCATAAGTACCAAAATGAGCATGAGCATAAGCAACATAAAGTTAGAGGGCTTCCATCACTCACCAAAAACACACTAGTGATGTATGAATCCCATTTCCAAATAATTACAATCTAAATAAACACCTAATTAAGATTTTATTCCAAAAATGGTTTAGTTAGCCATTCTTAAGTTTAGTTGAGTGTTTATCTCAAAGACCTAACTTATGCTTACTATACTTTTTCGTTAACTATTTTTAGGTTTAATTGATTATTCTAAGTGAGGCTTATCGACATTTAGATGGTTTAATTAACTAAATCTCATTTTTAGGTGCCCATTTGAACTTCTTTAACTCAACTTCATTCATTAATTAACTTTAATCCTGAAAAGCAATGTGTTGCATAAAAATTTTTTATTATTGACACAACTTAATTTGTTCTTGAAGCTCTTCTTATAGCTTTCATTGGTTTTCTTCCTTCCTATCACTAAGCATATTTAAGTGATCAGTTAATATGTTCTTTCTCAATTTTTTAAATTTTAAAACATTATTAATTACACTAATCTTCCCATTTCAATCTTCCAAATTGTTTTCTTGAATGTCTATTGGATGTCCTCCTTTTTGTATAAAAGTTTCTAGAATATTTAAAGAGGGAATTTATTTTATTTTGGGTGGTCAAGCTAAGGCTTTCTTAATCATGCTCCATCAAAGTTTTAGCATTTACGTTAAATGTTAATTACCTCTACTAACCTTGTCAAAATGACTAAATTAAGTTAACTAAGGTAAGTTGGGTAGAATATTGATGTAACATTTGAAATTTATTCTTCTTATAAAAATTGTAAGTGGATGCTAAAAAACTCATTACCTAAAATTAGTTGCAAATGCCATTAAAGTGTAGGCTAAGCTACTTATGATTGTGCATGTTATGCCCTTAATGAGGGAAAATAGGTTGATAGCCTCCATATAAGGGTGGCTCCTAATAGGTGTGGCATCACTAGATGCCCCTTAAGTGTAGGATGAGCAATCACTCTTAGGAGTAGCTAGCAGTGCCATCTATGTTATAATTAATTAGTTCTACCATGTTTATGTACCGTTTTTCTCAACTTCCTTCTTCTCATTTTTTTCTTTTTATTTTTTTAGTTTCGATAGTTATGAAAATTTGAAAATTAATTTTATTAAAATGGCATGCCACATAGTAAGGCATTACTAAAACATGGCAAGTGGAGTCCTCATTATCTAATGTCTTTATGCATTTACAAAATGTTTTTCTTTTTATGCCAACTATTACTTAAAACTTTCAGGATGGAGGAATCAAACTTGGTGTATCACATTAGAAGATGGGTGTTTATATCACTAGATTACAATAATCTTAACTTAAATATTTATACATTTTTCAACATTAAGAGCACATTTTATAGAAAAAGTTGCATATAAAGACATAAAAGTTTTTAGATAAATTGCAGAGATGTGACTTATGTTTTTATCATTTGCAAGGAGGTGACTTGATATATATATATATATATATATATTTTGACAAATAGAGGTTATTTAATTCTATATTTATTGCAAATATGGATGTGTCAAATTTTTTACTATGTCATATTGATAGTAAATTATTTAATTCAACAACAAAAACAAAAAATTTGCTACGATAATACAAAAAAGAAAAAATAAAAGAGAATACAAGAAAATTTGGTAGCTACCATGGCCACCTCAAGGCAAAAGGGTGGCTAGTAATAACCCTTAGCCTTAGGTTAGTAGGCAAGCAACCAAATAAGAATGTTGGTTGTAAGACACCACTAAAGGTAGGTAATAACCATAGAGTGATAATAGGTGGCCATTCGCTATAGCTAAAATTAAAAAAAAAAAAGGAAAAAGAAATAAAAATTTCTTGATCGATTAAAGTTGAGTCATGTGATATTTTTATGATAGTAATAATCGCTCATGGCCATTGTATGAGTCACATGACTTACCTTTAGTGATGAGTTGTAACTCATATTTATATTTGGTTTCTTGTTGGTTAGGCTCTCCTTAATGGTTATTAGCCACTCTCTAGCCTTGGGGTGGTCAACAAGTAGCCATGATAGCCATTATAGTGGCTATTGTTTTTTAATTTAATTTATAAATATGTTTTTAATTTAAATTATTTAATAATAACATTGACCACTAAAAAAAATTGCACGAATCTCTTATGAATAATTTACAAAAAATTTAAAACAATTGATCATATATTTGTTAAAAAAACAAAACTCAAATCACCTCTTTACAAATGATTCAAAACATCATATTTATTTAAATTTCCTAATGTTTTTTTTTTTACTATCTTCCAAACAAGTACCCTACGACCTCAGTTACTTTAAATTTTTAGGACCCTATCCCTATTATTGTTTGCCCCCTTTTCTTCTCGCTCTCTCTCTTTTCTCGCCAACCTAATCCTGTTCAGAAGATTGCAAATTTTTTAGGACTTTGTAAATATGTTTCCCAAGGAGGTAAAAAACAAAGGTAAAAACACTTATGCAATGACAAGCATTTTATCCCCAATCTGTAAATAACAAAAACCGTGGTGTACATAAGTTGGGTAATTCCCTACCGTCCATTCATCGGAGGCCCACCTCTTCCGATTCTTTTCATGTGCTGCTGCAAGAGGTTTGAGTTCTACATCAAATGGAATCTAAGTGGTCCCAAGCCCTAAAACTTTTGCTGTCCCCGTCTAAATAAGTATCTCATTTCAGGACATCGACGCGTTTGTTTTATGCTGACAGCTTTTTATCTCTTCACTAATCGAGACCAAACCCCCTCTATGCAATCGACTTTACTAATCGGGACCAAGCCCCTTCTATGCAAACGACAAACGTGATCTTACTCTTACCAACACCCCGAGGGTCCCACCGGTGCCTTCATTTTGCTTAATGAAAGGAGATTATAACATCAGTTATTTATTAAGGAATAGAATACACATGTAATAAATTATAAATGAATATTATACTATCATTAGTTGATTTTATTAAAAATATTTTAAGAAGGAAAAATACTTAGAAATTAAATTAATATTATAAGTTTGAATAATGAATGATTATTCAAGACCTTTTATAAATTAAATTAATATTTAGTAAAGTGAACAGACTATTTAAAATGTAAAAATAGTGGAAAATTATAAATGCACTACCAAAACTATTACTTATGCACAAATAGAACCTATAAATTTTAGAAATACGCTTTCATCTTATTAATAGCTTTAGGAAAACTACACATAGCTTTTAAATTGTTGTAAAAAAACCCTAAAATCATCATTTTATTTTAGAGATTTTCAAATGAGTTAAATTGTGCATTGATTCAAAGTTATAGGAGGTAAGGTTACAATTTAAGAGTTTAACAAGCCTATTTACTCTACCGAAAAAATGAGCCTATAAGTGATGTTGGGGAATAAAAAAATGGGATAATACATGTGCAATGCCTTAACTAAGAATAAAATGTAAAGAAAAAATTAAGACAAAATAATAAACTTATTGCATGATATATCACCACGATTTTTTCTATTTTTATAAGATAATATATAATCAAGTATGAATTGAGTCATAAAAGAATGCAAAATGAGAATTTACCTTTAAAGCCTTGTGATATTTAAAAGAGAGGGTTTAAACCTTACATGGACAATTATGGAAATCAAGACCTTAGTAGGACAAACTTTACCTTTAAGGAAGTCACCTATTTGAAAATTAAAAGGTTTTCAATCCCAAAAATTTCATACCAAGATATCCCTCACAATTAGGTGCATTGTACATTCAATTACATTGCAAGAAGATACTTGTTATACTGAATTTGTATGATGCGTTTATTCACTTTCATATACTTTTTTTTTTTTTTTTTATCAAAATTGTATTAACTGATTGTATCTGTATGTATTGAAAGTCTTAAATAAAAGTTATGATTTAACAAACACCTAAAACAAACTCCAAAAATATTTTAAAATCAAAAGCTCAAAATTAGCAAGTATTTTGACATGCTTTCATTTACAATTCGACTTCTTCTTTCAATGACGGGTAGATATCTGAGCAAGTTAAAACGAATAATTCCATGCTTACTTGGAAGGTTTATAAGGTTTCTTTTATTCCTTTGGGTAATTTGACTATTTCTTTTTATTGATGGGCTAAAAGAAAAAGAGAAGGGTCAAATAGGATATATGCAACAAAGCCACCTCGGACACACATGATGCAACTCGTGTATTTTTCCAGTGAATTCCACGAGATGCACGCGTGACATTTCTTTTGGTGATTTGGCCATAAACAATTCCAGCTGAATCGATTCGATTTCGTGCATTCCGAGCCTGCAGTCACGTTACTAATTAATTTAATTTGCAAGTGCTCTACTCTCACTAAAATATTGCACCGAGACTATAGTCCCATGGTTTTAAGAATTTGGTGATGTCAAGATGCACGTGAAGAAGATCCGGCTCCCTTGTCCCTTCATGTCAATATATAGGGGGTTTAGCCAACCAATGAATTGAATTCAGCAGAAAGTCGAACTCAGCACATCTGTAAATGTCATAGAAAAGGGGGATATGCTCATTAGATGCGGTCTTCCGAGAACCCTATGTTAAGAAATTATACGTGGGATTACTGGTGATGAAATATGTTTTAACTACTAATGTAATTTTCTCGTTTTAGCCCGGTATGGATCGTAAAAAATTGAAAAGGACTTAGAATTTTATTTGTGTAAATAAATAATAGGCTTCCTTTTATCGGAGTCCATACCTTTTGAAATGGCAATCAATTAATTTTTCTAGTGAACTTTGGCTTCCTGACTGCAAACCTTATAATCAGCTTATTTGATTACTGATTCCTATCAAAGGAACATAAATTATCACCAAGAGTGTGTTTGTTTTATTCAAACAGTTTTCTAGTCATATTTTCATAGTTATTGTAGGATTTTTTTTTTTTTTAATAACCTTTGGATATCAATAAAGTGATATTGAGAAGATACAATTACTAACGGCTATTACTGATAATGATGGTGGCACAAGAAAACCATGGCACACTATTGGTGATGATGGTCAATACATCAATAGGAAAAAAAGAAAGAAAGAAAGAAAAAAATGCTAATAAAGCTCTTAGATATTGAACAGATAAGAAAAAGCTCTTAGATATTGTACGGATAAGGAAAAGCTCGTAGATATTATAGGTTTGGTCATCAATGGCTTCAGGGAGTATTTCTTAGTACAAACGCTTATCAAAGAAATATTAAGAGTGGACGAATAAGGTATGCATCTAAACCTTTCATTTCAAATCTCCCAAATTCATTCCAAATCCGTCAAGCCCAGGTGGCTGCTGGGCTTAAAACCCAAAAACCTTGTAAATTATTCTAACCCTCAATATTTGGCAATATTGAATATCTATAAAGTTTCTATTATTAAAATAAAAAAAGTTAATAAAAATTTCGAAAAACATTCTCGACCAAACAAACATATAACAACTTAATGCTCTTGCATCATAATAAAATAATACATTTTTTTGTTGGTTTCATAACTTTGATTATTTTAAGTCAAAAATTAAATTGTCAAACCGCAAGATCAATTCTAGGGTGACAAATCATAATTAGATATTATCAAAACAGTAATTGTTGATTATGAATTAAGTAATCTGAATGACAATTTGAATGAATAAATCATGAAAATTTAAAAAAAAAAAACCATTTTTTAGTTTTTCTTTCGTTAATTATACATTTGTAAGAATGCTGAAACACAACACAGAAAGAGGCTTACATGACCCCTGACAATCAAGCATGGGCTTGCAGAATGTTACGGTGGATTGTCATAGCTTAGGCAACAAGGATATACTACATACAGATAAAATAGACAGAGAAGACAGCGTTGAAGTATCTTATCTGTAAATTGTTTCTGAAATATCTCTGTTGTAAGAACGGTCAAGCTAAAATTTTTATTCCTTATTTTTTCACTACTTAGGTAATATTTGGTTGTAAGAAATAGATTAAATAATAAGAACTGAAAACAGCAAATACAATAAGGATTAAACAATATAAGCTTATTATATTATATTTTATCTATATAATATTGGATAAAAAATTTTGTATTGTCTCTTTTTTTGGTATGTACAAATACTAAACTCGTTATTATATTTTAATAATTATACCCTCAATATTGTCTAATATATATTTTAATTATATTTTTATATTATTTGAAATAAGATTTCAATAAATTATTGAATTCATATAATTAAACATATTATATACAATATTAAATAAAAATCCGTAAATTTGCTAGCCAATAAAAAATTAATTATTTATATTATAAAATAAATAATTCTTTCAATATTAAATAAAAATAATATTAATTAACTCAATATTATAATAACCCAATACATACTATAATATTAATAACAATTCAATAAATTACACGAATTTTCCTATGATTTAAAGCTATGATATTAATTAATGATTAAACCAATATTCTCAATCTAACAATTAAAAATATTAATAATTGCAATATGATGCAAATGATCTAGATGTATTTCAAAATCAATCAAAAACAAAAGTCCATCATTTAGTTAGTTTTCCTACAACATTTGACTAGCAACTACTAATTAACCAAATGGTTTGAGTGTATTTCAAAATCAACCAAGTATCATTATTTAATTAGTTTGCCTATAGCACATGTAATCAACAACTACCATTTAACTAAAAAGTAGAAGTGTCTTTTAAAATCGACCAACTAGATGCTTAACAAAAGCAAGCCTATGCTTAACAAAAGCAAGCCTTGGAGTCTCAAAAAAATTTCTTAAATTGTAGATTTTCAATCATTTTTATTAAAACATTTAACTCTTCATTTTCAGATAATCCTAAAATATGTAATTCTTCAATAATATCCTCATGGGAATGTTTGTGATTTTTCCCATAAGTAAAGTATAATCTTCTCAAAATGTTGCAATGAACTTCACAGCATAATCTTTCATTCGATACTTATAAGAGCGTAGCGCAAATGCATTACCACGTGAAGCATTGATGCAGGTGATTATGGTGCCCATTTTGTCTCTTCTCCAAAATTATCTTATCCATCAATTTGCATATCTCTCAATTTGGTCATTATTGAATATCAATTATACTTTTTATCGTTGTCAAAACTTATGCATATGAAAACGACTGAAAACTAAAATGTTCGACGCTACACAAGAAATGCGGGGACCATGCATGTTATTACGTCTACAGACTCTGGATCCATGTCAAATTGCAAGCACACACCATGATTAATTCCTAGATGACCTATGTTTGATGAGAAAAGCCAACATTTACAAGATTAAACAAATGGTTTTTGTTTCCTTCTAATCATCATCATCATAAACCAGGAATCGATCCATAAATCAATCTCTCTCTCTCTTGACGGACACCATGAAGAAGAGAGCTTTTAATTTTGTAATAATATTAAATAATCGAAATATAGAATGAACATCATTGTTGTAATAATCGACACACTTTACATTCTTTTCGTGAAATCGGTGCTGTTTCTGTCCAATAGGGGTTGTCCTTTCTAGGGTTTATGTGTGCTTTCTCTTCCTAGCGAAACGCTCCTCCACACCACACAATACTTGATCCTTCACTCAACATAATGACGATCAAATACTATATATTCACCGTTGAATTTGCTGTGCATCTTCGGAGGATGTTTCCGAGCATTGCCGAAACGACATAAGAAAGAACCAGGAATATCATATTATCATCTTTATAATTACAATTTTAATGGGCCTTTTCTTTCCGTCCTTTTGTCTTTTAACGTTTTTTGTTTGTTCGCAAGACATATACATATACACATATATATATATATACACACACACACACACGCATACACACTAAATATATAGGCAACATTAATTATCATAATGATACAAAATGTTCCTTCTGTTTCAACTAGAAATGTTATATGAAGAAGATTCAAAGCCAGGCGAAGAGATGAAGTATGAATATTGGAGGGACTCAACTTTATCTGAACTCTCTCCCTCAAGGGCTTTCCTACGTATAGTGTTAGACGCTTTTTCTATTCAACGAACCGTGAATTTATTTATCATACATATCCCTCTCTTCTTTCTCTCTCTTTTTTATTTTTCGTTTTTAACAACATTTTGCTTCAAATCCCTTTTTGCTATGACTTAATTAATTTTATTGTACATTTTTTTTAATTTTTTTTTTCCATAATTCTTGTTTTTTATTGAGAACATTTTGCTTATTGAGGAGTTATAACCCTTACATGATGATGTAATGCAAAAAGGGCAACGTACAGCAATAGATGCGCGACGTTGTCTTAGCTGCAATCATGATAAAGCATTTCAAATAAATGCATGGAATGACCATGCAAAAAATAGATTGTATATATATATATATTATATACGACCAAAATCGTAGTACTTACACCATGTTTAAAATTATTTACGACTATATATTCTCAATATATTGATTATGGTTATTATCAAATAATATAACTGTTATTTTCCTTGATATGAAAATATACAAAGAGGCTTATCTAATTGGATTTAATTATATCTAAAGCATGTATATTGTTTTTAATTATATGTGTGGAAAGAAAAACCCAATCGAACTGTTGATATTTTAGTTTAGAAGATTAGGGGTACGCCTAGGGCTAGGAAAGGCAGCCTGGAGGGAGGGGGTTCAGAACAAGGTTGGGTTCTCTCTCTTCTCATCATCTACCAGTTCGGAGTTCAACCAAGGCCTTTCAAGCAGCTTCTCAGGAATTGTAAGAAGTTCAGGATGTCATCTCTCTCTCTCTCTATTTTTTCTTTTTTGTTAATTATATTTTCAGCTTTCATTGTTATCAAGTAAGAAGATAAAATTGGTAAAAGTAATCATGCTAACTTGTATTGGCTACAAAGAATTTGGTGGGAGATGACAGTATTGGCATGTGGCCAGTAATATATTCAGCAGTTAATTTTGACTTTTATTATTATTTTTTGATAAATTAATATACATTTAAAAAAAATACTTTTATCCTTTTTGAAAGAAATACATTTTTACTTTTCCATTTATTTTTGTTAAATTAATTTTAGTTTGATTAATGATTTTGTTAACGTGATAGTGTTATCATTAAGAGGGGACAAATTTGATTTAATTTGATTCAATTCCGTTTATAATTCAGTTGGACTAAAATTAAGCTATAGTTTAGTTAGCATCCTACTTGAGAATTAACCATTTTGAAGGGTTTGGTTCAATTCAACGTTTGAATCATATTCTAATTTCTTGTGTCTTCTCTTTTACCATCTATCTTATAGTTTAATTTGATATCTGTTATATTATTTGCATTGATTAAATTTTTACTTCTTTACTCGTGTCTTGGAAGAGCATCCCTAATGGGAGGTGCTTGGCATGCCTCCCAATACTAAGAATCCCTTTTTGGGTACTTATAATTGTGCATGGGTCCTTCAAATAGTTAAGGTCCTTAGCTAAGACCAACTACAATGTTAAGAATCCCATTTTGGGTTGGATCCTGTGTATCATATTAACATTTTTAGAAACTCTCTTCATTCAGGATCTCTCCATTTTATAACTATGTTTCTTAAAAAAAATTCCTTAAGATTTATTTATATATTATATGAGACCCGCAATATAAAACTCAAGCTAAAATAACACTTGAAAAAAGGAAAAAGGTGTCCTTAGCCCAAGAATCCAACTTTTTAAAGACCCATGCACAATGCACAAGGATCCCAAAAGAGAGGCCTTAGCATTAAGAGATATGTTAGATACCTCCCATTATAAATGATCCAAGGGTCTCGAAAAGCTAAATTCTTTTTTTGGTATTTGTTTTAGTTTAAGTTTTGTATTGCAAATGGCGTAAATAATATAAATAAATCTTAAGAAAATTTGTGTAAGAAACTTATGACATGTTTGGTTTACAGAACGAAAAATGATAGGAATAGAATTGCAATTATTATAAAATAAAATAGAGAAGTGATAGTTGTCTTTTATAATTTTTTAGGTCTCATGGATATATATGGAAATATATTGGAAACAAGGATGATAAAAAAAAAAGTTATTCCCTTTGTACAATAAAGAAATTGCAACTCCTTATTTTGAAGGTTAACAATTTTGTTGGATAGTTATTTCACTATTACACGAGAGGAATAATTATTTTATTCTACTCTTATGAAATCAACTAAATGTGCTAGTTGATATAAAGTCAATAAGGTCCTTAATGAAAAGAGTTTCTTAAGTTAGACATGATTTAATAACCAATTGTAATTTTATTAAATATAATACTTTATTCTATCATTCAAAGTTTCTTAAGATAAATTTTTTGGGGTATATTTGTAAATTCATTATTTTTAATACCTAACTCCTCGTATCTTTTTAAGAAAAGATAGTTTTCCTCGTTCTTCTTATTTTTCTCCTTCCTCTCACATTTCTTCCTTGAAATTAGTAGTTCTTTGTTCCTTCTCACAAACTATAGTAAGAGTCAAACGTAAGCGAATTCTTCTTTCAATCTTTTTTATGTTTCCTTATACCTTAAAGTGCCTTTGTGGTGTTGGAAGGAAAAATTAAAGTTTTCCCATATTTTTAGACAAGAACAATAATAGAAATGGTTTTTGGAAGAGCTTTTGTCAAAACCCTATAGACGGTCTAGTAGAATTATCTACAATTTTCATATTACGTGTGTATTTATGATACGAAAATCATCTTACAAGTCGGAAATTGTAAAACGCCAAATAATTTATCACTAGGGTTTTCGATTTTTAATTAATCAACGTATTGTAAAATATAAATAACTATAAATATTTAATATTTCACAATTTCTCAAAATCGTAGAAAATCGTTATTTCCTACTAAACGATAATATTAGGTAGTAAAGTTCTAAAATTTAAATTAACTGAAATTACAATCTCTGAGCAGAAGAACAATAATTACATTTAATAGTCTAAACTATCTATATAGTCTATTTTTAGATTCTATCTTCTAATGCATCTCAATACTGTACTCAACACTTAGCTCTCAACCTATACCCAGTTATCAACTAACCTGTAAGAGAAAACTATTGGGGAGTAAGCTACACGAGCTTAGTAATATATTCCTCGTATTATACCAACAAGTAGATTATCAAACAATTAATTAATAAACATATGAATGTATAAACAAGTAGTATGCCAAACAATATATGCAGTTGATTGGTATTGTATACAATATCGGATTTAACGCCCTTTAAAGTAAGTGTTGAAGATTTATTGGCACTAATCACAACTATGTTTTAGTACGTAGGTTTTTAACCATATAATTAAAATTGTATATTTCATAAAATATATCTTTCATTTTCAAAAATCTAGTAGTACACAAATTTCCAAATCTAGTAGTGAGATGGCCTCCGTAATTTACACTTACGCCTTACAGCGGAGGCTTCTAGACTTGACCCTTAGTCAAACGATTAGCGTTTCTAGCGCTTAATAAGCCTATAGGCTAGAGTAAGATCATGTTGTATAAGTATACCGTACTAAAATACTTTAATTCAATATATAGATACAACTCTCGTAGGACCTCTCTTTACCTCCGCGTAAGGTGACGACCGGAATTAGTAATAAAATGTATGGTTGATGCATGATCCTTTTAATTTAAGATAAGCCAAATATAATTAAGTTAAATTATGGGACGATCAATCAATATTAGCAAATCATTTAAATCATGTAACAATTAATCATTACAACCAAATCTTTAATTATCATATTTAACAATATTTTGGGCAATAATTAACCAATATCAAGTACATGTATAACCTAAACTCCCATACATCAAGTTGTTAATATTTAATTTAGGTGTACTAATTATAAGCATAAAATAAGTATAGAGTTATCGGGAGTATTTACTTGATCAAAACCAATATGAATCTTAGCGGTCAATAAGTTGCTTGCCCTTTTGATCAATATCTCCTGATAAATAGAAATAAGAGAAACTTAATAATTATCTAGACGTAATGTTAGATAACCTAACTAGTATATTATCTATCTTATGATTCCCTTTCTATTTAAGTATTATATCATTTGTAACTTTTTCATTTTACTTTTTATTTTTACATTTGTATAGTAAATTCTTATTAAGTTCAAATATGCTTCTTTAGTGCTAAAGTTTGATTAAACTTTTCAATGTTATTTTACATTACTTAACTTATTTATTGTGATGTTTAGGAAATATTATTTTATCGTATACGTAATAATATCCAATTTAATCGTATAAGTAATAATATTCAAATTAGTAACATTATATGAGTTTAAATTTTCTTACTTTCTATAAGTTTTATATTAATATATTGTTATATTATAAATTTAATTATAGTTTTCACGTATACTAAGATAATTAGTAGTATATTAGGTTAAGTTAGATAAAGTAATTAAGTTAGTTTAAGTAATAGAGTTAGGCAGAAATATCGAAATTGTATATTTAAATAACTAAAAACTTTAACTTAATTATGTTATAGTATTATTTTATGATTATATTGTGTGTGTATGTATACTTATATTCGATTTATTCTTCGTAAATGTATAATTTTATCTTATTGTTATTAGTATTATTATTATTACTATTTTATACTAATATATATCATTATTTCATATGTAAATATATCTTTTTCGAAACGCTCTGACTTTTAAACATGTACATGTATGTATAACACCTTAATCTTTTAAAGAACTCCATATCTTACAGTTATGTTTTATTTATACTTTGTAACATGTGTCTATCGATTTCCTTTCATAAGAAATAATATATATATATATACTTGTAAATGATTGTATTTAAATATTTCTTTATTTAGTTGCAATTTTATCCTAATTGTTTTTTTATAACATCATATAACTTAACTAATGTAATTAATTTACTTATATTCATTGGTTTTCTCTAAATCCTAAATTATATATAGTTTTTTCGTTTTAAATCCAGTATTTATAAACTTATAGTTGATTTTTATTATTTTTGGATATACGTTCACGTAGCAGAGTCCGTTTTGGAAGTTAAAACTTGCATTTTTTGAGATAAGCCTAAATTATTATAAATTTAATTATTTTGACACTAATATTTTTATTTATAAATTTTCAAGTTTTCCTTATTATTTTATGACTTTCTAAATTTTATATTTTTATGATTTCTTATTTTTAGCTATAATTTATGTAGACTTAATTATTTTCCTATTTTAAGATTAATTTTCTATTTATTGAAAATTTGTTGTTATTATAAATTCATCTAATTAATTTTACTATTATTATTCTTTAATTATTTTGAAGTTCTTGGTTTAGTTATTTAATTGGAATTAAATTGCTGATGTGGAATTATTTTAGTGGCCTATGTAACACTTTATTAAATTTGCTTGATTTTTATATTTCTTAAATTTTATATTATTATTAGGTATATTGATATATTACTATACTTAATTAATTAATAGATTATGGGCTTTGATTATGTATTGTAGTTTTAGCCCATTACATATGTATGTATATTTTATTATATTTTATTAAATAATTTTTTTTTGTATATGTGTAATTATACTTATGTACTTATGTGTTTATGTACATGCTTATATTCTTAATTATTTTATTATACTTGATATTTTATTATATTTACTTATATCTATTATTTTATTATATACACACATACATATACATATGTACATATGTATTCTTATTTATATTATTATACTTGTTATACTATTAGGTACACTTATACTTAATATATTAATATATGTACTTATATGTATACACATATTTACATATGTATGTCTGTATATGTAGGCATACATATGTATACGCATTTATATATGTACTATATTTTTATTATACATATTTATGTAAGTGTACATGTACATGTATTTATACCTAATTTCATACATACTCTTATATGCATATATTTATATATATTTTTATATTTGCTTGACATATTCTTAAGGATCTTTCAATATATATAATATCCATACATACTCATATTTTTGGTTTTATACCTATACACACACACACATATATATATATATTATTATACATATGTATGTAAACCGTATACATGTATTTACACATATAGCTATACATATTCTTACATCTAGTTTTAGTAATAACACACACACACACACACACACATATATTCAACTATCTATACATATATTAGTACATAGATACATATAACAAAGTCTTCAAAAGAAATGAATTATACACTCAAAAGCTATTATCCTTACATAGAGTTTATAAATTCTTTATTAAAATATATGCTAGGTATATCAAAAATAAGATGACACAAAAATACAACAAGAAAATACATAAAACATACTTTTACGTAAAAGACTAATACTAATATTATGTAAAGTAAATATAATTACTTACCTTAATGTGTAGTTTAGTGAATAATTTCCTCTCTTAATCTCCCCTTTTTGTGTTAAAAATTAGGTAGTTTGATACTATGGTCAGAAGTGAGGGAATGAACAAGAAAATAGAGGAGGAATGAGGGAAGAAGGTCACGAAAAGTGTGTGTGAATGTTTCGGTTCAATTGAGAGGGAAAAGTAGGTCAATTTTGTGTATCATTTGAAGACAATTTAAGAAGTTGGAAGAAGATTCTAGGGGGGACACATGGTTACAACAAGAAGAAGGAAAAATAAGAAGAAAAAGAAAAAGATAAGATAAGAGGATGAAATGCAATTAATAAAGGAATTTAATGCATTTGAAAATAACATGTTAACATGGTCAAAGTTCACTTGGTTAACTCCTAAAATATTATATGTATCATATATAAATAATTTGGAAATAAAAAGGAAATAGAGAAAGAAAAATGAAGTATGAGGAAAAATAGAAAATCAAATGTAATAAATCAATAAAACATATATTAGAACTTTCTTACATATTTTTAACCCTATAAATAATATAACTATAAGGTAAATTATAAATCATGTTATTAATATTTACTACATATTATCTAAATAACAAATAAATGTCTAATTTGACATAATACTAACTTATCTATATAAATATAAGGTTAATATTAATTACAAAATAATATTATAATTTTTGTTTATGAATTAATTTAGTACTTTTACATTTACGAGTATTTAGAAGTCATCTGTAATCGTTCGTTAGTAATTTCAAACAATTTGGTGTATCATTCAGTTATTTGGCTCAATTAAGATTTTATCGCCTTCGTAACAAGTTGGTACATTTATAACATTCAAGTTTTGGTTTTAGGGTTTTGATCAGGTTTGGGTTCAATTTCTCATATGTATATGCGTGTAGAATTAGGAGTTTTTATAAACGTTTAAGGTTTTTATCAGGTTCGGGGTTAATCTTTTACAATTACACATGTTTAGGGTTTTAAGTTTTTGTATGTAATTAGAGTTTCGATTAATAAATTTAGGTTTTTATACTTGTTTTAAGTTTTAAATTTAGAATTTTATTTGGTTTTAAACTTATTGGCTCGATTAACTTCAAGAAATCATTTACAATACACAAATTCGATTCTATATTCAAAAGATTAAATTTGCAGGGTTTACAGCTTTCCTAGTAAGTACTAATTTTTAGGTCTAGTTAAGATGTGTATCACTGCAAGGATGTATTCAATATGTGTTTGAAGGTCTCAAATCTTAGGTTTGAAGAACTTATGTATATGTACTTAGAAGGCTAGATTTGTGGGGTTTACAGCTTTCCTAATAAGTATTGATTTATAGGTCTAGTTAAGATGTGTATCATTGTAAGTATGTGTTCAATATGTGTTTGAGGGTCTTAAATCTTAGGTTTGAAGAACTTATGCACATGGGTGTTATGTTCTTCAAGAAATTCAAGTAGGTTTATGATTTGGTTAAGTTTTACTTAATAATTATAGAATAAAAGCGATTATTTGAGAGTTTTGGGATAAGGATACTAAAATTGAAGTACGATATGTAGGTTGGGTTTGAGTTCGTGTCGAGTTATTTGGTTTTAGGAGAGTTTTCTATGTTGAATTATGGATACAGATAAAGATGATTCTATAGAACACTATAAAATTGCACTTACCATCCGAATGGTATCCTTCTTAGTGTTTAGATGATATGAGTTGCTTAGTAAATAGAATGTTCCTATGCTTACCATTTGGATGGTAGCTTTATTAGCATCTAGATGTTAAGTTGTGTTTTAGGAATAGAATGTTCTAGGGATAACCATTCAAATGGTGAAACCCCATACCATTCATATGATAATCATCTGATAAAAAACAATAACTCTTAAAAGCCATCGTTTAACTTGATTTTTCTTATATTATGACTTTAATTTGTTTCTATTGATTAAGGGTTTATTAACCTTGAATATAAGATAAGCCAGGCAAAGAGTAGGTAAAGGGGTTTGCCAAGGGTAGATGAAGGAAGGCTAAGTGAAATTGTTGTGGGTTCATGTTAAAGCCTTAATGCTTCTATTTAATATCAAGTTTTAAGATTAGAGAAAACATAATTTGATATGAATCAACCCCTTAGATCGATCATAAGAAGCCGAGCTCGAGGACTTTAAGGGCTCGCACGAAAAATACTAGCTCTAACCCATAGCCGAAACGGGGACTCCTATCCCGATCCAACCTTTAGCCAACCTATTTGTCAGATCCTCACGTGTGTTTAATGTGCTTTTGCCTAACAGCAAAGTCTTAATCTAGAAGATAGCTTAGAACTAGCCGAGTCAAGCTCCCGACTTGGTCTACTAATGTCTGACTTCAAGACAATTGACCTTTTGCTAGGCTAAATGGCTCTTAACCTGATCCAAATCAGGTCAACCCCTGATTGTAATGCATTCCTGTTTTCGCTTACATTGTATCATATCCCTATTATCCAGTCACCTAGCGATACGTGTCTTTTTGACATAATGTTCTAGAATGATTCATTCTTTTCCATACTGAATATTCTTTATCTCTTTTATCTCTTTTACCTCTTTTATCTCTTTTACCTCTTTTAGTATGTCTTATGTAATCTAGTGTAGAATACCCTTTTATCTTTTCATAAATGTAAAGCAACCTTAGTGAACGGGTATATAAACCCCCACTTTCTTATATACAAGAATCAATTCAGTTTTTCAATATAGAATTATTTACCTTGAGTAACCATAGTAATCTCATCATCATTCAACTCTTATTTATTCCTTTTAGTAAGAAGTAGTAACGAGTGACCCTTCAATTTAGACCGATGTGTCATATCCTGTAGATTATTGGCCGAGTAGGATTGAGTGGTGTATCATATCCATTCGGTAGCTACCCGAACTTTGCTAGCCTTTTCTTTGTTTCTTTCCGATTCGCTTCATTATGGCACCTCTTCGTATGTTCGACTTTGGAGACACATAAGTTTTGTTGGTATTAAAGCACGATTCTACAAGGGAGTATACAAAGTTGTAGTGAATTTTTGGCTTGCCTTACTGTTAGTGGCTACTGTGTTCTTTTCGTAACTATTATAGTGTGCTTATGTGTTCATAATTGTGGTTTCATGAATTCTTTGTTCTTATATTGTTTTTCATTGTGAAAATAGAGCAAATTTGTCTCTATTTTGTTTGAGTAACTTTGGGCATTACAGTTGTTAATAATTTGTTAATCCATTTGGAAAGGATTATATTATGTCAGAATTAAGTTTTCAACGTGTCATTAGTAACTAAAATAGTGGTGCTCAATATGGTTTTAGTCATAATGGAAGTAACACTCCAAGGTCTATTGATGACAAATTTGATAGACTCACAAACCTTGTTGAGAGTCTAGTCACCATAATGCCAGTTAATAAGTAACAACACCAAGATTAACAACACCAAGATGTACAATAACAAAACCCCTAGGATGGTGCCCTTGAGAGTTATTATGGCAGAGTCAATCGAACCAATCACCTAGTTCGACCTCCTTGAGCTGGAAGAGCTGTTAGACGAAGACGAGAGTTAGAGGAGATTGCAGAGGATGATGAGGAGCTAGATGTTGAAGGGTTTGGTGAAGAAGAAGAAGTTGATTATTACTGAGCATAGAGACAGGGATGCTAAGTCCCTTTAGGGCTATATAATGTCAAGGTGTAAATCCTACCCTTCAGTGGAAGTAGAGATGCAGATGAATACTTAGAGTGGGAAGAGAAGATCAAGAAAGTATTTAAATGTTATGAATATGAGGATGCGGTTAAAGTCCAACTTGCTGTATTGGAGTTTACTGGGTATGCCATCATCTGGTGGAAGAATCTGAATGCAATTAGGCCAAGAGATGAAAGACGAGGTGTTAAAACTTGGGATGGGATGAAAAGGTTGTTAAGAGGTAGATTTGTGCCCGAGATTTATCTACTAGATACATTTTCAAAGTTATAGGAGCTACGCTAAGGAAGTCGATTTGTTGATGACTATGTGAGGGAGTTTTAGGTGTTAATAATCCGGGTTGATGTGGAAGGGCTAGAGGCCCATATAATATCGAGGTTCATTTCTAGGCTTAAGTATGAGATTTGCAATATCATATAAGTATAGAGGTTTTATAATATAGAAGAGGCCATCAAGATAGCATAGAGGGTCGAAAAGTAGAGGAAAAATGTTTCAAGCTGACATAGGCCAACATTCTCCCAAGCCCCAATACCACGTCGACTTGTTCAAGTTGTGTTGAGGAGACCATACTGGGCTGAGGGAAAGAATGACCAACTTGATGATAGCCAAGTAGGACATGGTTGAGCAAGATAGCCAGGCCGAACCGAGGTTAGGTTGCCCCTGAGAATGTATGAGAAAGAATAGACCTTTAGACGGAAGTCTAGCAAGGTAAAATACTTTAAATGCTTAGGCTTTGAATACATGGCTGCTAAGTGTCCAAACTGACTTGTGTCTATGCTGACCAGAGAGAAGTGATGACCCTAGTCCTAAGACAAGTCCTAAGTATCTTGCTGAACTCTAAGAAGATTAGAGGGAAAATCTATTTCATATCATTTGTACCATTAGAGGCTAATTGTGTATGATCATAGTAGATGGAGGAAGTTGTACAAATGTTGTTGCACAATCCCTTATGTAGAGGTTAAGTCTACTGACCTCAAAGCATCCCTAACCTCACAAGTGACCATGCCGTTCAATGTTGGAAATGTATACAGGGACGAAGTGGTGTGTGATGTCATTCCCATGGGAGCTTCACACCTATTGCTTGGACGACCTTTGTTGTTCGACTGACATGTTACATACGACGGGTATAAGAACACTTATGGCTTTATTATGGATGGAAGCATGATAGTATTGCAACACATAACCTTGTCCTAAGTAAATGAAACCCATAATTAACTTACCTGAGTTAGTAAGAAAAAAGGCCCTAGTAATAAGCCATAGGAAGCTCTGATCTGTTGAGGAGGTTGGTGAACCGATGTTCTTGTTGGTTAGACGATTGATGGAGATGAGGGAATTGCAGGAAGTGTTGGAGGAAATCTAATGCTTGCTAAATGAGTTTTTCAACCTATTTCCAAAAGAACTGCCTAGAGGATTGCTACCAGTTTGAGGCATAGAGCACTGTATTAATTTGTAGCCGGGCGTCGCTTTACCTAACTGACTTACATATAGGATGAACCTTGAGTAGGCTACTGAGTTGAAAAGACAAGTGGATGAATTCATTAAGCAAGGATATGTGAAGGAGAGTGTGAGCCCTTGTATTGTACCAACTTTACTCGTTCCGAAGAAAGATGGTTCATGGCATATGTGCATCGACAGTCAACCGATCAATCGAATTACTGTTAAGTACAGATACTCGATACCAAGGTTGGATAACATGTTGGATGAGCTTCATGGTGCAAAGATATTTTCAAAAATAGATCTATGGAGTGGTTACTACCAAATTCGCATGAAGCCAGGTGATAAATGGAAGACTACCTTTAACACTAGGCACGGGGCTCTACGAATGATTGGTTATACCTTTTGGACTTACTAATGCGTTGAGCACAATCATGAGGTTAATGAACCATGTGATGTGCTCTCTTCTTGGAAGATGTGTGGTCATATACTCTGATGATATATTGGTGTATAATGTCAACTTGAATAACCATGTTCAACATCTTCACGAAGTATTTGACATTCTGTGAGCTGAGAAGTTGTATGGGAATGTAAAAAAATGCATGTTTTGCCAGAAAGAGGTGATGTTCCTAGGGTTTGTAGTGTCAAGGGAAGGAATCCGAGTAGATAAGGAAAAGATTTAAGCTGTTCTAAAATGGCCGATGCTAAAGAATGTCATTGAAGTTTGAAGTTTCTATGGTCTAGTTTCTTTCTATAAGCGATTTATTAAGGACTTTAGCATAATAACCACCCCATTGACCAAGCTAACAAAGAAGAATGAAAGGTTCAAGTGGAACAATCGAGCTGAGTGAAGCTTCAGGGAAATTAAGGAGAAGTTTACATTGGTACCTATCCTTTTACTACCAGATCTTGATAAGCCCTTCGAATTAGAGTGTGATGTATTGGGAGTTAGAATTGGTGTTATCCTATTGCAAGAACTACAACCCATGGCTTACCACAGTGAGAAACTGAGGGGCTTAGCCCTAAATTATTCTGTGTATGAGAAGGAGATGTACTCCCTTTTCCAAGCCCATATCATTTGGCAATACTACCTATTATCACGAGAGTTTTTTATTTACATTGACCACAAATCATTGAAGTATCTTAAGAGTCGGAATAAGCTTTCGAAGAGATAAGCTAAGTGATTAAAGTTCATGGAAGGTTTCTCATACGTCATTTGGCACCAAAAGGAAGCACAAATGTAGTCACCGATGCTCTGCCATGACGATAAACCTTGCTAACCACTTTGCAAACAAAACTATGAGATTCTCACTCATTATTGAACAGTATGCTAATAACCTTTACTTCGGTTCCGTTGTTGAACAATGTTGCGAAGGACTAGTTGTTGGAGGATATTATCTTAAGGATGGTTATCTGTTCAAGAACCATAAGCTATGTATTCCAAATTGCTCTACACGTAAACTGTTGGTCCAAGAAGCTTACAACGGTGGACTTTTAGGCCACTTTAGGGAGGTCAAGACAGCTAATTTGTTGAAAGAGAATTTTTACTAGCTAAGGATATCCATAAGGTAGTTGGTCGTTGTGAAGTATGTAAGTGAGCTAAGGGGAAGAGAGAATCCCATAGAGAGTACATGTCTCTATCAATGCCTACCTTACTATAGGCTGACCTCAACATAAACTTTGTCTTAAGATTGTCCTGGACATCCAGAGGGAAAGATTCTATTTTTATTGCAGTGAACTATTTCAGCAAGATGGCACACTTCATTTCTTGCTGTCAGATTAATGATGCTTTATATATTGCTGATTTGTTTTTATATGAGGTTGTTTGACTACATGGAGTACCGAAAACTATTTCCTTAGATTTGGACACAAAATTTTTGGGTTATTTCTAAAAGACTCTTTAGAGGAGACTCAAGACTAAACTAATGTTTAGCTTCAGTAGCTATCCTCAAACTGACGGTTGGACTAAATTAGTGAACAGAATACTAGGCAATCTACTCAGAGCTGTTGTAGGGAAGAACTTAAGGGATTGGAATCTGTGTCTACCAGTCATGGAGTTCGCATATAACTAAACTATCCACAGCACTACGGGAAAGACCCCATTCAAGGTTGTCTATGACTTTAACCCAACCATTCTCCTGGACATGACCAATACCCCAGCAGTTACTGAAGAAAGTTAATCTAGAGTTGATCAAGCTCAAGAATTACATGAATTACATCAGTTCGTAATAAAGAAGATCGCCAAATTCAATCATAGACAGTAAGAGATTAGTAGCTAAGGTTACTGAACCGTTTCTTTCTAGTCAGGAGACTTAGTATGGATTCGCCTCAATCGAGAGCAATTCTCACACTTAAGACAAAGCAAACTATCACCTCGAGCTTACGGCCCATTTAAGGTCCTAAAGAAGATTAACCACAATGCTTATTAAATTGAGTTGCTTGATGACTATAGTGTCTCCTCTACCTTCAATGTGTCTAATTTGATTTCCCATCAACTAATAGAAGAAGACCCTAACGAGCAGAAACCACTTTAGATTTGAGAACAAATCTCTCTAACCCCCAAGCATATGATAGGAATCAACTCCCTAAACCAATCATAAGAAGTCGAGCTCAAGGACTTTAAGGGCTCACGCAGAAATTACTAGCTTTAAGTCATAGTCGAGATAGGGACTCCTATCTTGATTCGACCTCCAATTGATCTGTCTATCAAATCCTCATGTGTGTCCAACATGGTCTTGCCTAACAACGAAGTCCTAATCTAAAAGATAACCTAGAAATAGCCGAGTCAAGCTCTTGACTTAATCCACTAGCGTCTAACTTCAAGACAACTGACACTTTTGCTAGACTGAATGACTCCTGACCTGATTCAGATCAAGTTGGTCCCTAACTATAATGCATTCCTGTTTTCGCCTACGTTGTATCATATCCCTGTTATCCAGCCACCTAGCAACATGTGTCTTCTAATACAATATTCTAGAATGATTCTTTCTTTTTTGTACTAAATATTTTTTATCTCTTTGACCTCTTTTAGTATATCTTATGTAATTTAGCGTAGAATATCCTTTTGTTTTTTCATACATGTAAAGCAACTCTAGTGAATGGATATATAAACCTCCACTTTCTTGTATACGAGAATCAATTTAGTTTTTCAATACTGAATTATTCATTTTGAGTAACCTTAGTGTTTTCGTTATCATTCAACTCTTATATGAGAGTAAGGAGAGAGAAAGTTGGAAGAGGAACTAAAGCAAACCTTTGTTGTAGGAAATAGAAATGGTTGAAGTGCATAGTTGCGAATAGGAAGTGCTTTTATTTGTTTAGAAGTAGTAGAATGAGATATCTTGCATGAAGAGAGAGAGAGAGAGAGAGAATGTTACTTAGATGGGGTTTGGGGGTGGAAATTTTGAGAGAGAAGAAGATGCCTTTGATTTGGGTAAAAGAGAGAACTCTATCAAGAGCAGTTTTGAGATTTCAAAAATTTTATGTTTTGTCCAGCGCATTTGATTTTTGTACAGAAATTTTGAAGAGATAAAATTTGGTTAATTTGCCCTATCCTTTGGATTATGTTTTGTCTAGTAACTCGGCTAAAGAAGCAAACCAAACAATGGACAAAAAGTTTTGTTCTATCCAATCCCAAAAAGATTAGGCAATCGAAGGATATCTTAGGTAACGTTTAGTTGTAAAGATTGAACAAGATTAGACAAAAACAATAGGACATAACAAGTATAAGAAGAACTGTATAGTACAGGCTTATTATACTATGTTTAGTTTGTACAATATTTGACATAAAATTTGTATTAAAAATTTAATTGTTTATATTATAAAATAAATAATTTTTTGTAATATTTAATAAAAATAATATTAATTAACTTAATATTATAATATAGAAGAGCAGTTTTGAAAATGTAAAACATTTTTTTATTTTTGTTCAATGAATTTTATTTTTGTTTAATGGTATAAATATGATAAAATTTAAATCTTTTGTTCAGTCCATCAACCCAATTTTTGTCTAATTGCCACAAAAATTTATTAAACCAAATATGGCATAAAATTTTTTTGTTTAGTCCAATATTATAAAAATTGCCCAATTAAACGCTATCTAAAAAAAAAAAAAAAGTAGCACATGGAATAAACAATTAAATTCAAAATATATTTTTTGTATTAATCAAATTCAAAGAATTTTAACAAAATTGAGCTCCAAATTCAACAAGCACATAATTGGCTTGAACTCGAGCTCTATATTGTTGAGTTAAGCTCTATACTCATATCACCCCAACTTAACTCAATTTATTTACTCTTATATTCAAAAGAAGAGAATAGGATCTATCATTATACATGCGTGAAACAAAACAAATAGAAGTATATTTTATCTCTTAACAAGTTTACACACACCAATTTTGCAAATCTAAAATGTTGCTTGGTCACCATGTCAATATATTTTTTTCTGCTAACACCTATCGATCGAATCTCTTTTGCAGACGAATCTAAACAATCTCACTGTATTGACATGATTAACATACTTCATAAATAAAAAGATTCACAAATTGGTGTCATCCAAAGAAGGTACTTACAATAGTTGGTGGGATAATTTGGGAGCCTGCATCTCCTCATACAGGCTTTAGTTTGAATACATTAATCATCTATCATAATTTCGATATCGTATTACAGACATGGACAAAATAGGATGAAAGGTTTGTTAATGATTAGCGAGTATTAAGGAAAGTTAATCCTAACATTGTCATATTTTCTTCTATCAGTGTGTGCGTTAGACAGCTCCGAGTCCCTGCTTGTAAATTGTAAAAGCTCATCATAAAAACAAACGAGGAATGGAGGAATGGAATGGCAGAAGGAGCACCTGTAGATTCAAACCCTAAACGATTCGTTCAACAACTTCCTCTGGTGTAGTGTAGCTATCATGCGTGCCATAAAAGGCTGGATGTTAACCGAATTGGGGTTTTTCTGCAAATCCGGGATAAAAATCATGGATACTTCATCAGTTTCCTAGTTTGAGTATTTCAAGTCATAATTTAGATCATGTTCATTGTACACCAGAATTTTTTACACCATCAATATTTCAAATTACATGATGAAACGGTGAAAAGAAAAATTTCCCATCCGTAAGCATAATGAACCATTTTCCCCTTAAGAGCCCAAGGGCTATAATATGAACCTTAGAAAATTATACAACATATCTATGTAGCTTTGCAATAAAACTACCTGAAAATAAGGTTACAAAAACGAGCTAAAATTTCTAAAGGTTCAAGTTCAGATCGTTTAAAAATTATTAAGCTATCAAGTTTTTTATCGAGTTTAAAATTGAAACTTGATCTTGACTTGTTTAGATAAAAGATAAATAGGTTTTATCTTTAGTCTAAGCTTGGTTTGTTTACTAATTGAGTTGAGCCAAGCTTAACTTAAAGCGAGCCGATCTTATATTTATTAATGAGTCTAAATATAGAAATAAATAGATTAACAAATGGTAAATAAAAATTAAATTATATATTATATATTATCCTATAATATATTATATATTATATTAACTTTTAAATTTTAATAATATATAATATTTATAATATATATAAAATTGATAATATGAGCCTAAATGAATTAGTTCACAAACCTAAACTGAAGTTTGAGTTTGACTTATTTAGGTAATAAGTTTCATTTTGAGTTCGAGCTTAACTCGTTTATTAATCGAGTTTAGCTCATTTACTAATTGGGCTCAAATCAAGATGAACTTTAAACAAGTTGAGCTCGAGCAGATCAGCTCATTTGCAGCTCTACCTGAAAACAAAGGATGAAAGAAGATCACTCATCCACCAAGTTTTGCACGAGTCGGGATCACGGGCAAAAGAAAATTTCCATAGGGTGAATTGAATATCCTATAGTTCCCTGCAGAACCATCTTGCTGGGCTTGCATAACTGCAAAATTTTTGGCATGCTGTATCTTGGCACGGACATCACTCGCAGTATCCAGCACGACCTGTAGAAGGGAAATTCACAGAGAGTTTACAACAAATAAGTTAGAGGTAATGTAATGTAAGAAACAATCTGAGAAGGTGATCTTACAGCTGAACTTTGATTTGACTGAATCACATGCTCAGTGCTTGCAGGAATTAAACCGACATTTTTGAAGCAATACAAAGAAGTAATGAGATCATCAGTTTTATAAGTAAATGAAATAGCTTTGAACATTTGTGTTGTGGTGTGGTGGGTAAGTTTTAAAATACATTTTTTATTGTAACTTGACATCCACATTGAGCCATATAGACATCTAGGTCGAAAATAAACAAAACAGAGCCATCCAAATAGTCTATGAATGTTAAATAAGCTTGGGGAAGTAGAAGTAGTGACCATTAGCGGGCACACAAGAGAAAATTATGACACCTCACAGGAATTAAATGTGAAGCCTGATGCTTGTTTGCAGGTCATCGGAGGCTCAATACCACTTTCAAATCGATGGAAGTACAATTAACGAGAAATTTTCAATAAGTAACCAATATTTTTATGTTCATTAAGAATCTAAATTTTCTAACACGTCTAATTGCTTCATCATTTTTTTCCCCCTACGACCAAAATAAGTTGAAGAATTTGTTTCAAATGCAATCAGTGAAAGATAAAGCTTTCCTACATCAGCAATAGAGAGTAGCTCATACGAAAGCCCCATAACATATATGAAATTAACTATCCATCTATATAATTATAGAGATTGCTCTCTGTTCAGCTTTTATAGAAAAAGATGCTGAGAGTTCAACTAAAGTGGATTCACAGCATAATGCTAATTCTCATTCTATTTCTCACACTCATTTATCTGGTTCCTCTAATTTGTGGGACTTTTAATTTGATAAAAGAAGAAGGCAGCAAGCAGTTGGTCCTCAAAACCCAGATCATGTTTTCGACAATTCACAAGGGAAGATTTTTGGACCTTACCAAACTCTTAAGCAGTCCACTTAGAGAACAAATGGAAAACTCGATACATCAATGGACCAACTAATAATTCTGCGACTCCCTTGTTTTTGCATTACAAATATTTTTTGGTCAATTGAGTCAAAGAATTACTTGTGAGTTTTGAGAGTTCATAAACAAGCTCTAGTTCAACAAAGAGATCACTTATAATGCTAGAATCTGAAAATGTGCATGGCGTAGTTTGGCACTTACAGGTTGATTTGTTAAATATGTTGATGAGTGGATCACTCTAGGACGTGATAGCATTTTATTGACAATAATCTAATTCCCTCAAACTATAAAAATTATAACAGAACATTTTAAACAGCATGGAAAAGCCATCTTCAATCTTTTACTCCATCTCTGTACTGAAGTTCTTTGAAAACACTAGAAAGATCACATACTTTCTAAACCTCTCTTACTAAATTATTTCTATGCTATTAAAGGATGAACCATGCTTCCCACATGTGGAATGCATAATACATATCCCTTTTTTTCTTTTTTTTTTTAAGTAGACCTCCTCAAAAATCTTTTAAGATTATCAAATATTCGAAAACACGATGTGCCAATAAAGAGATGCAGCCGAGAAAGGTATTTCTCAAACCTCATTAACAATCTCTAGCAAACATAAAACTCTCTGATCCTAGCTAAGACACGATTTCAACATATGAATTGCAACACTTGTTTTGGCCTGATTGTTGGTTTAGTTTTGTAGGGATTTTGAAATCAATCCCGGTCAGGTACCTCAAAATTAATGACCCATGCTATCCTAATAATATTTCCTCACCAGTCAATCACTTAAGTACACCGTACATGCCGTCTTTCTTCTTCTGCCAGTTAAACTCATGTGAGGAAAAGATAGTACCATCTAGGACTAGGAGTAGGTGCACCTTCCATTCATTCATTGATATATAGGAAAGGGGTCCATATCAAGGTAATACCTTTACATATGCGAACCCCGAAATCATAAGTGCCATTAATGGAAGATGCACCTGATATCATATTCATGTGTGCATCTGGTTGTATCCACTTTCTTCTCAAACTTATGCACTATGGTTCAGCAAAACCTAAATCATACCACACTAGTTTCCTAGATTTCGCAACATAACAAGCAACACCAACTCCGGTACACTGAATATACAAAACATACGATGCAGGAACATCAAAAAGCTTCAAACTTGCATTTTTTCCGTACAATTCCACTAAATATTCTATACTTTAACGGGAAAAGACAAAAAAATAAAGCAGAATTCCAAGTACCCAATTCAAGCAAGAGCCCAAATACCTGTTATTCTGCGGTGGGGTTGGTTGCAGCTTTCCTCTCTTGGGTTCAGGCGTCATTCTTGCCTACCAAAACCATGGATCTATCAGCAAGTGCGGGACACCGAAAGAGGAACAGACTAATACTACAGACAATAGTACTAAAGAGTTAAAGCTACAATGATTCACTGATTCATAAAAGAACTGGGAAATTGATTGAGACTGCGATGGGGTCGGTTGGTCAGTGTACTACAAATATGATACTAAAAACTTCAAAAATTTTCACTGACAGCTGGGAAATTGAACAAGTGGAAAAAAATTACATAGACAGTATAACTATTTATAATAATTATTATGTGTCAATATAAAGTAGTTTTTTCATAACTTAAACATAATAATCGCTAGCTATAGGTGTAAAGCAAGTTGACTCACGTAAAGAGTTCGCTTGGCTTATTTATTTATTTTATACTATTTATTCTATTCACATATAATTTAAATTTTTTCCAAACCAGTTATATGGTAATTAAGGTGGAATAAAATATCTATTTTTCATTTACTATCTCTTTGTGCGTTTGGTTAATAGAATGATTGTTTTATGGAATTATTATTGCTGAAAAATGAAAAATTATAATTCTTTTATAAGATCAAGTGAGTAGCTAATTTTTAAAAATTTTTATGATATATTTTTATATCTATTTATAATATCTTAAAATAATTATAAGAAATAACTATTATTTATCTATTTATAAAGAATTATCATTTTGTTCCTACATTATTCCAAACCGTAAATCAAACATGCCATTACAGTTTTATCATTATTTTTAATCCTCAAATTTGGGCTTGACCACTTAGGCTTAATATCTCTCACTCAATCACCTAAATTTATAATTTTCTAATACATTACTCATTTTCTAAAACTGTTTACACATTTTTTTTTCCTTAAATAGCATTCATGTGTATAGTTTAATTTTGTAACTATTTTATGTTTTAAATATTATCATGGCATTATATTTATTTTCTACACGGGCATCACAGTACTATCTGCGAATTGTGTTTAGTGTTTGCAGTTAGATATTGTCACTTTGATTAAACATTTGTCCACAAGCTGTATAAAATATTAGAAGGAATAAAGATAATAGGTTAGTGTTCACTGTTGGATAGGAAAAGTTCGTAAAACATGGAATTACGGGTAAAATTATAATGCCTGGAATAATACCATATAGGACATAATATAATCTAAGTCCCACAAATTTTTTTTTTCCCACCAATAAGTCCCATAAGTTTAAAAATATGCTATTTGGTGGGGGTGAAACATGTGTATACCAATATTTAAAATAAAAATTACACAAATATTAATTATATAAAAAATTACAAAAATATTAATCATATATCAAATCTTTAAAATACGACATCCATAATAATATGAATTGTGCATTTGAAAAATGCAATAATAATAAAGTACTACCAAGCTTATATCGTATTTTAGAAATACAATATTAGTATTAGCAAATTATCTTATTTAAAAAATATGATATAGGCTTGGTTCAACTAGAAGAAATTAAGGTGGTACTAGTACTATATTATATTTTTGAAACGTGATATATTCATATTAGACAATTATTGTATTTGACAAATGTGATATAGTTTTGATTTATGATAAATTAAATCGTTTTTCCTAATTAACGCTTAAATGAGCATAACTTTTCATTCAAAAAGAATTTTTTTTTATTATTATATGTTTTGGAGGATTGATTTTTCGAGTACTATAGTAATTTAGAAAGGGTTTACTCAATTGATGTTGTTTTACGCTTAAAAAATGCTCTTTAAAACTTGTTACCAACTCTTTTTATTTTTAGGCATTATTTAGGCCTATACGATATACTTAAAATTGCTCATATTGTATTTTTAAGATATGATATAGGTTTAGTATTTTGATAAATTTTTTTTATATAATTGTATTTTTGTAATTTTTTAAATTTTAATAGTAAACAAATAATTTATTCCATTTGGTGTCCATAAAGTATTTTATAATGTTTTAATAATGAATTGGCAAAACCAATCATTATAGTCTCTTTTAAAAGTTACTTGAGTTTTATTTTTAACTGGTAGTTCTTGTCTTGCAACAACTCTTGTTCCCCTTTTCTGTCTCTCTTCTCTTCTTCATTTTATCTTCATGGTTTTCTCCTTCTGTTATACCAAATACAATCTCACATCTTCTATAATAACCAGAGTTTTAATTATTTAAATATATTATCTTATCTCATTTGTATATGTTTCTTTTTCTTTTTTTTTTTAAAGACTTGATTTGTTATTTCAAAAGCAATGGTAGTGTTGTGCTGTTATCAAAAACCCTTTCCAATTGCCTTTTATCAAAAGATACGTACGTGTCTTTTCCCCTCCTTCTCTTTCTCTTCCATTATATGGGGAATTTTTTCATACCCTTCTCAAGCTAACGTAAGAATTGAAGGTAAGTTGCTTTGTATTTTTTTTTTTTTAGTTATTCATCAAGTTTTCTATGTTTCATGCACCTAATATTAATAAAAATTGGATCTTTAGTCTTTAGAGAAGGGTAGTCGTTGGAGACGAGTTCTCGAGGCATTATCTCGGTAAATTCGGTATTTTGGACATGAATAAGTTGTGATTTACTAAGAGTTGACATTTACCATTTGTTTTGAGGCCTTGAATCATACATTTCCTGGAGAGACGTCAGTGACAAGTTCATCAAGAAAATTTAAGTATGTCTTTGTGTTTTTTTGTCTTTTGGTTATTTCCTGGATCAACCCTGGTTGCAATATTTTAGACTTGGACTCACATCATCACGCTGGATTAGCAAGATTCAATGCGGATTCTTATTTTTGCTTCAACTTATGGCAATGATGATAGACTTTCTAAGCAAATAAACTCTTCCTTTTTTTTTTTTTCCTGCTTACCTTGGGCGACTTCATCTCTCTTAACATTTGCTTGGCTTATAGGAAGAAGCTTAATACGTTGACCATCCTTATTGAATGTATTGCCGTTTTCGAGCCCATTTTATATATTTCTGTTGTCATATTGCCATAGTTGTCCCAAGAGTGCATCAGCAACATTTGACACCACATCATAAATAATGTCATCTACATTTTTGCCATTAGATAATGAAACTTACACTTGTCTACTAACGTGAATTACTTCTTTCTCACTAAGCCAATACAATCTATATGGGCTTAGATATGTCTGAGTTCAGCTCTAAGGCATGAACAAGGGTTAGAGGTTAAGTTAGTGCAATTGCCCCCATCAATAATCATAGAATATGCCTTTTCCTACATCAAACACCTACCATGAAAAAGATTCTCTTGTTGCTCGTTTCTTGACTTGAACTATACAGTTTTGTTTCTCTTGATAATAAGACCCAGTAATAGGCTATCCTCAGCCATGATACTACGCTGATCCTCATCGAATGTTCTAGTCCTAGTCCATAAATCTGCTAGCTACCACTCCTTCTCTTCTTTGTTGTCTACCACAAACCGAGGTATCCTATTCATGACAACCATCATGTGATGGTTTGGCATTGTGTAATTAAATGGCTAAACATAAAGCACTTGAAAGTATCTTTTCTCACTAGATTTCTCCCCAATTTGCCTCTAATACAAATCCTATACATTAGACATGTGACGACTTCTTTATTTATTACCATCACCTTTTTCATAATGTCTCTCATCTTTCTAGAAAGGCTAAATATCCTTGCTCCTCCTTTCATCCATGTATATATCTCTATCTATAGGTTGACTATAATCCCTTAGTCTAGATATAATAGTTGAAGCTTTGATTTGACTTTTGGTATTGCATCTCAACGTTAATAGTAAGCTTAATCACATCATCTAGTAACTCGTAGACTATAGCTCCACAAAACTAGCAATCTCATACTTTAGCCTTGCAATAGACTTAGCAATAATCTATTATTTTGGTTTTGTTACCTCATCAGCATTTCAAATTCTTAAACATAGTCCTCTACACTAACTCTTCCCTACCTCAGTAATTGCAATCTAATGAATTTCTCCTATCTATAATAACTTCACATAAACTATTTCCATAATAGACATTTCATTTACTGCCATGTTTTCACTTCTTCCTCTCTATCTCTTCTCTTTCAAGATTTTAAGTTCTTTTATCATAAACCAACATACTATGTGAAATCTAATGTAGCTAAGCAAATCTTCTTAGTAAGATAATTATAGTCATAACATACAAAGAGTATATTGACCTTATATTTCCAATTGAGGTACTTATTTTGAGGATTGCTTCTAATAAAGGGAAGAATTTTTTTTTTATTTAATCATGTTAAGACCCCTATTTTGACGGTTCTTGTCCTCGCATTGTACAGCATGGAGGTTATCATCCACAAATTTCTCTAACTCATCTAATCCTCTTCTATTTCTATTATATGTAATTGCTGTAGGAGCATAATGTGCTACTCTTCATTCATTGTCTTACGTAATTAGGAAATGTACGGACTCTACAATCTCATAAACTTGTTTTCTCTAGTTCATCCATGTACCTCTCACTATCTCTATCACATCCCGTAATAGTAATATTATTAATACTCCCTTTAGACAATAACCACAACCATCATAACCACAAACTTGATAGAAAATTCACCCTACAACTTATCAATCACCTCACTAACTCTACAACATACATACAGTAAATAACATAGAAACCAATACTCAATGGTAATGACATAATAAATTGGAAAGGACTTACCAACTGTACGTACACTTACCTCCTCCAAGGTTCAATTTGTCTCCAATTTGTATAAATTCTCAACTCTTAGATGCAGTTTGATATCAAATATGATGTCCTTCAAATCTAAAGATCAGATTGATTCACAATCAAAGGGTGGTTATGAATAGGTAAATTGGGATTTAGAAGATTTTATTAGATAAAAGGCAATAATTTTAGGTTTTTGGGTTAAATTGACAATAAAAAGTAAACTAATATGAACTATTCAATAATTGGATATTACTTCCGATTAAGAATAAGATTTAGTTAAGATCTATATGATGCACAATTGAAGGACTTATGGCTATTAATATTACTCTAAGTAATATAGAAACCAAGGTTCATCACAATTAATATTATTAATTGATAAGAATGGTTTTGTAAGACAAATTCTCTAATAAGCAATTGTAACATTAAATGTCATAAAGGTCTCTCAAAAAATTACACATAAAGCCTTCAAATAGGCATGAATAATAAACTCCAACTCACTAAACTAAGGTAAGATAGTAAATGAAATAATTAACTAATAACATAGCAAAGAAAACAACTAGTTGCAATTCCTTGATTGATCGACCTACTGACCACACCCTTCCCTCTACTACCTTCGAATTACCTTGGCTTATTTCTCGATCACCCTAGTTGTGACATTTTGGACTTAGATTTGCATCAAAAGGTATATACTGTAAAACCCCATAAATATAGTAAAGGAAAATATTATCATAAGGTGGCATGGAAGTCATTTTTATTTTTAAACTGGGGTTATTTTTGGAAAAGGAAAATTTAGAAAACACTACTTGAAAGACCTAGTTATAAATACTCCAGTTTTACCTTAAGTCATTACCCTGGCTCCTTTTGGTAAGAGACAAAGTCTTTACAAGAGAACCTTAATAGTAGATCAATGAGACAAGTAGGATAGGTAAGATTTGTTTAAGGAATTACATGGTTTTTCAATATAAGGAATTATTATAATCTTACGTTATTGTATAATTGCAAAGGAAAGGAGGAGATTCCATAAAGTGAGTTAACATTTCATATACTCTATATTATGAAAACCTAAGCCCTAGATTTGGTAGAGTCATGATTTTGTGTAAACAAAAAGGAATATATTTAGTGGATTCTAATTGGAATTCTTATTATGGTTGAAGGTTGGTTATGGATTTGCGTTAAGAAATCATAGAATGGTCCAAGTGCAAAAGCAAGGTCTGTGAAATTGAGTGGAAGGATCAAAATTCTAGAAAGTTGTTCTCTCTAAACCCTAAGAACATCAAGGTAAGAGATTCCCTCATGGAGAATTTAAATCCATAATTGTGATATTGTTTTTGATTTGTGATTTAATATTTCATAAAGGAAAGTAGATAAAAGATTGTGTTGGGTGAAGTTTTAAGGTAATAGAATAAACTAGGAATTGAATCAAAGAGGTTTAAGAAGGGGAGAATCGCAAATTTTGAGGTGATTGTCAAAGGGGAGAACACAGGTTAGGACTACAACTGTGGTCCCTTATAAAATTTTAAGATGAGTTGGAGTGGAAAAAATTACAGACGAGAGGAATACGCCCTAAGACTATGGTTGTGATCCTTGGGCATGGTCGTAGTGTGAAGTCTAAAAGAGAAACATGGTCGTAAACCTTAACTGTGTTTCGGTACTTGTTCTTGCTTTGTTGTTTTTCAAGTCTTCTTACTTCTAAACCTTAATCTAACCCTTCCTAAACACTTTTAGAACCCTAAAATGAATTTTAGACTCTAGATAGTTATTGTCAAAACTTAAACTAATAGTTGTTGTCAAAACTTAAACTAAGTAGTGTTAAGAAAAGAATATAAAGACATATTAAGTGGATATTAAAAGAATGTATCAATTGTTCTTTATGTGTTGAATTGAGTTGTGAATTAGAAAGATCTTGTGCTCAAGATTTAGGTACGTGTTTACTGTGCTTGTTAGGGTTAGTAATATATATATATATAAATGAATTTAACACATATTTGGCTTTTTATAATGTGTTGTTACTTGTGTGTATGGCTCGATCTAGTGAGAGTTTCCTATAGGACACCTCTATGATCTTTGAGTTGCATTATTCTTAATGGAGTTGCTTCTTGACATGATTAGGGTAGATTTATCTAGGTAGTGAACTTGTAACAACTAAGTGGTCGTAGGGACTATGGATTGTGAACCCCTGCTAGTAGACATGAGTGATAAGAAGGTATGGGGATTGTGGATGATGAACCCTTATTGATAGATTTGGTGAGGATTATGAAGGTGTGGAGAATGTAGATGATGAATCGTTATTGATAGATTTGGTGAGGATTATGAAAGTGTAGGGACTATTGTCGAGTTTGAATTTTCACCCTATCGGTTCTTTTTATAAAATAGGCATTATTTAAATTGACCAGTATTGAATCATACCCGTTTAATATTGGCCCTCAACTAAGGTTTAAAGAAAACCAATCTTTTTATTTTATAAACAACTTTGGAGTCGTCACCCAATCGGAGTCGAGAAAAACAGTTAAGTTATAACCAATTAGGTGGATTGGTTATAACTTAGCTATTAATTTAATGAGAAAAACTAATTTTGTAAAATGGTTTTTAAAATTAGAGATCATGAATTCGGAGGTTAGGAATTTTAAACCCTTATGGGTATCATTGACTTTCTAAAATTAGAATTAAATTTAAAAATCATCTTTAAATTTTAAAATATAGTACTTGGTTATTGGTTATTATAATTGGATAAAAAATAATCTAAACTAAAGAGAAAAGGGAAATTAGGTTTTTTCAATTTTTATCGTCGCTTTATAGGTGCCTACGTATCCGCTATTGAAGATCAAAAGTACGTAATTCTTTTAATGAAAACTTTAGTGGGTTAAATTGATTTTAATTTGGAAAACATATCGAATTTACGTTTTTAGTTCAATTTAGTTTATTTAAGGAAATTTCCAAAAAAATGAAAGTCCTAAATTGAAATTTTTATTTTTGGAAAATCTAAAAAGGGCCCTAATTTTATAAAGAGTTAATTTATTTTTATTTTTATTTTTTTAAAAAAGAATTTTTTTAAGTGATTAAAAAAATATTCCCTATCATATTTATTTTATTTTAATCTTATTTATTTACTACTTATTATATTTTATCTAAAAACAAAGAAATAAAGTAAAATAAATTTACTCTTTTCCTTTTTTGTTTTTCTTTTCTTCTTCTTTTTTTTCTTTTTTTTCCTTTTTCTTCTTTATTGCATTTATAGTTATAAAAATAAAAAAAAAAAATAAATAACAACAACAACTAAAAATAAAAAGAAATAAATAAAATAAAATAAAAAAATAAAAAATCTTTGGATAGATTTGAGCATGCGTGTCAGACTTAGGCGGATTGGGTAGGTTAGAATGGATCGGTTGGGTCGGGTCGATTACATGGGTCAAATTCCACTATCTTCAACACAGCGACGACTTAGGGTCGATTCCAACAGTTCCAATGGCCAAATCGAGGGGGTGAGTAGTTTTTTGTGAGTTTTAGATTAGGAATAGAGGGGGTAAGTTCTATGATGAGGCTTAGGGTGTTCGTTTGGTGGTTGTTGGAAGTGGCGGTTGGTAGTGGTGTTTGGGTAACGGCGAGCTTGGTGGCGTTGCTAGGGGGCACAACGAAGGTTAAGAGGACTTGGGTTAGGGAGTTGATGGTATGAGGAAGCTAGTGAGGGTGATAGCTCTACTCAAAGTCGAGTAGAGAGAGAGAATCGAAGAAAGAGAGAGAGCTACGGTTAGAGAAGGAAAATGAGTGAAAGAGAGTTTGTCGAGCGATTTTGCTAGTTATGTGTAGTTGCGTGTGTTCCATAATCACCTTCGACACCCTTTATATACTCGAAATTAACCTAGAAACAAAGGAAAGTTCGAATTCAAATTTATTGAAAATGCTTGACAACCTAGTTTTTTTCCAATTTTTGGAGCTCAATTTGAATAGGTTTTTGACTGTATTTGGATGTGTTATTGTGTTTGATTCAAAGTAGGCTATGCAGAGGACGGATTTACACCATTAATTGGTGTGTTTTAATAAGGAAAAAGCATGAAATTAGAAGCCAAAGTAAGGTGGTCAGGCCTATTCTTGACTAGGAAAGGGAGGGAAATTTGGAGAAAATGAGGGAAAGAGAAGGAAAGTGCTGACGTGGCGCTAGCATGGTGCCATGTCAGCCAAATCAACCAACTAGATGCTACTATGTGGCAAGCCATGTGGTGCTACGTCAGCCCCATCCAATCTTGTGTTGCCATGTGTTAGGACACATGGCGTAATCAGATCTTAACACGTGGCAGTATGCTAAATACAAAAAAAAATAAAAAGAAAAAGAAAAGGCCTCCTTACCTTTGTTAAGATTCAAACCCAAGACCTCACACTAAAACCTAATAAGACCTTACACTCAAACCCAATACCATGTCCATGTGTTTAACTATTAGGCCATTGGCCTGTGCCTTATTTATATGTGCAATTGGATTCGGTCAGTCTCGACTAGATTTAAATCTAAGTTCAGATTTAATAATCCAACTTCTAAACCTAAATTAAAATAAAAAATCTATCCTAATAAAATGTTATTTTCTAAAATCTTTTATTGTTTTCAAAATTTTCTATCTTTTGTGATTTTTCAATTTTTTCATTTTCTAAATTTCTTATTTTTTGATATTTTTCCAAATTTCTTATTTTTTGTGCTTTTTTCCTATTTTTGTATTTTCCTAAAATTCTTGTTTTTTTTTTCTAAATTTCTTTATTTTTTGAGTTTTCTTTAATTTTCTATTTTTTGTGTTTTTACTAATTTAGGACCTATTGAAGAAATAAAATAAAAATTAAAAACAAAACAAAATAAAATAAATGGGGAAAAAATTATGTATCTACAACTACAAATGGTGAACCCTCACTAATAGAGAGTGTGATGCTATGATGGTGTTGGGGTCGAGTGGTGAACCCATGTCTATAGTGATAATGGGGTTGAGGTGGTGTTCCTACTTATATGTTGAGACCATAATATTGAGTATTCCTTCATTGTTTGTGAACTGAAATAAATATACTTTGAACTAATAAGTTTATTGATTGTTATGTGTTTTGCATCTTAATGCATGTGAAATGTATAATTGCGTAGCATGTGCATGTGCTTATGGTACTTACAGATGCAGGTGCTTATTCCTTATTTTTACAAATGTAAGTGCTTAAGTTAAAATTGTAGAGCATGTTAGTTTTAGAAATGCCTATTAAGATGATCGGGATGGAGAGTAATGATTAGGTATATGATCATGAGAAGGAAAAATAAGATAGAAAATGTGTTCAAATTGAGAATATATTATTGAACTAGTAGTTGGTTTATGAGATTGATGATAATTTTAATTAGAATTATTAGATTGATTATTAATGGAATTTGTTCCCAATTTGAGAAGGTTCAGTAGTGGATATTTTGAATTTAATAAGAGGGTTCTTATGATATTTATTTGAAGATAAAATTTATATTTTTTGAGTTTTTAGTTGCTTATTTGTGCTTAACGTGTCATTAGAGGATAGGGACATGTGGTAGGTTGTAATATCCTCAACGTGAGCATTACAACCAAAGTGGTATTAGAGCAATGGTATACGATCCATAGAAATCATAGGAAAATGATCTATAGAATGGTGAGATTGCAAGCATGGGTATATATGAGTTAGGTATTTACCCCCTTAGGAAAATTATTTCATTATATTTTGTGGATTATTGATATATTTATTTCCATTGTTCCTAATTAAAGCCTTAAATTATATTGGATGCATGTATTATTCTTATCTTTAGAGATAGTAGGAGGAAGTAAGGATGCAATCGAGGTAGGTTTTATGAAACCTGAACTAGCCCTTGTAGAGTTAGGCGTTTCCCAAAACCTTATAACAAACTCTATAAGGTTTTACTTCCTGTTCCTAAAATATAACCCTATATGGTTCTTGACCGTATAGGGGTAAGTTTTTATAGTATTTAAAAAATCCTATAAGAGTAGGCTTTTATAAGGTTTAGATGAGATTACGGAGAAAATAGAAGAAAAGAAGCTAAGTAAGATTGATATTATATTTATCAAATTACACAATAATAAAAACCGACCATTAAATATGTCGTATAATGTAAATCTTGTATAAGATTGTATGTTGTATAACTTAAGAGTAAATATTTTTATTAATATAAATATTTTTTATTAGGTGGGGTTTCCCATAAGGTTTTCTTGTAATCTCAAAACCCGAATCTAAACCTTATAGAGTTTTTATTGGGTTTGGTGAGTTAGGTACCCTTTAACTACTTGTGATGAGTTCCAAATTGGTTATACTTTAATTAGTGATTATTCATGATTTTCTCTTGAAATTTAATTTTATTTTTAGATAATGATATTTAATTGAGAAAAATTTTGTTTTCTAGGTTTTGAAACGATTTATGCAAGAAAATGAGAAGATAAAAATAAATTTCACTCAAATCGGAGTTAAAATGAGCAAGTTATGAATGTTTGAAAATCAACACAACGAAATGACATGATTGTATTGTTTCAAAGCAAATTTAGAGCTTATTTTCAATTGTCATAACCTAGTACATGACTATGTCCTTGGTCGTGTCATTCCTAGTTTAGAAAAAAGAAAGATGTAACCATGAATCACAGTTAAGCATACAATCAAAAGACACGATCATGTCCCCGTATATTTTCCAATTGACCTAATTTATTTACTTCTTATATAAGGTTGTGTTACGGTTTTCTAGAGAAAATTTTAATGTGATTTTTTTTTTAAATTTTCAAGAAAAGATGACTAGTAAGCAAAGTAAAGAGAAGACTCAAGATTCAACCTTTATGGATTTTCATGATTCTTTCTTCTACTCTTTTCTATTCCTTGATTTTAGTTTGCTATTTTATGATATGTAGAAAGTTGATTTATAGTATCTAGGTTTTGTGAACCTAGATTTTGCATATGACAATTGATTTTATTTAAATCTAATAAAGATCTTTATTTTCTTTTGAATCAATTATGTGTTCTTACATGTTTAGGTTACTAATTTATAGGTTATTAATTTAAATTTGATATTATATAAGAAAATCGAGAGATTTCTTGTATAATTAGGTCTAGCATAATTGATGAAAGTTTATGCAATGTTAAAGAAAAATTGTAAAACTTTTCCAGAATTATAATATTATCTTTAATATTATATTTTTAAGAGAATTTGTTGCATGGTTATTACGATCTTGGATTACGTTATGGGAAAGAGATTCTATTAGTTAATCTAGAGATTAGGGTTAATAAGCTTGAGAAAGTTATTAACATTAGAAGAAAGTTCTCTTGGTCAAGAAGAAATTAAAGATTTAATTAGATTATTTTTAGGAAAGTTGCATGTGTAGACTTAGGAAATCAAGATCTAGGTACGATATTGAGTCTTGAAGTTAATCTTTAATAGTTTGTTTTCTTGTTTAATTCTTGATATTAAATTAGTTAGCTACTGCAAATTTTAATTTAAAAAATTGAGTTCTTGAATTGAATTTATTTGATTAAATAATAGAGCTAAGGCTGGTACTAGTATTCGGGGTTTATGAGGAATCGACATTTAGACTCATAATCCATTTTACTATAATTTGATAAGTGCGCTTGGCTTGTATAAAGTTTTTGGCACCGTTATCGGGGACCTTCGATATTAAGAACACTCATAGCTTTATTAGTTAACCATTCTTTTTTTTTTTCATTACTTTTCTTTTAATTGTTTTGAGTCATGATTTATTTTTATATTTTTATCTTTTGTAGTGCATGAGTCGAAGTAATCAGGGAGATTTGATAAAGATTGATCTTGAGATTAAACAAACAACCCTTTAGACATTCAAAGTGCGAGTGAAATAAATAGTGGTTACCATAGAAGATGAGTCAATTGTAGAGGTTAAGGGAGAAGGTGAAGAGGTGAACGACTAACTTATTGATCTACAAGATCCACCACAAAATCTTGAACCAATGGCTAATAACGGCAATGAAGCAAACCGGACTATGTCTAATTATTTGAGGCCTTCACTCACTGGGATTGACTTTAATATTGCCAATTTTCAAATTGCACCCAACATCATCCAAATGGTGCAACAATATGTATAATTTGATAGTCTTCAAGATAAAGATCCTAATGCTGATATCTCTAGCTTTCTAGAGATTTGTGATGCATTCAAGATTAATGGAGCCACATACAACATTATCTGATTGTGGTTATTCCCTTGCTCTTTAAGGGGAAGAGTAAAGTAGTGGTTAAACTCTTTGCCATAGAATTCAATCATAACCTAGAACGATTTGGCTGAGAGAGTTTTAGAGAAATATTTTCCATTAGCGAAGATCATTAAGCTTTGGAATGATATTTTTTGCTTTGCTTAATTGGAAGCCAAAACTTTGTATAACACTTGGGAACGGTTTCAAGAACTTACTTAGGAGATGCCCACACTATGGCCTTCCTTTGTAGATGCAGATTTAGACCTTTTACAATGGCCTTAATTTGACTATAAGAAAAATGATTGATGTTGTTGCAAGAGGTACTTTGAATAAAAAAACACCTGAGCAAGTGCAAAACTTGATTGAAGGGATGGCAATGAATAACTATTAGTAGGAAACCACTAAAGTTAGGCAAAAAGTTGTAGGGAACCATGAAGTGGACTTAGCTACCACTTTAGTAGCTAAGGTAGATATTGTGAGCAAGAAAATTGATGCACTTTCTGTCAATCCTCAATAAGTACAACCAGGCATGAACAATCTTGATATGCAAGGGTATGGAGGATAAAAACAATGGAACAGGTCGATTACTTAAGAAATCTACCTCAACAACAGAACAACCCTTTTAGCAATACTTGCAATCTTGGTTAAAGAAACTATCTTAACTTTTCATGGAGAGGTCAGAATCAAGGCCAACAGAAGGCTACTTTTAGTCCACCAGGATTCTAAAGACCACTACCCCTTCCTGTTCAAGAGAAGAAGCTTGGTTCAGAAGAGCTTCTCACTAAATATATTCAAGAAAATGAAGCTTGGCTATCCAATATTGAAGCATCATTGTGGAATTAAGAGGTTTCCATTCACAATCTTGAGAACTAAATTGGTTAGCTTGCAAAGTTAGTCTTTGAATGGCCATGAGGGTCTTTACCTTAGAACACTGAAACAAACCCTAAGGAACTGTTAATGCAATGACCTTGAGAAGTGGTAGAGAGCTACAAGTTTAGAAGAAGGAGGATAAGGAAGTAGGTGAGAAGGAAGTGGAGGTTAAGGGTAAGGAAAGTTTAGAATTGCTGAGATCAAAAGAGAGTGCTAAGCCATCAAAAGTAAAGGAGTACAAGCTGTCCATCCCATATCTATAATGCCTTAAGTAAAATTGCCTTGATTTAACCGAGCAATTCGATAAATTCCTCATTCCTTTTAAACAACTTCATGTGAACTTATCTCTCGTTGATGTTTTATTGCAGATGTCAAAGTACATAAAATTCTTGAAGGACTTGTCAAACAAGAGGAAGTTGGAGAATCTTTCAACTATCAACTATCATACTAAACAAAGAATGTTAGGTACTTCTTCAAAGAAAGTTGTTAAGGAAATTACAAGATCCAAGGAGTTTTACTCTTCCTTATATGTTAGGAAATTTGTTAATAAATAATTCTTTGGCAGATTTAGGAGTCAGTAAAACCTGGTGCCATATAAGTTGTTTAAAAAGCTAAGGTTAGGAGAACCTAAACCAACACGCATGTGCATTCAATTAATTGATAGGTCCATTACATACCCTAGAGGCATCATAGAGGATGTTCTAGTGTGATTTGATAAATTCATTTTCCCCATAGATTTTGTTATCCTTGATATAGATAAGGATTTCAAGGTACCATTGATTCTAGATAGACCTTTCTTAGCTACTATTAGGGCTGTGTTTAATGTTAGTGAGTGTAAACTTATCTTAAAGGTCAGAGATGAGGAAATTATTTTCCAGAATCTAGATTCAATGCATAAGTCCCTTGACTTAGAGGGTACAAGCTATGATCATGATACTTTTAATGCTGTTGTTACTGAATGTATGCAGGAAACAATTGTCAAAGAACCTATGAATGATTGCTTTGAAACAGGAGATGGAGAAATGGTGAAAACCCTTAATCAATTAGAAATTGTAACTTAGTTGGGAGCTAATGAACCTGATATGGTGAAGATAGGGATTGAACTGTTTTTTAGATCAAAGGAAGGAAAGTTAGAGCCTTCTAAAGTAAAACCACCTGTCTTGGAGCAGAAACACTCAGAAGATCGTTTAGAACATGCATTTGTAGTAAGGAGCTTAAAGCTACTGATAACCACCCCATCTAAGTGAAAAGTGGATAAAATGAAGAGACTCAAGTAACATGAGTCTATTGAGTGGCATAATAAGAAGGAATTTGGTAGAAGTTATTCAACTAGACAAGAGAATTTATTATACCAATGGAAATAGGGTAAGTCCAGCCTTATTTAGAGTGTTTAGAAGCGAAGTAAGGATGGAGATCCATCTTCACATGAGTCAAGGTATGTAACCCATGCATTCCATCGAGTTATCAACGTTAAATATAGTGCTCTTAGGAAGCAACCCAAGTTATTTATTTATTTTTGTTATTTTTAGCCAGTAGGTTATGTTAGCAATTTTTATCATTTATCTTAGCACTTTAACTCTTTTATTTTTTATTTCAGGGTTAAGTTTGCTTTTTACGTTATGTTACACATATGGCGGTCTCGCTAGCCGATTAGTGAGTAGAGGTTAAGGAGACAGCGTCACCTATGGGGTTTTTGAGGTAGCACTACAGAAGCTAAACGAAATTTCAAAATTAGTAAGTGTAATATAATAGGTTTTTCTTTTTAGTTTAGTTTTTGCAATAGGTTTCTTTGATTCATTTTCTAGTTGAGTACTTTTGTTTCTTTAAGTTTCTTTTATTTACATTTGAATTCATGCATTTGGCTAGGCATACATAAATTAAAATAAAAAAATTAAAGGTAAAAAAAAAAAAAGTCATGTACAGCTTAGTATATGGTCTAAAGACATAGTCGTGTGTTAGACCATGTCACTCTTAGGCCACAAATTGTATAAGGACATAGAGGGGTACATGATTGCGAGATACGGTCATGTCTCAGATCGTATTGTTCCCAAGGCAACCATAAGCATGCATTATAGAGTTTTATACGACCGTGAGACACAGTCGTGTCATGTTAAGTGTGAAAAGTTGTGACCTATAGCCCATACACGACCTATTCCTCTCATCTGATCCTTTACTCATGCTTAAACACACTCACTCTCATGCACATACAACACTTTTCCCCTCTTGCACTCTCTCTCACGTCTACAAGAACACACAAACTCATACAAACTCAAAGATCTCTACTACTCATGCCATTTCAAGAATCTTGGGTAAATTCTTAGTCTCTCTTTTTCTTTAATTTTTAAACAAAATTTACTTAGATTGACTCTTATGCTTGATAGAGTAGTTAGGATTTGAATGTACGTTGGTAATTTTTAGTGTATGTTCATGAATTTTATTTGTTTTAAGAGATGAGTGGTGGCTTACATGAAGAACATGATTGTGTTCTTGAATTAGGCACTACATTTAGATTTGGAAAGACACAGAGTTGTTACATGATTGTATCATTTGCAGTACATTACTATAGGAGTGCGATTTTTGTATGTTTGAGTTGGCGTGTTGAATTTCATTGCTTTATATACCTTGTTCTTCATTTTAGCACTTAGGGCTTTAGTGCTTAATCAAACATACAAGTGCTATTGATACATGTCCTTGAGGAATTAGGAGTTTAAGCATGCTGGCCTGAACATCATTCAGGCAACGTTGAGGAAACCACTTGTGCGAAGGAAGTAGAGATTCAAGCAGCTAAGGTCCCACAAAGTTCTTTATATATTTGTTTAGTTCAAGACAATTGAGATCTTTCGATTTGTGCATGTGGGAGCAACTTAAACATAGAAGAGTTCAGTCTGGTTTGAATTTAAGCTTAGTCTTTTGTTGCTAGGTTTGAGAATGGCGCTAAGTGAGGGCACCGTTATGCCCTGCTATTCTGCTGTGACTTGTCCTCGGACTGTGTAAAAGAATTGAGGCAAATCTATTGCACAACAATAGTTGTGAGGATTGCATAAATGACTTCTTAAGAACACAACTATATTTTGCATGCATACCAAGTGCTTGACAAAATTCCTCAATGAGTTATAATGTTTATTTTCCACACTTAGTCATGGTTTTTAGTCTATATTTTTATTCTATATCTTTATTCTAAGTGTGGGGAAGCTTTAATGTAGTGAAAATTTGACTTGAATTTTGTTTCCTTTTCGAGAGAAACATTGTATTAAGAGTTAAATTACAAGTTAAGAGAAAGTAAGTCGAGAGGAGAGTTTTAACAAAGAAGTTGATGATGAAGGGGATAATGAAGCTCCGGATTTTGAGGAAAATGAAGACAACTTCATAGGTGATGTTGGAGATATCTGGTTATTTTTATGGCTTGGGATGTACTTTGAATTGGTTTTCTATGCATGCTGGACCAATAGGTTGAAGCCTTTTAATGGAGTTGTTATTTGTTACTCTCATTATTTGATGTAGGTTGCTTCATAATTAGTGGATAATATACTTGCATTACTTTAAATTTTAGGGGAGTACTAGTTTTTTTCCCACTTTTCTATTCCCTTACTCTTAAGTGTTTGTATTGATTTATTTTTCATGTGTGACTTAATTTGCACATTGAGGACATAGTACAGTTTTAAGTGTTGGGAAGGGGATATAGATATTTTTGCAAACTTTTGTTACTTAAGAGACTAATTTTTTTCTCATTTAACTCAATTTTATTGTTTTATTGACTTATAATTACTTGGAAATTGATAACTTCCAATGAGTTGAAAGTAATTTGAATATTGGATCTTTAATGATTAAGTCGAACAATGCTAGAGTTAATAGGTGAAATCTATGTGGAGTGAAGTTACGGATTATTTAGCTTAGGAGTTTAAAGACTTAGGATTAGAGCAAGACCACTAGTTAGGGGTTAATCATGATTATTTTCAAAGCTTACTTTGATGTATATTTTTCTATTAGAAATTTTTAGAGCCTTATAATCCTTAGTAAATAAACAAATGAATTTTTTTTTTTGAGAAACCCTTGAAAACTTGAAATAGTTGAAGGTAGAAAGTGATAAAAATAAATGAATAATTAGTAAATAACAAAAAGGAAAAAAATTGGTAAGAATTTGCCTTGGTTTGTTAGAAGAGCAAGGTTGAGTTCCACTACCAATGCCAAAGTAAATTGAAAGAATAAATTGGTATGAATTGGCCTTAGTCCTTTAAAAGAGTGGGGTTCTTTCTTACTACCAATATGAGGGCTAAGTTGGTATGGAGCGATCTTAGTCTCTTAGAAGAGTGAGATCATTTCTCGTTGCCAACATAATCATCCTTAATTAATATGCTTAATTTGATAAATTTGGAATCTTCTAGCGAAAGCATGAATTAAGAGGATGATAAAGGGATGAGTGGATGTAGTATGTTTTACTCTGAATTATGGCACTTAGTGAGATTAAAGAAATGGTTGTATACATTTTAGTTAAGTAGATTAAAATTTTTATGACTCTTTCCTAGTTAGCGAAATGTTAAATTTAACCTTGAGTATCGGAATCCTTAATTAATTGATCTAGGAAAATTTTAATTTACATAGATTAGCTTATAAACTCTAGTACTTTTTGTTTCTTGGACATTGAGAAAAGGATAGAGTATAAGGAGTTAAGGAAGTTATTTAAAGAAAATTGATTGATGTTGCAAGTTGATTTTTTTTTTTTTTAGGTTAAGTGTAAATTTTGATCGGTTTCCTAGGTAGTGATTGTTTTTAACTTAAGAATTCTTGTCATAATTTTTCTTTGTTTTATTTGCTTGAGGACAAGTAAATTCTTAAGTATGGGGAAGTTTTATGAGTTTCAAATTGGTTACACTTTAATTAGTGATTTTTCATGATTTTCTCTTGAAATTTAAGTTTATTTTTAGATAATGATATTTAATTGAGTAAAAATTTATTTTCTAGGTCTTGAAATGATCTATGCAAGAAAACAAAAACAAATTTTACTCAAATTAAAATTAAAATGAGTAAGTTATGAATGTTTGAAGATTGACACAATTGAACGACATGACTATGTCATTTCTAGGCGAATTTGGAGCTTATTTTCAACTGTTATAGCCCAGTACACAACCAAAAGACATGACCATGTCATTGGTCATGTCATTCCCAGTTTAGAAAAAAGAAAGATGGAACCATGAATCACAGCCAAGTGCATGACTAAAAGACATGATCATATCTTTAGTTGTGTCTTTTCCAATCGACCTAATTTATTTACTTCTTATATAAGGCTTTGTTAAGGTTTTCTAAAGAGACTTTTAGCATATATTTTTTTTGAAGATTTTTCAAGAAAAGATCACTTAAGTGAGTAAGGTAAAGAGAAGACTCAAGGTTCAACCTTTGTGGATTTTCATGATTCTTTCTTCTACTATTTTCTATTTTTTTTTATTTTAGTTTGCTATTTTATGATGTGTAGAGAGTAGGTTTATAGTATCTAGGTCTTGCATGTGACAATTGATTTTATTTAGATTTAATAAAGATATTTGTTTTCTTTTGAATTAATTATGTGTTCTTACATATTTAGGTTAATAATTCTGTAGGTTATTACTTTAAATTTGATATTATACAAGAAGATTGATAGATTTTTTGTATAATTAGGTTTAGCATAATTGATGAAAGTTTATGCAATGTTATAGATAAATTATAAGACTTTTTTTGGAAGTATAATATTATCTTTGATATTATATTTTTAAGGGAATTTTAACGTTAATGTGATCTTGGATTACGCTATGGGAAAGAAGCTCTATTAGGTAATTTAGAGATTAGGGTTAATAAACTTGAGAAAGTTATTAACTTTAGAAGAGAGTTCTCCCTGTTAAGAAGAAATTAAAGATTTAATTAGATTATTTTTAGGAATATTGCATGTGTAGATTTAGAGAATCAAGATCGGGGTATGATGTTGAGTTTTGAAGTTAATCCTTAATAGGTAGTGTACAAGACAATAACATAGGAGGGTAGCTTTGATCCCCTTAATGACTTGCAATGTCTTGATAGATAGTGAGAAGTATAACTTAAGGACTTTACATGCTTAAGAGCAATGCCTCCTCTAAGTAATGCTATTGTCTAGTATAAATTAGTAAAATTGCTTTGTTATCTCTTCTTTTTTCTTAAAAACAACACCATGCAATAGGAGCAAAGGCTTGACCTAGTTACATTAGTGTTAAGCAATCATGACCTTCAAATTTTGGATTGACATAACTTCGAGACTACTTAGACTCTTTGATCTAAAGGGCCTCTTGTACAATAAATATAATTATGAGATTGCTTAGACTCGATAATCTAAAGGGGTCTCCTTTAAGATAGGTATAATTATAAGACTGCTTAGACTCGATGATCTAAGGGATTTCACATGTCATCTCATATATTGATGTAAGAATTTTTCTTGTTAATGATAATATATAAAAAATCCCTTCTAAGAAGTATTCAATCGTGAATACGCAATGACAAAGGCATTGATTTCTTAGGGTCAATAATTCTTTCTCAACAGTCAAGAGGTTATTTCCCACTACTTGACTGCATAGTATGGCATACCAAGATGTTACCTAGGTTTGAATGTTAATATGTTAAAATGCTCATCAATGGGATTGTTTCCACTGCTTAATGGAAAGAAACATAGCAAATAGTTAACATAAAAGCTATACATGATTATCATGGCATGATGTACGTATAGGAGCTAGTGCTCTTATTAGTTTGCAACATACAAGCTAAGCTCATCGTCGTGTGTTTAGAAGACTAGGCTCTTACTAGCTAGTAATGATGTATAGCCTATATATTATATTCATTATCACTTTTTTTTTGTTTAATCAAGGGGTTTGGTTTCCCCTATTTAGACGTAAATCGTTTTCTAAAATTAACTTTACGCGCTAAAGAGACTAGTCTTTTACTTTGCAGTGACAATAGTAATAAAATAAAGATACCTCAACCCTTATCACACTTTCATTAGAAAATATTAGTGATGGGAAAAGGAACTTTCATTGACGAAAAGTAATCGTTACTGCGCTCATACATGAAATGAAATGAAAACTGGGATAAAACTAGTGAGAATACATCCTAGCTACTAATAGTTCTTGCAATTCTTAACTTATAATGTGCCTTCTACCTTCATAATATCATTGGTTCACTTTCGTTTCTTTATACCCCCATGACAACCACACATTCTCTTCTTCTTGAATACTTAAGTATAAGCGTCTTCCTCTATAGGTAGTTGTGCTTCGGGGGGTTCTACTAAGGGTGTTTCTCGGTCATTCACATGCTCATCAAAGATTGTTGCTTCAGTGAAGTGAGACTTATTACGTGTGAATGAATTCTTTGTTGCAGGAATGAAGATGTCTTGCTCATTCCAATGATCCTTCATGCATTGATGCCATGTTGATGGTATTATGTTGTAATCATGCAACCATGTCCCTTCTATAAGAAGATGGTAAGATACAGGCGCATTGATCACATAGAACCACGTAAAGTTGTGGATAGGTCTAATATCAAAGTCTACTTCAATATGTCCCATGGTCTTCATGGAAGACTTGAAGAAGCTATTTAGTGTGATTAGTTATCTTATTAAGTTTCGAATATCTATCTTTATAGCTTTAAAAGTTGACATTAGCATAACGTTAAGTGAAGATCCATTATCAATAAATGTCTTCTTGATAGAATAACCATTGAGTACACTTTCCACATATAGAGAGCGATTGTAGTTAAGATTTACTATACAAATGTCAGCATTTGTAAATGTAATTTCCCCCTTATTCATTGAAACAATTTCCTTTGTGGGATGTGCTATAAGATATTTCTTATATTGATCTTATGAGATCTTTGTTAGTGTAGTTGCTGCCTCGAGCTGAGCATCCTCATCAAAGCCAAGTAAATCAAAGAAATTCCTAACATTAGCAGTCTTCAACGAAGAAAGAGTAATACTATCATCTCCATTTGTCTTGATCTCAAATCTTTCATGCTTAACTTCATGTGCTTCAATTGGCTATACATCCATACTTTCCGTCTTTGTGGGATCATAAGTGATAACATTTACAACACCATATTGGGTATTATGAGCTGGAAGTGGGTTATTCCTAACATCATTATCTTCGATAATCAGTTCTCCATTTTGAACTTACGCATTAAATATCTTCTTCAAAGTCCAACAATTTTTTGTAGGATAGCCTACACTCTTGTGAAATCTACAATACTTAGGGTCACCCTTCTCTTCATTTGTTGATAAATGCTTAACCCTTGGGAGTCTGATATTCTCATTATATAGCCATTGGTTGAGGAGTGCGTGCACTTTTCCCATTGAGCATGGTTATGCTAAAGATGGTTTACTGCTTATAAGCTTTTCACTTTTAAATTTCTTTACTCCTCTTGGATCCTCCTCTTAAACTAAGTTTACTAACGGTGTGCACTTATTAAATCTTACATTTTCACCTCTTTGTTGTGCTACTGAATTGTTGGTTCTTCACGCGTTCTCAACTAGCATAGCCAAGGAAGCCAATGAAAGATTCTCAAGGTAAACTGCATATTCGAGAAACATTTATTGGATATAGATCTTGACTAACTCTCTCTCATCACAATCGTCCTGTATATCTAGTGAGCACTCTTTGAAGCATTTGATATAGTCCATTAGATCTTCTTTGGACTTTTGTTGGATCCTTCCTATGTTAGTAAGGGTAATTCTCTCTTATGGGAGAAGAACTTCTCTAAGAACATCTTACACATACTACCTTATGAATTTACTGACCTTAGAGGGAGATTAACATACCAGGTGTATGCCTTCTCAATGAGTGACTTAAAAAATTCTTTCAATTTCAAATCATCATCTAGGCCATATACTTATAGTGTCTCGATGAATTTCAATAAATGTTCCTTAGCACTTCCTTTCTTGCCATTAAACAGTATGAACTTCGAATTGACATAATCCTTAAGGTATAGCTTTGTAGCAATGTGTTGGTGCTATGAAAGCTTTAGTTCTGGTATCCTAACCATAGATTTCGCTTGTATCTCCTTCAAATATATGTTTAGATCTTCTTTGGTCACAAATGAATCTCTTTGAGTGGATGCTTCTGCCTTTAGTGACATCGCAAGAGTAGGATGCATAGGTATGAGATTCATAAGTATAGATCTTGCAGACATGAGATTCATCATTGTTAGTTATACAGAGTCAACAATTATGACATGTAGTATAGCACGTAAGGATGATAAGCCCCAATCTGTACTCTCTGGTTCCTTACTTCAGGTAATGAATCTTGTGTAGTTGTAGGTTCCACAGTAGGAAGTTGTTCTTCAACTCTAGGAGTGACATGCTCGTTGATAATAGGAGGGTTGGGGAAGGGTATGTTATTACACCACATTAGAGGGATTTGAGGAAGTTGCTACTTGTTGTGCAATAGCAAAGGTAGCCAAAGCAGGTACACATTGAGCGAACATCTGTCACTCCCCAAAGCGGCAGAGTTGTAACAATCTAGTCATGCAAACCATTTTAGGATAAAAGTTGACTTTACAACTGCTATCTTAAACTTAATCTATACAAGGCGTTCACGACTAACCCGCTTTGAAGTAAACAATTCATAAATTCAATAAGTTATTTACTTAAGAAAGTATGAAATCATGTATATACATTAAGATTCAATTATTACAAATAATGTTTACAGGGTTTTGTTGTCCTATACTTCATAAATAATACATTATTTGAAAATGAGAAATTCTAAATAAAGGCTAAGACTTTAAAGATATATCTATTCTTCAATGTATTCCCTCACTCTCTAAGATCTAACAATTGCTAGCTTCAGGGCAATTATAATCCGCTTCTTAGCTAGTACTTAAAATAAAGTCTATAAGGATATGAGCAACTATAACTTAGTAAGTTAGGATGGAGACTCAAAACCATATAACAAATACAAACAGGGTTATCAACCAAATTATTAGGTGCAGTGCGCGCTCAAGCAAATGTCATCGCACGACATTGTTTGACCCAATCATGAGATTAGAGAAATTGCATCTGCTTTAATCTGGGTTAAGGAGTTTTCGTTCATGTAATAGCTCACAACCAAACCCAAGCTTATGTAATGGAGACACTGCTCTTCCTGCGATTATCTTCGAACCGTTGACTTTACCCTTACTACGACCTCCTCACTTGTTACTTAGTTTGACTAAGGATGCAGAAGGGACTAATTATGCCATCTAGTGCTATCCCTTTTGAAGGGGTTGGTATTTGGATGGAGAATCCTAGTGTTTCCTTAATGGGTTGCTATGCATGTCTGATTTAGAATTTATGAGTTGAATATTTGGTTAAGTTCATTTTAGAGTGATCAATCATTTCATACAACTCACATAATACAAGTCAAAGCAGCCCATTAACATCATATCATCAGCTTAGAATAAACACATGCGCATAGTCAACTATCTAACAAGCATAATCAAATACAATTTCAAACCTCTAAGTACCATAAATTAGTATTTCAAAATACAGCAATGTATTAATTACAACTTACCTGGTATCCTTGGTTACTCACTTAACCAATTGCGAGTTGACTTATCTTCGTGTGTCCTATAACATATAATATAAATGTGTTTTTAGTATTTATATCTTGATGATATGTATATGTAAATATACCCTAGGTTATGATTTAACTTAATTCTTCTCATATACATAATAATTATTATTAATTCATCCTAGATTAGTTTAGGGTTCGATTTTCGAATCTGGTTTTGATTTGGGTTCTAAAGCGGTTCTAGTTAAGGATATTATACGTAAAGCCTAAAAATGCGATCCAAACACAAATGTGAAATTCATCACATTAGACTCGAGTATTTTAATTATCATTTTTAGTTCTAAATCGGTATTCTATTTTACCCGGTATACTTAAATCCTCATTAATGTATTGAACTTACTTTTGATGTGAGAAAATTTTACATTTTTCATATAATTACCAAAATTTAAGTCTCTTACCAGATTTTATATATATTCCTATTATTAGTATAACATCAATTTTTAGTCTAACATTTTCTATTTATTATATTTCCAATTTTTGCATATTATGTATTATTACCTATTATATACATAATACACATTTAATATTTCTATCACTCCAATATCATTTCGCAACATCAATTAATATCTCAAAATATATAATTTCATCCTAAATCAGATTTTACTCCTAATTACCCTAACTTACAAAATTAACTTAAAATACATTATTTTTGCCTATTACATATATACTACATAATATCCTAATAATTACATCTAACACCCTAAATGTTACAAAAATCATACTTCATCATATTTTAACATCCTAAAACATATAATTATGCGCTAAATTAGTAATTATCTATTTAATTACCTAATTAACCCCAAATTACTTATTTTATGCATCATTTTAAGACCTAAAAATTATCTAAAAATTTTGAAAATTAATTTTTGAAAAATGGCTACATAATATTGTTATATAACCCCTAAGTAGTCTACATAAGGATTTTGGTTTCAAAACTATACTCTTAAGATTATTTATTTCTAATCTAAATAAAGCTCAAGTTTATATGATTTCTTAAAGACAGTATATTTCTAGATGCAAAATCATAAAAATAAATTTTTTTCCTAAATCTACATACTTAAAAACCCCAAAATACCAAATTTCACAATTTTATAAGTATATTTAATATTTTTAACAAAATATGTAAAATCGGGAGAAAAATTAGACTCACCAAAACTAGTGGCTCCGACCATCGTTGGCCACCAAGGCCTTGTTGACCACCCTAGGCATTGCCACCATTGTATGTTGGTAGTGGCTATTCACTCTTAGGTGCTCGTCTGGTTGGGGATCTCCTTTAAGACCTTAATTGTATAGATTTTTGTAATTTTTTTGCAATTAAACCTTAACCCTAAAATTTTTTGTTCTCTCTAATTTTTCTACTCTCCCAATTGACCAAATGAGCTTTTGAAATTTTTTGGGTATTTATAGAGGTGTTAGGGAATTATTGTGCATTAAATTGATATAACAATTGCCTCATTTTATCTTTTTTGTTTTTCACTTTCTATTTGTTACTTTTTGATTGGTTAATTTTTTTCTTCTTTTCCTTAATTGCCACGACCCAATTCTGGATCATTCCTTATTTTTCTTGATTTTTCCTTAATTAATTATGAATTTTATTTAATTAATTAATATTATTTTAATATATTTCGCATATTTTAAATAATTACGCCTATTTTTATCTACATGTAAATTCATATATAGCACAAATAAATATTTCTAAATATTATTTAAGTTGTTTTATAATTTTTAGTATGTATATAATTAATCTTTAACTATTCGTTAGTTATCAAAATCGTTTTAAGTGTTTTTGATAAATAACGAACAATTTTTCATGAAATTCAATGTTATATTAATTAATTATTTTATTATTTATTTTTCTAAATTCAAACTTACAGGATTATTTTTACTAATAATCCTAGTTTTATTGTAAAATTTGGGATAGATCGGATAATTTGTTTCATTGCTCTAAATTCTACGAACCGAATCTAAGTAATTGATCGTGGGGCTTATAACATCACCATAAGTTTACCTAGGTTTTGATTAGTCTCCTGTAGCTCATACATTAATTGCGCATTATCAAGGACACCTTCCTGTGTACCATCACCTAAATTAGTACCTCTAGTCGGAGGTGGATTTTGGTCATTGGTCACAGTAATGGCATCTTGTTCTTGATTGATTCCATCAGTAAGGATAAGTTGTTTTTGTCTTAAAGGTACCATGATGTTAGTATCAAGTCTTCCCTCCCTAGTGGAGTTGCTAGAAAATGTGGGGGTGTGGGTATAGATATGAGGGTTACATACATACCACGTAAGAAGTCGCATTACATGTAATTAGAGAAATGACTTGAGTGACTCGCATGGGATGATCAGGAAAAAAATGTAGGGAGGAGGAGTAGGTAATCTTAGTAAGGCTCTAACACGTATGGTGATAGGTGGAGGAGCACGATTGCATTAAACTCTAAGATTAAGGAAGAATAGTGTAAAGTTTTAGAGGCGTTTAAGTGTTTAACCTTTGAGACAAGGTTTCAATAGAGTAACGGCGTTAATAGAGTTTTTTTTCTCTTCTAAATGAGGATGTGAATGGAGTATTTATAGAAAATGATAGTTGATCATATCCATTAGATCATGATGGTGATCAATGATTAAGATTAAATCCCTTTATTAATGAATCTTAAATGGGTTATTTTCATAGGTTTAGGCCTAGATAAAAGCTTTATTTATTATTTTAGTGTGAGCTAAACCAAGAAAGGTTAGATTGGATGGATCAATCTAACAGGCTTTACTCCAAGCCTACCATGCCAAATCTCCTGTGATAATCCCAAATATTTGGACTCGACTCTTAGGGCCTCATCACCTTAGCCTAAAAAGTTAAACCTAATTAATTAATAGGCTTAAAACCCAAACTTGAATTTAGCTATTTACAGCTATTTTGTGTTTTTATTTGGGGGTTTCTTTTTTTACGATTCTATAAATGCGTGGTAGATACGGTCAGAACTAAGCTGTCTTAAAACTTTAGGTAAGGGACTATTGTGTAAGCTTCGAATGTTGTAGGGTAACCACCTTTTAGGTTGATCAGGTTACTCTATTCAAGTTTTGATATAACTAAGGAATTGTTTCTTTGCAAATAGTTAAGGTCGCAAATAGTTGAAACCTTTAGAACTCACCATAATTACATATATGAAACTTGACCTACAAATAAATAATAATGGGGTATGCTAATTGAGGATCATTATTATTTAATTAGTTCTCTATATAAAATTTTTTCAATGTAAAATTGTAATTTTCCGTCCCTTATATTTCCTTGTATTTGTAAATTTTATTTCCATGTAATTTTTATATTTCTCTATAATTTAAAATTTATTGTAATAATGGAGTTTTGATACAATTACAACCTTAAATACTTAATATTACCACATTATTATTTAATCGTTGATTCTTTGCATCTACGTGTGTTCATTTTATATTTTTTTGTCTTTATCTTTATTCATCTATAAATATTCGTACTTGTTAATTATGTTCTGATTTCTAAAAGTTAGGTTCATAAATAATCATGTTTTGTTACTTTATAAAACCTGCTCTTAAATAATCAAAAGTGAAAAGAAAAAATAAAAAGAATCAATCCTATAAAATATTTTTTAAGTAGTTGCCATTTATTCTTCGAGCAAAAAATATTCATCTTTTCAAAAAGTTTATTGCTTTGTAAATAGGTTTCCCTGTTTTGACTAATAGGATTTAGAAATTATTATTCCATTGAATAATAATCGAGCATATCGAATTAATGAAAACAGCTTGTTTTCTTTTAGAACATCATTCTTTCATTTTTTTTTCCCTTTACTTAGTATTCCTTGTTTGTAAATAAGTTCTTCAATAGCATTCATCAAATGGTTGTTCTCTGATAAGTATAAATAAATTCTATAGGCTTGTAAATAGAATCGTAAATTTATGATTGTAAATAGAACCCTAAGCAATTCCCCATACTTGTTCATATCACTTGGTTTTTGTAAAATAAGGCCTTTTCCTTCTCTCTCACAAAAAAAAAAAAAAAGAAAGAAAAATGAAAAGAAAAGTTGCTAATGGTTACAAATTCTTGTAAGATTTAAGGGCAAACTAAAGCCCTTTGCCCATTAAAGTGGCTGACCCTAAATACAGGACCTTTTCCTATTAAGGCATCCAACCCAAACACAAGGAAGCTAAGCCTAAATATAAACCATCAATCCATTAAAAAGACAAAGCTAGACTTTACCTTAGTTTCATTACACAAGGAAGCCCCAATTCTGGATAACTTATCTACATGACTCACTCAACCTTGAAGAATCGAGCCAAGATAAACTCAAAATTTGAGGGACATTAAGACCTATAAGTCTGGGCAATTATCTACTTAAGTCATTAAGAACACGAATGGTCCGGGGCATTTAGTATTGTGGTGTATAGAACGTTTTGAAAAATTGAAGGGTAAAGTCAATCTCCACTTTAGGGCAAATCAATATAAATTTCTACCCAAGGAATTGGTAACTCACTTTTGAAAGGTTTAAAATGAAAAGAGACAAATTATATCCCATACACTAACCCTTAAACACTTTGATAGTTAAGTGACATTATGGTGAGAATACTTTGGACACATTCCTTAAAGGAGGATTATTTTGAATTTAATATGCAGATCGAAATATAGTTAAGCAATCATTTTTAATGTTCCAAACACATATATCCTTTGTCAAACCTGTTGAGCTAAGTCAAAGTGTCTTCAAATTTAAACCTTATCAAGAATTACCCCACAATGGGACAATTTAGAGGTTAGGGTCATCACATCAGAAGAAAGAGGTAAACTTAGTTTGTGCTTCCTTCAGTAACATTAATTCAAAAATTATTTCTATTTTTTATAAGTTATTTTCTTTAAAATAAAGAAGAGCCAATGCTTTTTCAAATACTTCAAGCCTACACATACCTCACCTAAGCCCTTGGATTTATGGCCTTGAATCTATTAAAGACAAATACTTGACAATAGAGATAATTACTTATGGGAAAAGAAAAATGGAGCAAAATGAGAAAAATAAAAAAAATGGGGAAAAATAACAAAAAAGAAAAAGAAAAGAAGAAAAAAGAAAAAGAGAGATAGGAAAATTGAGCTCAAATGCAATGAAGAAAGCCCAAATATACCCTATCCTAATAAGGACAACAAACCTAGGTTACAAAAAGAGCTTAGAATCGAAGCCTAAAAATCCTTAAAAGCATAAAGCCCTCATACCCATTCTGAATCACTTTTTGATTTCTAAAACACAAAGCCTCTAAATACAATCCAAATCATAAACACAAAGCCCCCTTACTCATCTTGAATCAAAACATACAAAGCCATCTCACCCACACTTAATAAAAGCTCTTTGGATCTTAAAAAATGATTTATCTTAAATGAAAATTGTTTTTTAAACTGGAGTAAGTACACTTATAGTTTTTCCTAAGGATTCTTGATTTATAAACCTCGGGTTGTGCAAGTAATTCTCTTAAATAGGCCCTTTCATTAATCCCTCTTGAAACCACTTAACCAAAGGCTTAATTCATAATATTGAATTGAAAAGGACATAATAGATTGATCAAGGCATATTACTTATAAACTGATCCATAATTTTTAGAAGGGTAGTCAAGAGTGAATTTCAAACCATGAGTTTGTGAGGTAGTCCTCTTTGACTAGATTGATCATGAGTTGCCATTTTTCTTAGGAAAGAAATGTTTAAAGTTACAAAGCCCCTATTACGAAGGACTACCTACGACTGGATTAGCCTTGACGACATAGGGGTTAAGAGATATTTTTAGGGACTGAGAAATGCCTTACATTGTTACCAAAGGGAATGGTTTATGGCTCATGCTACATAAATAAGAATTTGTACCCGTTAGTTAAGAGAGAGAGAGAGAGAGAGAGAGTAAAGGTTTGTTACAAGTTTTTTTCATCCATTTTTCAAATTCACGTTGGTGTAGTGACCAAACCTTAAAAACCAAGTTGTTTGCTTTCTTCTAATGTGGTTACACCTTTTAAAGTTGACCACTAGTAGTCTGAGACATCTTCTTTAATGTAGTTTTCCTTTTTGCTGATGTCCATCAATTATTTTTAAATCAAGGGACCTTATCCTTAATATCTATTCTATCATAGGTAGTTGTTTATTCCTTTTGTGTCACAATGCTTTCCAAAAGGATTACATCACCTTGGTTGTTCTTCATTTCTTCTAGGGTTTGAAGATAGTCTATAAGGTGCTTTCCCATTTTTCAATTAGTTCTTAGGGTACTAGCAAGCTCATAGAGCGCTGTCCCGACCTACATTTTCCTTTAAGGTAATAGTTAGCTCATAGAGTACTGTCCTAATTTACATTGTCCTTTAGGATTTTAGTAAGCTCATAGAGTACTATCCCATCTCATATCTCCTTTAGAGTTTTAGCTAGCTCATAGAGTATTGTCTTAGCTCATTAGTTTCTCTTAAGCAAACTGATAAGGTGCTTCCCATCACTGATCTCTCTTTAGAGATTTAGTGAGCCTATAGGGTGCTTCCTATCACCAATTCCTCTTAGGGTTTTAGCCAGCCTGTCGGATATACCTTCTTTCAACAATCTTTCCTAAGGTCTTAGCCAACCTATGGAGTGCTTCCATTTTTCCAACCACTTAGGCTAGCTAGCTTAAAAGAGCATTGCTAGGTTTTAAATTAACTTCTTGTTTAGGGTTGCAAGTCTTTTAGAGACGCTCCTGCTTAGGTTAGTTAGCTCAAAAGAGCACTATTAGGTTTCAAATCGAATTTTTATTTAGGGTTGCTAGTCCCTTAGAGACACTCTTACTTAGGTTAGTTAGCTTGAAGGAGCACTACTAGGTTCTAAATCGAGTTTTTATTTTGGGTTGCAAGTCTCTTAGAGACGCTTTCACTTAGGTAAGTTAGCTTAATGGAACATTACTAAGTTTCAAATTGAATTTTTATTTAGGGTTGCTAGTCCCTTAGAGACGCTTTTACTTAAGTAAGATAGCTTAAAGGAGTACTACTAAGTTTCAAATTGAGTTATTATTTAGGATTGCTAGTTCTCTAAAGACATTCTCATTCAGGTTAGCCAGCTCATAGAGCGCTACCAAATTTAGGGTTCTTGCCAACTTAAATGGGCACCATCCACCATCTTGGTATCCTTAGGGTTCTTGCTAGCTCTTAGAATGTTACCTTTCACTTAATGTCACTTTTAATATCTTGTTGATTTTGAAAACCCTTCCTTTTCTCAGGATATAGTCAGCTCATGAGACACTATACCCTTATGGAAAACTCATTCTCATGTATTGGTCAACTCTTAGAGCACTATCTTCCTTTTCAAAATATCTTTCACCAAATTCCTAGTAAATCAGACCTAGGATAGCTAATTAATTGTGGTGCTTCTTAGGACAAATTAACCTTCGAGCGTTGAAGTTTTTGTTAAAGCCTATTAATCCAAGATGGTGTTAGATCCATCAATCTAAGACATTAATCCAAGACATCATTTAAGTTTTTTTCTAAATCCTATCAATCTAAGATGGTATTGAGCCCATCATTTTAAGATAGTGCTATGCCTATCAATTTAAGATGGTTCTAGGCCCATCAATCCAAGATAGCATTTAAGTTTTTGCTAAAGCCTATCACTCCAAGATGGTGTTGTACCCATCACTCCAAGATGGCATTGAAGTTTTTGTTAAGGCCTATAAATCCAAGATGGCATTTAAGTTTTTGCTAAAGCCCATCAATCCAAGATAGTGTTGTGCCCATTAATTTAAGATGGTGTTGTACCCACCAATCTAAGATGGCATTGAAGTTTTTGTTAAAACCTATTAATCTAAGATGGTCTTCAAATATTGTTTTATCCATCAATCCAAGATGTTGATAAATTTTTCAATATCCATCAATCCAAGATGGCATCAATTTTTCAAGATCCATCAATCTAAGATGGTAGGCCTAAAACCCATCAATCTAAGTGGTGCTCACATTGGTGTTAAATTTAAGAAATTGAAAAATCATCCATCTAAGATGGTCATTTTAGATTTACTTTGCTTTCTCTAAAATGATTATATTTTACCATCAATTTAAGATGGTATCTTTACGGTTTTAGCCACATATAAAGCACAGTCTTGTCTTACGTCTCCTTTAGGGTTTTAATCAGCTCATAGGGTATTATACAGTTTAAAAAGCCCACTCTTGTGTCTCGGCCAGTTCTTAGAGGGTCTTTTTTCTCGTTTAACATATATTTCACTATTCACCCAAATCTCCAATGAATCAAGTTCAACATAGGTAGTTGACTTCAATGTTACCTAGTATAGTATTATCCTTGAGGTGAAATGGTGTCGCTTTTATTTTTGTGGTGAAGTTTTACTCAAACGCGATCACAAAGAGGGCAATTGTACACACTCTATTTCTGGCTCTCGCAATTTTAATTCTTATTTAAAATTTTCAATGTTGTTGAGGGCACCAAAATAGGCCTTCTTCTTTTTATTTATTTTATTATTTTAGTTTATTTTTATCTTTAATTTTAAGTTTGTTTTCAAAATTATTGATGCGTATGTGGTTGATTCAAGTCAATTTTTTGTCGAACCTAGGATTAGAATTATTTTATTTTATTTTCATAAAAATATTAAATGGACTAGGTTCAAGACTTAGTCCATGTGCTTCAAAAATAATCAAGGTTGAAGCTTTGATAAGGGTTTGAAACCTTAAGTAGGCAAGTGCATTTTGCGCTTGCATTTTAATTTTACAGCCATGTGTATAGCATGAGTCACATGCCCACAACGTGACATGCACCCTTATTCTCCTTCTCCTTCCTTTTTTTTTTTTTTTCATGTCTAATTTGCAAATTGCATTTCTAAAAAATAAAGGAAGTTTCCTTATCAAACCTCTCAATTTCAGCCTATATTCTAACTCTATACTTGGGATATTCACTTGAATTTTATGTTTTAGGAAAATACACAACATACTCCAAATTGGGATAAAAAATACATCCTGATTTCCTTAAATCATGAATTAATTTGAACTTGAATAAGGAAAAAAAAAATATTAACACACTTGAATGAAATTTGCAAAACTCTATTCTTTGGGTAATTTCTTCTGAATCCAAGATGTAAACATTGTTTATTAATATGTTCTTGCTTATTTTCATCACTCAAACCACACTTTTTGCACAATTCTATGCCAAATTGGGTAACAACTTATTAGGCCCCCATAATTGTGATCTTCCATTTTTGCACTCTCTTGGATTAAAATCGAGCTCCACTAGTATAAATAGGGCATACACTTTACATTAAACATAGATTATGATTTAGAACTCACTCGAACTCACTCGAACCAAGCTTTCTCTAAAGTATGAATTTTCTCTCTCTAAAGATAGCACCATCTTTCCAGAAGTTGACCAAAAACTCACTAAACTAGCCATCGATTCGTTACTGTGCAAGGTAAGCTCCTAGAATCCTTGCTCGTTCTTTTTTTTTTTTTCTTTATATGTTTAATGCATATTGCATATTAAATAATTGAGAAATCATGTTTTTAAGAGTGCAAAACACTTGTTTGATGCAATTTTTGTAGATAGTAAATATGATTTGTTGTTTTGATAATATAATGATCATGTAGTGTTCATAGTTCTTGCTTGTTTAAATTAAGTATTTTGATTTAATGACTTGTAAAATGTTTGTTATGAATCATGTTTGAATATGTGATTATTCTTGATTATTTTAATTGAACTAGACGTTCGTAGAGCATTTGCCATAAATCATGTTTGAACGATATGGAATAGATGTTTGAACATATAAATTATAGAATAGATATTTGAATATATAAATTATAGAATAGATGTCTGAACATGTAAATTAATGAATAGATATCTAAGATATAATTTTGAAATTAGTTATTTTGCTAAATCATGTTGATATAATATAGAATGGATATCATGATTCGAAATTTCATCACAAGTAAATTTTTGTATATAAATAATAAACATGTTATATTTGTGATTATATGAATATTTTATGAATTTTTTATTTAAGTGCTTTATGTGACTTATTTAATATATGTATCTTCAATGGTTTTCTTTTTTATAAAAATGTTTTGCCACCTTAAATAAGCGTTTATCTTAAATAAAAACCTAAATGGACCTGTTTTTAAAAGAACCAAGGATTTCTCGTTTTTTTTTCAAAATTTGGGCAAAAAAGGAAATATATTTTTATGAACTAATCATCATTTAAACACTTAAAGGGGAATGCTTTTCAAAATAAAATAAACTAACTCACTAAAATTTTTCGAAATGAACTATAATAGCTTAATCCTAATTAGTAGGTACATAAACACCTACGGGGTGATTTAAAATATGTAAATATATATTTTTCCTCTTTTGTAAAATAATTTTTTATTACTTAAAATATGAGGGAAAATATTTTCCCCCCTTTTGTAAAAAAATTTTCATTTTTTTCTCTTTTGTAATTAAATGTAGTTTCATCTGCTATTTGTGAAAAAAATTTGTTCTTAGATGGGTAATTTGAAAAATAAATTTAAAATCGAAAGGTTAAAATGATACTCATTTGGGTTTAATAAGATATCCCTTGTACCTAAGAAAATTTGGTTTCTTGACTTTCTTTTATATATATATATATATATATATATATATATTTCAAAATGCAGAGCTACTAGTAGATAAATTAGAGTTGATATATTTAATTAGCTCTAATTTAATCACCTTTTCTTGGTTTTACCAAGTGGCAACTCCAATTTTGTTTTTAAAGAAAATAATAAGAAACCAGGTTTCCTTAATTTTAGTCAAGGACTTAAACTAAATAGGCATAGGGTTTAGTTTAAACCAAATTAAGGAAAATGAATGAATAGAAAATTTTAGGCTCGACATTACTATTACCTAGAAACAATATATGCTATCTTCACACACATACATACAACTTCTTCACGCGAATACTAAGATTAAAAATATATTCTACTACAAAATACTAGTTTGATAGTCGCTTTGATAGAGAATAGAAATACCAAATTAATGCTTGCTTTGTTTGTCTAAAGCTTGAAATAGAGTAAAATAGAGTACTATATAGTAGCCACTACAAAGAACAGTGATACAACTCCCACTACTCACCCAAACATTGAAGATAGTCCTTACACAATTGCATAAGTAACAACACTTACTTTACACATACTACCATAGTAGTACTTTAATGTAATACATCGGTAACTCAGCATAATAATGACTCACCTAATATGAACCTTCACTTTAATACCAAGAAGATACGATGTGCTAAGGACAAACAAGGGCGGTGATATTGTGAGATGAGTCTAAGCTCACAGAAAGCTCAAAATGTAAGACGACGGGTACGCAAAGTGAAAGAAAACAAGCAAAACATGAACGAACCTGAGGATGTGACACATTAAGGAAACCCTTATGGACTCACAAACTAGCTTGATGTGACGTATAAGTAGCTTGATGAGGTTATTTTCTACTTAGCCTTACTTAATAAATTGATAATAGTAAAGGAGTAAGCTATCAACTTCACACATAAAAAGGGATAATGTATATTCGATAATAATGAGGATTATGATGATTGCGGCTATTTACAAGAGGGTATTTATACCCGAAATTTTAGGGTAACCTACTAAATATGGAAAAGATAAAAAGGGTATTGTCCAAAATAAGTCAATACAAGAAATGGATAAAGGGTATAATAGAAATTGTACAAATAGATGTAGACAATCACTAAAGAGGTTCTTGTAGAAGAAGACAAGAAAGTATGATTGGATTCAATTGATGCCGGGTTGATCTGTGAGTCATCTAGAGTTGCGTCAACTTAGACATGCTTAGGAGAGCTCAAAATAGGTGTGGTTATGCCAATGAGTAAGTTGGCCGAATTGTTAATAGAGCAATCATCGAGTTGGTACTTAGCCATTGACAAACAGAAGGGGGCTCGGTTCGGTATCTATGGTCAGTTGGTAGTTAGAAGCAACTTAGATTCTTCAGGTGTAAGTTAGGATGAGAAGATGCGACTTACCATGCTCAAGTCCTCAAGCTTGGGCTCAAGTCAAGAGTCAAGTAGCTCGATTCTTATTATGCTAGTTATAATATGAAGGTATTAGAGAATTAATAGCTAGAAGTTTGAGCCATTTAGATTAAAATTAGTCAAAGGATCGATATGATAAAAATCCAACATGAATGGAGGTTTCTTACAAGTGAAATGATTGAAATTTTATGGTTTAGCAAAGCAACACAACAGAGAATGAGATAAAGGGGGAACCGAATGAAATTGGGGATCAATGAATTATAATAGAAGATTTGTGGTTTGCACAAAACTACTCATTTTAGAGATTAATTGCAAACTTAGGAGTGAATCTATGATCGAAAAGATACTCAAATCAAAGAATGGAGATAACAAAGAATAGAAGTGCTTAAGTGTATTAAGATATAAGAAGCAGCACATAGTAAAAGAGAATTTTATGGAAGAATTAAGTAAGGAGACTTATAATATCTAAGTAATTTAATAAGTTGGAGAGCACTAAATAGATACTAGAAAGAAAGAGTTCAGTTACTAGGATTGGGCCCATAAATAAAATAAAGACAAACAAGTATAAAAATATAAAATTGTGCATTTTATAGGGAGAAGTCGGCATGTGGTCATTTGGCATGCCTTAGAAATAGTCTTCAGTGCTTGGCTGAGTAACTGAAGAGGTCGACCCATAATTGCCGAATGCTGAAGTCAGTCGGCAATAGTCTCTCCAAGCTGTGTCAAGTGGATCCAACCCTCAATAACATGATCTCTCAGCCACTAAGTTGACGACAGGCTTTACCGAGTGAATCCAACTCTAAAAAATGTGATATCTCGACTTATCGGCAAGCATAATGCCGAGTAACTAATTGGTTGGACATATATGAGGATCGGTTGTTGTCTTGGCCTTCTACTTCTTAGCACTCTATCTCTAAGGAATAATGTTATTCAGCTTGGCAGATAGAATGAGTTGGTAAGTAGATGATCTCGGCTTTGGCAATCGGATTAGGTTAGCATCCCGAAGCTTATCATTTCCTTTCCCTTAGAGAAGTTTTGACCCAAAACTTGGTAAGTGGCCACTCCAGATTCTTCTGGGGTAAAACATAAATTGACAAAATTGAAATTTAAACATTGTATACTACAATTCTTACAACAAGGGCATCACCAACTGATGCTCCCTCCACTTGTCATAGGCTTTGTCAATAACACCTTTTATCTTGGATCTTTCCTTTCACTCATCATAGATTCGATCAACTATACCTTGGTAATCCTAGCAACTATTAAGTATGGAAAGTAACATGATCCCTAGGGCATTCGAAAGATTATGGGCAAGTGGGTTTGGTGCCGACAGGAAGTAAGATGGCTCATTGGTCATAAGTACTTCCAAATCTTTAAGCTCAGCTAGCTCGAATCTCATACTCTCCTTATTTGTTGAAATCAGTATTCCCTCTGCTTCCTCGCAAATCGATTCTTCTTCCTCCTTCCACCTAGGGTCATGACTATTAGTTTAGATGGTCGATAGTGGGGGCATGTCGGGAATATGAGGGTTTAACTCTAACTCGACTTGGCCCTCTTCCTCTTTACGACCCGCTTCTTCAGCAACCTTCACCTCCTTAGCTCCTCCTTCAATACTCTCTAATTTGGCATTCCTCCGTTGTCTTATTTCATCCTGGAACACTTTAAGTCATCTTTTAATCTCCTTCAGCTAATTCTACACTTTTGAGAGGTTAGCTTCATAGGTGGGTTATCCCTCATACAATTTGTCGTAGTGATCTCGGGGTACAAATTCTCTCATACAATCTAGTGGAGATATTGAAGGAAATTAGAGGGAAACGGTCTACAATCAAACAAGAGTAGCTAACGTAAGGCTACTCAGAGGATGTGACTTACCAATGAACACAACACGACTTGATACCTCACTTAATATGATGCATAAGTTGATATCAAGGTCCATTCGCTAGTAATCTTGAGCTACTCGGTAAGATTAGATAAGAGTGTAAGGGGTATGGACTTAGAGAGAATTGTCTCACAAGAACAGAGTATTCAGTATTAAGATGTAAGTTATCTCCAGCTTACAAAAGAAAAGGATTATTTATAGTAAGTCCTTAAGGTAGCATTACAAATGAAGAAATTATAAGAAAGTATTTACAAAAAGAGGATTCCTAATACAAACAAAAAGGGTAAAAAGGACAACAAACCAAAAGTGGAAAAGTAGTTAAATGTTAGATGAGGTGGACAGTTGATAGTGCAACATTGGTCCTGTACGAATTTTCTTTCAGCATAACAGGCGGGAAGGGTCAAAATGTTGCACACTAAAGGGGCCGGGATAAGAGAGATGGTGGTATGCTGAGAGAAAACTACTCGGCCGTTTAAGTGAGTCTCTCGTCACTTAGCACTTGGCAAGAGATTCTTGGTAACAGTTGGTTGGAGTACTCGGCATAGGGTCTTCAACAAGGGAATGGTTGGCATCATCACTATTGAGTGTACAGATTAATGTATGATAATGTGAGGAGCTTAAGGAGTTCAACTACCTTTCTTCGATGTATAATTTCTCATCATTAGTAGGTTGCTGAGAGAGAATTCTTTGAGAGAAGGTTTGGAGGCCTTAGAGGTGCACGTGAGTAATGGGATCACTGGCCGGTAGTGCATCATAATCTAAGGATATTTTGAGACAATCATGGTATTTTGAAATTCAAAATAACTCTTCTTATCTTGTTTTGATCAAATATATTTCGATCCGCAACCACTAGATAAGCTTCAAATTTAAATTTGATGAAGAGATATGCTTTGTGAGCAATTTCCATATAAACCTCATATTCAAAAATTTGAAATTTCACAAAATCCGAATCAACCTTATCCTTATCCATTCTCGTGTATATCTTGATTTATCTAAATATATTTTCTTTTAAAAATAATCCTCATGGATCTTAATTCCATCTTAAGTGAAATAAGATTAAGTCTATTTTCCTATTAAATCCAATCTAGTAGAGCTAAGCCTTCATTTCTTCAAATCTAATATAAATTAATTTTTCACATTATTTTTCTAGACTAACTTTCTAAATAACCTTCTAAAGAGTATTAGTTTTCTTGTTTAATTAATTTAGACCTTCTGAATAAGTTTCTAAATGCACCTCAATTTGCAATTTTAAACTTTTTGAAGAAATTTCTAAATATCTGCACACTTATTAATTCATAAGTGTTCTTATCTTTTTGTTGTCATCAAAATCCATGAGAGATATCTAACAATGTTAAAAGGGAAGATTTTGGCCTCTAAGGCCAACTTGGGAGGAATTTTTTTGCGGGAGCAGATCCTTGAACTTTAAACAAAAGGAAGTGAACTCTTTTGAAAAGAATAGTTGCTGAGGTAATCACATTTGAATGATAGAAGCTCACCGCTAGGGTTGACTCTGGAGAAGATAACTTTTGAATTGTTGAAAACCGTGACTACTAAGGTAACATGAAAAACAAGAAAAGAAAGGACTAAAGTAAAAGAGATGGAATTTCTTTAAATTTTTTGCCTTACTAATTAGTTTGGATTCTTGCAGTAGTGTATAGGTTTTTTAGCAACATGACAACTTAATCTTTTAGGCTGCATTTATCTAAGAGAAACCCTTCTTTCCTTCAAGGGCAAATAATTTTTCATGACTCTTTTTCAAATTTCTTCTTAATTAGAAGATATCTTATTAAAGATAGGTTTAGTCTGAAAGGACTTTCTCACATTATTGACTTAAATTCCTTTCTCTTGACTTTGATTCCAAAAATTATGGTCCATCTTATAAGCAATACCACTATTAAGGCTTTTTCAGATTGTAATGTAATAAAGGTGCTTGGTCCTTGATTTCAAAATGGACATCATTGAAATGACTTTTTATAAAAGAATCGCTCTTCAACCTGAGTTTGCAAGTTAAGAACCTTATAGGTAAAACTAAAATTATGCTTGCCCTAGTTTCAAATGTAACTTTTACTAAGGATAAGTTATTTCCTTTAATCAAAAAAAGCTTTTAGAATGGGTAGAGTTGTAGGTAGGCTATATGCCATGTGTCAACTGTAATTTTAATTAGGGATCATAAATTTTGGGGGAAACTTTGGCATTTGTCCTACCTTTTCAGTTTTAATCATCTCGATTGTATTTTGGAGTCCTTGCTTAAGGAATAGAGTTTTTGAGTTACTCGTCCTTAATCCTCTTACGTCTTTTGTGTTTTAGACTTAATCACCTTATCTTTTCATTTTCTCGCGTTTCTTCTTGCCTTTTTTCCTTTTCCTTATTTTTCCTTCTTCTCTCTCTTTTTTTTTTCTCCCTTTTTTTATATATTTTTTTAGCTTACGACTTCAAAGTATATATGGTTTGTGTTTAGTGTTTGGAATGAATGCCTTTTTTCATTTTCGAGGAAATTAGTTATCAATGGTAATAATTACTCTTGAATTGATGTGACTAAAGTAAGTACAAATTAGTTTTAACCTTTTCGTCTTATAAATGCTCCTAACCTCCTATTTGCCCCATTATGGGGTGGTTCTCGATAGGGTTTAAATTTTAAAATACTCTATTAAAAGAATCAAAGGGGTTGGCAAGGGATTTTGTGTTTAAGATATTGAAAAATGAATGTCTATCTTCATTTTGATTCATATATTAAATGCAAGATAGACTTCCTTTAAAGAATGAATCTAATAGTCTCACAATGATGTCACTTAACTCTCAAAGTGTCTTAGGGTTAGTGTTTGGGATTCATCTTACCTTTCTTCATTTTAAACCTTTTAACTAATAAGATATCTTAAAACAAGAGAAATGCAAACAAAATACTTTATTTGAACCACTTGTCTTTTACAAACATTGTAAAGGTCATTGCGAAATTGTCCTTATCCTTGAATTGAGTCCAATTAGATTGCCCTTACATCTATTAGGTCTTGAACTCTGTTTTTTAATTCCCAGCAATTATTAGTAGAATACCCCTGCTGACCCATATGATATTCACATTGTGCATTTGGATTGTATTTCCTTATCTTATATCCTAATATTGAGGCTTTTTGTTGCAATAAGCCTTCTTTTTTTAGTTGGTCATAAACTTATGATAATGAGGCAAGGATTTGAGTGAACTTTCTTTTAGGTACTTTTGGGCCTTTTTTGCTTAGAGTAAGTTCTGACATTGTAGCATTTATATATGCCCTTGAATCTGGTGAGGTAGGTCTTTTTCCCGTTAGTCTCCCTATCCTTATGGCTTCTTCAATTCAGCTCCCAATAAGTACAGTGTCAGCAAAACTAGCCATTATATTACCTAAGAAGTGCCCATAATACGGTTCCTTTAATGAGTCAATAAAGATAGCTATTAATTCTTTTTCAGGGAGAGGAGGAATGATTTTAGCTACCATGCCTCTCCATCCTTGGGTGTATTCCATAAATGACTTGTTTTTCTTCTTTCTTATTGTACGCAAGTCCCAAATTGAAGAAGTTGTCTCAATGCTGAACTTGTACTGCTCATAGAATGCCCGAGATAATTTCTCCCAAGTATTGATCTAGCTAAGATTGAGCTGGGTGTACTAGGTTGATACAGGCCCTATTAGCCTATCTTTGAAAGTTTGTACCATGATTTGATTATTTTGAACATATTTACCCATTTTGCGGACGTATAATCTAGTATATAGTTTTGGGCATCTAATCCCATTGTACTTATCAAGCTTTGGTATTTTGAATTTTTTTAGGTAGGCTTTGACGTCATATATAGAAAAGTTAGTGATCCTAGCCTATTCGAATCCATCATCATTCCCAAGTGCTTTCATCTTTTCAGTTATCTGCTGAGTTGGTTTCCTTTCTAACTCCTTGATACTTTCTTGACTTAGCTCTGGGTTAACCGAGAAAGAATAAGCCTTATGCTGAAAAGCTAGATTGATCTTCTCTTTAAGATGAGGTGCTTTAACAGATTTCCCCTATCGGGCTTCCAAGTGTTCTTCATTTGATGACATTATGACTCTAAGTAGGATGATGTTGTTAATTAGAAAATTCATCTGTTCAATTATTTTCCCTATTGTTTGCTCTAATGAAAGAAATCTTACTTCTACAGGGTTGGTGCCATTAAGTTTGTCGTTATTTCTACCGTTAGCCATTACTCCTAATAAGAATTGTCACCTGTTAGCAACTTCCTGATTTTATTTTCTTCTTTGAAAGAACAGACTTCTTTTTAAGAGAGAGAAAAGGACTTATTAAAAAAAGTGGAATATAAGGATAAGACATATTTACAAGTTGTGAGAAAGGAGTAGAAAAACATTTCTAAGGGATCATGAGCCTAAATATTTACAATCAATTATTGATAATCTGTAGGTATTTAAAAGGTAACCTACAAGAAAAATAATCCTAAGGATGTATGAGAGAAAAGATTGGATAGAGTTAGAGTAGAAGGCACAGAGAAAAGGACTTGCAAAGAAATCAAATATTTAAAAGTCTAAGGATATGATTCTCAAGATGTTATTCAAATAGATACTAATAAAAAATGCAATAGGAAGGCACGCGAATGTAGAGAAGGGAGCTAGCAAACTGACTATGATGTCGCAAGAAAAAGATTTTTATTATATCTTTGAAGTTTCCATTACATCATTCAAAAATTTATTATAAATACTCTAAAGTTTAGGTCTTCTTTTTCTTATGGTGTCTTGGCTCCTCTTCAATCTTCTTCTTCTTCTTCAGCTTAGTTGCCTCAATTCATTTAGCAACCTAGGAGATATCTTTAGCGTGGAATTTCTAGAAAGCTTTGACCCAATAATAGGTAGCAACATCTTTGGGTAGTTTAATGACAGTAGCAAATGCATTAATAGGATTCATCTTCTGAGTGTCTTCCTTATGAAGGAAGTTAAGTTTATGGCTCCAAGTATGACTGATAAACCAAAATATGAGTAAGGTTATATTTGTCTTTAATTCTTCATCCTTTTCTTCTTAGAGACAACTAAGTGATCTGGCTTGTGCTACTAGAAGTGTTGGGATATAAGATTTCTCTTCTAAAAATTGGGTCATTAGTTTTGTAATCCTGTGATGTATGTGAAATATCCCATTAGGAAATAAAACAATCACAATTGTTGCCAAGATATAGGCATTAATTCTATGTTGCTACCAATCTTCAAAGCTATCACAAAAGAGTTTCTAGTTGTAGTTGGATTAGTTTGTGAACCAAGTAAAAAGATTGTCTACCCTAATGATTCTCTTGTAGGGATCTTCCCATATTTTACATATTTCAAATTCACGAAAGCCCAAGAGTTTATTGAAAATCTTTAAGGGCTAGCCGTGATATTTGGGACATATTTTTTGTTTTCGACGAAGGGTACTCTTAACAAATAGGAGTATTCTTCAATGGTTAGGCTTAATTAACACGGGCCAAAGTAGAAAGATTGACTCTAAGCGTCCTAGAAGTGGATTAAAGCTTGTACCATGGTGACATTAGTTTGGATTTTGAATGGTGAGAGGACGGGCTTAATCTTTTCTTCAATGAATTTTTGTTGGTCTGGATTGAAAAATCGAAACCATCTTTCAAGTATTCCCTTGCGCTTTAGAGGCTCGTGAATATAGACTTTTTTGAAAAGGGTCGGTGTAAAAGAAAACTTAACTATTTTCTACAAAGAGGATGAAAAGAAAATTACATTAGAACTATCCTATTTACACAGGAATTACATTGATATTCTAAAGAAAAGAAAACATTTGTCGGGAAAAGATTAGGAAACTTCACAGTTATTTTTTTTCTTTTAGTCTTGCCACATCGTGTTAATTAGCCAATTTTGAGAAAAAGGGTTTGTGAATGCAATTAGGGTAAGTTTTAAAGGTTCTTAAGTTTTGTGAACTCACTTGTTTTTAAAAAACACTTTTATTGATCATATTAAGCTTAAGTGGGGGTAGCCTAATCAACCCTGATTAGAGCCTACACAATGTTAAGGCTGACTTTCATCCTTGCTCAATAGGGAGGTGTTGCAATCAAGCTCTCAGGGCCCGTAGCTAAGAGGATTAGAGCACGTAGCTATACTTGTTCAATTTATCTCTCTCAACTTTAATCTTGTGAGGAAGGCCTTGGAAGGTTTTAATATGGGTAGTAGGAATTCTAGAGCCTCTAGACGTAGAGCGCATAGGGCGTTGAACCTAAATACATTACCCACAATGGAAGTAAACATATTAATAATAGGGGGTCCTAATGTAGTCTGGGTTTAACCATTTTTATCACACATTTATGGTGTAGAAAGTAAATGTCCCTCCCCCAACAATTTAAATAATTAAAGTTAACCTTATAGAAATGTTACTACAACTATGGACAAAAAAAAAAATAGTAATAATGAATGAATAACTAAATAAAATTACACTTAGTAAGGTGATTTTTTAGAGATTATTTCTAAATTTGGAAAGTTGAATGACTAACCCTTTTAACATCTCTAGTGGAGTTGCTAAGCCGTCGAGTTTGATATTTTCCCAGTTTTGTAAAATAGTCTTCTTTAAACCGATTAATATTAAACTCTACCCATTTAATATTAACCCTTGACTAAGGTTTGAAGAAAATCGATTCTTTTATTTTTGAAACGTTTTAGAGTCGCTACCTGATTGGAATCGAGAAAAAGAGTTAAATTATAACCAATTGAGTAGATTAGTTATAACTTAGCTATTGAACTTTTGATAAAACCAAGTTTATTAAATGGTTTTAAAAACTAGAAGATCGAGTCTAGGGGTTAGGTTTTTTAAATACTTATGGATATCATCAACTTTCTAAATTGAGATTTAACTTCTCTGAAATCACCTTTTTAAAAAAAAAATTGACGCTAAATGAACTAGATTATTTTTATTTTTACTAAACTGAGTAATTTGAATTAAAAGTGGAAAAAAACTATTTTTTTTTATTTTTTAAGTCACTTTAGAAGTGCTTATATACCCGCTATTTGGGATTAAGTGTACGTAGTGCTTTTTTGAAAATATTCATAGGTTGATCTTTTTTATTTTGAAAAGGAGTTGGATTTAAGTTTCTTTAACTTTTTAATTTATTTTGAAAATTTTCTAAAGGGGTCCTAAAGTTCATTTTTTTCTTTTTCTTTTTTGCTTGGGAAAATTCTAAAATAGTCTTAATTTTAGAAAAGAATTGATTTATTTTTATTTTTTTTTTGAAAAAGAAAATTTCTAAGTCATAAAAATGTTTTCCTGTTTTTCTTTGTTTTATTTTATCTACTTTTCTTTTTTTTTTTATTTTTCTATATTTCATTATTCTTTCTAAATTTTTTATTTTCTGTAGTTTTTTAAAATTTTCTATTTTTTATGCTTTTTCTAAATTATGACCTCTTATCGTATTATAAAAGTTTTAAAAATAAAGGTAAGAAAAAATGGAGTGTCTACAACAACATATATAATAATATAAGATTTCATATAATAACATCACTATGTAAGTAATATAGGACCTTAAGTCCCAAAATACTAGTAATCAAGTTACAGTGCTAGAGAGAGTAGTCTTACATAGCTACTATATATCGTAACATAAAATATTAGCTGAAAATATTTCTATATATCTATATTGATTTAGGCTTTCTACTTCTACACAATTCCCAAAAGTACCAAACTAACCTCAAGCATGCCTTAGTTAGGAGCAGTAAATAGGTCCTCCTACATCAAAAGCCTATAAAAGTGTAAGTTATAAAGTTTAGTGAGTTATCCTTCAATCATATAGACAAGCAAGTTATTTGGTAATTAATTTCAAACATATGAATGCATGATCAGGCATAATGCCATACAAATACATACAATTGAATACCTTTTGAAGTTAGGGTTGAAGAATACATAGCACTAATCAAATTCGAGTATCATACCTGAACTCTTATAACTGTAAAACTCCAAGTTTTGTATTCAAGATAAAACAGTTTATTAAATTTTAGTTTTAAAAACTAAATTTTAGATATGATTGTGAATGGGCCTTTGCAATCTATACTCACCCCTAAACAGAGACCTCTAGACTTGACCTCTAGCTAGACAGTTAGCACCTCTAATAACTAGTAACCCCACGAGCTAAGATAAGCTCATGTTATACGAATGCACCGTATTAAAACATTTTAATCATTTTTATAAATATGTATAAAACAATCTCCATATGGTCTCTCATTACCTTCGTGTGATATGATGACCAAAATAATTACAATACAATACATGTTTATGCATGATTAAGTTTAATTTAATAAAGTCAAATATACTTAAGTCCGGTTATTAAGTAACCAACCGATATTACAAAAAACAAAATTCTCTATAGTTATCTAAAATGCAACAAATAGTTTGTTATAACAATTTAAAATATTTTCACACAGCAACCAGTTAATATCAATCACATGTAAATCCCAAACCTCACGCATCAGCCAATTTATCAAAAATATTTAAATGTCACTATCTATAAGTACAAAAAAGTATGGAATCATCAATAGTACTCACTCAATCATAATAATGCTTAGGGATTGTAGTAGTAAGTAGGGAGATTGGTATCCTCATTGAGGTCATATGATAGTTAAGAAATATGAAAGATAATAAGTATTTATGTGAGATAATTGTTCTATATAAGTATCTATCTAAAAATCTACCTAAGTTTTCTATTTATCTTATATAATTTCCCAACTCGAACTTTTTCTTTAATTGCGTGTAACTTTTTTATCTTAATTTTGATTTTTATGATCTTATAATCGATTTTTATTTTTTATTTTATGTATTTTCACGTAATAAGATTCATTTTAGACGTTGGAACTTGCATTTTCTATTATGGGCTAGAAATGTTCTGAATTTATTTATTTTTCGCCCAAATGTTTTTATTTATCATTTGAGCTTCTTTTTAATGATTTTATTGATTGGATTTTTCTTTATTTCTAATAACGACTTATATAATTTTCTAAATGTTTATATTTTTGTGTTCATTTTGTCATAATTTCTTCATTTTACCATTTCAAGCTTAAATCATTAACTTTATTATTTTTTGTTATATTTGTAATTTTCTAATTTATTTATTATTACTATTATCTTATATTTTTATAATTTGCTATTTAAATAAAAAAATTAGGAAAGTTGACATGATAACATTTTATTGGTTCAAAATGTAATTTTTCTTAATTTATCTATTTTTTTTGTATTTTAATTATTTATAATATTAATATATATAATACCATAAATAATTAAATATTGGAAAATAGCTCCTCTTCATCATTTAGAAGGACATATCTAGCTTATGTACATATATGTATATATTTACACTTATTAGTCTATTTTAAGAAAATTAAGTACTAATGAACATATACATGTATTTTCGGTATATATACATATGTAAATATTTATACTATATTGTACTATATTTATATTTATTTAAACCTTAGAAAAATAGAGTAATATATATATATACACACACACACACACACACATATAGGTGCATACTTCTATTCCTATAATTTACTACTTATATATATATATATATATATATATAAGTATTTATACTATTTCATAATATTTCTCATACATATGTATATTGAAGTATACTTAATATTTATTATATTTACATATAATATATATATAAATGAATCGTATATATATATTAAATATGTGTAACATATATATATACATATAGATAGATATGTTTAAGTGTATACATACATAAATATTTAAGAAGAGAAAAATTTACACATATATTCAAATACATGTATTTATAATTTTCATTACAAATGATGGTACAAATACATATAGCTCTTACTACATATTTATAACACAACAATACTAATAAGTACATATTAACATAAAAGAAATACACAAAAACTTATATTACATAATAAAAACAAACTAATATAACATAAGGTGTTATTTTGTTACTTTTGATCTTGAGAATTTTGGGAAGAAATCCTCCTTATACCTTCATGAAATTGATGGAAAAATATGTTATATTGTAAAATAGAATTGATAGACGATGGGTAAAAAAGGATGGGGGAATGTATCGATCTAAATGGGGAAGGGAAAGCTTGAGTTTTCACTTTGAATTTCTAAAAGAAAAGGAAAATGGAAGTGGTTTCTAGAGGGGGCATGGGCCTCATGGTAAGAAAAATAACAAAAAGTAAGTTGACTTATCTTTATCCTATTTAAATTTTAATCACGTGAGATAAAATGGGGAATACTTAGCAATTGTAATTTGAGAAGGGAAAACAAGAAAAGAGAAGAAAAAGGGAAAAGGAAAAGTAAAAGAAATAAATAAAAAAAAGTACCTTTTAACTTTTCTTCAAGTGTTTTTCCAACTTTTGGACAATATTTGGAATGAAATACGTTGTCATTATGAAAGAAAATATATGATATAAAATTAACATATACTATATAATATATAAACATGGAATATGTAGTAAAGTTAAATCAAAACAATTGAATCAATATACAACTAACACACACACATACACATACATGAAGTCACAAGAAATCATAAAATAATATTTGTAATCTTGTTAATTTATTTAATTCATTTGTCACTCTTCATGTTTATAAATATTTATGAGTTATCTCTATTCATTTATTAGCAATTTTATGTGATCAAGGGCATCTATAGATAATTTTACTCAATTAGGGCTTTATTATTCTTAGGGTAAATTTATATGTTTTATAAGCTTGGAGTTTCGTTTTAGGGTTTTTATTAAATTTTGTTCAATTTCTTATATTTATACGTACGTAGGGTTTAGGATTTTTATACATGATTAGGATTTCGATTAATATATTAAGGTTTTTCTTGTTCAGCTTAAATTTAGGTTTATAATTTAGTTAAACTTTTAACTTGTTCGGCTTTATTGACTCATGAAATTATCTATGGTACTTGGATTCCAATTTAAGGTTCAGACTAAAAATTTATAAGGTTTACAACCAAGGGATTATTTATGATATTTCTTATTTAAAGAAGTCTTTTTCCTCTTCCTTTTTGTAGAATTAAAAGAGTACAAATCCAAGAGCTAATTGGATGGCTATTTGAAATAAGTTATATATGAATCGCAATTATTGACCATAGATTCTATCGAAGTTTGGGATTGGGCTTATAGCTTCAATGCTCAAGCATTAGACCTTTAATCTTTAGCGTAAGTGGATGCAACCAACAAAAATATGCCGGAGGTGACTCTAGGGTAGATACTTCGATGCTTAAGTTAGAAAAAGTGATCAAGATGTGAGTAAAGAGCTTTACGGACATTATTAAGCCTGGTAGGAGGAGACATTAAAATTGGTGAAATGGCACCACTTTCTAAAAGTGGAAATTTCTAATAATAGTAAGGCCCTATCTACATAAAAATAAAGTCCACCCCCCCCTTCTTATGTTATAATATGTACAAAAGAATAGCCTCTTGTTAGTATAAGTATCTTACAAAAAAGGGACCCTGACATCCTCCCCCACTTAATTCTATTGACGTCCTCGGTAATATGTACTGGAGCTTGGATTTGGTGGTGGAGGTCTTCTGGCTGGCAAGGCTGACTTTTTCTCGGATAAGGGCTTCAGATCTTCTTCAGTCTCCTTACTAGTATCTTCTTCTCCTCAATCTTTCCACTTGACCAAATATTCTTTATGATCTTCTCCAGTGGAGGGACCTTTGACTTTTTGCTCTGCGAGGACGTCTTCTATGGCTTGACTTAAGTTGAACTTGATCTTGACGTGTGACCACTTGGACATGTTGCGAGATGGGTCTTCCATGTTTGGATAATATGGCTTCAAGACGTTGACATGAAAAACTGGATGAACCTTCAACCACGCAGGAGGCTCGACCTTGTAAGCTATTCTTCCAATCTTCGATATGATAGGAACTGGACTAATGTACTTTTTGGATTAATCTTCTATCTATGTTCCTCAATGATTTGACTTGTTTTAGAAGAAGCTTTGTGAAGACCTGATCTCCAACATTGAACCTTCTAAGTCGGCGGTTCTGATTTGCCCATTTCTTCATTCTCTTTGAAGCCTTTTCAAGGTACGCTTTTGCTACTTCTAAACTCTGCTTCCAATCCTTGATGAACTGATAAGCTCTTGGGCATCTCCCGGTATATGGTGTTGCCACTGTGTGGGGTAACAATGGTTGCTGACCCGTAATGATCTCTATAGGGCTCTTGTTGGAGGAAGAGCTCTGCTAGATGTTGAAACAGAATTGGGCGATATCTAGCAAGTCAACCCAATTCTTCTGGTTGGCACTGACAAAGTATCGAAGGTATTCCTCCAGCAACCCATTGAATCTCTCTGTCTATTCGTCACTCTGCGGATGGTAACTAGAGGTCATGCTTAGCTCGGAGCCCAGGAGTTGGAACAACTTTGTCCAAAATTTCCCTATAAACTTAACGTCCTTATCACTCACAATATTTTGGGGTACACCCTAGAATTTCACTACATGCTTGAAGAAAAGCTGGGTCGTCTCTTCTACGCTTGAACTCTTCGTGGTAGGAATAAAGGTAACATACTTAGAGAACCTGTCAACAACAACAAAAACGGATGAGTGCTCCCCCACTTTTGGTAGGGAAGTAATAAAGTCCATGGAGACGCTTTCCTATGGGCGAGAGGGCACAGGAAGTGGCTCTAAGAAGCCTACCACCTTCTGCCTCTTAACATTGTCTTGTTGGCAGGTTAAGCAAGTCTTCGTATAAGTCATCACATCCTCCTTCATATCCGGCCAGTAATAGCCCTACTTTAATAAGCTCCATGTCCTCTGCTAGCTTGGATGTCCAGCACACAAAGTATCATGGCACTCTCTCATGAGTGCCCTTTTCAAGTTGCTCACCTTCGGGACATACAATCGGTACCCCTTTATGTAAATGAGGTCGCCTTCTACCCAAAATCTGTGCGTCTTCCCTTCTTCAACCAACTGCTTGAGATTTTTGGCCAACAGGTCTTAACCTATGTGTTGCTTGATCTGCTCTTGAATTGAAGTCAAGATTTGACTCGTTAACTGGTGCGCAATCTATGCTAAGGATGCTAAATTAGCTTGCCTACTTAAAGCATTTGCCACCTGATTAGTTTGTCTATCGCGATACTCAATCTCCATGTCAAACTCTGCAAGAAACTCTTACCATCTGGCTTGTTTGGTTGAAAGCTTCGGTTGAGTCAATATATGGCTAGCAATAGAATTGTCTGTCTTCACTAGAAACTTAGATCCTAGTAAATAGTGTTTCCAGGTCCTTAGACAGCGAACAATTGCAAGTAACTCCTTCTCTTGGGTTGAATACCTGCATTCTGTTTGATTTAGCTTCCTACTCTTATATGCCACTGGATGACCCTCTTGCAACAACACTCCACCCAATGCAATGTCTGAGGCATCCTATGGACTTCAAAAGGCTTAGAAATATTAGGAAGTGCGAGGACGGGCTCCTCCATCACTACACGCTTTAACTCCTCGAAGGCACTCTGACATATCCCATCCCATGACCATGTTTAGTCCTTCTTCAATAGATCTGTGAGGGGTGTAACTCAATGGGAATATCCCTCAACAAATCTTCTATAGTAATTTGTGAGTCCAAGGAAGGACCGCAACTCCGTTACACTCTTAGGCACTGGCCATTGCCTGATTGCTTCCACCTTTGCCATATCCATTCGGATCTACCCTTCTTCAACAACATAACCCAAGAAGTTGATGTGCTTCTGGGCAAAGGTACATTTCTCACGCTTCACGTACAAATGATTCTCATGCAGCTTCTTGAAAACCATTTGTAAGTGTTTCATATGGTCCTGTAATGTCCTACTATACACAACAATGTTGTCTAGATAGATGACTACAAATTTGTCGAGATATTCATGAAATACATTATTCATTAAGATACAAAATGTTACAGGAGCATTAGTGAGACCGAAAGACATCACCAAGAACTCATAAGCGCCATATCGGGTTACACACGTCGTTTTGGGCTCATCCCCCACAGCAATGCGAACTTGATGATAGCTTGAGCGAAGATCCAGTTTTCTAAAATACTTAGCCCCACTCAGTTGAACAAACATATTAGCAATTAGAGGAATTGGGTAATGATTCTTCACCGTCAGCTTATTTAGAGCCCGGTAGTCAATACATAATCTCAAACTCCCATCTTGCTTCTTTTGAAATAGAACAGGAGCCACGTATGGTGCTTTTGAGGGTCGAATGAAGCCTGCCTCTAATAACTCATCCAATTGCTTCTTCAATTCAGGAAGTTCAGGAAGTGACATTCTATAAGGAGCTCTGGCGGGTGGTTTGGCACTAGGAATCAACTTAATTTTGTGGTCCACTGACCTTCAATGAGGTAATTCCTTAGGGAGCTTGTTAGGCATCACATAATCGTACTCCTTTAGGACCCTCTCTATTTCCTCTGGTATCTCTATCTTTCTTGCTTCCTCTTTCTCTATAAGGAAAGCCAAGAAAGTTTGCTCTTGATGTTTGAGGCCTCTCTTGAATTGGAGTGCTAATAACATCATAGCTACAATATTCTTCCCTTCCTTGCCATTGTTGTTTGCCCTGTTCCTCTAAATTGTCACATAGCAAGGCTTTTCACCTATGAATAGCAAGCAATCTGCTGCGAGCATGGGAGCAACTCTGGCTTGTCTCAAAATCTATTCCAAGGACTATGTTGAAGTCATCCAATGGAATAGCTGTGAAGTTGAGATTTCCACTCCAATCTCCAACCTTCACTTTCACTCCTCTTACAACTCCTTGGACAAGGCGGGCTTTGGAGTTAACAGCTTTAATCTGGCTAGTGTCCTCAGCAAGCACTAACCCCAACCTTTGCGCCTCAGGCACATCAATGAAGTTGTATGTAGCACCGAAGTCTACCATTGCACTGGTACTCTTGCCATTGATGTTCAATTGGACATACATCAACTCATTATTGTTCTTAGGCTTACGTTGCATTGAGGAACTCTTTCCAATAGCCGACAACATGTGCAATGCGCCCATTCGGGGTTGATCCTCTCCATTACTCCCTGACTCATCATCTTGGCAGACACTCTCTACTTTTTGTGCCATAGCATTAACTGCTGCCCTATGTAGACACTCAACTATTTTGTGTAAGCTATTACATAAGAAACATGAGAATAAGGGCTTCTTACCTCCATTGGTTGCCCCACTCTTTTTGGACTGGTGAGAGTTATAGGATTTCCTTTGACTCTCTCCAGTATTGCTATTGCTACTGCTTGAACTTGGGGCTCCCCCACTCTTAGGTTTGCCTGACTTGACCGACTTTCCACCCTCGTATCTTGTCGACACATTCTTCCCTTTATTGTCATGAGTGTAGTCAGTCAAGCGCTCAGCTGCTACTTGTGCTGTAGCCAAGTTAGTAACTTGTTGCCTCTGCAACTCATTCCTAGCATAAGGCTTCAGTCCTTCTAGAAATAGAATAGCTTATCATCTTCGGCCATGCTTTTGATGTCCAACATCAACGTCGAGAACTCACGAACATACTTTCTAATGTCATCACCTTGTCGAAGTTCCCTCAACTTCTTTCGAGCATTGTACTCAACATTCTCAGGGAAAAACTGAGTCCGCAATTCAGCGTTCAACTCAACCCATGTATCTATATTAGCATTGCCATTTTGGATATCCTCATATTTGGTGCACCACCACAGTTTGGCATCGCCAGTTAAGTACATTGTAGCCATGGTGACCTTTAATCTCTCATCATTCGTCCCCACAGTAACAAAGTACTGCTCCATATCAAATAGAAAGTTCTCCAACAACTTGGCATCCCTTACGCCAGTAAATACCTTGGGCTCAAGTGTCTTTAGATGTCCTGCATGAGTAGGAACATGAACAAGGGCAGGGATAGGAGCATTTCCCACAGCCCGAGTTAAAATAGCTACTTATGCCCATAGTTCTTCAACAGTCTTGATTGAGGCACGAGTAGTAACTTGTCTTCTCACGTCTTTTACTTGAGTCTCCAATTGTTATCTTACCTCATTGGTCGTTATGTGCATTTCCTCTCTAAGGGTTTGCACTGTAACACCAAAATTCTCAATCATCTTAGCATTCATCTCTTGATGATTGGTCTTAACTTCAGCCACTCTTACTGACAATGCGACCAAATCATCTATTCGCTTAGACACTCCCTTAAGGATTTCCTCAAGGCTATCTAGCCTCTTGCTTACTTCCTCTTATCGTGTCATGGTCGTTCCCGCTGGAATAACCTAGGCTCTGATATCAACTGTCACGGTTTGAGGCTTTCTTTAGCATATAAATAGATCGTACGGTGCTTACTATCCTGCCTCAACAGTAGTAAGCAAGCCTAACTTGCATGCAACGCTAGCCAACAAGGCTTAAACCTGTAAGCAACATAACCAAGGAAGAAAGTCAACAAATTATAAGGGACACAGGTATGAATGGAAAAAGGAATGGTACACTTTTATTAATTCCAACAGTAATACAAGGCTACAATGTGTGTGCACGAGGGTACAGTGTATGTAACAGGTGCCGCCGGTTGTGATCAACTAATGTGATGAGTAAGAGCTTCAATCCAGAAGAGTACTCACACCCACGTAAAGAGCTTTAGGGATATTATTGGGCCTAGCAGGAGGAGACATTAAAATTAGTAAAATAGCACCATTTCCTAAAAGTGGAAATTTCTAATAACTAGCGTAGATACTTCGATGCTTAAGTTAGAAAAAGTGATCAAGATGTGATAGAAAAATAATTAATATTAGATAAGTTCATACATGGGGGTCTTACTCTTATTTATAGATAACGAAATGGTTATTGTTTAAGAAAGTTCTAATAAACCATATTTGAAACTGGGCTTTCTAATTAGGAAAGTATGCCACGAGAGATTTGACAACTTTCAGGTCAATTAGATTACTTGGGTAACTAACTTAGATGCCTTCATTGATTTAGGTAGGTACACCTTTAGAATGTGTGGATTAATTAGGCAAGTGGCCTTTAACAAGATATGCGGGGCCTTTGTCTTGCAAATTGCAAATATTGGATTTATTTGCTTAGAGGCAAATTTAGTTAGGCTGGCTTAGGTGGTAAGGCTTATTTGAAGGAGGTGATGCTGACAAGTATCGTTTGTAAGCCGATCTCAAGCTAGGGTAACCCAACTAGCTAATCATCAAATAATTAGACTTGCTTATGTAGTTTCTAGAAAGTTTTAAGGTTCAAATTAGGCTTAAAGGTCTAAACCAAAAATTGCCAATCAATATACTACAAAAAATTGAACTTATATTAGGGACTAAAAGTCTTTGCAAAAAGCTAAATGTTCCCTATCGTAACTTTTTGTAGGGAGCAAGTGCCCTACAAGGAATGGCTATTGAAAGGTCGTACTGTAAAGTCATTTTAGGGATCTGATCTTTATGAAAAATAGTCTACAGGGACTAACCTACAACAAAAAGTCCACCACAATAGACTATTGACATTTATGTGAACAACTTTTTGTAAGAATATAGTCCTTACAAAAAGTGACACTTTTGAAGGGACATGGTCCTTATGAGAACTGATAGTAAAAAAAAAAAAGGAATTTATTTGTTATTATTAATATCATAAAATAATTACAAATTGATTTCCATTTATTCAAAATTGAACATGGAATTCATTTCCAATTGACATTAAAAAATTTGAAAAATGAAAATCCAGAAAATGCTATAGGTAAAAAATATTATAATTTCATTAAAAAAATCAAAACAAGCATTCATTAAATGGATGATATTTATACATTTCATCAAAAAAAGATGTATTAAATTAATAACAAATTAGAAATTAAGCTTACAAACATCAACTTAATCCATTTACGTTTAATAACATTGATTATTAGATACAGAGTAACATAATGCAGCAGTCAATAAAAAAAAAAATACATGAACAATAGTTATTTAGGATAAAAAATATAGTAATAGCAAACAAACAATAAAAGACACTAGCTTATTCTTGAAAGTCTTAATAGAAGTAGATCTACTCTTGACAATCTTCATCTCCAATAGACCAATCTTGCTCTCAATACTCTTCCTCTCCATTGGATGACCCCATAGAACCTACTACACTAAAAATCCTAGGTAGTCCCAAGAATACATTCGTCCATTATTTCAGTTAAATCACCAAATTTTCTTTCCTTAAAAAGGTAATAGATTGTTTCGTTTCCTTGTTCTCTTTCCATCTCGCAAAGAAATACAAGAACACATAAATTAGCACATTAATCAATAGATCAATATACGAAAAAGCACATTATGAAAGAAAGTTTTTATTTTGATAAATCATTTAATTGATTTTCAAAACCTTATTCTAGAGAAGAAATAGATTGGAAAGAAGAGAAATTTTTAGAGAAAGAGAGAAAAGACATTGTTTTGGCTATATTGTTGTCGGGATTTCTTTTATGGAGATAGAGAGATAAGATTGGAAAAGAGACAGAGAAATGAAAGAAGAGAAAGAGGCAGTTTGCATGCTTACAATCAATAGTCTAAATGGACCAACTTGCTATAAAAAGTTCACTACAATAAACTACTGATATATATGTTAGCGACCTTGGGTAAGAAGATGGTCCCCATAAAAAGTGACAGTTTTGTAAGGGCATGATCCTTATGAAAAACAATAGTTAAAAAAGAAAATGAATTTATTTGATATTATTAATGTCATAAGATAATTACAAATTCATTTCCATTTATTCAAAATTGAATGTGTAAACCCTACAATATTTCAATAACCTAAAAGCTAAGTCGGATGGAAAAGTCTTCGGATAGTCTCTAAAATCACCCAAACTTAAAAATAAAACCCTAATTGAAAGAATCGAACCCTAAACGTTAGACCAAAACCCTAAAAGGAGTAAAGCCCTAAAACCCTAACTAAATGAGCAAGAATCCTATGAATCCTAATACCTAAAAAACCCTAGAATGATAACAAAATCCTAAAAAGATCGTTAAGTCCTAATTAAATGATGAAATATCTTAACATGACAAATCAACACTAATAGTAAGTTTAAATCCAACAATAAAAATAATCGATATCACTAAACAACTAAAACCCTAATTTTTGAGCTCGTATGCAAATCAAATTACTATAAATGGACATTAAACCCTAAGTAAATCTTGGGCATACGTGTAAGTACTTAGATTAACTAAGGTTTAATATTAAGATTCAACAAAACCTTAAACGTATCCTAATTACACTTAACTAGCCTAATTATGCTTAACTATTATCAATTACCCTAATCAAACCCTAATCCGTAACCAACTATCATTACATCTTAATTAACTATAAGTTAAACATAATTAAGGACAAAGAGACAAAATATTAATGGCCTCAAAATATTTTGTACCTTAAGGGGACAAGATCTTTCCTAAAATAACAATAAAGCAAGAGGGTACATGGTCCTCACTTATGCTAAGTCCTTTTCCTAAAACATACATACATGGTCCCCTCTCTCTCTCCTCTACATCGCTGGCCAGCCATTCCCTCATTCTTCTTCATTTTCTAAGCCTTAAAACACCATCAAACACTCTCTAAAATAACAAAACCCTAAAACACTCCCAACTTATCTCAATTGGCCACCTTTGCATACTACACCCCTGCCCACTCCACCACTGCCACCATCATACCAAACCACCCATTACCAAGCCTCACGCCATACACATACATCCCTCTTGTTGTTCGACACACACATATAACCTCACACATACATAAGCTCACAGCATAACACCTATAATGAGGATATTCATACCCTTGTTCCGGAAAGTGACTACGTTAGTTTTTCTTTTGTTTTCTTGTAGGATGATGCTAGGAAGTTACATTTTGATGATTAATATTCACCTTACAACCATGTCTTAGATGTTTTAAGGTGTTTTATGAAGAACAAACTTAGTTAGTGGAAGAAAAACACACTTTAGTTAGAGTTACAACACTAAAAAGTAGGAAAGTGTAGTATTGATGAGCTACCGACTACTGGTCCCATTACTCATGCACGGCTTCGAGGCCTCTAATCCCTCACTCAAAGAATTCTTTCTTGGGAACTTGCCAATGATGAGAAACTTTACACCAAAGACGGATGGTTGAACTTCTTGAGCTCTCCATATTGTCATACGTTACTCTATACACTCGATAATGATGATGTTGGCCATTCCCTTACCGAGGACCTTATGTCGAGTAATTCATCCAACTGCTCCTGAGAGGTTCTTGCTGAGTAACAAGAGACTCACTTAATGGGTGAGAAGTTTTCTCTTGTTATCTTACCATTTCTCTTGTCTCGACTCCTTTATTGCCGTAAAATCTTGATCTCTCTCGCTTATTGTACTCATAGAATATTCATACGGGACCAATGTTGCACTATTACCTGTCTACCTCGTTTGACATTGTACTACTTTTTTCATTTTTGTCTTTTGTCCTTTTTACCTTTTTTTCACATATACTAAGAATTTCCTTTTTGTATATACTTTCTTATAATTTCTTTAATTGTAATGTTGCCCTATGGACTTACTATCAATAGTCCATTTTCCTTGTGAGCATGAATCATTAAACTTTACACATAGATATTGAATATCTTGTTTTTATGAGACAACCTTCTCCAAGTCCATTTTACGTACACTCTTATCTAATCTTGTCGAGTAGCTTAGTATTAGTGGCGGGTAGACCTTGATATCAACTTGTGCATTATATCAAGTGAAGTATCAAACCATGTTGTGTTTGTTGGTGTGTCATATCCACCAAGTAGCTTCACGTCAACTACTCTTATTCATCTATAAACCATTTTCCTCTAACTTTTTTCGATATCTCTAAGGACCTATTTTAGTTTAGATTTGCTATGGTAAGTCCTAGTGATAACTGAGCTTCTAGGCATACCAAGTATAATGTTGGTTTTAGGACTAAATCACTAGGTGATGTGATAAACACCCCATTTCTTTTGCATGTCACCACTTCCATAGTCTTATACCACTGGTCTATACATTATTATGTTATAGTTGTAGTTATGGACAAGTAAAAACATAGGTTACTTAAGTAAAATCACCATAAAAATAAGTGTTACATGATAATGGAAGAGGGAACCTTAGTATCCCTTGTTGGTTGCCACTTTCATGAAGACACCAAATCTATAAATCATTGTTTATTAGTTTAATGAAATATTTATTTAGGGTTAAGTTTGATTTAGGACTTAATTAACCAAGTTAAGTAGGCTAATGTATACCTAAGGCTCTTAACTAGCTTAGTGATTAAAGGCTTAAAAATGGTGTTAATGATCACTTTAACTTTAATGACTAGATTTGTAAACTTAATAAAAATGGGCTAAACTTAAGGCTAATATTAGACTTAAGCCCAAAAAGACAAGTAGGTTTAGGCCTAAAGCCCTAAAATATAATATAAGCTAAAAAAGCCCAAAAGAACTAACTTTAAAGCCCATATGGATAAGTAATTAGATTTGAACCTTAGGTTGAAAGGCTTAGAATAAGTTAATTAAGAGGCACGCTAAGCCTAGAGGCCCACTAAGCCTAAACGCCCATCTAAGACACCTAACATAGGCCCCTTAGTGATTTAGGGCCTTAAACTTAAAATAAGGGCCCATTTAGGCCCATAAGAGTCTTACCAAGGCCTACATTAAAAATTTAAAGTATTGGGTAGCAAAAGCCTAATTAAAATACTTAGAGGAAGCCTAAATTATTAAGTATAAGGCCTAAGATAAAAAATGAAGCCTATGGCCCAAAACTAGGCTCAAACCTTAAAGTGACATAACTCACTATTTGGGCCCATGACGTTGTAACGACCAAATTGAGAATTTGCTAACCAAAGTACTTACAAATAACCTCACTAAATGAAAGAACATTTGAAAACAATGGAAACGAGGAAAATGACTATAAGATCACAAAAAATGGAGTTAAAACGGAAAAACTATGTTTGGATTACAAAAACAACTAAAATCGGGTTAGTGAGCAATACGCCTAGATAGCTAATGCAAATAGAATAATCATAGACTTTAAATGTATTCTCTAGGTGATGAAGATACTAAGGTAGGCACAGTCGAAGACTACTAGGATTGCTAGGTGTCATGGTTGAGTGAGTATACCGCCCCTTGCTTTACTTTACTTTACTTTGTGCCTATAGTTAGTGAATTACCTAATTGTATTTGATAATTGAACTTGTTGCATGTTGGGGTATATGGGATATTGTATGTGTTTGCTATCATTGATTTTGCTTGCAAAACATCCTAAGATATTTTGAATATCTATGCTTGTTACCTTAGAATTCATGATATTAGAGTGTCTAAATATAATTGTTTGGCTACCCATGAATCTAAGCTAATAAATACTTAACCTTTAATTAAACCGAACATGCATTGCATCTTATAACATGAATCTAAGGGCGTTAGCGCCAAGCAATAGAATGGGAGATCATGCTTGGTTGGATTCATATTTAATATTGTATATTGAGATTGTTATCATACGACGTATTTCGTATAACATGTTCTTACCTCGACCTTTGGGAACTACTCGGCTCCTGGGAGTACCACCTTTTGCTTGAGGCCATTTTGTGTTTACTGTTGAGGGTGATGATATTGTTAAAGAGACTCTATATTGGATATGAATACTTGGGTCCTAACATGACAAAATACTTCCCAAGTTGGGTAACGGTAGGCGTGAAAACTGTATTATATATAGTTACTAGTCGACTGTATATACTGTTGCATTACATATGCTTGTTCATGCATTTATACACTTCATTAATAACTTGTTTGATATTGTTTGTTAGTAAGGTAAGAAGCTTATTCACAATGTAGTTGAGTTTACCCTCCTATAATTTATTATTGCAATAGGATTTTTTGTTAGAACCAGGCTGCGGGATGGTTGAGGTTAGTTGTACTAGCATAGGGTTGATTAATGTGAAGGAGATGAGAGCTCGAGTGAACATTTTACTTATATTTGAACTCTCTATTTTTATTCATTAAGTATCCTTAGTTTATTAAGTAGCTTAGACTACTAGTGATGACTTATCTTAGTACTGTATGACTTTTATTAGGGAAAAACCTTATATCCCCTCTTATGTATGTTTGTGTTAGTTTTAATTGGATGATATATTTTTATATGATGTGCTCGGGTATTACTAAATGCTAGTTATTAGGAGGAAGACGTAGTTGTGAAATGTCTCATATAGTATGCCAAAGGCCCTTAATCAAGAATGATGTTTCATCTTAGATCTTCCCATATTATATGGCAGTACTGTTACAATTCGAACCCCCTTTAAGTTGTGATAGAATGTGAAATTCATTTCCAATAAAAAAACATTTGAAATTATGGGGAAAAGAAATTATTCTTATGAATAAAAAATTTGAAAAATGAAAATATAGAAAATGCTATAGATAAAATATATTATAATTTTATTAAAAAAATTAGGACAAATATTCATAAATGGATGGTATGTATACATTTCATAAAAAAAAAAATAACATTAGAGGGAAAAGTACAAAAAAGTCCTTAACCTTTATCTATTTTTCACCTTTAGTCTTTAAAGTTTTAAAATTTTCATTTCAATCCTTAACGTTTTAAACTTTTGTCAAATAAGTCATTCAATTAGATTTCGTTAGATTTTTTGTTACCAAGGACACATGGTAGCATATCGTTTGTACATGTGTAATTTTTTGAATAAAAAAAATACATAAAAAATATATAAAAATACATAAAAATTAGAAAATGAAAAAAATATAAAATTTAGAAAGCAAATGTGTAATATAAAAATATATATGTACATATTTATATATTAGAAGTTTATATAAAAAAAATTTGAAAATTCACAAAAAAAAAAGAAAAAAATCTAAAAAAACTGAAATTCAGTCACCTCCCTATCTTTGGTTAGTCGAATTTTAGCCAAATAATGAAGTAGATTACGACTCATTAGTAGCTTAGAGTAGTCGTGAACCATCGAGGAAAGGTTATAGGGGGCGGGGGTGGGGGTGGGTGTTTGCACAAACCTTCTAAGTGATGCGAAACTACCCTAGGTAGATAGGAAAAAAGAAAGAAAGAAAGAAAGAAAGAAAAATGAGCAAAATCCGATCAGAGTCACACGACCTATTATTTATCCATTGTTTGGCTAAAATCTGAAGCCACCAAAAGTTAAGGAGGGATTGGATTTTAGCTTTTTTAGTTTTTCTTTTTTAGATTTTCAAAAATATATATATATCTTATTAAGTAATATTTATTAATTTCTAGTTTTCATTTTTATTTATTTTTTAATATTTTTTTTGGTTTATAAAGGTTTTTCATTAATTTTACTTACATAATATATTATTAATTTATTTTGTTTAATTAATTATATGGATGAATCATATTGCACCATGTTTCAAGGCTAATAGAAAAAGTAATGGAAGGACTCATTTAGAAATTTTTGCAAACGTTGAGTATTGAAATAAAATTTTTGAAATGTTAAGGATTGAAATAGAAAAATAGGTAAATGCTAAGGATTTTTTTGTATTTTTCCCTACATTAAATTAATAACAAATTAGAAAGTAAGCCTACTATTACAACAACTTAATCTTAGTTACATCTAATTACATTGACTATTAGATACAAAACAACATATTACAGCAATAAAAAAAAAATGAACACAGTTATTTGAAAAAAAAAAAAAACAAATGATATGGTAAAAGTAAACTAACAACAAAAGACACTAGATTATTCTCGAAAGTTTTAGTAGAAGTATGTTGGCTTTTGATAATCTTCATCTCCATTAGATGGATCTTACTCTCAATACTCTTCCTCTCCATCGGACAATCCTATGGAACTTGTTACACTAAAACTCCTAAGTAGCCCCGAGAGTACTTTCTTCTTTTATTTCAATGAAATCACCAATTTTTCTTTTCTTGAAAAGACACCAAATTGTTCCCTTTCATCGTTTTCTTTCCATCTTTTAAAGAAATAAAAAAACACATAAATTAGCACATTAATCAATGGATTAATATATGAAAAAACATATTATGAGAGAAAAATTTTCTTTTAATAAATCTGTTAAATGATTTTCAAAACCCATTCTAGAGAAGAAGTAGATTGGAAAGAAGAGAAAGTTTCACAGATAGAGAAAAAACATTGACCTAAGGTTTGAATCATTTGGTTATACTGTTGTTATGATTTCTTTTGTGGAGATAGAGAGATAGGATAGAAAGATAGATAGAGAATTGAAAGAAGAGAAAGGGGCAGTCTAGGTTAGGTTTCTTAAAAATAAAAAATGAGAAAGTAGGGAGGGAGGGGAAAGGAGGGAAAATAAATAAGATAATGGGTGAATCAAGATTTGAGAGGAGAGAGAAATAAAAGCAAAATAATTAATTATGAGAGATGGAAGAGTGAGAGAAAAAAAAAAGGAAAATAATTAATCAAATATAACTAAGCATGATGCCCTTTATTTCACTACTTTAACATGATAATAACTTTTTTTTATGGGGTGGGGTAAAGTAACTTAACGTGATAATATTTGATTAGTCCTACATTATATTAGTGTATATTCACCTACCAAAAGTTAATCAACCTTTTTTCTACTTTTAATCTTCTGGTCCTCTTTTATAAAAATTGTGATATAATTATATTATTTATCACAGTTGCCCATGTATATATTAGGAACTCTATAAAGCATGTCTATGTACCTTTTTTCTACTTTTTTTTTTTTTTTTATCAAAGATACCCACAACTTAAGCACAAGATTATATATATATATATATATATATTTAAAATAACCAAACAAGACTTATTTATCTTATTGTTCACAAAATCCAAAAACATATCTATTTATTGATTTAATTTACACTTGTAGTAATAACTAAATAGTAACAAATAATAGTTTTATAATGTATTTTACAAAATAGAGGAGGTTTCTTTTTTTTTTTTTCGATTGAATAGAGGAGGTAATTTAATTTAATCAAATTCACTTATCATTTGGTTGGGAAACTAATGTATAGATTAGATTTATAAAGATTCTATGCCTTTTTATATTTTTATATTCAATTTATTTTCTATATTTTTATTACTTTTTAAAAATTAATTAATTAAAGATATAAAAAGAAATACAATGTTAGTATTCATGTATCGCTACATCAAGTAAAATTTCCACATTTTTTCTTTCTTCTTTTTTTGGAAGAATAAAGCAAGTTCTCAATTCACTATCCAATTTGTATTTTCTCCATGTATATGGAAATTTCTTGTGTGAAGAGTGTTTTCTAAAGCTTTGTATTGAGAATGTTGAATCCTAGTGTTTAAGGAGAAATAAACGATGCTAAGAGTGATGCTCATGGTCATAGTTGTGTTACCCAACAACCCCCACAAACCACTGATGAGCAGATACAAGACATTATTACTACTATGGCTAATCTAGCTATTTCTATAGAAAGGGTCATAGAGACTAGGCCACAAGAAAGAACTATAGTTGAACAGGGTCGTAAAAGGAGAGATAGGCCGAGAAGGCAGATGGATGAACAACAAGAATCCAAAGTTTAGTTGACAGAGTTGTGAGAAAGAGAGTTGAGTTGGATAAAGTTGAGGAGAATGAGGAGGAGGAGCAATACGATGGAGTTGACAAGCATGAGCTTAGAGCTCCTAGGGGAGCCAAGCATCTCAAAGTTTAGATCCTAAACTTTAATGGGTTTAGTAGTGTTGATAACTTCTTGGACTGGGAAAAGAAAATTGAAAAGATATTTGATTTTTATGATTACGTAGCATTGGAATTTTCAAGGTATGCAACAATATATTAGATGTGGATACATGTACAGTATGGGTCATAGTAGACTTAAACTAGACTCTCAACGCACTAGACTAAGTTCCAATGAGCTTTCTCCAAACAATTCAGAAGAGCGGATTAGCATAATGTAAGGATAACATGAAGCAATGAAAAATCAAATTAAGGTGATGCAATAGCAAGGGCGAAAGCAAAATCGTTTAATGAGTCAACTCTTGTCTTAGTTTGGCTCTATGGGACCCATACCATTTCCATGAGATATGTCTAGTGGTTTACGTAGTAGTAACCCCTAGCCCTTACCTTACTTTCCAAGTATGTATGGAGGCTCTTCCATTAGATAGATGGCTATCCATAGATGCCGATGAGCTAATGGCAACCATAATTGTTTTCTCATATGCTTTCCCTAACCCAAATTTTTAAGGGATCACTCGATGGATCTAGTAGATAGTGTTCACAAACCCAAATGAGCTTTGTTGCATTTAGAGATGTTGTTGCCCCCTCTTAAGAGGAAGGATTGTATAGATCGTGCCTCAAGCGCTTTGATGAGCCTTCTAGCAATATGAGAGATTAACCGTATTGTCTTAATCTCTCAAATCTTAGGACTTCAAATTAGATTTCTTGTTTGGTCTTAATTTAAAATGTTTTAATCTTATTACTAACTGTATCATCTATTACATGTAATTTGCAATATCTGAATTTTTATGTAGATTTTGATACTACTTCAATACATAGTAACTTTAGTAAATTCTAATTTAATAATTGTCACCAATCAATGCACAATGAAAACCATTATCAATTTTCATGGTAGAAAAGTTATGCGGCTAACAGTTATGAGTAGCAACTTAAGAATTTTGGGCTACATCCTATCCTTGCCTTTGGACATGAATTAATGTGGGATCTTTTGAGTTCACAATATAGATGTCACCAATAATGTATGCCTATGCACACTCCCTTAGGAGAATCCTCTATATATTAACTTTTATTGAAATAGATAACTAATGACATCAAAATAGCTTGTAATGCCTTAGTCCACCAATTCTTTAATGCAAGTGCAAATGACCTCTAAACTATATCATCTATTACATGTAATTTGCAATAATTGAATTTTTATGTAGATTTCAATATTTTTTTTTAGTTTAGCAAAATCACATCAGAATTGTTGTTATCATTTTTTTTTTTCAATAAGGGAATTATTGTTATCATTGCTATCAATATTATTATATAAAACATTACATTAAACATCAAATAATGCAGAAAATTAAATTTATATGGCTATATAAACAAGAAATTAAAAAATAACATTTTTTTTTTGGAAAAAAATAGTTATCACTTATACACTTAATGTATTTGCAATTGCATGTAATCATAACATGTTGTATCTTTTTTCTTTTTTCTTTTTCTTAGGACGTGAGAATTAAAATGCACAATTCTATTTTTCCTTAAAGCTAAGGGTTTCCTCTCAATATAACATATTAATAATATGGGTAAATTACATAAACCACCCTTGAAAATTTTTAAAATTACACCAATCCCCAACTTTTTAAAAAGTTAGCACTTACCTTTCCCCCCACCACACCACCACAAATCTAATTTGAAGTCCTAAGATTTGAGAAATTAAGACAATACGGTTAATCTCTCATATTGCTAGAAGGCTCATCAAAACGCTTGAGGCACGATCTATACAATCCTTCCTCTTAAGAGGGGGCAACAACATCTCTAAATGCAACAAAGCTCATTTGGGTTTGTGAACACTATCTACTAGATCCATCGAGTGATCCCTTAAAAATTTGGGTTAGGGAAAGCATATGAGAAAACAATTATGGTTGCCATTAGCTCATCGGCATCTATGGATAGCCATCTATCTAATGGAAGAGCCTCCATACATACTTGGAAAGTAAGGTAAGGGCTAGGGGTTACTACTACGTAAACCACTAGACATATCTCATGGAAATGGTATGGGTCCCATAGAGCCAAACTAAGACAAGAGTTGACTCATTAAACGATTTTGCTTTCGCCCTTGCTATTGCATCACCTTAATTTGATTTTTCATTGCTTCATGTTATCCTTACATTATGCTAATCCGCTCTTCTGAATTGTTTGGAGAAAGCTCATTGGAACTTAGTCTAGTGCGTTGAGAGTCTAGTTTAAGTCTACTATGACCCATACTGTACATGTATCCACATCTAATATATTGTTGCATACCTTGAAAATTCCAATGCTACGTAATCATAAAAATCAAATATCTTTTCAATTTTCTTTTCCCAGTCCAAGAAGTTATCAACACTACTAAACCCATTAAAGTTTAAGATCTAAACTTTGAGATGCTTGGCTCCCCTAGGAGCTCTAAGCTCATGCTTGTCAACTCCATCGTATTGCTCCTCCTCCTCATTCTCCTCAACTTTATCCAACTCAACTCTCTTTCTCACAACTCTGTCAACTAAACTTTGGATTCTTGTTGTTCATCCATCTGCCTTCTCGGCCTATCTCTCCTTTTACGACCCTGTTCAACTATAGTTCTTTCTTGTGGCCTAGTCTCTATGACCCTTTCTATAGAAATAGCTAGATTAGCCATAGTAGTAATAATGTCTTGTATCTGCTCATCAGTGGTTTGTGGGGGTTGTTGGGTAACACAACTATGACCATGAGCATCACTCTTAGCATCGTTTATTTCTCCTTAAACACTAGGATTCAACATTCTCAATACAAAGCTTTAGAAAACACTCTTCACACAAGAAATTTCCATATACATGGAGAAAATACAAATTGGATAGTGAATTGAGAACTTGCTTTATTCTTCCAAAGGAAAATAGGGTACAATCAAATAATAGACTAGTAGGAACTATTCCAATACAGTTATCTATTGTAACCTTAAGTTTTAATACTAGGATTGTATGATGTACCTAAGAACTCGGTAATCACTAAGGCTTACCGTGAGAAATGAAGTAACGAAATGGGTTTTTTCGTAATAACGAAGAAAAGGTGAAATGAAGAAGCTATAATATACAGTAGCTTATGTGAAGCTACGCAGAGCATGTGACTCATTAACGAACACAATAAGACTCAACACTTCGCTTGATATGACATACAAGCTAATGTTAAGGTCTATCCACCATTAATCTCGAGTTACTCGGCAAGATTAGATAAAAATGTAAAATGGCTGTCCTCATAGAGAAATATTTCACAAGAATAAGGTGTATTCAATATCTATAATGAATGTTTGATGATGCAGCTATAAAGAAGAAGGGACTAGTTATGGTAAGTTCCTGGGGCAACATTACTAATAAGGGAAATTACAAAAAGAATAAAGAGAAAAAGAGATTCCTAGTATGTAGGAAAGAGTAAATAGGACAAAAGACGAAAATGGAAAAATATTACAATGTCAGAAACTAGATAAGTGGCAGCTCGTCAATAGGTTCATACGAGGAATCCTTAGGGTGCAGCAGCTGAGCTGGGTTATGATGTGGTGGATATAGATGAGTAGCATTAGGAGTTGCCTAGACGAATAAGGAATGCTGCTAAGTAGTGGTAATAGTAGGCTGAAAGAGAAGTACTTGTCGAGCAGCAGCCTAAGCCTTAGCACTTGACAGGTTGCTCTCGGCATCTGAAGGTCTGGGTAATTAGAGCAGGACTTGATGTATAGAGGTTTCATTCTCATCACTCAATAGATCAGCCTTGACAAGTAAGTAGTTAGCATCGTCACAAGGGATAGAATAGAGTAGGGTATACCTAAACCAAGCTCTTAAGGAGTTTGCCTATCATTCTTCTATGTACTGTATCCCATACTCAGTAGGTTGATGAGAGAAAATCCTCTTGATGAGAGATTAGAGACCTTCAAGGGGTATGTAAATAAGAAGGTTGAAGGTCGGTAATCTATCAGCTCCCTAGGGTTGTTGAATATTTTTTCTCAAATCTTAGTCTTCTTCTTTGTTAGGTAGATAAGGTGTTAGGTTGGTGCCATTGAAGGTAGTAAATACGTCATACCCTTTGGGTAGCTCAATCTCATAGGTGCATCATCAAACATTCATTATAGATATTGAATATACCTTATTCTTGTGAGATATTCTTTTCCAAGTACAACCGTTTTACACGCTTATCCAGTCTTGTCAAGTAGCTCGAGATTAGTGGTAGGTGGACCTTGACATTAGCTTGTGTGTCATATCAAGCAAAGTGTTGAATTGTATTATGTTCATTGGTGAGTCACATCCTCCGAGCAGCTTTATGTAAGCTATCGTATGTTATAGTTTTTTCATTTAACCTTTTCTTAGTTATTACAAAGGACTCACTTGGTTACTTCATTTTTCGTGGTAAGTCCTAGTGATTACTAAGCTCTTAGGCACATCAACAAGGGTTAGAGTAAAGTAGAGTGCATTTAAGTTGGGACCTTAAGGAGTTCACCCCTAACTCTTCCATATTCAAGAGCTCATCTTTAGTAGGCTGATGTAAGAGTATCTTCCTCATGAGACATTATGGGCATTGAAAACGAGTACGAATGAGGAGTTTAGAGGTCAATAGTCCATCAAATCCCAATTGACTTGCTAGGTTATTTACACATTCGCCAACTCTGATCTTACCACTACCGGTACTCACTAACTGTAGTTGGGGTCATTGGTTATGTCTATGGAAAAACTCCTCCAAACTTTCACCTCTGTATAAACTGTGGGTTTGCCTTCTGTCATGGGGGATGTTCAACAAAACCCTCAGTATAGCATTGCGCTCGTCCTTCAATGATATATTTGCCATGGTAAGTTGAAGAAAAAGAAAATATAAGCATATTTTTAACCTTAATAACCTTAATAAGAAAAATCACCAACTCATTATGCTCATGCAGATCATGCTCATGCTCAACATCATCCTTCTCATGATCAGTGAGACCTTAATCCTGTAAGTAGATCATTTTGCATTCTTCGTCCTACGACAACATTTTCAATATGGTAAGATTAAAGGAAACATAACATAATTTTGGTTTGAAATTATAAAATGAAAAATGGTACTAGCTTTGATTGAATTACTTCTATTCCTCCTCATCTCGATTTATACTATGCTCATTGTTATTAACTACACATATATTTTCATCCAATCCAAGAAAGTCAAGCTAAACTCTTAAGATCTATAAATATATAGTTAACAGGAATTGACCAAGGTATGCTTATATCTTATTGTACTGGTTCTTTGATTTAAGGTTTATCTATTATTTCTTCATCAACTTCCTCAACTATTTGAAATAGCCCTTGATCGTGTAAATATATATGGTTGACCTTTTGAATAATTCTCTAATCACCTACAAGCTTTTTAATATCCTTCAAGCATGATACTTATTGGCACAAGTTAGGAAGTAGGTATAGATCATTCTTGTACCATGTTCTACTTGTCCTTATACTTATTACGTCTTCATTTATGTACTTTTTCTTGTCACGATGTATGTCGAACCACTTGCACTTAAAGAGGTAGACTCTACGATTTCCTATATATTCCAATTCTATAACATCAGTTAATATCTCATAGAAAAAGACTTGACTTCCAATGTGCTCCCTTAAGATTGAGACCCCACTATTTTGTGTTCTCGGGTTAGCTTCTCTAGAAACAGTGATAAATCTTACCTTATTCACTATACGCCCACTATAAATTAAATGGGACCATTGATTCCCCAGGATATTGTCTCTAAGTCTTCTAGTATTTGTATCCTACTATAAGCTTTGAGTTACATTATCTGCATATAATGATGCTAAGTGATTATTAAATTTGTTATTTTCTTGAATACATTCAAGATTTTTAAAATATGACATGCTTACCTTATTTCTAAACCATTGGCAAATTTTGTTGTAACTATTTGACTAACATCTCCATTGCTAAGCAAAAGTATTTATCATTCGAATTAGCTACATGTTAAGGTATTTGATTTTAAATGACTTATGAAATAATAATGGGAAGTAAAGGAAGGGATATTGGAGAAGAATCACCTTATATAAGGTTGAACCTCTTTGTAGTTGTTTAGTACATCATAATGCATTTTATTCATTTCTTTGTCCATATTAGTGTAAGTAGAAGCACCTATAGGCCGTACTTGCTATGTAAATACTTGCATTGAAGTTTTAGAAGGTAAATTTACATCGTCCTAGTACTTAGCAGGCTTGTTTAGTATAGACTCTATATCATTAAAATACATATAGAGCAAGATAGAATCCTTTCTTAAGCCATGTATGCTTTTGTTATTGAGCCCTTTACTTGAGCCCTATTCCTAACATGCCTCCTTCAAAATGCCTAAATGCGAGGAAGCAAGACTTAACGCACCTGCGATTTTAAAGCATTCGGTGCGCTTAGCAGCTATAATTATATAATTAGCCTTTCTTTATCCGGTTTAGACCATTAGGTCTGAATCTTAACTTGAGGAGGGGGTTAATTCAGTATTGCAGGTGAAAAAGCATAAGTAAGGCTTTATCGATAGCCTGTCGTTTATTCTCACGATATCAGATAGGCCGCAGCCAAAAAGCAGATCCTAGACTTCATACCTTGACTACGTTTTAACTAAGGGATTCATGGATCAAGATCGAAGACATATAATATAAAGAATCCTATTCATAAATTCGACAAGGGAAAGCAGGCTTCTTTCAAAGAAATTCCCTAGGTAAAGGACTGAGAACGAATGGTAGGGAGTACCACTAACAATAAGATGGGAGAAAGGATCAATTCCAAAACCAAAAGCACCTTTTAGTCTTCCCCACTCTTTTAGATAATTGGAATACTAAAGATCGTGGCATGGCAGTAGGGCCAGCAGAGCACAACACAAAGACGCTCACTGTCAAAAATCCTTCATCAAAAGAAAGAACTTGTCATTTATTTTCAATTTTTAAATATGAGTTTAAATATAAAAAGTTTCAATATAAATATAAGTACTTTTTTCCTAATCTAATCAGATTGGGTCTACGGACAAAACACGCCAATGTCAGAATTTGGCTCATTATTTTCTGATCCTATCTTAACTCTACAGGGTACATCTGCCCATATCACATTAGGCCGCATACGCGTGCTTTTGTTACTAGGTGAACTGTTAAATGAATTACGATGTCGAAAAACGTTGGTGGAAGAGAAAACTTTGAGCTTCTAGGGTATAACTTGTGCTTTGCATTTTCAAATACATTATTTTAGTCATCTGAATCATTCTTACCTAATCCTTCACTATTAGAATCATCATCCTCACTGTCAATATCATTGCGAGTCATGTTTTCTAGTATTTCATGCTTTGTTTCATTCGTAAATTCTTGATCATCATTGCTTACATCCTCATCCACTGATGGAACTTCATATCTAATTGATTTAGATAGAAATGATGGTTCCTCACTATGATAAACCTATTATTATAACCCTAAGCCATACCCCCTATGAAACAGATGATAATAAATAACTTACAGTAGGTGCAATTCCACATTTAAGCAATCTTGACAAGGGCACCAAACGTAGCCATCAGACTTCCGAGCGAATTGAGCTGTCACTTGAAGAAAACTCCTAACCCCTTCAGCATACTCTCTAAAGGAATAGTTATGAGTGTGGTGTCACTAGAGGTGTGCAAACGGGCTAAATGGGCCAATTCAGCCTGGCCTACTTTAGCTTATGGATTAAGCTCATTTGACCTACTTTTAAATGGGTAAAAAAACCGTAGTCCTAATTTGTTTAAAAAGTAAAGTTAAACAGGTTAGTCTAAATTAGCCTATTTTAGCCTGCAGGTTAAATGGGCCGAGATCATTTAGCCTACTTTTAAACGGGCCAAAAAAACCCTAAACCTTTTTTAAAAGCGAGTTAAATAAGCCGATCTGCAGGCTATGCCAAACTATGCTTATATGTTTCTATAATTTAACCATAAATAAGTAGGATAAATAATTGCACTAAAACAATCTAATGACAACATATAAGTAAAATAATGAAAAAGCAAAAAAATTACACATTGTACATAAAAGTACACAAACATGACATCACAATATTTCTTTGTTTATCAAATTCTTCTATGCAATATATTATTGATTTTTCATTTTTTTTATTTTTTTTTTTGTAAAAATGCCTTATTTTGCTAATATACTTAGAACAACTTGTAAATTGTTATCTAAATTCTTATAATTATTAATTTAGCAAGGTATAAGCCACCTTTCACAATCTCATAATTTTTCTAGATTTACAATCTAGTGCTTGTTATTGTAAATCTTTCCTTGTAGTAATTTTAAGAAAATGGCAATAAATAAAGGCTTTTGAGAAAGATGATAACATCTTTTTCAAATGTTAAAACCATGTTTTCATTTCCCATAAAAATTTCAATCATGCTACGTCAACCTTTGGCTACCATATTTACATCCATCATCACATATCCTTTATTAGGAACTTCCTAAAAATTCCTTTTTGTCCATAATAATTTTTGTAATGACTTGATATCTAACTTTAGAAGGACTTCAATACTTTTATTATAATAAATATTAAAATAATAATTAGAAAATGTATTTCAATTAATATTGTTAGAACCGACTCAGGAGATTGATTAGGACATGTAAGAGGATTGATATTCAAGAGGGTTGAAACGGGTTTGATGGTGAGTTAAAGTGGGGTCAATAAAAAATTAAAAAAATATCATATTTTTATTATAAAAGAAAAATAAATATAAAATTTTTCGATCAAATATATAATATTGGAACAATATTAGCCAAGAATGCACTGTGTACAAGATTTCATAGTTGTTATATTATTACAAACTAGCAAATGTTACACTCGTTATACAAATGCTAAAAATGATAATTATTATTAATTTCAAATCAATTCATGCAAAATTATTTGCAAAGAATGTACTTTTCTTTCTTTCTTTCTTTCTTTTTTTTCTCCCTAATTAAGGAAACCTCGTATGCAACTTTTTTCTAATACTCGTCTTTACATGTACACTTTAAATAATCATCTTGAATAATTATTATTTTTTAAGTCACTTACATATGAGATATTAAATCCTCCAAACACTTTAAATATTAGAGATACAAATATACATACATAAAATATATCTTTTTCACTTAATATTTTCTGGTATGAATTATGTTTATTTATTTTTATGCTTATGTCCATGAATATTGCATTCAATGGTTTGAAGATCCTTAAAGAAATAGACCGTTTAATACCTTAATATGCAGAGAAGCTGGAAACAAAGGTTTCGGAGTGAAATCCGAAGCATGCCCACTTCAAAACAAATATTGCGGAAGTAATATATCATAAAACAAAGTAGATGAGAAAAAAGTGTATAAAGTTTCGTAATATGACATATGAATACTTAAATTAACTCACAAACAACAATGGTCAAAATGGAAGGTTTAATTAGAGATGAAGTTCATAGGATTAATTTATTCCTAAAAATAGAAGTCTCATTTTATTTTCTTGACATTGAAAAATTCCTACTTTATACTTATGGTTCCAACTTTCAATATTCAACTTTCACGCATCAATATATTCAAAAAGTAAAAGCACGATAGATGCTTTCTAACCAAAAAGTACCAAAAATATACATAATAAAAAATATATAAAGATAATTTCTAAGCTCCAGTTTTAGTATTGTTCAGTATTATTCACTTTCTTTGTTCTTTTTTTGTTTTTGAACAACACACGTTCGATCCTTCAATAGAAAAACCTTTTGCCTGAAATAAATGAACCATGGAATGTTTGCACATCTTATAGCCAATACACAACAAATATGTGGGGGTGTCGTGTTGTGGGGATTGGTGGGGGCCCAAAAAAGGGAAGGTGAATTAAAGGAAATGTCATCAACTCCAATGCCGTAATATACATATTTTATAGCTAATAGTTGTTTGGTAAGCAAAAAAATTAATAATATTTTAGCAACTCTAATAGTAAATTATTATTATTTTTTTTCAAATAGTCAACTTTCATAATGCTGTACATATTTTTTAGATTATAAACGAATAGAATATGTGCAAAAATAAAGCCATAATAAACATTTTTTTCTTCCTTAAGAAAAATATAACCACATGTTACATATATATAATAATTTGAGTATAAGGAAAAGACAAACTTACTTGTTTATAAAAGCTGATCACAAAATAATAGAATATCTATCGTATGAAAAAAAAAAAATACACAAATCACAATATAATATCTATATTCTAAAACAAAATGAAATAAGTAAAAATATACGGAACTTTTGTCGATTTGCGAAGAGTTTGAATTGAAATCGTGAACGGTAAAAGATTTATAATTGAGAGATACAAACAGTGGAAGGTGGAATACACTAATCACTTGTTTAATTTTCTTTTCCCTCTTCATATCTAGTGATAGTTTTTTGAAAATCCATATTTTTTCCTTCTTTTCATTCCTCATAAAGCTATGATGCAAGTTAGGTTGCTTTTCCAATAAAGTTTACATTTTGTTGCAATCCTTTTGATTGAAAGGAATGAAAAATAAATATACTATAATACCTTGAAATCTGGATAGCTATAGTTCACTACATGTCAATACTGAGATATTGATATGCAAAGGCTTAAGACTTGCTAATATTTGCAAGTACATTTAATAAACAAACTACAACCATACTAATAGTAAGGAAATCTCTAAGTCACAATACCGATAGCTTTATAAGTCTTGCCTTATAACATTAACAAGCACACCATAGACTATGGAGTCTATCATGCTCCTACGATCCAAACTATGTAATACACACTAGTGGAGTCTCACTTTCTCCTATTATAGTATATAGCAAAAACTGAATCATAACAACATGAGGAGTCTATTTCTCCAGTATGGTTATAGTATAGCATCACATATGTAACTAGCGAACCCTCCTACTACTACTCATAGCAGGTATAATCATTGTTCTCTACATTGTACACCAAGTCGTAACCTAGGTCGTATAATAGCCCTGATCTCTTGCATTACCAGTATCTAAAAACAAGATCCTTAAAGGGTAAGCAAAATTACTTAATATGAAAGTTACGCTATTACACACTTGTGAGTAAGCATAATCCATTTCACATATGAATGTAATCATGTAGCATACAACTGATTATTATCTTTGATTTAAGTCTAATAAGCATTACAACTTTGGCATTTCAAAGCTTGGGGTAAGTTATGATCTTGAATCACATAACCATTATATGCCATATAAGTATTTGGTGCTGGGTACTCTTTGATAGGAATTAGGCCATCAGACTCCTAACTCAAGCTTGACCCTAAAGACTAGAGAGCATGGCAAGGTAAGCTCTCTCTTTATGCTTAACTAAAGAGTCTGAACTGTTGCAGTCTTCCAACATGAAGTCTTGTCCCAATCGAACCCTCCTATGCTTATCAATTGTCTCCTATTGCTGACCATCTACTTAACTAACCTGAATATGAGCTACTCTAAGCATGTTTGAGCTAAACTCACCTTAGAAGAGCCTCTAGTCCTACTTAGCACCTTTACTTGGTGGTCAGCAATCTAATCGTACAGTTTGTCTATTTCAACTAAACAGTCACTCACCTACCAACAACCACATATCTAAGCAAACATATGACAGAATCCTTTGTACAAAATGGACGCATTTATGCCCTTTTCCATTCCTTGTACCTTACTTATTTAAGACTTTACTCTTTTTAATTATTTCTATTTATAGTTGTTGTCCTAATATTTCGGTATAAATACCCATTGTAAATGTAGCCACAAATATATCATATAATTTGATATTGAATATACTTCTCATTTTCGTGAACATTACTTTCTATTAGCTTGTTTATTTTACTTTTATTCTAACCCTTAAGTAAGGCTAGGTAGCGAGTACTCCCATCGGACTAGTTTATATGTCATATCAAGTTAAGTCGTAAGTCCTTAGTAGTTCCTTGGTGCATAATATACTTGGAGTAGATCGAGGTTTGCTTGTTGTTACCTTTATTTCTCATACATTTTCACCCTCGTTTTTGAGCTTTCCATAAGCTTAGACTTACCCCTTACCATCGGCCTTGTCAATTCTTAGCATAGTTTGTATCATCTTTGTATTAAAGCAAAGATTTGCTTGGGTAAGTTATATTTGAGCTTTCTTGTGAAGTATTGTTTGTTGAGATAGTGTGTTGTAGTTGCGTAGAGATTAGTTGCGAGTGTTGAGTAAGTAGAAGGCATAGTAGTTTACTACTGTTGTGTACTTTGTTATACTTTGTTTCGTGCATATGAAAATAGAGCAACTTTCAATTGGATTTATTGTTCTTTGGAGTAGTTGTTGTGTTTATAGATTAGTTGAACATACGTATAGAGAAGTGTATAAGTATGTGTGTGTGTGTGTGTGTGTGAATTGTTTGGCTTGGAGGAATAGTATCTGTTGCTTCTTAGATTATGAGTTGGCTATTGAAGTTTTATGAAAGAGAATGATAGATCTCAGTGTCAAAGTTGGTATTAGGGATGACAATAGTAGTGTTGTCTACCATAAACGACAACCTTATAACACCCCTAGAAGTACATATGAACGAATTGATGAGGTAGCTAACCTCTTAGCCGATTTGACCAAAGTTGCTCATATATTGGCCTTTCGACCTGCTAAGGTTGTATAGAATACTCCACAAGTTGGTCAACTTGTAAGAGGACATATCCCAACTTGACAAGATCAAAGTGAAGGAGTAGTAGGGCATGTGAGGAGAAGGATTGACTAAGGTGATTTAGATGAAGAAGAAGAAGAATATAATGAGGAAGAGAAGCGAGCTTAAGCATCTTGAGCTGCCGACCATGTGAAGCTTCAGATTTTGAGCTTCAATGGTTTTAGAAGCACTGATGACTATTTAGATTGGAAAGAGAAGGTAGAGCGTATTTTTTATTACTATCTTGTATGAAGACTGTAAGAAAATGAGGACTACTGCTGTAGAGTTCTCAAGTTTAACCACAATGTGTGGGAAGAACTTCTAAATTATGAGGAGACATGAATGATATAGGGAAGTAAACACTTGGCCTTAGATGAAGAGGACACTTAGAAATAGATTCGTGTTAGATACTTATTTGTAAGACACTTTTGCTTGACTTCAAGAGTTGAGGCAAGGAAGCCAAACTTTTGATGAATATGTTCAGGTGTTCTAAATATTTATGATTCGATGTAAGGTGGATAAACCATCAGCTAGAACAATATCTAGGTTTCTCATTGGATTGAGAGGTGATATCTAAGATGTTATGGAGCTTTAACCGTTTACTATATTGGACAAGGTTATAAGAATAGCTTAGTAACTAGAAAGGCAGAAGAGGAATAAACTGAGTCGACCTCCAATGAATTAACCTATACAATCAAGTTAATACACTCAAGGAAATTACCAAGCTCAATAAAGTGCTGAGCTGGGTAAGAGAGTAGATGTTAGAGTTGAACAAAAGAGCTAACTAAGTGAAGGTGAAGTACCGCCAAGAACTTACGAGAAGGGACAAGGATCTAAGAGAAAGACGAGCCAGATCAAGTGCTTTAAGTGGCAAGGGTTTAGGCACATGGCTGCTCAGTTTCTGAACTGAAGAACTATGATTATTAAAGGAGACCTTCCAAAATTTGACATGGATGTATTGATGATGAGCTCGAAGAAGAGGTTATCTTCGAGAAGGATACCACTTAGGAAGAAGATCTTGTTGAAGAGGATGTGTTTACTAAGGATCTAGACAAACTAACTTTAGTTATCTAGTATGGGATGAGTATAGAACCCTCTATTGAAGAAGAGTAGAGAGAGAACTTATACCACATCACTTGCAAAGTGAATGAGTAGATTTATGCACTCATAGTAGACAGTGGGAGCTGCACTAATGTAATGTTTGCTAACCTGGTTAAGAAGCTCAAATTATCGACCATTTCATATCTGAGGCCTTATAAATTGCATTGGCTGAATGAGAAGGGAGCACTACATGTCACCCAATAAGTGTTATTGCTAAACTTTATTGGAAATTATTCTGATGAAATTATTCTGATAAAATTCTTTGTGATGTGTTGCCTATGTGTGAATCTCATCTTTTGTTAGGTAGACCTTAGCTTTTTGATCGGAGGGGTATTCATGACGGTTTTAGGAACACGTATGAATTTGAGAAGGATGGGAGGAAAATTACCCTAAACCCCATGACTTCAAGCTAGGTAAGTAATTACAAGCTAAATTGGCTTAAGGATCGAAGAAGGCTTTGATACTGAGTAGAGCCGAGCTTTGAGCAACCATCGAGTTTGACTTGTCGACCTTCTTATTGGTAAGGAGACTATTAGAATTGGAGTGAGTGAAGTTGCTCAAGGAAGTTGAGAAGTTGCTTGATGAATATTTCAACTTGTTTCCTGAATTGATTATCTCTTGTAGACACTTAATTTTTGTTCCTTTTATTTTATTTCATTTCTTTAATAGGTCTTAAATTAGTAAAAACACAAAAAATAGGAAATTAAAGAAAACTAAAAAAATAAAGAAATTTAGAAAAAAAAAACGAGAATTTTAGGAAAATAAAAAAATAGGAAAAAAGCACAAAAAATAAGAAAATTGGAAAAATATCAAAAATAGGAAATCTAGAAAAAAAATAATACAAAAAAATAAGAAATTTAGAAAATAAAAGAAAATAGAAAAAAAATAGTGAATTTAGAAAATAATAAATTTTTAGGTTATTTAAATAGAATATAATTTTAATTTAAATAATTTTGAATAAAAAGCCGTTAAGAAATCTAGCCTAAGCTAACCTAATTCATATGTGCAATAATTGCACATATGAATAAAGAAAAACTAATAGCTCAGCTAAATAAGCACTTAGACTTGATATTGTATATAATTTAAAGATCTTAGGTTCAATCTATGGAAGGTGTAAAATGCATCTTTTATTTTATTTTCTCACTTCATCGCCATGTTATGGGCTACGTCATCGCCACGTCATGAGCTACATTATTGCCACATCATTTACCAACTCACTTTTAAGTATGGTAGACATACTCTTGTACGTGTTGGACACACCACGAGCCGATCAAGTTAAAGTGAGTTGATCAAGCCAAAGTGAGTCGGTACAAGTTGAAGTGAGCCAACAAGCCGATCTGAGCTGCCTCAAAGCCGTCCTAGTTGATTTGGTATGTTTGTTTGTTTGTTTTTTTTTTTTAAATTTTGTTTATTTGTAAATGTTATAAATGAGAAAAAGAAAAAAAAAAGAATGAAAAAGAAAAAAAGAAGGAGAAGAAAAACAAAAAATGAAAAAGAGAAAAAAAAAAAGGAAGTAGTCTATTTATTTATTTATTTTTATTTTAATAAAAATAGATAGATTAACTAAAATAAAAATANAAAAAAAAAAGAATGAAAAAGAAAAAAAGAAGGAGAAGAAAAACAAAAAATGAAAAAGAGAAAAAAAAAAAGGAAGTAGTCTATTTATTTATTTATTTTTATTTTAATAAAAATAGATAGATTAACTAAAATAAAAATAAAAATAAAAATGAATAAGTAAATAGAAAGAATAAAGGTTATTATTTCTTTTTATCACTTATAGAATTAATTTTTGAAAAATAAAATAAAAATAAATCGACTATTTTTCAAATTAGGATCATTTAGAATTTCCAAAAATAAAAACCAATTTAGGGTCCTTTAGGAAATTTTCTTAAATAAATCAAAATGGGTAAAAATATAAACTCGGCTGTTTTAAAAACTAAAATCAACTCAACCTACTAAAATATTCATTAAAAATAACTACGTATATCTAATACCGAATAGCAAATATGTAGGTACCGACAAAGCGACGATAAAAATTAAAAAAACTAATTTCCCTTTTTCTTTAGTTTAGATTGTTTTATTTATCCAATTAGAGTAACTAATAATCAAGTTTTGTCTTTCAAAATTAAAAGGTGATTTTTAAGTTTAATTCTAATTTTGGAAAATCAATGGTACCCGTAATGGTTTAAAATTCCTAACCCTCGGATTTAGATTCTCTGATTTCAAAAACCGTTTTGTAAAATTAGTTTTAATCGTTAGACTATTGGCTAACTTATAACCAATTTACCTAATTAGTTATAACTTAATTGTTTTTCTCGACCCCAAAGTTGTTTTTAAACAAAAAGAAATTGTTTTCTTTAAACATTAGTCGAGGATCAGTATTAAACGGGCATGGTTTAGTACTGATTAGTTTAAAGAAGGCCTATTTTATAAAAAGAATTGGGAGGGTGAAAAACCAAGCTCAACAGCTTGGCAACTCCACTAGAGACTGTTAAGAAGGTTTAAAATTCCTAACCCTCAGATCTAGATTATCTGATTTAAAAAACCATTTTGTAAAATTGGTTTCAATCGTTAAACTAGTAGCTAAATTATAACCAATCTACATAATTGATTACAACCTAACTGTTTTTTCCGACTCTAATCGAGTGTCGACTCTAAAGTTGTTTTCAAAACAAAATGAAATTGTTTTCTTTAAACCCTAGTCGATGATCAATATTAAACAGGTAGGGTTTAGTGCTGATCGGTTTAAAGAAGGCCTATTTTATAAAATAAATTAGGAGGGTAAGAAACCAAGCTCGACAGCTTGGCGACTCTACTAGGGATCGTCAAGAGGGTTAATCATTTAACTTTCCAAAATTAAAATTAAACTCTAAAAATCACCTTATTGCAATTTTTGTACTTACTCGTTCTTTGTTTGTATCATAATTGTACTAACGTTTTTATAGGTTTAGTTTTATTTATTTTATTGTTTTAAGGGAGGGGTTTATTTACTATGAACAAATGATGGATACGGTCGAACCTAGGCCATCTTAGAACCTTAGGACGAGGAGCTATTGTATAAGTTCTGGGTGTAGTGAGGCAACCATCATTTGGGGTTGATTAAGCTATCACACTTAAACTACGATGTAAGTAAGGAACCATTTTGTAAGAAACGGGTGAGGTCATAGAGTTTAAGGACCCCTAGAACCTACCCTTTTTGCATACATCCTTTAGGGATTTAAGGTGGCATTGTTATAAAGAGAAAAACAAAAGACAAACTTGAAGCTTCTTTCCTTGTATTTTCCTAAAATCCACTCTCAGTTTTTATCTGTCTTTCATGTCACACACTTTGGGATATGGGGGGTCATTTGTTGCATCAAAGGTGTAGGGTAGATGCGGTCAAACCCAGGCCATCTTAGGTCCCTCTCTTAGGCTCCAAGTGCTGTAGTGTAACCATCTCTTGGGATTGATTAGGCTACCTCACTTAACCTCAATGTGACCAATGAAAGTGTTCTTTAACAAGTAAGGTCACAAAATTTAAGAACCTTTTCTAAACTTACTCTAACTGCATGTACTTCCCTCCAAAGCTTGAGTTAATACACTGCCTTTAAGAAATTGCAACCCTACTGATTGTTCAAGGTTTTTAATGCAATCAAGTTTTTGAGAATAATAGTAAGGTTGCAACTCAAGGGAGTAATGTATTAACCCAAACAATTCCAACACTTGCATATTTCCATGTGCTTTCTTTTTCTACATTAATGATTAATTGTTGTCCATGAAATATGTAGACCTAAGAATGCCGGGTAACCAACAAGAGAACAATCAAAGACTGCTAGTTGCCTTAGGAATCCATGAGTAATTGCTATAAATTGAAGCTACCTACTAGAAACAGAAGGCTAGGCATGTTGAGGCCCCTAACAGGGCCTTGCTAGCTCAAGTTGAAAAAAGTGAGAGGACTATGAATTAGGCTTTAGAAATGTTGAACAAGATTAAGGCCTAATTGCAAGAGTTAGATTATAAACTCTAGATGGGGTTGAAGGACTTTGAATAAATTTTAAGTTTCGAATAATTGTTAGGTTTCCTTTTCCCTATACTCTGATCTTTCCAAAATAAAATTTTTCTCTTTATCCTATCATTCTTTGTTTTATTTTCCCTTCTTTATAGACAATCCTTCAATAAAGGTTATCTAACCATTCACTCTCTTACTCAAGGAAATGCAATTAAAAAGCCAAGAACAAAAAATCCACCATTTTTATTTGGTTTCTATAAAATAAAGTTTTATCTTTCTCTCTCTTAATAAAAAAAAAAGAAAAAGAAAAAGAAAAAAAAAAAGAAGAGTTGCTAATGAATAAAGAATTTTTACAACCAAGTTCGCATGGCTAATGACAAACTCGCCTCTTTAGAAAGGATGATGTATCAGATGGCCAAACAATGGCAAGTTTTGTTCCCAATAATCACTACTCTCGAGATATCCCAAGATTCAAACTTGGAAAGGAGATTCTCAAATCTAAAAGAGAAAATAGCCATGTTACAAAAGATCACTATAGATTTAGAAATGGCAATGGGCCCTATGCTTAGAAGATTTCAACACTCAATGTTCAATATTGATCAAGTGCTAGTAAGCGTAAGTGATGAAGGAGGCTCAAGTAGAAAGTAGCCAAAGAGAAGCGAGAAAGAACAAGCCCAAGGGGTTCAAAGGAGACAATTTACTCAACTGAAGATATCAATCACCCAACTCTTTTATCATTTGAAAGTAGCAAAGGTTGTAGCTTATGAAGTCCCTAATCTGAATTACAAACCATGCAGCTTTGACCCAGAAGCAAGATGCAACTATCATATGGGTCGAAGGGGTACTTCATTGAAAAATGCTAAAGATTGAAAAACAAGATTCAAGACTTGATTGATATAAAAGTCATTCAGCCAGAGCTATAACAAGACGTTCCTTCTTCAAGTCACAAAGATAGTCCAACTGAGTCGCTTAGAGCTCCATTTCTTTTAAGCTTACCAATGCCTTCTGATAAGCTCACGAGTTGTTTCAAGTAATTAGGTGCTTATTAAGTTAAGGGCCAAAAAAAAAAAAAAGGTTGTTTTCAATAAAGTCGATAATAGTTGGAATAATATAATTGCTTTTTTCAATGGAATGATTGCATTGTTATTAGAGCAAAGATGTTTTCCTTAAGGAATCAGTGACTTACTTTTAAAAGGTTTAGAATGAAAAGAGGCAAAATTTTTTCCACACATTGACCTAAAACACTTTGAGGGTTGAGCGACATAAAACTGAGGATACTTTGGACTTATTCCTTAAAGGAAGTCCACTTTGAATGTGATATGCAGATTAAAATGAAATTAGGCATTTATTTCTCAAATCATAAACACGATCATCTCTTGTTTACCCCGTTGGACCTATTTAAAGAATTTTTCAAATTTAAACCCTATCAAGAACCACCCCACAATGGGGGTAATTTAGAGGTTAGGGCCATTGAGAAGGAGAGAGGGATTAAAATTACTTGCTTCAGAAACGTTAAATTTAAAAGAAAATTTTATTTCTGATAAGTTATGTTTTTTTTTTTTTTTTAAACAAGGAAGAGCCACTTCCTTTTTAAACATCTCAAGCTTTTACTTATCTCACCCGAGCTCATACAATAGAAATCGATGAATTTAGGACCCTAAATCACTTAAACTTAGCTTAGGGGCAAAAGAAGAAGAAAGAACAACAAAAGAATAGTAGGGTAAAGTAATAACAAAATAGAAAAAGGAAAAGATGAGAAAAAGAGGTTGGAAAATTGGGCTCAAGTATAAGCCAAGAGCTAAGTGAAAGCCATATCATATCTTAGTAAGGGCAGTCAAATCAAAAGTTAAAGCCTAAATAGCCCCAAAGACGCAAAGCCCTAAATCACAATCTAAGCTTAAAAACCTAAAATCTCTACATCTACTTTAAAGCCTCTCTCACACTTGGCCTTTCCACCTACAATACCACCCTTACACAAGTAAAAGCTATTTCAATCTTTAAAGATAATTTATCTTTAATAAAATTTGTTTTTGAAATTGAGGCAAGTATATTTCTAATTGTTCCTAAGGTTCTTGGCTTGTACGCCCGAGAATAATATTTATTTCAAAATAGGCTTCTTTATAAGTTCCTTTTGAAACCTTTGGACCAAAAGTCTAAATTCATAATGATAAACTTAAAAAGACCTAATGGATTGATCAAGGCATATCACATGCAAAATGGACTATAATTTAGGGACTGTAGTCAAGAGTGTAATATGGACTGAGAGTTTGCAAGGAAATCCTCTTCGACTAAAACAACCATGAGTTACCTTTTTAACAATTTTTGAAATCACAAGGCCTTACCAAACGGCTCGCATCCAAGTTAAGAGGAACATATGAGGCCTTATGTGATTATTAAGGAAGGGTTCTTTTCCTATTAGCAAATAAAAAAGAAAAGAAAAGAAAAAGAAAGAAGGTAATAAAAATAAAAATAATAATAAAAAGAAGAAGAAAAGGAAAAAGAAAGAGAAAGTATTTCAAGTCTATGTCAGCTTAAGTAGCTAAGTTTTCAATCAATTCTAAAAAAAAAAAGAAGAGTTAAGAGTCTAGGCTTTTCTGTATTCTTCCCAAAATAAAGGAAATTATCCCCAATATCTTTTTCAACATAAGTGGTCTTCATAAAAAGGGTTTTTTTTTGTAAATATTTTTCTCAAAATTGAGTAGCATTTTGGATAAGCTCTTGATTAGGTTATCCCGCCTTCCATCCATTCGTCTCTCTTGAAGGTCCTTAGCAAACCTTTAAGGTATTTTTATTCTTCGATTCCCTTTAGTGTACCCACAGGGCCCTTTAGGTCATCAAAATCTTTTAGCAAGCTCATAGGATGCTTAATTTCATTTGGCAAGCCCATCGGGCCCCTCTGTTCACCAAGTTCCTCTTAGCTAGCTCGTACGACACTCCTCTTCAACAGTTTCTTTTGAGCCAGCCTTCTAGACACAATCTCAATTAAATCTAATTTCTAAGTATCTCTCAAGCGAGTCCATAGAGCACTTCCTCATCCACTAATCTTTCTTCAAACATTCCAACAGGATCATAGAGCAATTCCCCTCATCATTCTCTTTAGGGATTTTATGGGCTCATAGGGTGTTTCTCTTCCTTTTAGCAAACCCATTAAGATGCTTAGTTCCTTTTAGTAAGGATATGAGACATTTTTGTTCACTAAATTCACTCAAGTGTACCCATTTGGCCCTTTTGTTCACAAAGCTTCTCATAACAAGCTAGTATGGCACCTCACATCATCATCTCTTTTATCCAGCCCATAAGGCATTCACTTTCTGCATTTAGTGTTTAGCCAGCCTTTGAATACATGATCTTAACATAGTTCATCCTTCCTAGTATTCTCTTAACAAATCCATAGGGCACTTCCCCTCATAAAGTTTCTCTTAAGCAAGCCCATAAGGTATTTCCCCTCTATGCACCAAGTTCCATAGGGCACTTCTCCTCATCATTTCCTTTTGACATATCATTAACACCAGTTTAGGGTTGCTAGTCCTCGAGAGACGCTCCAGCCTAGGTTAGAGAGCATTGTGAAGCACGACTAAGTTTTAGATCGATCCCAGTTTAGGGTTGCTAGTCCTTAAGAGACCCTCCTACTTAGGTTAGTGAGTCTAGTAAGGCAGGCCAGGTTTTATATCGATCCTAATTTAGGGTTGCTGACCTCGAGAGACGCTCTTGCTTAGGTTAGTAAGTCTAGTAAGGTACGGCCAGGTTTTAGATTGATCTCAGTTTAGGGTTACTAATCCCTAAGTGACACTTAGCCTAACCTAGTGAGCCTTGTAAGGCACAACTAGGTTTTAAATTGATCCCAATTTAGGGTTGCTAGCCCTCGAAAGATACTCCTGCCTAGGTTAGTAAGCCTTATGAGGCATGACAAGGTTTTAGATCGATCTTAATTTAGGGTTGCTAGTTTTCGAGAGACGCTCTCGCCTAAATTAGCAAGCTTTATAAGGCACGACTAAGTTGTAGATTGATCCTACTTTAGGATTGCTAGTCCTTGAGAGATACTCTTGCTTAGGTTAGTGAGCCTAGTGAGGTATGACTAGGTATTAGGTTGATCCCAGTTTAAGGTTGCTAGTCCTCGAGAGACACTCCTACCTAGGTTAGTGAGCCTTGTGAGGTATAACTAAGTTTTAGATTGATCCCAATTTAGGGTTACTAGTCCCCAAGAGATGCTCCCACCTAGGTCAGTGAGTCTAGTAAGGTAAGCCAGGTTTTAAATCAATCTCAGTTTAAGGTTACTAGTTGCCAAAAGATGTACTCGCCTAGGTTAGTGAGTCTAGTGAGGTACAGCCAGGTTTTAGATTGATTCTAATTTAGGGTTGCTAGTTCTTGAGAGACGCTCTCGCCTAGGCTAGCAAGCCTTGTAAGGCATGACCAGGTTTTAGATCGATCCTAGTTTAGGGTTATTAGTTCTTAAGAGATGCTCCTGCCTAGGTTAGTGAGCGTTATGAGGCACGATAAGGTTTTAGATCTATCCTAGTTTAGGGTTGTTAGTCCCTAAGAGACGCTCCCACTTAGGTTAATGAGCCTAGTGAGGCACAACCTAGTTTTAGATCGATCTCATTTTAGGGTTGCTAGTCCCCGAAAAATACTTTCACCTAGGTTAGTGAACATTGTGAGGCACGACTAGGTTTCAAATCAATCTCATTTTAGGGTTGTTAGTCACCAAGAAATGCTCCCACTTAGATTAATGAGCCTTGTGAGGTACGATTAGGTTTTAGATTGATCCCACTTTAAGGTTGCTAGTCCCTAAGAGATGCTCTCGCCTAGGTTAGTGAGTCTAGTGAGGCACGACCAGGTTTTAAATCGATCCCAATTTAGGGTTGCTAATCCTCGAGAGACGCTCTTGCTTAGGTTAGTGTACCTTATGAGGTAGGACCAAGTTTTAGATAAATCTCAGTTTAGGGTTGCTAGTCTTCGAGAGACGCTCCCACCGCAGTTAGTGAGCCTAGTAAGGCACATCTAGTTTTTAGATCGATCCCATTTTAGGGTTGCTAGTCTTCGAGAGACGCTCTTGCCTCGATTAATGAGCTTTGTAAGGCACGACCAAGTTTTAGATTGATCCCAGTTTAAGGTTGTTAGTCCCTGAGAGACACTCTCACTTAAGTTAGTGAGCCTTATAAGGTACGACCAAGTTTTAGATCGATCTTAGTTTAAGGTTACTAGTCCTCGAGAGACGCTTCTGCCTAGGTTAGTGAGCCTTATAAGGTATAACCAGTTTTTGATCGGTGAGCCTTATGAGGCATACCTAGTTTAGGGTTGTTAGTCTTCGAGAGATGCTCCCGCTTAGATTTGTGAGCCTTATGAGGCTCGACCAGGTTTTAGATCGATCCCAGTTTAGGTTTGTTAGTCCCTGAGAGACGTTCCCGCCTAAATTAGTAAGCTTAATGAAGCACAACTAGGTTTTAGATCGATCGTAATTTAGGGTTGTTGGTATTCGAGAGACGCTCCTACCTAGGTTAGTGAGTCTAGTGAGGCATGACTAGGTTTTAGATCAATCCCAATTTAGGGTTACTAGTCTTCAAGAGATGTTCCTATTTAGGTTAATGAGCCTAGTGAGGTATGACTAGGTTTTAGATCAATTTCAGTTTGAGGTTACTAGTCCCCGAAAGACATTCTCACCTCAGTTAGTGAGCCTACTAAGGCATGATTGGGTTTTAGATCGATCTCAGTTTAGAGTTGCTAGTCCTTGAGAGATGCTCCCGCCTAAGTTTGTGAGCCTTGTAAGGCACGACTAGGTTTTAGATTGATCTTAGTTTAGGATTGCTAGTCTTCAAGAGACACTCCCGCCTAAGTTAGTGAGCGTTATGAGGCACGAGAAGGTTTTAGATCTATCATAGTTTAGGGTTGTTAGTCCCCGAGAGATGCTCCCATCTAGGTTAGTGAGCCTTGTGAGGTTGCTAATTCCTAACATATGCTCCCGCCTAGATTAGTGAGTCTTATGAGGCACAACCGGTTTTTAGATCAATCCCAGTTTAGGGTTGCTTGTCTCTAAGAGACACTCCCAACTAGGTTAGCGAGCTTAGTGAGGCACGATTAGGTTTTAAATCAATTCTAGTGTAAGATTGCCTGCTCTTTAGAGATACTCTCACCTAGGTTAGTGAGCCTAAAAAAGCACAACTAGGTTTCATTTCTTCATTTAAGTCCCAAATAAATCGATTTTAGGATAGCTATAATTGTTTAAAGTCATCCTAGGGGCAAAAATAGTGTCTCTTTATCTGTGGCAATTGTGGCAAAATTTTATTCAAACTTCACCGCAAAGAGAGGTAGTCATAGACATATAATTTTTACTCTCTTTATTTTATTTTATTTTGTTTTTAATTTTTATTTTATTTTTTCAATAGGTCATAAATTAGTAAAAACACAAAAAAAAAATAGGAAATTAAAGAAAACTAACAAAAATAAAGAAATTTTGAAAAAACAAGAATTTTAGAAAAATACAAAAATAGGAAAAAAGCACAAAAAATAAGAAAATTGGAAAAAGATAAAAAAAAGGAAATCTAGAAAAAAAAAAATACAAAATAAGAAGAAATTTAGAAAATGAAAGAAAATTGAAAAAATAGTGACTTTAGAAAATAATAAATTTTTAGGTTGTTTAAATATAATATAATTTTAATTTAAATAATTTTGAATAAAAGGTTGTTGTACTTGGGCTTAGATTTAAATTTAGCTTAAGCTAACCTAGTCCAATTGTACATATGAATAAGGAAAAACCAATAGTTTAGATGGATAAACACTTAGATTTGATATTGCATGTGGCTTAGAGATCTTAGATTCAATCCTTAGAAGGTGCAAAATATATCTTTTATTTTCTTTGCTTACATCATGGGCCACATCATCACCACATCATGGGCCATATCATTGTCACATCATTTACCAACTCACTTCTAAGTGTGGTAAACACACTTTTGTATGCGTTGGACGCACCCCGAGCTGAAGTGAGTCGACCGAGTTAAATTGAGTTGACCTTGAGTTGAAGTGAGCCGATTGGGTTGATACGAGTTGAAGTGAGCCGGCAAGCCAATTCGAGTCGCCCTGGTTTGTTTGTTTGTTTTTTTATTTTGTTTATTTGTAAATGTTATAAATGAGAAAAAAGAAAAAAGAACAAAAAAGAAAAAAGAAAGAGAAGAAAAACAAAAAGAGAAAAAGAGAAAAAAAAAAAAGGAAATAGTCTATTTATTTATTTATTTTTATTTTAATAGAAATAGATAGAATAAGTAAAATAATAAATAAAATAAAAATAAAAATAAATAAGTAAATAGAAAGAATAAAGATTATTATTTCTTTTTATCACTTAGAAATTTGATTTTTCAAAAATAAAATAAAAATAAATCAACTATTTTTTAAATTAGGATCATTTAAAATTCTCAAAAATAAAAACCAATTTAGGACCCTTTAGGAAATTTTCTTAAATAAATTAAAATGGGTAAAAACGTAAATTCAACTGTTTTAAAAATTAAAATCAACTCAATCCAGTTTTCATTAAAAGGAATTACGTACGTTTAATCTCGAATAACAAGTATGTAGGTACCTACGGGGCAACAATCAAAATAAAAAAAAAAAAAAATAACTAATTTTCCTTTTTCTTTAGTTTAGATTATTTTATTTATCCAATTAGAGTCACCAATAATCAAGTTTTGTCTTTCAAAATTAAATTGTGATTTTTAAGTTTAATTCTAATTTTAGAAAGTCAATAGTACTCGTAAGGGTTTAAAATTCCTAACCCTCAGATTTAGATTTTTTAGTTTTAAAAACCGTTTTATAAAATTGGTTTTAATCGTTAGACTAGTAGCTAAATTATAACCAATTCACTCAATTTGTTATAACTTAACTGTTTTTCTTAACTTTAGTCGGGTGGCAACTCTAAAGTTGTTTTCAAAACAAAAAGGAATTTTTTTTTTAAACGTTAGTTGATGATTGGTATTAAACGGGTAGGGTTTAGTACTAATTGGTTTAAAGAAGGCCTATTTTATCAAAAGAAACAAGAGAGTGAAAAACTAGGCTTGATACCCTTATTTCGAGGTATTAAGCACTATATTAACTTGATACTTGGTACTGTACTATCGAATAAGCCTGCTTACAAAATGAATCCTAAATAAATTGTAGAGCTCCAAAGACAAGCCAACGAGCTATTAGAGAAGGGATATATAATAGATAGTCTTAACCCCTATGTTGTGTTTGCATTGCTTATGCCAAAGAAAGATGGTAGCAGAGTTGTCAACAAGATTACGATCAAGTACAGATACCCCATTTTGAGGCTAGATGATATGTTAGACAAACTGAATGGTGCGACAGTGTTTAGTAAGATTGACCTAAAGTCAAGGTACCACTAGATTCGAATGAGGTAAGGAGATGAACGGAAAACTACTTTTAAGACTTAGTATGGCTTGTACGAGTGGATGGTCACTCTTTGGGTTATCAAATGCCCTAAGCACTTTTATAAGATTGATGAACCATGTTTTGAGAGATCTGATCGAGAAATTTCTCGTTGTCTATTTTGACGATATCCTTGTTTACAGTGCTAACTTTAGATGTCATACTAAACACCTCTGAGCTATTTTTGATGTCTTTTAAGTAGAGAGATTGTTCGGAAATATGAAGAAATGCTGTTTCTATAAGAAGAGGTGATCTTCTCAGGCTACGTAGTTAATAGAGTAGGATTAAGAGCTGATGAAGAGAAAGTCCGAGCCATTGTTAAGTGGCTGACCCCAACTTCATGTATAGAGGTGAGGAGTTTCTATGAATTAGCATCATTTTATTAGTGCTTTATCTAAGGATTTGGTACTATAGTAGCACCTCTAATTGAGATAATAAAGAAGAATGTAGAATTTAAGTGGGGAGAAAAAGAAGAGAGGAGTTTTGCTAAGGTAAAAGCAAGGTTGACCTTTGCCCTAGTCTTGGCTTTGCTAAACTTTGATAAAGTGTTTGAACTTGAATGCAACATGTCAGGTGTTAGCATAGGAGCTGTACTGACGTAAGAAAGCCGATTTGTTGCTTACCATAGTGAAAAGCTTAGAGGAGTACCACTAAACTATTCTATGCATGACAAAGAACACTTGGCATTAATCAGAGCTTTTCGCATATGGCAACATTATCTTCTACCAAAGGAATTTTTCATTTACATAGATCATGAGTCCTTGAGTTATCTACAGAGCCAATCAAAACTTTCGAAATGCCAAGCTCGATGGATTGAATCTAAAAGGATTTAATTTCGTTGTCAAATACAAACAATGCAAGAATAATGTAGTTGCTGATGCTATGTCAAGAAGATAAGTCCTTCTTACTGAGTTACAAACTAGACTATTAGGGTTTGTGAGCATTAAGGAACAATATCAAAATGATTCCTACTTTGGTTTGATATATATATATGTTGTGCGAAGGGGAGAATAATGGATGAATACCATGTGGAGGATGGTTATCTATTTTGAGTAGGCAAATTGTATATGCTAACCTGTTCAATGAGAGAGCTGCTAATGAAAGAAGCCTATAGTAGGACTCTCTGGAAACTTTAGAGAATGAAGGACCTATGAATTATTAATTGACAAGTTCTTTCGACTTAAATTGAAACTTGATATGCATCATGTGATTGAAGTATGTACCATTTGTAAGAAGGCCAAAAGTTGAGTTGAACAAGGAAAGATAATACCACCACCTATTTCAACCAAACCATGGGTTAACCTAAGTATGGATTTTGTCATCGAATTACCCCGAACTACTCGAGGCAAAAACTTTATAATGGTTATGGTGAATAGGTTTAGTAAAATGGTACATTTTGCACCCTTCACCAAAACTAATGATGCTTTGGCTATTGGCTATTGCTTCTTTATTTTTGTAGGAAATAGTTTGCTTACACGGAGTGCCAAGGAGTGTGGTGTGAAATAGAGACCCAAAATTCTTGAGCCATTTTTAGAGAACTCTTTGGTGTTGGATAGGAACTAAGCTACTGTTTAGCATCTCTTTCCATCCTTAAACTAATGGCTAGATGGAGGTTGTCAATTGTACCTTAGAATCATTGCTTCAAGCTATAGTGGGAAAGAACTTAGACGATTGGGATATCTACTTACCTATGGTTAAATTGCTTACAATAGGATAATATATGCCACCACTAGATGCTCCTCATTTGAGGTCACCTACAGTTTCAACCTTGAACTACCCATCAATCATACCTCAATGACACCCACTAACTAAGAAGATTCATAAGTGAGAACTAAAGCTCATTCCATCCAGCAGATTAACCAACAAGTCACCTAGTACATTGATCGAGCTATTAGAAAACTAAAGGAGAAAGGCAAAGGAAGGAAGACTAAGTAGTTTTAGCTTAGTAACCAACTATAGCTACACTTGAGTAAGGAAAGGTTTCCAAACAAGAGGAAGAACAAGCTATTTGCTAGAGTTGATGGACCTTTTAAGATCCTTTAGAAGATTAATGACAATGCTTACCAATTAGAGTTGCTAGAAGACTTTGAAGTGTCCAATACGTTCAATGTTGCCGACCTTAGTCCTTATCGACCTGAGGAAGACTTGGATGACGAATAGTTAGATTTGATCCCAAATCTTAATCAACTTAGTGGGGATGATATGAATCAAGCCATCGAACCCTTGATCCAAGCTCAAGCTCGAGGATTAGAGAACATAATAAGGTAAGCTCTCTCTTTATGCTCAACTGAAGAGTACAAGCAACTGTAGTCTACCGATCTAAAGCCTTGCTAGAACCGAACCCTCTTATGCTTATCAATTGTCTCCAGTTATCGACTAAAGGAATACTTGAATAATAGCTCGGCCCACTGACCATCTACTTAGCCGACCTAAATATGAACTATTCTAAGCATGTCCGAGTTGAACTCACATCAAAAGAACGTCCAGTCTTACTTAGCACCTCTACTTGGTAGTCACCTGTTTAATTGTACAGTTTGTCTATTTCAACCAAACACTTACTCACCCACCGATAGCTATGTATCTAAGCAACCATATAAGAGAATTCTTTGTACAAGACAAACGCTTTTCTTAATTTTATCTTTATGACCTTTTCCATTCCTTATACCTTACTTATTTAGGACTTCACCCTTTTTAGTCATTTCCATTTATAGCTATTGCCTTAATATTTTAAGTATAAATACCCAATGTAAATGTAGTCTCAAATATATCATGCAATATGGTGTTGAATATACTTCTCATTTTCATGAACATTGCTCTCTATTAGCTTGTTTACTTCACTCTTATCCTTACTCTTAAGTAAGGCTAGGTGGCGAATACTTTCATTGAATTAGCTTGTACATTATATTGAGTTGAGACGTGAGTCCTTGGTAGTTCCTTGGTATGTAATATCTTTAGAGAGGATTAAGGTTTGCTTATTGGTTCCTTTATTTCTCGTGCATTTCCACCCGTGTTTTCAAGCTTTCTACAAACTTAGACCCACCCCTTGCAAATCGGCCTTATTAGTCCTTAGCTCAATTTGTATCACTCTCTAATACCCTAGAGCCATTAATCAACTTAAAATCTAATCGGATCAAGTTAGTAAGCAACTCCACTTAGGGTAACACGACTTACTAATCTCAGGGTGCCACCCTCAGATCACTGGTACTCCCGATCTCTTAAGCCCAGCCAAACATATTCAACACATTAAGCATTTAGAGTTAAATTTTATTATTTTTATTTCATAACTAAACTAGCTAACACATACAACAAGCATGTAACCTCGTATGTGATATGAGTAACTTAATGAAATCTACTCTAGCTTCACTTCTTAATCTTGACATTAAATAAAGTATGATGCTTAGACTAGGATCCAATCACATCAATTAACATCTTAACTTTATCCTCCTTGACCTTTCCTAACACCTAAGTTCCTACGATAAATTTGATGACTTAGCTAAAAGTTGTTACAGTGTGTTTCTAGTTCGTTGTTTAGCTAAGAGTAGTGTGAGGATTAAGTGTGAATTAGTTTAGGTGAAAAAGGTTATAAATAGAAGAGTTTTAAACATTCAATTCATATTCTATGACCAACCAATTGATTAGTGAAAGTGTTACTAATTGGTTGCTAGAAAATAAAACAAGTCAGAAGGTTCTAGTTTCGAAAGGCACCTTATCGATCAATTACCAACTTAACTATTGATCGATCGGTAGTACAATTTTTGCTACAAATCTATTGCTAATTTGGCTACCGATTGATCGGTAGCTTTGAATTCGACAAAACTGTAGAATTTATCCTTGCGACCAACTACAAAACTTACGAATTCCCTTCGTCTCCTTTAAAATTCCTACCCTACAACTTTTAGTCCAATGTTTCCCTTTCCAACTACAACATTTTAAATTTCCAAATGCTTAACATATCAACTTTATCAAAAGAATCACAATCTAACTTAGGAGAAATCGTTACTTACTTAGTTGTTTTGACTCTCCTTATTCGATTCTTCTCTAACCTTTGTTTCTTTTGCACTCCCTTTAACAATCATATCCTTAGACTCAATTTAACATTCTAACAACAGTAGCAATACCAGAAATCGATATTTGTTACCATAAGTTTATTCTTCTAAACTGTTGAAACCAGCAAACTCCTCCATTCCTTGGCCTCCTCTTGTTAAAATAAGGAATTTTATATGAGATTCCACTTTCTAAACGTAAAACTTCAAAGATTTTGCAGAGTTTTTTTTCCCACTTAACACTATGGTTTTGTGCCTAGGAATTTAGTTATTATTAGGACTTACCAGGGTATATTTGAATTAAAATGGGTCTTTTAAGATATTGAAGAAAATTATAGGGAAATGGTCTACAATTGAACAAGAGTAGCTAACGTAAAGCTACTCGAATGATGTGACTCTCCAATGAACACAACACGACTTGACACCTCACTTGATATGATGCACAAGTTGATGTCAAGGTCCACTTGCCACTAATCCTAAGCTACTTAACAGGATTAGATAAGAGTGTAAGGGTTATGGACTTGGAGAGAATTGTCTCATAAGAACAGAGTATTTTGTATTAGGATGTAAGTTATTTTNTTGAAGAGAATTGTCTCATAAGAACAGAGTATTTTGTATTAGGATGTAAGTTATTTTGGCTTACAAGAGAAAATAACTATTTATAGTAAGTCTCTAAGGCAACATTACAAATAAAGAAATTACAAGAAAGTATATACAAAAGAGGGATTCCTAGTACATACAAAAAAGGGCAAAAATGACAAAAGACCAAAAATGGAAAAGTAGTTAAATGGTAGGTGAGGTAAACAGCTGGCGGTGCAACATTAGTTCCGTATGAATATTCTCTAAACATAGCAAGTAAGAAAGGTCAAAATGTTGCGACACTAAATGGGTTTGGACGAGAGAGATAGCGGTATGCCAACAGAAAACTAATCAACCATTTAAGTGAGTCCATCGTTACGTGGTAAGAGATTTTTGACAGCAGTTGATCGGAATACTTGGCATAGGATTCTTAGCAAGGGAATGGTCGACATCATCACTACTAAGTATATAGATCAACATATGACCATTCGGGGAGCTTAGTGAGTTTAGCCACATACCCTCGACGTAAAGTTTCTTATCATTAGTAGGTTGCCAAAAGAGAATACGCAGGGTGACGGGTTGGAGTCCTCGGAGCCGTGTACAAGTAATAAGACTGTTTGTCGACAATTCATCAAAACGTTATGACAGTGAGAGGTCAAAGAATAGAAGAAACAACGTCTTATTTGGTTTCAAAGAAGCATTTGCTAGGCATGTACCTTTTCATACCTATTTGACCATATTGCCCCTAAACTTTTAGTCATTTCCAAAAATGCCATTGTCTTTATTTTATTTATTTATTATCAACATTCAAGTTATTACATCCTCTTCCCCTTAAAACAACTTTTGACCTCAAAAGTTTCCTGAATTAGTGAAGAGCTCATGGTAGCATTTCAAGCTAGTTGATTATTCCACTGTATCTTGACATATTGGATTTCTCGTCTCCTTAACTTTTGTACTTTTATGTTTACAATATGTATAGGTCTTTCCTTTGTTGTCAAGTCTGGTCTCATATCCAATGATTCCAAAGTTGACTCTTGATCCGAGTTCTTTATATGCTTTCTTAACATAGATACATGAAAAACATCATGCACATTGCCAAACTGGGTAATAGAGCTAACCAAGTGATCCTAAAAAGAAAAAACATATCTTTTATGAATTCATTCTTATAGATACTGATAGCATTGAACTCACTCATCAAAGAGAAGGAGAGGATATTACATATTTAAGATGCAAAATTAAGAGAGTTTTAATGATCAAGCAATGGAATCAACATCCTTGGATAGCCAAAATGTTTTCTCAAGCTTTTATCCCTCCAACATATGATTATACATATGATTACATCAAGGCTTAGGAAAATGTGTTTTTCATCTAAAATTATGCCCATTTATGGTTCATTCCATTTAAGACTACTCAAAGTGAATTTCCAGTGTAGCTCGCGAATTGGTTCAATTACTTTGCTTTAGTAGAAAAGATATTTCCAGTTGAAATTCATCAATGATTCTAGATGTTTTGCAAGCATTGTGATCAATTGCATTTCTTTAAATTTTTAATGTTCTCAGCAAGATTCAATCTAGGATGGATTATGACTTGGACCTATACCATGGAAGAAAACTCCTAAGGATAACCTTTCATAAAGAGGGTTTTTCAAGTTAAGTGGTGAAAGAAGTTCAAAAATTCAATGGCAAACATCAAGATTGTTCAATCATACATAAATCAAATAAAAAAGAGCATCGTTCAAAATAGTGAGTTCTTAAAAGATAAGAGTAAAATTCAAATAGACTTTATAGGAATCTCTGATCCTAGTGAATGTAAAAGAAAAATAATTGAATTAGCATCACAATTGTTTAAAGAAAAAGCCAGCTCCAATAGCAATAATTCCAATTAAAATGAGGATCATTACTACGAGATCAGTACATCTCAATACAAATCCTAATACAAGTAATTGGTCAAAATACCATTGCTCAATATGTTAGGATGAGAGCTTGAAGTCTGATTTTGTTCGATCAATGAAATCTCTTGTTAAAAGAAAATCATTTAGAAAATTAGGATTGTTCAAAAATAAAGTAGAACAAGATAAAAGCAGCATTTCAACAACAGCATATCAAAATAAAAAACATTTCAAAAGGTAGAAAGTACCAACATATCAAGAGAAAATATTTAAAGTAAAAATTCCCTCATTCAACAGCTTTATCAAAAGACAAAATCTACAAGCAGATTCTTTATAGCCTTATTCAAAGATAAATTCCCTTGTTAAGTAACTTTATCAAAAGATAAAATATATAGGATGAATTCTCTACAACCTTATAAAAAAAAATACGATCTCCCAGATGGATTTTCTACAACTTTAATAAAAAAACGGAATCCCTTGTTGAAGTCTAGAAGTCTTGAAGAGATGGGGACATCAATCGTTTACACTTTCTTTATTACATGAAAAGGTATACTGTTCGGATTTCAAATAGGTACACTAAAGACAAAATTCTTGTCATATGGTCAAAAGGAAGAAAGGTTTGAAATGGTATATTTATTGGATAAATATAATTTTTTAATATAATATTTTCATTGCGTAACTTGTATTTTGAGAATTATATGAATAATCATATGCTGACTCTCCTTTTCCCCATCATGCATATATTTTTAACATTAAGTATTTACAGTTTTCGTTTACATATATTATACAAAACTAGAATTGGCAATTGGGTACACAATCTATCAATCTGCATTCTGAACCACATGGCCAAAGTCAAAACCAGCAATGACATTATTGGCAATGGATATAGCAGCAAGTTCAAGGTCCCCAAGATGTCCTGCAAAGGCTTGAGTGATGACCAACATTGGGTAGGAGGCAAGACAGCTGAAGATGGAGTCCTAGTGTGAACCTTATTGTGAGAATCTGTTCTTCCTAACAGTCTTCCTCTACTTGTTGATTCTCTAGCAGAGGAGCTTTTGCTTCTTCCACAGACGAGTTGCTTGGCATCTTTTTACCAGAGAGTATGTAATCCTGCCAACTTACAAATCAGAACAGCTCATAAACCTTAAAAAGGAGTCTTAGCTAATGTCAACATATGTATTATCTCAATAATATAATAATCCTTTTTCTTTTAATCATAGAAATGATCGATTTGACATATTTTATCTATTAACCATTTTCAAGTGCACAACTACAACTACCAGTGGTGCAAGACATCTTAGCAACATCTAAAAAAGCAACTAGATCAAAATGGGTGCTAATTAACAAATTCACAAGACACACGCGGGTTCCCTCTAGAGTTCTAAGTTCTCCAACACAACATTTCCCCCGAGAATATTCCTTTTATCAAATTTCGCCCCATGCAACCAAACCAAACTGATGTTGCCCATTCATACTGAAATAAGGCATGTTCAGCAGTTTCCAGCTCTTGGCAAAAAGCGCAACCACCACCTTAATCAATTTGATCGCTCAATGATCTAAGGCCTCGTTTGTTTTAGGAAAGATTGCTCTTTAGCGGAAACTATTTTCCCTTGAAAATGATTTCTTGAAAAATAACATATTTTCATGTGTTTGGCTATTTTCTTAAATTACATAGAAAAATGATTTCTCCTGTTTATTTCTTACATTAAAGTAGATAGATTTTTTAAAAAAAATATTTTAAATACATATTTTGTTTCACTTTAAAATCATGAGTATTCTTAATTTAATATATATATATTTTTAGATAAACTTCTTAATTGGATTTTTACATGAAGAAAATTCCATTAGGAATGAGTTTTACAAAACTATCCATATACACATGTAATATATATTGTAATCCATGTAATTGTAACATATTGTCACAAATAAACAAATTATTAAAACAAAAAGGTATTGAAACCACATGTATAACCCACTATTTCATGCATGAATAGCCCACATGTATTCAAATAAGTGAAATCACATGCACAGACGTGGACTAGAAAATGACTTACCGTTTTGAAAACAGTACGTTGTTTTCCTCCACGATCTCTGAAATTCTTTTGTAACGGGAATATACTTTCTCTTTAGCGGGAAATTGTTTTCTACCTATACCTATTATTTTCCCTTAAACAAACCTAAAAAATTATGCGAAAGGTTTTCAGAAAATTAACGGGGCCATCCTTACCATGGCAATTACGGTCAATAAGATCCACTGCCTCCAAATCTGACTGTACCATCACCACTTTCTTCCAGAGTTTGTAGTTTGGAAGACCGAGAACCCAAGGCCTAACATGGATGTTCATCCCGTTCCTGATCTGGCACATAGAATCCTGCTTGACCACTAAAAGTCCCTCCAGTACACTACTCCATCTGCATGGTAGCATGCAACCTTTCCTTGCCTCTACTGCTTCATAAAAAGGGAAGTAGATCCCCATTAGAGTTCTTGTTTTTAGTGTGAATCTCCGTTAAAATTCTTGTTCATAACACTTGGAATTTGATATCTAGATTTCAATGCCCTACAATTGATAAGTACTTTTCTGACAATTGATAGTTCTTTCTTAAGAATGAATTCTCATACTTTGGAGGAATTTACAATATTTTTTCATCTCATCCAACTTTCATTATGAAAGCCACCATTGAACCATCTTGAAACATTGACTGGGAATTCTTGTAGGAGTTACCTCTCATGTCCCTTCCGTGAGACACTATTTTGTATATTGAAAATACAAGATATTGGTATTTACAAGATTTTTTCATGTCATCCAACAGGTTGGATGCTTGTGTTGCAATGGTTGGCTACTTGTTTTGGAGAATAGATTCAAAACCTTGAGAACAAGACACTGGAATGCAAAATTATGAAGTTGGAGGGCCAAACTTATTAAGTCCAAATTAGAAATATACATGAAATATTATCGTAATTAAATTCTATTAATGAAATTGCTAGTGACTATTGGGGAGTGGTTAAAAGTTTTACCTTGACATGACAGACAGGTATAGTTTTGGTAAGAATCTAAAGAGCAAGTGTTACAGGTGTTGGTGGTAAGAAGCTAATGGGTAAGCGCCGTTGCAGTAATCACATTTGTCTAGCATCTAGCATATGATACATGAAGTGTTTATGGTGCTAGCTTTGTTATGCTATGTTGTGTTTATGTTTTAGTTTTATTCAATTAGATCTAATATGGGCTGAGGGGTTATTTGCTTAACTTCAGGTGCTAAAGTTGGAGAGCAAAGAAGGTTTGAGGCCAGGACAGGGAATGACTGCGACTAGTCCGAAGTGTTGAACAGAAGATCAAGATGACTTTTGCACCGCGTGGCAGAGAGAAGTAACATATAGCATATATTATTTATGTGAAGTTGTAAGATTTTTTGTGTAAATATGAAAAGCACTTGATGCTAGGGTTGGTGAAGGAGCTTTGTTATATGTTCCCCCCATAATATACGATGCTAATGATCAATAGTTTAAACAAGATGGATATTTTATGAAGTTTTGTACTTGCTTTGTTCTAGGTAAGCTTATCCTCAACTTGGGATGGTATAACGACACTAATTCCTAAGCATAAGCTAAGGCTAAACAGATAACATTATCACGCGGAGTACTCATCTATTCCCTATTGGACTAAGTGAGCTTTAATAAGTATTAAGAATTACGAGATATTTTTTCAGATACAAAATTTTCGAAACTTACTCTATTAAAATAGGGTAAGGTACCTACTCTGATAAAATAAAATAAAGTACGAATACAATGTCTTACTATCCTATATCTAAGTTATAAAAGGTTAAGTTTCAAAATACTCTATATCCATCTTTAAAAAATTACTAAATAATATTTTATTTTTTTACCAGTAAATATTTCAATAAAAAAGACTAAATTAAAATAAAGAGTCCAAAACTATGAGTTAATAATCTTAAATGACTAAACCTAATACATCTTCTCCCATTTTACAATTTCCATTCTTTCTCATTTGTTAAGTAGTAAACTGACATAAATTTAAAATAATAGAGGTATGAAAATTCACCATTTTTGTTTTCACGAGTTTCATAAGTTTTGTGTATAAAGAGCTTATAACATCACATATAAATTATAATTTTGATATTACATAAATTTAAAATTTATAAAGAAAAAAAAATAAAGCAAAATTCACAAGTTCCACAAAACATCTTATATTCTATAAGTTTTACAAGGTACAGATTTCAGAATAGTTCTAAAATGTTATAAGATAAATTTTAATTTCAAAATTTAAGAACCTATATCTTACAAGGTATAGTTTAAGTAAAACTTCAAACCATGCCATCTTATACTTGTTCATCCCTAGGTTAACCCCTATGTTAAGCAAGTAAAGGTATGGAAGGGGTAGGATTATATCATTTTCATTGTACACCAGATTCTTTTTCCCCTACATTTGGATATTTATTGTTGATATTTCAAGTTAAATGACAAAACCGTGAAAAGAAAATTTTCCATCTACAAGTATGATGAACTATAGAATTTTCCTCTTAAGAGCCTAAAGGCGATAATATGGACCATAGAAAATTCTACAGCCGATCCATGTAGCTTTGGCAATAACACTACCTAGAAACAAAGGTTGATCAAAGAAAATTGCTCATCAACTAAGTTCTGCACGAGTTGGGATCACAGGCACAAGAAAATTTCCATAGTGTGAATCAAAGATCCTATAGTTCCCTGTAGAACCATCTTGCTGGGCTTGTGCAACTGCAAAATTTTTGGCATGTTGTATCTTGGCATGTACATCACCTGCATCATCCGGTACAACCTGTAAAAGAAAAATTCATAGAGAGATTACAACATACAAGTTTGAGGTAATGTAATGTAAGAAATAATCTGAGAAGGTGTATCTTACAGCTGAACTTTGATTTGACTGAATAACTTGCTTAGCGCTTGCAGGAGTTGAACCAACAATTCTGAAGCGGCACAGAAATATAAGTAATCAGATCATTCAGTTTTACAAGTAAATGAAATTGCTTTGAATATACATTTTCATTACAACTTCACATCTACATCGAGCCATATGGACATCTAATTTAAACAACCAAACAGCACGATCCAAATATTCTATCAAATGTTAAATAAGCTTGGGGAAATAGAAGTAGCGACCATTAGCAAGCACACAAGTGAAATTATCACACCTCACAGGAATTATATGTGAAGTCCAATGCTTGCTTGCCGATTAATGAAGGCTCAACACCACTTTCAAGCCATTGGAAGTGCAACTAACAAGAAATATTAAATAACCAAAAATTTTTCTGTGCATTAAATATCTAAAAGCAGTCAATACCATGCACTCTACTCTGCAACCAAAATAAGTTTAAAAGTTCATTTCATATACTATATATGAAAGATGAAGCTTTCCCATGCATCAGCTAATGAGAGCAGCCCTTAAAGAAGGCTCATAAAATATATGAAATGAACTATCCATCTATATAGTTGTAGAGATCTCTTTCTGTTCGGCTTTTATAGAAAAAGATGCTGTAGATCAACTATAATGCTATTCTCATTCTATTTCCCACACTCATTTATCTTTTTATTTAATTTGTGAGACTTTTGATTTGACAAAAGAAGATACCGGCAAGAGAGTTGGTCCTTACAACCAAGATCATGTTTTCGATCATCCACAAGGGAAGATGTTTGGACCCTACCAAACTCTAAAGCAGTCCATAGAAAACAAATGGAAAACTTGATACATCAATGGACTAACCAATATGTAGGTGTCTTAAACATCACAACAATCTCTTTCATTGCCTTTGCTTATCGCATAATACTGCAACTCCCTCGTCTTTGCATTAGAAATATTTTTCAGTCAATTGAGTCAAAAAAGTACTTCTGATTTTTGAGAGTTCATACACAAGCCCTAGTTCAACGAATTAATCAAGAGATCACTTGTAATGCTAGAGTCTGAAAATGTATATGGCGTAGTTTGGTCCTTACAGGTTAATCCATTAAATATGTTGATGAAATTTTAAACAGCATAGAAAACCCATCTTCAATTTTTTACTCTGTCTTTTTGCTAAAGTTCTTTGAAAACACTAGAAAGATCACATAAAATTATTAGTAAAGAATGAACTAAGCTCCCCATGTGGAATATATAACACATATCCCTTTTTTCCTCTTTTTTTATTTTTACATGGAAGTATACAACCAGTTTAGGGTGGCTAGACCTCCTCAAAAACTTTCAACAACAAACATTTGAAAACATGATGTACCAGTAGAGAGATGCAGCCGATAAAGGTATTTTTCAAGCCTCATTAACAATCTCCAGCAAACATAAAACTACCTTTTTTTGGGTAAAGAAAACATACATAAAACTATCTGATCCTAGCTAAGACACGATTTCAACATATGAATTGTAACACTTGTTATGCCCTTGATTCGGCCAGATGGTCAGGTTAGTTCTGTAGGAATTTAAAATCAATCCCGGTCAGGTACCTCAAAATTAATGACCCCTGCTATCCTAGTAGTATTTCCTTGCCTGTCAATCAATTAAGTATACCCTACATACCCTCTTTCTTCTTCCTCCGGTTAAACTCATGGGAAGAAAAGGTACTACCATATAGAAGTAGGTGCACCTTCCATTAATTCATCGATATATAGGGAAAGGGTCCATATCAATGTAACATAACATCTTTACAAATGTGAAACCCAAAATCATAACTGTCATTAATGGAAGATGCAACTGATATCATATTCATGTGTGCATCTGGTTGTATACACTTTCTACTCAAACCTATGCACTATGGTTCAGCGAAACTTAAATCATCCCACATTAGTTTTGTAGATTTTGCATCATCACAAGCAACACCATCCAATGAAACTCCTCTGAATATACAAAACATATGATGCAGGAACATCAAAAAGCTTCAAACTTGCATTTTAACCTTACAGTCCCACTAAATATTCTATACTGTTAAGGGGAATAGAGCAAAAATAAAGCAGAATTCCATGTACCCAATTCAAGCAAGAGTGCAAATACCTGGAATTCTTTGGTGGGTTTGGTTGGAGCTTTCTTCTCTTTGGTTCAGGCGTCATTCTTGCCTACCAAAACCATGGATCTTTTAGCAAGTGCGGGACACCGAAAGACTGCAGACAAAAGTACTAAAAACGTTAAGGCTACATGGAAATCTATGTACTCAATGAAAACGGAAAGACATTATGTGTTTGGATAACTTAAAAATATAGAAAGAAGATGACTATAGAAGAAATAGACAGAAAGAATTCCAATTTAAAGCTCTAATATTTTCTCTCCAAATTTAGGGAGAAACCCATGAAAATAGATGGAAATCCTGTAAAAATACCAAAATACTCTAACTGTTCACCGTCTTCTTCGTCAATATTGAATCCCTTCTCTCTTCTCTTTCTCTCTTCCCCTCTCTTCTCTTCTCTTCTCTTCACGGTCAGAATATGACTATGATAATTTCAATTCTTTTCTCTCTCTCTCCGCTCTCTGTGATTGAAAGCCGACGAGCATTTGCTCTCTCACTTTCTCCTTCCTCTCTCTCTTCCTCTCTCAGAATTGCTACTATCTCCCTTAGAGTAATTTAGACAATTTAAAAAAATATTTTATAACTTTCCTTCCATTTCCATCTTTTATATCCAAACAACAAAAAAAACTTATACTTCCTTTCTTTTCTACTCTTACCCTTTTCATAACTTTCCTATGATTTTTACTGTCTAAGATTTTCAAACAGAGTGTAAAACTACAATGATTCACTTATTCATAAAAGAACTGGGAAATTGAATCAGAGTCTGCGATGGGGTCGGTTGGTCAGTGTACGCACGGGCCGAGTCCCTTCGCTAACACCAAACCAATATTTGGGCCCAGTATCTACTCTGCCCTATAGTCTACGACCCTCATCTAAACCGATATATGTATATATGTATACATACACAAGTGGTGTATTAATATTATAAAAATATTTGTTAGATAATATATAATATATTTATATATATATATGATATGTAAATATTAATAATGTTTAAATATATTACAGTATTTATATTATAAAGCATAGGTGATTTGGTAAAATATCAATATATGGCATGTGTTTCCATACCAATACAAAAAAGTAACCTGTTATTTCTCTTCCAAGCACAGGACCCTTGTTTTCTAAGTTTTTGTCAATCCCACGTAAGGGACACGTAGCTTCGTTAGTGGTTGGAAATTATTATATTAAAAAATTACTTTAAAATAAAAAAATTAAATAAGAAATCTGAAAGATAAAAAAAAAAAGAATGAAACCAAGATAGCGCCACTTGTTGGCCATCTTAAGGCCCGGGGAAACTAGCCAGTAGCCTATGGCCACCACATCTCCTTTCTCTACTTGTTATTTTTGTTTTATTTAATTTATTTGGTTTTAAATAATTTTAAGGAATTACTAATCGATTCAACCAGTAAACTAGTAATCCTTATACAAGATTAACAAAAATATAAAAACACGGATTATGTGTTTATAAATTACTCTTTGTTCTTTTAAAGATACCTACTATCACTATATTATGTTTAAATATAATTAATACTTATATTCAATATATATATATATATATATGTAACGTGTATTTTGAAAAATCGGGAGAACAAATATTTGTTATAAGGGTTTCTTCATAGGCCGTATAAAAATGCTTGATGGAGTAAAGATAATAGTAAACCATATGTTATGTTAGCAGATGATAGATAGGAAAAGTTCATAAAACATGGAATTACGGGTTGCAAGGATAGGATGATGCCGAACCATGGGTTTGGGTAATGAATTAGCGCGTTTCATTAGGGCCAGAGCATCAGAGTTTTGGGTTATTAATCGGAGACGTGCAACTCTGAAGCATGTTTCATGGCAATTGGTCGAATGGTCTCCTCCACGGGAGGGATCTGTTAAAATAAATACAGACGCTTCTATGCACAGTAAAGCTGAATATACAACAATATCAGCAGTGTTTCGAGACCATTTTGGATTTTGGATAGCAGGATTCTCGAAAAAGCTTGGCAATGTTGATGTTCTCACGGCTGAAATTGGAGCCTTTTACTGTGCTTTAGATTATGCTTCGAAGATGAATATGAAATGCATAGAGTTGAATTCTGATTCAGTCATTGCGGTTGAATTGTTAGATAATTCATTCAGTGGAAATTATCAGTGCAAGTTTGTAAATATCTTGCGTTCTTGCAGGGACTTATCAACCTGATTTGAGCAGCTCTATACCGGGTATCAGCTGAGAGAAGCTAATAGACTTGCAGATGTCTTGGCGAATTTTGGTTGTTAAATGGAACAAGAGGGACCAATCGAGTTCCAGCCACTTGATTGTCTGCTTAACTTTTTTGAAGGACGATATCAGTGCTCTTCTGCATAGCCGGAGACAAGTGGATCCTGGTTGAACTTCTTTTGGCAATAGTTATGTATATTTCCCAGGACAAGCTGTAGTTATTCTGGTCGTTTTGCTGATTAATGCCGTGTTGCTTGCGTACTTACGTGTAGTAATTATGTAATGTGTGTACTGGATGCTAAGTTTATTTAGTAATGAAATATGCCCTTTTACCGGAAAAAAAAAAAAAAGAAGGATAGGATGATGACATATAGGACATAATAATGGTTGGTGCATGCACGATGTATGTATAAAATAACAGATATAGATCATAAAACCATCAAAATTAAATGCCAAAGGTTGATAATTTTACGAACAGGAAAGATATTAGAATCAGGAAAAATAAAATAAAATTTATGTTAAACCTATTAGGGGGAGGGTGGTAGTAGTGGTGGTGGTGTGATGTGAAACTTATGATAAAATGGTGAAAGAATTAATATAAGAATCTCATGAGAAAGGTATCGTAATTTCTCAATACCAAATTCATCCAATAGTTCAATGGTCCCATATATTTTATTTCATATGGTCTTTATTCACCTTTTAAAGATAGAAGGGAAAAAAAAAAAAAGAAAAATCAATCAAATTTTACTTTCCACTGACCTTATTGTGGTCTTCAAATTCCTACATACTTTTCTTCCTGGTGAACCACATATCTCCATTTAAACCAAAAGTAAAAAGGATTATTCTTTTTTATTTCAATCTACTGAACAACATGATTTTCAATCCCGTACTAATGAAAGATAGAAAAATGAAAAAGGAAAAGACAATGCTTTCACTTTTTAAACCCCATCCTATTTATTCATCCATCAAGCACCTGATAAATAGGATTCTTTCTAATAGATTTATGCTTCCATTCCATTTCCATTTATGTAACCACCAAAAGAAACTTGACTTAGACACATCTACAGACCAAGTCCACGCCTATTTATGTGGTTTATGTAATTTTGTGATGACATTTAGGGTAAGTCGATTAAGTCTCAAAAAGCACTGTTCATTTTTTTTAACACTAACGAAAGCATACTGTGTTAGAAAGAACAAAAAATTGATACATATAAATACATAAAAAAAAAATATTGATATTTTTGTAGGACTTATTTTTAAGTCGCCGGCAACTTATACCAATAAAAAGCCTGTAATTTCTCTAACCGAAATATAAATCCACAATTGGTGATACGTGTTTATTAGTTTGAGTGTATATTGTGGAGGTCGTTAAGTTTGATGATCAATTGAAGGCCTTACTAAATGAAATATAGAAGTCCTGTTCTTATGGTTGAATATTTTGGAGGTTGTTCAATTTGATGATGAATTGAAATCTTTGGTTGAGATCACTTTACTAAATTTATTATTGATTGATAATTTTTATAAGTCAATGTAGCATAGATTAAATTATCTAAGTAAATTCTTATGTGATAAATCAAAACTTTATACATAAAAATATTATTCATTTCACTATGATATACATTATAGCTTTGTTTGTAGTGCAGTTACTTTCCAAGACATCACTCATTGTAGGAGTATTCTCCACAGAATATGCTTGACCTTAGAGTCATTACATATGCCCAAACCACATTAGACATGGAGGTGACAACCATTAGCTTAAGACATGGCCCACATATGGTAGCACTTTGTCATGTGTGGTACTCAACTCCCCTCATTTACTTGGTAAATTTATATAGAATTTTATATTGATTGGAATTTACACTACTCGAGTTTTTAAAAGATCGATAGAAAGAAGGAAGTTATACCAGTGTTGGTGCGAATGGATGGAAAGCAACACTTGCTATGAAATGTGTAAATATGGGGAGAGAGGAAAATGAAGGTAGAGAAGTGGAAAAATGTCTAAAATATGTTCTACATATATTTAGTTCATAGTTTTAATTCTCGATAAGGATAATTGCAAATTCATTCTTAAACTATTGGTTTGATGCAATCCTTAAACTTTTACAATGTGACTTCACCAGCTTACAACTTAAAATATACATATATATACATATACATACATCTATGAAAATAATCTTGAACCATTAATAAGACCCCAAAAGATTATGAGGCTTTAGTGATAGTTTGATATATATATATATATATATATATTTCAATAGTTACATAAAGATAAAAGCAAAACCATATTTAAAACATTAAAAGGTCTATAGGTAATCTAGTCGGAAGGTCGATTATATAGGGAGATCAAATCAAAAAGCTTAATTACCAATATCATAGCAATTGGTATTGGTAGTGATGTGTCTCCAAGGTCGAACACACGAAGAGATACCACAATGAAACAAACCAAAACAAATAAGGAAAGAGGTTAGCAAAGTCTAAATAACTACCAAATGGATATGATGCACTATTCAATCCTATTCGGCCTACAATCTGTTGAATATAACACACCTGTCCAAACTGAAGGGTCACTCGCCACTACTCCTTACTAAAGGGAATAGATAAGAGTTAAGAGTTAACAAAAACACTATGGTTACTCAACTGAATAAATCTGTATTGAAAGTTCAATGCCTATGTACAAGGGGGTGGGGGTTTATACCTGTCCATTGAGGTTACTTTATATGTATAAAAAGACAAAAAGGGTATTTTACACTTTAAGTTACATGAAACATGCTAAAAGAGGTAAAAGAGACAAAGAATATTTAGTAAAAAAAAAGAATCATTCTGGAATATTGTGTCAGAAGATATATGTCGCTTGGTGGCTGGTCATTAGGAATATATTACAAAGTAGGTAGAAACATGAGGGTGTTGCAGTTAGAGGCTGATCTGATCTGGTTCAGGTTGGGGACCAATTAGTTCTGAAAAGAAGTTAGCTTGCTTCGAGGTTAGATTAGAAGCTCGCCTTAGCTATTCTTAGGTTGTTTCTTAGAGTAAAATATTGTTGTTGAACAGGGGCAAATTTGACGCATTGGAGATCAGCTTAAGGTAGGAATCTCCATCTTAGCTATGGCTTAGAGCTAAAATCCTATGAATGAGTCCTTAAAGTCCTTTAGCATGGTTGCGCGTGATCGGTCTGAGGGATTGATTCCTATCATCTGCTTAAAGTAGAAGAAGCTTCATAGTCATCAGGCAACTCAATTTGATAAGCATTATGGTTGATTTTCCTTAAGACCTTGAACAAACCATTAGCACGAGAAGATAGTTCGTTTTGCCTTAAGTGTAGGAATCGCTCTTGGCTAAGGTGAGTCCATATTAAGTCTCTAAGCTGGTAAGAAACAATTCGACAGCCTTAACTACCAATCTCTCGCTATCTCTAATTGAACTTGGCGATCTTCCTCTGTATAGACCGGTGTAGTTCATGCAATTCTTGGGCTTGGTCCACTCTAGATTGACTTTCTTTAATAGCTGTTAGGGTACCGATCATATTTAGGGAAACGATAGGGTTAAGGCTATAGATAACCTTGAATGAAGTCTTCCCAGTAGTGCTATGGACAATTCGGTTGTATACGACTCCACAACTAGTAGGCACAGATTCCAATCCCGTAAGTTCTTTCCTACGACGGCTCTAAGCAGAATACCTAATGTCTTATTTACCACTTCAGTTTGGCCATTAGTCTGAAAATGGCTATTGGAGCTGAATATAAGTTTAGTTCTGAGTCTTCTCCAAAGAGTCTTCCAAAAATAGCTCAAAAATTTTATGTCCCAATCTGAAACAATAGTCCTTCATATTCTATGTAGTTGGACAATCTCCTACAAAAACAGATCAACGATATGTAGGGCATTGTTAGTCTAATGGTACGAAATGAAGTATGCCATCTTGTTGAAGTGATCTACTACAGCAAAAATAGAGGCCTTCCCTCTGGATATCTAAGGTAACCTTAAGACAAAGTCTATGCTGAGGTCGCCTCAAGGTAAAGTGGGTGTTGGTGGAGGCATGTACTCTCCATAGGGGTTCTCTCTTTCCCTTAGCACGCTTACATACTTTACAATCACTAACTATCTTATGGATATCTTTGGCCAAACCAGGCTAATGAAAGTTTTCTTTCAACATATTGGCTATCTTGGTCTCCCCAAAATAACCAAATAATCCTTCACTATGAGCTTCCCTAATTAACAGCTCATGTATGGAACAGTTTGGTATGTATAGCCTTCGATCCTTGAACAGCTAGCTGTCATTGAGATAATATCCCTTGATAGCAATTCCATCATAACACTATTCTATAATAGGGCCGAAATAAGAATCATGAGCATAATGCTCAGTAATTAGTGAGAATCCTAATAATTTTGCCTACAAAATGGTCAGTAAAGTTTGCTGTCATAACAGAGTGTCGGTGACTACATCTGTGCTTCCCTTCTTGTGCCAAATGACATACGGAACCCCTCCATAAACTCCAACTGCTTGGCCTGTCTCTTTGAAAGTTTGTTTTGACTCCTAAGATACTTCAATGATTCGTGGTCAGTGTAAATAACAAACTCTCATAGTAGTAGGTAGTGTTGCCAAATAGTGAGGGCACAAAAAAGAGAGTACAACTCCTTCTTGTAACTATCTCTCTAAAGCTCTGTTTAATTCGATCGTTTCACCTGAATCCTTCACTCTTCTTAGTCAACTCGATCAATAGGGCAACTATTGTATTGAAGTACTTAATAAATCGTCTATAGAAAGAAGCTAGGTGTTTAGCCTAGTTTTTTACCCTCCCGTTTCTATTTATAAAATAAGTCTTATTTAAACCGATCAGTACTAAGCCCTACTCATTTAATACCGACCGTCGACTAAGGTTTAAAAAAAAAAAAACCATTTTTTTAACTTTAAAAACGTCTTGGAGTGGTCACCTGACTGAAGTCAGGAAAAAAGAGTTAAGTTATAACTAATTAAGTTGTAACTAATTGAGTTGGTTATAACTTAACTACTAGTCTTTTGATAAAAACCGATTTAAAAAAACGGTTTTAGAAACCCAAAGATCTAGATCCGAGGGTTAAGTTTTTAAACCTTTACCGATACTATTGACTTTCCAAATTTAAAATTCAACTTAAAAATCACCTTTTGATAAAAAAAAAAAAAGAAGAAGTAGAATTTAGTTATTGATTACTCTAATTAGATAAATAAAACAATCGAAACTAAAGAAAGAGGGAAATTAGGTTTTTTTTCAATTTTATCGTTACTCCATAAGTGCTTACGTTCTCGCTATTTGAGATTAGATGTACGTAGTTTTTTTTTATGAAAACTTTAGTGGGTTGAGTTGATTTTAATTTTTGAAAACAATCGAGTTTATGTTTGTTACTTAAATTGGTTCATTTAAGAAAATTTTTTAAAAAAGTCCTAAACTAGATTTTATTTTTGGAAATTCTAAATGATCCCAATTTGGAAAATTATTGATATATTTTTATTTCATTTTTGGAAAATCAATTTTTCCAAGAGATAAATCAATTTTATTCCCTATCTTACTTATTTTATTTTGATTTCATTATATCATCTTATTTTATTTACTACTTATTATATTTTATCTATTTTTAAAGAAATAAAAATAAATAAATTTACTCCTTTCTTTTTTCTTTTTTTCCTCCTTTTTTTTTCTTTTTTCTTTTCTTTTCTTATCTTTTTCTTTTTTTTTTTAATATTATTACATTTACATTTGGAAATGAAGAAAAATAAAAAAATGGAAATAAAAACAACCACTAAATAATTAAAAAAAAAAAAAAAAGCTTTGGACCAAAAAAGGGGACACGAGTCGATTCTAGGTTAGATCTTTGGTCATGGGTTGGACTCAAGTCGGGCGCTTACTGGTTGGATGACTCAAATTACGTGCACTGGACACGTTTGGTCAAGAGGGATGTAGGATAATGGCGAGCAGCTCGATCCAAGCTCTTCTAAGCACCAAAATAAGCGGGTGAGTTCGATTTAGTGTAAATTATATTGGGGAATGGGGAGCTAGAATCGACACTATGGTCATTGGGAGGTGTTTTGGTGGTGATCAGAGATAGTGGTGGCAGCGTTTCTTAGGATGGTGCACGGTATGGTTACTAGGTTTGAACTGGTGGCTGGGATAGAGGTTTTGAAGTATGGAGAGCGCGTTTGTGTGGTTAGTTTAAGTTGAAGTGGGTCAGAAGTGGTGGTTCGAGGAGAGGGTAGCTATGGCAATTAAGGTTTAGGTGGCAGTTGTTAATGGCATTACTAGGGGTTATGGCGGAGGACGAGATGAGTTGGGTTAGGGAGCTTGCGAAGTAGAGGTCATAGCCGTGGTAGAGAGATTAGGAGTTGATTTTAAAGCTTGTGTGTGTCCATGAACATCCTTTAACACCCAATTTATACTCATAATCAACCCAAAAACATGGAAAGTTTCGAATCAGAGTAAAGTGTAAATGGCCAAAATTATAGTTTTTTTCCATTTTTGAGAGCCGATTTGAGTATTAAAATGGATGAATTTGGTCCTGCTCTTGTTTTCGATTCAAAGAAGGCCATGTCTAGTTTTCAATTTTGCCATTAATTTGGCAAAATTGTAGTTCGAAAGGCGTCAAAAAGGCAAGAAAGCTTAGGGAAAAAGAAGGGAAATGCGGGAAAGAGGGAAGAAAAAAAAGGAAAGTGTTGATGTGGTGTTGATACGGCGTTACATTAACTGACTCGACCAATCCCGATGTACTACGTATCATCACGTAACATGTAGTAGCTGACGTGGCATGCTATGTAGTGCTATGTTAACATACCATTCAATCCTAACTTGTCACATATCAAGATACGTGGCGCAATCAAATCCTAACGCATAGCAGTTCTTAATATAATGAAAAATAAAATGACTTTGTATGCTCTCTCCAAGATTCGAACCCAAGACCTAACACTCAAACCTATTGCTATGTTCATGTGTTTAACCATTAGGTTGTTGGCCTATGCATATATAGACTAAATCAGCTTGAGCTAGATTCAAATCTAAGCTTAAGCCCAACTTCTAAACTTATTTCAAAATTAAAAAATCTACCTTAATAAAACAGAATTTTCTAAAATCTTTTTTTTTTTTCAATTTTCTTATTTTTTTTTTAATTTTTCAATTTTCTAAATTTTTAAACTTTATTTTCTAAACTTCTTATTTTTTAGGGTTTCTTTCTACACTTCCTATTTTTGGTACTTTTTTCTAATTTTTTATATTTTTCCTAAATTTCTTAATTTTTTTGGGTTTTCTTTAATTTTTTTTTTTGTATTTTTCCTAATTTAGGACTTATTGAGAAAAGAAATAAAAATAAAAATAACGGGAGCAAAAATTAGGTGTTTACACTAGGCCATGGAAACTTCAAACCTCAATGACATTCTTCGGTGTCAACCATTCTAAAATAACTCAGATCTTCTCCTCATCTGCTCGGATTCCTTCTCCTGATACTACAAACCCTAAGAATATCACTTCTCTCTAGCAAAACATGCATTTCTTTATATTCCCATGTAACTTCTTGATTCACAAAATGTCAAATACTTTATGAAGATGTTGAATATGATCATTCAGGTCGATACTGTATACCAATATATCTTTAAAGTACACGACTACAAATCTCCCAATTAGAGGGGCGCATTACATGGTTCATCAACCTCATGAATGTACTCGGCACATTAGTAAGCCTAAATGGCATAACTAATGATTTGTAGAGTTTGTGCCTAGTCTTAAAGGCAGTCTTCCATTCATCGTCCGGCCTCATGTGAATTTGGTGGTAGCCACTCCATAGATCAATCTTCAAAAATATTTTGGTGCAATGAATCTCATCTAACATATCATAGTAATTCTATTGATTACTCAGTTATTGATGTACATATGTCATGAACCATCCTTCTTCGAATTGAACAGAGCTGGTACAACATAAGGGCTCATGCTCTCCCTCACATATCTTTATTCTACAAGCTCATCCACCTACCTCTTCAGCTTGGCAACCTACTTAGGGTTTATCCTATATGTGGGTTAGTTTGGGAAGGCAGCGCTTAGTTGTAGGTCAATATAGTGCTCTATGCCTCGGATTAGAGGTAGTCCTTTAAGTAGTTCTTCTAGAAATAGGTTGGAAAACTCATTTAGTAAGCTTTGGATCTCTTCTAAAACATCCTATAATTCCCTCATCTCCAACAATCTCCTAACCAATAGGAACATAAGTTCATCAGCCTTCTCAACAGATTGAAGCTCTCTTCAGCTCATCATTAGGACTTTCTTCTTACTAACTTAGGTGAGCTAATTATAGGCTTCAATTACTTCGGATGGGGTTAGAGATTACAACACAATCTTCTTTCCATCCTTGATAAAGGTATAGGTGTTCTTATACTTGTCGTGAGTAACACATTAGTCAAACAGCCAAGGTCATCCAAGCAGCAAATGTGAAGCTCCCACAGGGACGACATCGTATACCACTTCGTCCTTGTATACATTTCCAACATTGAACTGTATGATCACTTGTTCAATCACGTGTAAAGCACCCTTATCATGAAGCCAATGCAACTTGTAAGGTCGAGGATGCTTTAAAGTCAGTAGACCCAACCTTTGCACAAAGGATTACACAACTACATTTGAACAACTTCCTCCATCTACTATGATCGCGCAAAATTAGCCTTTGACTATACATTCAGTATGGAATAAATTCTCTCTCTGGTCCTCCATAGGGTTTAGTAAGGAACTTAAGACTCATCTCAAGACTAGGGTTGTTACTTCTCCTCGGTGGGCATAAATACAGGTCTCTTCTTCCCCTTCAGCTCTAGGTTTTCCAACATCTTCTTCCTTCTCGAGCTCGCTTTTGTTGGTGTTATCCACTACATCTCCTCAGTGCAACATGACACATCAGTTTAGACACTCAATGGCCATATGTCTGAAACCTAAGCATTTAAAACACTTTACCTCATAGGTCTTCTGTCCAGAAGTCTGCCCTTTCTCATATGTCTTCGGGGTCAGCCTACTCTTGGCTTGGCCTTGCTGTTCGACTTAACCCTGCTAGTTTCCTCGACTATCTTCAAGTCGGTCATTCTTGTCCTTGATCCTATATAGCCTTCTCAACTCAGCTTGAACAGATTGGTGCAGTACTGGTACCAGTGATAATGTTGGCTTAGGTCGGCTTGGAACACTTCTATTCTACCTTTCGACCTTCTGTGTTATCTTAATGGCCTCTTCTAGTATATAAAACTTCTATATTTCTACAATATTGTGGATCTCATACTTAAGCCCAAATCTAAACCTTGATATTGTATGGGCCTCTGGTTCTTCTACGTCAGCTCGGATTATTAGCATTTGGAACTCCTTGACATAGTCATTAATAGATTGGCTTCCTTGGTAGAGCTCCTGCAATTTTGTAAATGTATCTTATAGGTAAGTCTCAAGCACAAATATGCCTCTTAACAATCTTTTCATCTCATCTTAAGTTTTAACACCTCGTCTTTCATCTCTTGCTCTGACTGCATTCAAATTATTCCACCATATAGTGACATACCCAGTAAACTCTAATGTGGTAAGTTAGGGGTGGTTATTCTTAAATTACAAGAAAAGCCTAATCAAAATGTGGTTGGCTTAACCTTGTTCTTAAAAAAAAAAAATCCGATAACCCTTGTATATAAGTACTTCCAAATATCATTTAAAAAAAAAATCCTATTTTACACTTGCTCATATATAAGAGTATTTCCCGACTGCGGATTCATCGTATTTCCTATAATTCATTAATCACCTACCCCTACTACATTGCATCTGTGTGTAACATATTGCATTTTATATGTTTGATTATGCTCGTGTCTCTGTGAATGTCTTATTTCCTTATGTTATATGTATATTATGTTTTTTTAGTGCTCCTTAGTTAGTGAAAGGCTGCGGAATTTTTAAAAAAATCTTTGAAAATGCTGTGAAATTGTTAACATCAGATCCAACTTTATTCTAAATTTATTGTCCTTGTTGTAAATGATCATCGCATTTTTATTTCATATAGATATGGAGAGTTAGGGTAGTGTTAGTTTAGAGCCCATTAACTAGAGCCTGTTTGTGAAGTCTAGTTGGATAAGTACTCCTTTCCTAAAGCCATCCTGAAAAATTGATTGAACTAGCTTCTGCTCGCCAAGTGAAACCACATTCGCAAGAAGATCAGGTTGGTCATATCCCTCATGTGGGTCCAACTCCATTAGCCTCTAATCTAGGCCCTTATCCATTACTAGGATCTAGAATTTTCAGCTTTCAACTTCATCCCACATGTATTGACACCCACCATAAAAGAATACTTGTAGTTACTCAATGCCTCGCCCTTTGAAGCAGGCATAGCTATCCTTGTTCTCAGAGTCCAACCCGAGAAAATCTTCGTGACATTGTTGGGGGTCAAGAAGTTAGCCTTGGCCCCATTCTTATCTTTAGACGGTCAGAAATGTCTCAGCATCCTAAGATTAGTGGAGTAGTTTTGAAGACCAAATGCCTACTGGAGAAATCACTAGATCTTTTGTGGAGCATATGAATCGTGGGTCGAAAAGAGAGTCAATGCATTTATTGTAGCAATGCTTGAAACGTTGTTGTTTCCCTTCAAATATAGTCAAGTCCACAATAGGGTTGCCTAGCTAGTGACTCAATTCCTAGTTGGTAAGTCCTATATACCAGCGCTATTAGCAGAACAGTTCAAGATACTTACCCACTTAAAGAAGTAAGGGCACAGTTATTTCATGGCTAACCCTACAATCCTTGCTGTGTAGTTTCTTAGTCACATACAAGGGTATGGAGGGAATCTTCTCAAAGAGTCTTTAACAAAGAATATGAATCTGATTGACGACTTTGCTTACCACCTTAAGGTATCGGATGAAGCTTAATTTAATGGATAGGTATTAGTTATTAGCAAAATGCAGTTAGTAGACTTTATGTGGATAGCTAGATGGAGCCATTGCACTTAATGGAGCCATTGCACTTAAGCCGTCTTGGGGTGCACCAATTATGCAGGAGTCCTCCTTATCGGAGTTACGGGCTGTACCGGGTATTTCCCAACTTGTGTCACTAGATAGTTGGGTCTACTTCAAGAGATAGCCTACAAAGACTCCTTGGACGTCGTCATAATAAATTATCAAGATCCCTGTTTACCCACGGTTGTTCTAATCCAACGATTAGCAAAACTCGTGAAGCTGTAGGAACGAAGAGAAGTCAAAAGGATAGTCAATGTAGGAATGTTGAGGGGTAAAGTCGGAGAATACCAAGCCACTAAGTAGTTCATCTATGATCAATTCGAGAAGACTGAAAAGATATGACATGAAGCTCCAGATGTATTCAAACATAAGCTAAATCCAATACGTATTTCACCTACTAAGCGGGCCTACCAAGACACCATATGAGCCAAAGTTGAAGCCTAGTTCCAAGAAAGTAAGAGGATCGTTGAAGAGTTGTAAAATGAAAGACTGTTAGAGGAAAATCAATTCTTAAGGGGCAAGATTTAAGAAAGGGATGTTACGATATGAAGACTTATGAGGGAAGTTGATGAAGCTCGTCCCAACCAGATCCGTTGGCTCTTGTAGATATAAGATATAAGTTTTTTAAGAAAATTAGTTAGGAGTTTTTTTTTTCTTTTCATTTAGTTCGTTGTATAAGTTAGATCTTATGATTAATAAATTTACAGCTTTAGCAAATAAAATTTTCATTAATTGCACATTCTCTTACTCATTATTATTTATTTATTTATTTGTTTAGTTGACTTTTTTTAAAAGAGAGAGAGAGAGAGAGAAAAACATAAAAGAGGCGAACAGTAAAATAACAAAAATCACAAAAAAGGGAGTAAAACAAAAAAAGAATCTTTAATTCATCAAAAGGTCTAAAAGTTGGGTTTTCGCATAAGATTTCGAAGATAGCGTCCAAGCAAGTAGACTCAGCTAGAAACGCAATATTCACTTGTTCTAAGGCCAGAATGTTGACTTAGGGTACTAGTTATGTCAATCAAACTGAGCCTGACCTGAGAGTAGCAACTCTGGAAGAAAACATGAATAAGATGACCAAATAGATTCAGGCTCTCACTTTGGCTATTAGGATTCTTAACGATAGACAAGGATCTTAAGTCAACCCAAATTAGAACACAAAAATGACTCCTCTCCTTGAATTGGAAGATGAAGAATCGGTTCCAAATGCTAAGGCATGGAGGAAGAAGATTAAGGGAAAACACTAGGAGATGGAAAGAAAGTTTATGCAGAAATTGACCGAGAAGATGAAAACCCTAGAAATGGTTAACGAGTTTAAATAGATGGGAATGATCAACTTGCTGGCATATGAAGATGATGACTTCCTAGAAAGATTTAAAGTGCCCCGAATTAGAGAAATATGATGGGATTGGTTGGCCGAAGCTCCACACTAGGTTGTACATTAGGAAAATGGGGAAATACACGAAGTATGACGAGGTAATGGTCCAAACTTTTCAAGACAACTTGATTGGGCCCGCTTTAACCTGGTATGCACAACTAGACTTAAATGAGATCGATACTTTGGATAAGTTAGTATGGGCTTTCTACAACCGGTATAAATTCAACATCAAAGTGGCCTCGTCCATGTGGGATCTGAATAATCTACAAAAAAAGACCAATGAGACCTTTAAAGAATATGCTCAGAGATGGAGAGGTATGGCAACTAAGGTGACTCTACCCTTAACGGAAAAGGACTTGACTTTTACCTTCATCAACACTCTTGGAAGCCTATATTACCAACATTGGTTAAGCACCCTACCTCCAACTTTGTAGAAATTGTAGCCTTAAGGTGCCGAATTGAGGAAGCTATTACTACTGGGAAGCTTCCTAATCTCGAAGTAGCTGAGAAGAAGACACCTCCCTCTAGATTTTCCAATAAGGCCAAAGAAGCCAACGTAAGTGTTGTCAATACCGGCAACCTTATCAACCTTGTAATCATGACAGGAGGATCTAATCCCCTGCCCAATCCAAATCAGAATAACCACCCACAAAGAAGACAATTTACTTATATTTCCATTCCTTTAAGCTAAGTTCTTACACGACTAAGGAAAGAGAATCTTCTGACATTTGAAATACCAAAGGAGGGACAAAGACTAAGAGATTATAACCCGGAGCTTTGTTGTGATTATCATTGGGGCAAGTAGGACATTCTACTGACCAATGTTGGAGACTTAGACATAAGATTCAGGCTCTTATTCATGCAAAATTAGTTCAATTAGATTTTATTCAAACTCCTACTCCCAACATGGGTAACAACACTTTACCGAATCATAGAAATTCGATCAATATGATCATTGCTGAAATTTCTAAACCATATATTAATCTAAACAACCTCCCCATCACCATTGAGGAGATAGCTTGGAAACTGAGGTAAGCCAGGTACTTACAGAACATGAATCTCAAGGATAGAACCCGAACTAGACCAGCAATATATTGATTGCTGAAGGATGGGAAGATAAAGAATGCTGATATCATAGCTATGATAATTCCAAAACCGTGAAAGAGAAGTACTCAAAAGGAGCTTAGGAAAAGATATGAAGTCAGAGATCTGACGGTTGGTACCCTAGGAGAACCGACAAGGAAGTTTGAGTATTTGGTGGATTACGCTGGTTCACTCGTTGTATACGCTGACACCCTACCTATTGGATGGGGTCCAGAATTTGAGGAAGAGGATAGATTTATTGTAAAAGCTAAGAAGGTGGCTGAGATGGTTAGAATGATCGGGAATGAGCCTAAGCCATTGGTTTTCAAATATGATGGAAAGATTAAGAAAGCTAAGGAATTGGGAAAGCCTAAGAAGATTACTTTCAATGTCTCGATAGCCCTAGAAAATTACAAAGCAACATCGTTGTATTACCAGGTGGTGAATCAAACAACCAGAGCTTCATTACCCATGGTTGGTGGACTTACACGCTCGGGATAAGTTTATGATTAGAATGAAGAGGCTAAGAGCAAGTCTACTGTAGAAGAGGCTTCTCGAAAAATCTTTGAAGATGCGGATGATAAAGATAAAAATGTTGCTAAGAAGATAATAAAAGCCAGTGAATATAAGATAATAGACTAGTTAGCCAAAGTACCAGCCCAAATTTCTCTAATGGGCTTGCTGTTGTCATTAGATACTCATCATGAGATGTTAATCAAAATTCTAAAGGAGGTCAAAGTACCTGAATGGATTTCTACAAAAAAACTAGGGCTAGTGGTGAACTCAATATTTGCAATAGATTAGATTTCGTTTTTGCCATATGAACTAGGTAAAGAAGGAGATTGGCACACAAAGCCCCTCTTCATAGTGGTTAAGTGTATAGGGAAAGTAGTTGCTCGAGTTTTGATAGACAACAGGTCATCATTGAATGTAAGTCCATTGGCGACACTAAATTTACTTGGTGTGGATGTGATTGAGATAAAGCCTAGCTCGATTTCAATAAGGGCTTTTAATGGATCAAAATAAGAGATAATTAGAGAAATCGAGTTACAAGTCGAAATCAGCCTGTAAGTGTTTACTATCCCTTTCTAAGTTCTTAATGTCTCGCGAACTTTCAATCTACTATCAAGAAGACCGGGGATTTATTTAGCAGGGGCAATTCCATCTAGCTTATATTAGAAAGTGAAGTTCATAGCCAATGGACAATTGGTTACTATTCTCGGGGAACAGGACTATGAGATTTACAAAGAGACTATTTCCTATATTGGGGATGAAGAATTAGAAGAGCTAGGGTTACAGATTTTTAACAAAGTCAATATGATCAAAGAAGTAAGACAGGGGGCATGGGGTCATTCGAAACAGCCTAAACAGTAGATTGGAATGTTTGGGCTTAGGTATGAGCTTATTAAAAAGGAGATTCAAGAAATGAAGGCTAAAACTAGAAGCAAGAGAGGAGTTTAGCTGTACCATGCTCTCATGGACTTTCTGGACATCCGCCAGACGTTCCTAACACTAGCTGGTGTTCAAGAACCTAAAGTAGCCAATCTATTGAAAGCCCTAACTCAACAGTGTAGCATTAGTCTGGATGAAAGAGAAGTTGTCAACGTACCGATTTCCTTATGCAATTGGTTTTCTGTTCCCGTTAATAGGTCTCTTTAGAAATGCAAAATTAGATTAATTAGGATCATTCGATTTTGATAGCTAGTCTAATTAGTTAGGCCTTTTCTTTCAGACAATTTGAATTCATTCATTCGATAAAATTCATTCCTTTCTTTCTATCAATTCTTCTTTATTATTTATTCATTGTCCTTTTCTTTTTTCCTTTATTCTTTAGATTTGGTAAAAATGATGAACATAACAGATATTTCATGCATGTAAACAATGAAAGTACCAATATCACCTTTGGCCCTGCTAGGTCAGACGTCAGAGATGATATTGAAACTCAAAATGAAATTCAAGAGAGTTGGCGTCGATATGAATAGGGTAGAGTAATTATTGAAGAACCGGTGAATGTGATTAATTTGGAGACAAAGGAAAATCTACAAAACTTGAAAATTGGTGGTAATTTAATGAATAATCAGAAATAGGAGTTATCATGATTGTTATAAAAATATTTGGACATATTCACTTAGTCTTATGAAGATATACCCAGTTTAGATTCATCTATTGTAGTTCACAACTTACCAACCAAGGAGGAAATAAAATCGAAAAGACAAAAGCTTAGATGATTTAGGCTAGACATACTCCTCAAAATAAAAGCAGTGAAGAAGTTGTTAGAAGTTGGATTCATAGAAGTATCAGATTACCCCGAATGGGTAGCTAACGTGGTACCAATGTTGAAGAAAAATGGAAAGGTTAGGGTATGTGTAGATTTCCATGATTTAAACTAAGCGACACCAAAAGATAACTTTCCTTTGTCACACATTGATGTATTGGTGGATAACACAGTTGGGAATCATCTTTTCTCATTTATGGATGGTTTCTCGAGGTATAATAAAATTAAAATGGTAAAATAAGAGCATCCTATATACTATTTGAGCAAGAAGTTCATGGAAGGCAAGCAAAGATATTCAGAAGTAGAAAGAACGTGTTTTACCTTAGTGTAGGTTATGCATAGGCTTAGGCAATACACTCTCTATTACTCAATAGAGTTATTGACAAAACATGACCCCTTGAGATATTTAGTGGAAAAGACCACGTTGATTGGGAGAATATCAAAGTAGTAGATTTTACTCTCCAAGTTTAGTATCTAGTATATGAGTCAGAGTTCAATCAAGGGGTAGTTGATGGTGGATCAGTTGGCAAAATACCTATGAGGATAATAGTTTAGAAGCACAATTTCCAAATGGAAAAGTAATAGTAGCAAACGAATTGAGTGGTGAGAAGTTGGGATGGAAAATATATTTTGATAGAGCAACCAACGTATTTAGATGTGGGATAAGAACAATATCAGTATCTCTTGAGGGTAATCATTTCCTTGTGGTAGCAAGATTAACATTCCCATATACCAACAACATAGTAGAATATGAAGCCTGCATTTTAGAGCTCAAAATGGCGCTAGATATGGGAATACAATAATTTAAAGTATACGGAGATTCTTCCCTTATAATTCTCCAAATCTTAAGGGAATATAAGATGAGAGACGAGAAATTGATAACCTATCATGAGCACTTAGGAAAACTAGTTGAAAAATTCCAAAATATTTCATTCACTTACATTCCAAGAATCCAAAATTAGTTTGTCGACACATTGGCTACGTTAGCGTCAATGGTGAAAGTCACGGATGGGATAAAAATTCAACCTTTGAAGATTGAAGTGGAAGAAAGATCGGCTTTTTTGCCTTACAGTTGAAGGGAAGGGAACAAAAGAACCTTAGTATCACGATATCAAGAAGTTACTTCAAATGGGGGAATTTCCTAAAGATGCTAATAGAAAAGACAGAAAGACTTTAAGAAGGTTAGCTACTCATTTCTTATAAAGTAGAGCCACGTTATATAAAAGATCACTAGATGCAACATTGCTAAGGTGTATGGATGAAAAAGAAGCCCAGAAATTGATGAAAGAAGTGCATGAAGGAGTTTGTGGTCCTCATATGAATGGGTATATGTTAGTTAGGAAGATCATAAGAATGGGGTATTTCTGGATGACGTTGGAATTGGATTGTATCAAGCATGTGAGATACTATCACTTGTGCTAGGTGTATGCTAATAAAATCAATGCTCCTCCCTAAGAATTGCACGTGTTGTCAACTCCATAGCCTTTCTCGATGTGGGGAATTGACATGATCAGTCCAATTTCACCAATAGCTTCAAACGGGCATAGATTCATTTTAGTCGCGGTTGACTATTTTACTAAGTGGGTAAAAACAGTATCATATGCCACTGTGACCAAAGGAGCAATGGTTAAATCCTTGAAAAGAGACATTATTGTAAGATATGGTGCGCTCGAGTCTATTATTATAGATAATGGGATGAATTTGAATGACAAGTTGATGGATGAAGTATGCAACCAATTCAAGATCAATCACAGAAAATCAACTTCATATCAACCTCAGATGAATGGAGCAGTGGAAGCAGTAAATAAGAACATCAAAAGAATCATTGAGAAGATGACGATCACATATGAGGATTGGCATGAGATGCTTCCCTTTACTCTCATGGCCTACAAAACCTTAGTCAGAACTATTATTAGTGCAACCCTGTATTCATTGGTGTACGAAACCGAAGCGATGCTACTAATGAAAGTAGAAACACCTTCATTCTGAGTATTGGTAGAAACTCAGCTCGATGAAGCGAAATGGGTGAAAAAGAGAATGAAGCATTTGAATCTCTTAGATGAAAGGAGACTTGCAGCAATATGTCATGGTCAATGCTACCAACAACAAATGATCCAAGCTTTTAACAAGAAAGTATGCCCAAAATACTTTAAAGAAGGAGATTTGGTGTTGAAGAAGATACTATCGAACGCAAAAGACTCTAAGGGTAAGTTCACTTCGCATTACAAAGGCCCTTATGTGGTGAAAAGGGTGTTATCAGGAGGTGCATTAGTGTTGACAAAGATAGATGGCCCAGAATTAAAGGGACTAGTGAATTTAGATACAGTCAAGTTGTATTATTCATGACAACTAAGATTCAATAAAGATTCCAATTTTTCTTGAATAGCTTGTAGTTAATTTTTTATCGTTTACAAGTAAAGTCGATATCCATGAATATTTTCGAATTCGGATGGTCATTGATCAACAAACACTCTACCAATAAACCCTCCCTCATATACTTAAATACCAAACACTTACCAATGAGTCGGAATGACCAGATAAATTGAAATCAAATGTTCTTGATAATTTAATTTTGTTTCTTTTGAAAAGAGATCTATCGTTTAGAAGTTATGAAGGGTAGAAATTGAAATTTGAAATCAGATCAAGCATATTCAAGGTATGGGCATGGTTCGGTTATAAGATTCAAAGGAAAGTAGAAAAAGAAAATGACAAGAAAAAAGAAGAAAACAAAAGAAGAAAGGAAAGAAAAAAGAGAAAGAAGAAACAAGTACAAGCCCTTGAAGAAGTTCTATTGATTAAATGAGTGAATATTGGGAGTTGGTTTAAGCAGGCCAATTGGTTGCTATCTAAGACATTCTTTAGTCCTAAGAAAAATAATATTAAGTCTTTAAAAAGAAATCTTTAGAGGAATTAAGCTAGTTGTGAAAATTAATCTTGAAGAGACCTATCCTCTTCAGATTAACCAAAGCCAATCCTAAAGAGATCTATCCTCTTTGGGTCACAAATCAAAATAAATCTCAAAGAGATCTATCCTCTTCAAGTTATTAAAGTGAAAACCAATCCTAAAGAGATCTATCCTCTTCAGATAAGTCGAAATCAATCTCGAAGAGATCTATCCTCTTCGAATTAACTAAAATCAATCCTGAAGAGATCTATCCTTTTCAGATTGACCCTGAAATCAATCTCAAAGAGATCTATTCTCTTCAGATTAACCAAAACCAATCCTGAAGAGATTTATCTTCTTCAAATTGACCTTAAAATCAATCTCAAAGAGATCTATCCACTTCGGTTGATCAAAGTGAAATCAGTTTTGAAAAGATCTATCCTCTTTGGACAAGTTAAAAAGAATCTCGTAGAGATCTATCCTCTTTGGGTTATCAAAGTAAAATCAGTTTCGAAGAGATCTATCCTCTTTGGACAAGTCAAAAGGAAACTCGAAGAGATCTATTCTCTTTAGATCAACCAAGTGAAACCTTGAAGAGATCTATCCTCTTCAAATTATTCAAGTTGGGTCTAGTAAAAATGGATATCTCTTTTGTCTTTGTAGCAAAGTTCTAATCGAACTTTATTACAAAGAGGGGTAACTGTAGATGCCTTATTTTTGCTAATTTTTCAATTTTGTTAATTGAGCCAACTTAATAAAAAATAAAATAATAATAATAAAAAATAAAAAACAAAAATTAAATAAAAAAAAAAATCAAGTTATGTCATAGCAAGTTGAGTTGTGAGTCGAGTCGTGTCAAGTTGGATTAAGTTGAGTTGTTAGATCAATTAACGAGATGGGTTAAATTAACTAATTTTAGGTCAGAACAATATAAAATAAGTATTTATCTAATTTAGGGGCTTAAAATCAAGACTTATTAAGTTATTGGGCTAAATTAGATCGAATCGTGCCTTAAAAGAAAAGCCTGACTTAATTAAGGTTTTTGGAAACTATGGTAAATCTTGGAAGAATCGCAATACGAAAGATTCGATTTTAAGCTTATAAATAGCACGTTGACTAGGGATTTAGGGTTTTTTTTTTTTTATATATAGATATTAACCACACTACTACATATACACCCAAAACACCACACACACATCCCACACAACTCTACGCGTCACCTCCACGCCGCATGCACCACCATGATACCAAAACACCACCGCATAGCATCAAACCACCATGCGCTGCCCACAGCATTGCCATACTACCCATAGCACCGCCATTGCTCGCCCTCGCGCATGCCCGCACACCACCACCGTTTACCCATAGCATTGCCTAGTGTTACCCATTACACCACCCAGTATTACTTAAAGTCTCACCCAAGTGTTGCTTGTACCCTCGCCCATGCTCTTGCCTAGTGTCGCCTGTACTTTTGCCCATTGTCACCTGAAGTCTCGCTTGTACGCTTGCCTGCGCTCTCCTACCTATACATTGAGACGCTCGCCCGCGTACGCCCAGGTGTTCACCCGAGTCACCACTCGTGCTCGCCTGAATCACCGTTCATGCTCGCCTATAGTGTTGCCATGCACGCCCAAATTATCGCCTAACACTAACAATTCGACACTAGGTAAAATTTTCAATTTTTTTTATTTTATCAGTATTTATTTATTTATTTTACTAATTTTTATTAATTTACTTCATTGATTATTTATTTTTTATCATTAATTAATTTTTTGGTTAAGTGCAAATTTTTTTTGTGTTATTATTTATTTTGCAAATTTTTTAGTTAAATTAGGTCTTTCTTGAAAAAAAATAATTTTTATAAAAATATATTCTTGACACATAGGGTTTTTTTGGAAAAATAAAAAATTTAAATTGAGTTTTTTAAAAAAAGATAGTTAGTTAGGGTTTTTGTTTAATTTAGGAAAATTAGATTTTTTATGGTTTTTCTTCAAATAATAAATTGATAAAAACGTAAACCTAGCTTGGTTTTTTTAAAATAAAAAATAACCCACCCATTGAATATTTTATTAAAAAAGAACTACAGTTGGTTTGATCCTAATTAGTAGATACGTAGGCACCTTTTAGACAACTGTATTAAAAATAATTTTTTTTAGAAATTTGTAATAAAATAATAATAAATCATTTTTAGTTACTTTTGTGAATTTAGGTATATTTTTCATATTTTTGGAAAAACTATAAAAAAAGCCCATCAATTTCTTTTAGTTTTCACATAGTGACTTAGTCTTAATAGATTAACCCTCTAACTTAGTTTTTTGGTCTAATTTTCTAAAAATTAATTTTTTTAGAATATTTATAAACTAGTGGTCAAATTAGGGTTTTCCTATCTGAAAACCTTAATTTTATTTTTACCAGTTAAACCATTGGTGACTCTATTCTTTTTTTTTTTAAAAAAAAAAACAATATTTTCTTTTCCTTATTTTAATGTCAAATAATCTGTATTAAGCGGGTTGGGCTTGATATATGTTAAACTAAGAAAATCAAAATAAGGCTTGACACATGCATACACATATACATATATATGCATGCATACACACAAAAATTTATCTTAAGAGATAGTACAGTACATAATGTTTATTTATATTTACTTAGTAGAGTGGTTTTACCCATCAAATTGTTTTTGTACATATAGGCAATACGTTTTGTATATATACATTGTTGTACATAAACAATTAGTTAGTTATAGAGTTCACATCAATCAAAATATTACATCTACCTAAATTCTCTCTTTAGGTCAACTCTTCACCATTGTTGATCCCAGTAATCACAATAAGAAATATGATATATTCATGTTGAATTCTCTGAATGTTGTGTGCTTCAACATGGTATTAGAGCTTAAGATGATTAGGAATTGAATTGATTTCTTGTATTCTTGCAATTGTTTAGTTCTTTTCAATTGTTTCGACAATGAATGGTAATCAAGATCTGATCAGTAACGATTCATTATTCCTTTCTAGTTCTAATAGTTTAAGAACATTGATTACGAATGTTATATTCAATGGATTAAATTTTGCTAGTTAGAATAGATCAATTAAGCTCGCCTTAGGTGTAAAGGCAAAAATAGGGTTCATCGACAAGACATGTGTGAAACCTGAACCAAATAATAATGATGAACAATGATGGATACGACGCGATTTCATGGTTAAATGTTGGATTCTTAATTTAATGTCCAAGGATTTATCGAAACGTTTCATCTATACAAAGTCAATAAGAGAATTATGGAATGACATTGCAAAGCATTTTGGTTTGCTCAATGGACCTTTTTTGTATCAATTATAGTCAAAAATTGTGAATTTTAAGTAAGGAAGTTCTATAGTAACAGTGTATTATCACAACTTAAAGAAACTTTAGGATGAATTAGATAGAATGACTTCAATCCCTACTTGTAGCTATGGTGCTTTGGACAATTGTGAATGTGATCTAGTTACAAATACTTAGATTGAGAATCAAAATAGATTAGTATAGTTTTTAATGGGATCGAATGACACTTTTGAGACCACAAGGAACCACATTTTTTCAATGGATCCTCTTCCCATTATCAATCAAGTGTATTGCCTAGTTTTTCAAATTGAGAAATAAAAGCAAATGACATCTTCGATGAGTTACCAGTCAACAATAGCTTTCCTTGCTAAGGGACAAAAGAGAGCAATTTTTGATGAGAGAAGAGACAAACAAGGGAAAGGATTTGGTAAATTGATTTGTGTACATTGCAAAAAGGTAAGGCACTCAATGGAGAATTGTTTTGATATTGTTGGATTTCTTAATTGGTGTAACGGGATAAAGGATAAAAGAAGTACTAAGATGGCAACTAGTATAACAGCAATCAATAATCTTTTTGTCAATAACCCTCTTGATATTGTATCCAATGTTGCAAGTGATGTGAGTCATGCTGGTGCTACTAGCTCCAATTCGAATGAGAATCAACCAATATCAAAGATTTCTTAAGAGTTATTGAAGTTGCTTAAAGAACAACCTATAAAGGATCGATCTCGTACTTCACTCATGGCTTTTGCAAGTCATTCTTTAGCTTTTTATAATAATTGCTCATATTCTTAGATTGTAGACACAAGAACTTCAAACCACATGACTCCCTATCTACATCTCTTGTCTGAAACACAAACACTTGTTGAACCCATTCAAATAAAATTTGACGGATAAACAAAATTTGTTCACACAATTGGCTATGTGAAATTGACTGAGAAGATTATACTAACCAATGTCTTTTTGGTACCAGAATTTTGTTACAATTTTTTATCAATAAGTAGACTTATTGAAACCTCTCCTTTAGTTACTATATTTGACTCTAAACAATGCTTGTTTCGGACTTAAGGTCCAAAGATGTTCTTGCAAGAGCTGTTAGTCACTATAGACTCTATGTCTTAGAATTGAAGGTAGCTTCTATTGACTTGTATGCTTATAATAATGTTGAAAACTCTTTTCCTAGTGTAACCTATGTATCTTTTCTTAACAATAATAATAAGTCCATAAAGCTAGTTTATGAGCATTTGGACATATCTCAGTTTTAAAAATGAGACATTTACTTGAATTTCAAGGCAAGACTTTGCCTACATTTTCTTTTGATACTTGTATGCAAGCTAAATTCCATCATCTACCCTTTACACATAGTACTACTTCTTCATTGTATTCTTTTGATTTGTTACATTTGAATGTTTAGAGACCATATAATACTTGTTCTACTTCGAGTGCCAAGTTTTTTCTTGGTATCATGGATGATATGACCCATTGCACCTGGACTTTTTTTATGATACATAAATACCAAGTCTCCACTCTTTTATCTAATTTCATTGCTTACATACAGACATACTTTCAAACAACTCCCAAAACAATGAGATCCGATAATGGTACTAAATTCATCTTAAAAGAATGTCGAAATTTATTTGCTAGACATGGTATTGTTCACCAAAGAAGTTTTATTTATACTCCACAACAAAATAAAGTTATTGAACGTAAACATAGACACTTGTTGGAAATTGCCAAATCTCTTCACATTCATGCCAACCTTCCTAAATATTTTTGGGGAGAATGTTTAATTGCTGCTACTCATCTTGTTAACCTTATGCCTATACCTATTTTACATTAGAAAATACCATATGAACTTTTGTACCATAAATCGCCAACTTATGATCATCTTAGGGTTTTTGGGTGTTTATGTTATGCATCAATTAATCCTAAACCTAAGGATAAACTTAACACACGAAGTTGAAAATGTTTATTTATAGGTTATCCAATTGGACAAAAAGGATACAAGCTATATGACTTGGTGTTACATAGTATCTTTATGAGTCATGATGTGCTGTTCTTTGAACATTTTGTTCCTTTCAAATCTGATATACACTCCCCTGTTTTATCTGGCTCTTCTCTTTAAAGTTCTTCCAATCTTTTTCCTACTATTGATACTTCTTGCTTCACTAATGAAACCATATATGACTCTGTTCAACCTCCTTCTTCTGATCTTCATTCATCTTCACACAGTCCAGATACAATAGTACCTTCCACTCCTATTTTAGTAAGTCATAATCCTTCATTAAGAATATCAAATTGTATCAAACATTATCCTACATGGCTTAAAAACTTTTTACATATTGTTCACAGTGGTACTTTAACTACAACTACAATAGACTACACATATTACTCATACCCCTTATTCAATACTTCAACTTTTTCTCCCTTCTAATTATGTTGGTGCTTTAGCTAATGTGTTTGCATTAAAAGAACCCTACGATTATAATGAAGCTAAAAATAATCCTAAGTGGGTAGAAGTCATGAATGCAGAACTCTTAGCTTTGGAATCTAGTAATACTTAGATTCTCACTACTTTGCCACAAGGAAAACAACCTATAAGATCAAAATGGGTTTATAAAATTAAGTATAAACTCAATGGAATAGTTGAAAGATATAAGGCTAGGTTGATGGCCAAAGGTTATAAACAGATTGAAGGAATTGATTATACATACACGTTTTCACCCAAGGCAAAGATTACTTCTGTTCGTTTTTTGTTAGCTGTTGCTTCTGTTAAATGAAGGTTTGTTCATTAGTTAGACATTAATAATGCATTGCTCCATGGATATATTGATGAAGAGATATATATGTTGCCTCTTGATGGATATCTTGGTATAGAATAAGGCTAAGTTTTTAAGCTTACTAAGTCTCTTTATAGACTTAAGCAAGCTTCTAAGCAATGGAGTAAGGAATTTACAAAATTTATTGTTTCACTTGGTTTTACTTAGTCCAAATCAGATTATTCATTGTTTATAAAGAAATCAACCTCTAGTTTTACTATTGTATTAGTGCATTTAGATGATGTGCTTCTTGCTGGTGATTATCTTGATGATATCAACAAAGTTAAAGTTGCAATTGATTCTGCCTTTACCATTAAGGACTTGGGTGAGGTTTTTTTTTTTCTTAGCATAGAAATCTATTGTCTAGATCTAGTTTCCTTTTAAACCAATGCAAGTTTGCTATGGATATATTGGTAGATGTTGGTTTGACAAGGGCCAAACTAACCAAAATGCCTATTTCATTAGGGCTCTATCTTAATAATTCTTCAAGATGCATTTTGGATGATCTAGGTCTGTTTCGTTAGATTGTAGGAAGGCTATTATACCTGACCATTACTAGACTTAATTTGTCTTATTTTGTTCAACAATTGAGCCAATATGTTTCTCAGCCAAGAACAACTCACTTGAATGCTACAATGTATGTGCTCTGTTATCTCAAAAGATCAATTGATAAAGGGCTTTTCTATTCATTTTCCGGTACGTTGTCCTTAGTTAGCTATGTGATCCAGATTGGGGTTCCAATAAAGATGATCACAAGTCACTTTCAAGATTTTGTATTTTTTTGGGTACTTCCTTAATTTCCTGGAAGACAAAGAAGCAAGTTATAATATTCACTTCTTCTGTTGAAGCTGAATACCGTAGCTTAGCCCTTGCTACTAAAGAATTTTTATAGACTTCTTTTATACTTCAAGACATTGATGTTAGTCTTGCTCTTCCTATTTGTTTGATTTCCGACAGTAAGTCTGCTATTTTTCTTATAAAAAATCCTTGTTTTCATGCATAAACTAAACATATTGAAGTTTATGTGCATTTTATTAGAGATCGCATATGTTTTGGTTTCCTTCAAGTGTAGCTTTTTCCTTCACAATCTCAAATTACTGATTCCATGACCAAATATATTGTTGAATCATGTCTGCTATTTTTTCTATCTAAGTTTAGCCCGTACCATTGCTAACTTGAAGAGGGGGTCTTGAGAGATAGTGTAGCACATAATGTTTATTTATATTTACTTAGTAGAGTAGTTTTACACGTTAGATTATTTTTTTACAAATAGACATTACATTTTATATATATACATTATTGTACATAAACAGTTAGTTATAGAGTTCACATCAATCAAAATATTGCATCTTCTTGAATTCTCTCTTTAGCTCAACTCTTTACCATTGTTGATCTTGGTGATCACAATAAGTAATCTGATCTATTCATGTTGAATTCTATGAATGTTGTATGCTACAACAATATATATATATATATATATATATAATAGCATAAATATCAATGTATTAATAAAAACATATGTTTAATATATAATATAAAGTAACTTGTAAATATACCCTTTATATTTACTTTATATGCATTTAGTTTCCTCATCTTTGTAATCGAGTAATTAGACTCTCAAATCCTTAAAAGATATACTCTAAAACTCTATTTTATGGTTTTCTACTTTGATAAAAATGATCTATAAGTACTATTTAACAGAACTACAATAGAGAAATATATCCCATTTTTTGGCTTTGAAATATTTTATTGTGGTTAATGCTTTTCTTTTCTTATTTTTTAAGGGAAAAATGTCACATAGGAACCTTAGCCTTTTCTCCCTTTTTTTTCTTAATATTTAATTTTTTTTTTGCCACATTACATATTATAACTTGAGAGAAAAGAACTCTAAGCTTGGTCCATCTTATTGGGAAACCAGTATTCATATTATTAAGTTATAATAGTCTTATCTAAAACGCTCGATTTTAAGTATATGGGGTGCTAAATACATGTAAACAAATATAAAAAAAAATGCATTTACAAAGTATCCTTTATCATATTACAGCAATAATTCAAGGTATTATTGCTTTTGACCTACCCTTTTTTTTTTAGGCTAATACAAATATTGATTTTATAGTTTTATTTGTTTCCATTCTATGTGGCTCTATCTTTGGAATCCTCATTAGTTCCTTTTCTCTTGCCATGAGAGCTTTGCACTATGTTTGAGGAGAGGAAAAGAATTAGAAAACAATGAAAGTAGGAGGAAAGAAAATGAAATGAAAAAAAATATAAATTCCCTTATTTGGTTAAGAAAGGAATGAAAATAGAGGGAAAATGAGTAATGAAATTGTTTATTTTATTAAAATGTCAATAAGACCCCTTTAACTTTGAATTGTGCTTTAATTATAAGGGTAATAAAGTAATTTTAAAAAAGTTTCTTTCTATTCTCTCTAATGAATTCTCTTGCAAATCTATCTTCTCCCTTTCTTTCCTTTTTCCCAAATAAGGCAAATATACTTTTTTTCTCTTTTAATTCTTTTCCTCCTCTTTCCTTCCTTTAATCCAAACACAGGGATAGGTTCTACTATGCTTGTACTTATGCCTCATATATCCTTTCAAATTGGACAACACTAATAACAAAACTTTCATATGTCATACTTTATAGCATAATTTACTATAGTTTCCCTTGGTTCCAATTACCTAACCATAGCACTCAACTTCACAACAACATCTTCAATTCCAAAAATTTGCAATCTTTCCCCCCTTACATAAGATGATGTAGTGCAACTTTGTAAATTACACAATAACGGAATTGATACATTTGATTGATCAAATGATTCGTTCTTAAGATCCTTAATACGTGACAACAATAATTTTAGGTGTCCCTGTCTTTATTCTTTATCTAGCAAAATGAAAAGGGGGATGGAAAGAAGGGGATTGAAGGAAATTGTGTGAAAAATATCTAATTTATCTTATTTGATTAGAGGATGGAACTAAGGAGGAAAGGAATAGAGAAAGAAATGATTCACGTCCCCACCATATTTTATTACCAGAGGTAAAAAGAGAAAAATATTGTTAAAATTTTTATTCTATCCTCTTTTGCCTGTCTTTTCTATTTCATGGGTATATTAGTATTTCTACATTATATTTCATTTTCTTTTAGTAATGATGAATGAATTTTTTAGTTTTTAATTTTCTTTCCCTTCATTATCTAAACACATTCAAAGAATGAAACAATTTCATAATTCTTTCCTTGCTTCCCTTTCTAACACCTTCTTATTCCAAACAAAGAGTTAAGTCTTCATCACTTTAGGTTAGTGTTCCTCATATGAGTTCCTTTAAGCGTTATTTTTATAAGTGAAATTTAAAAAATTGTTTGTATTATTTTATGACTTCAAATATGTTAAATAAGGAGTCTACTCTTATGATTGGAGGGTTTATCTTAAGTAATTCCTTATTTTTTGAATTTACACTAAGAAAAAGCTTGTTAGAAGCTATAATAATACTAACAAAAAGGATAACCATATAAATGAACTTCTTCCAAAATATCTATGTTTTCTTCAAGGAGGATTTCAAGGAAAATGAAGCATTAATAAACTAACTTATCTACACAATTATTTTATTTATTTTGCAACGTAAACCATGAAGTTGCTATGGATATATTATCTTATATAAATAGTGTAATTCGTTTGATTTTTCAAATACAACTCAAATATTAGTTTTTTAAGTATAGTTTAAAATAAATTTCACTATAGTTTTTACCCAACAAAATATTGTAACACTCAGGAAATAATATGAAGTTAAAATAAAATAATTGCTTTTTGCTAACATAGAGTAATATTAAGAGAGGAAATAAATATTGTAAAGGGCTCACTTAACTTGAGGGCTATTCCATCTTTCTAAAAAGTTAGTAACTTCCTCTACCTTTGAACTATAATCCCTTTTTATTCCACATCTCCCTCTAATAGACTCTCATAAAGCTCATAGGGAAGAACCTCTCTCAAACTTTGATTGTCAAGAATTCGACAACTGAGGTAAGAGATTGTCATGCCAAATCGTCTTTGGTTTTTCTTTTTTGTCTAGATTGCTAAGGGTTGTTGAAAAAACATGTAGATTCAATATTATTAAGAGAGGGTTACTTTCAACAAGCTAAAGTAGTAGAGTACTGTCACACCCTTAATTGGCAAAGTTGTAATAGTCCCGTTATGTAAATTATTTTAAGATAAAAATTGACATTACAGTCATTATTTTAAACTAGATTTACATAAGGTATTCATAACTAACCTACTTTAAGATAAACAATTTACAAATTAATCATGTTATTTGCTTGTAGAAGTATGGAAAACATATACTAGGATTTAAATATTCAAAGTAATGTTTACATGATTCAATAACATAATCCTACTTAAGTCATACATAGTTTGACATTATATTTATCAGATGATTCAAAAATAAAAACTAAACTTAAAAAATGTAACTGATCATCAATTTTATATTCTCACTTTCTAAAATCCAATAATCGTAAGCTTCAAGGTGGTTATAATGCCATTTCTTGGCTAACACCTACAATGACATCTATAGGGATATGAGCAACTAATCACTTAGTAAGTTGGGATAGAGACACAAGACTATATATCAAGCATATGTAGAGTTATTAGTCAGTTATTTAAATGCAATGTGACAAACAAATGCCATTACACAACATTATCTAGTCTGTCATGAGATTAGAAAAATTATACTTACTCTAATCCAGGTTAAGGAGTTTAATGCATATTCAATAGCTTATAACCAAACCTAGACTTGTGTAATGGAGAAACTACTCCTCTTGTGACTACCTTTGAACCATTACCTTCACCCTTGTTGCAATCTCCTCTCTTATCATTTAATTCAACTAAGGATGAAGAAAGGACTGTCGAGTCTGGTTTTTCACCTCCCAATTCTTTTATAATTAAGTTTTCTCTAAACCGATCAATACTAAACCCTATCTGTTGAGTACTAATCCTAGACTAGGGTTTAAAAAAAAAACGTTTCTTTTTTAAAACAACTTTGGAGTCGCCACCCGACCAGAGTCAGAAAAAACGGTTAAGTTATAACTAATTAAGTGAATTAATTATAATTTAATCACTAATCTATACAAAAAAAAAAAACTGATTTTTGAAATAGCTTTTTAAAAACCAGAGATTTAGGTTCGAGAGTTAAAGATTTAAACTCTTATGGATACCATTAACTTTCTAAAATTAGAATTAAACTTAAAAATCATCTTTTAATTTTGAAAGACATAAATTGGTTATTGATTACTCTAATTGCATAAATGAAGTAATGTAAACTAAAAAAGGAAAATTATTTTTTTTTTTTATTTTTATCGTTGCCTCATAAGTGTATAGGTGCCTACATACCCGCTATTCAATATCAGATGTACGTAGTTCGTTTTACGAAAAGTTTAGTGGTTTGAGTTGATTTTAGTTTTTAAAACAGCCAGGTTTACATTTTTACACATTGTTAAGCTTGGTTTTTCATCCTCCCGATTCTTTTTATAAAATTAGGTCTTCTTTAAACCAATTAATACTAAACCCTACTCGTTTAATATTGACCCTCGATTAGGGTTTAAAGAAGATCATTTTTTTCAACTTGAAAAGATTTAGAGTCGTCACTCAATTGAAGTCAAGAAAATGGGTTAAGTTATAACCAATTGAGTAGATTGGTTATAACTTAGCTACTAATCTATCAATTAAAAAACCAAGTTATAAATACGGTTTTTTTAAAAACTAGAGATTTGGATTCGGAGGCTAATTTATTAAACTTTAAACGGGTACCACTTTTAACTTTCCGAATTTAACTTTGCTTTTCAAATATACTCTTTTTAATTTCTAAAAAAAATCTAATTATGATACATGCAACTAAATTGATTAATTTACATAAATATCTAAAAATGGAAAAAATAAAACTTTCCATATTTTAAGTTGCCCCATACTTGCGTATGAGTACCTACGTACCCGCTATTTAGGATCAGACGTATATAGTTCTTTTATAAAAACCTTTAATGGGTGGTTTGATTTTAATTTTGGAAAAATTGTCGAGTTTATATTTTTACTCATTTTGAGTTGATTTGAGAAAAGATTATAAGGGATCCTGAGTTGGATTTTATTTTTAAAAATTCTAAATGGTTCTAATTTGAAAATTGATTTATTTATTTTCATTTATTTTTAGAAAACTCAATTTTTCTAAGTGTGAAAACGATTTTTGTTTACTAACCTATTTATTTATTTTTATTTTTATTATATTATCTTATTTATTTTATACTTATTCTACATATTTCTATTAAAATAAATAAATAGACTACTTTCTTTCTTCTTCTTCTTCTTTTTTTTCTTCTTTTCTTTTTTCTTTTTCATTCTTTTTTTTTTCTCTTTTTCCATTTATAACATTTACAAATAAACAAATGAATAAATAAATAAATAAAATAAAAAAGAAAAACTAGGTCGGCTCGAACGGCTCGAATTGGCTCACTTCGACTTGGATCAGCTCAGTCGGCTCACTTCGGCTCGAATCGGCTCATTTTGGCTTGGATCGGCTCGGTCGGCTCACTTCGGCTTAGATCGACTTGGCTATCCTAGAGAGAGAGGAAACTTTGATTTTTGTTTTTCTAAAATGTTTCGAAGTTTTCGTTGTGTTTTGAAAATGAAGAATAAACCCCTATTTATAGGTGTTACGGTCGAGTTAAAGATAAAAAAAAAATTAAATGCAATATGATTTTCTTCCATTTTTGGATTGGACGAACCTAGACAATATATGATGCCAAATACATAGCTTCGCGTATATGAATATGCTGGAGTGTGTCGGAGTGTGTCGAAGTGTGTCGGAGTGTGTCGAAGTGTGTCAGAGTATGTCTACCACACTTTGAAGTGAGTTGGCAAATGACGTGGCGACGACGTGGCCCATGATGTGGCGATTACATGGCGATAAAGTAAGAAAAGAAAATAAAAAATACATTTTGCACCTTCCATGGATTAAACCTAAGATCTCTAAGTCATATGCAATATCAAATCCAGATGCTTATTCAGCTGAGCTATTGGTTTTTCCTTATTCATATATATAATTAATTGCACATATAGACCAAGTTAGTTTGAGCTAGATTTAAATCTAAGTGTAAACTTAACAGCTTTTTATTCAAAACTATTTAAATTAAAATTACATTCTATTTAAACAACCTAAAAATTTATTATTTTCTAAATTCCCTATTTTATTTTATGACTTTTCAAATTTCTTATTTTTTTGTGTTTTTTCCTATTTTCCTATTTTTTTATATTTTTCTAGAATTCCTATTTTTTCTAACTTTCATCATTTTTTTTTGGGCTTTATTAAATTTTCTATTTTTTTGAACTTCTTCTAATTTAGAATCCTATAACCTAATTTGAAAAATAAAAGGGGGGAAAAAATTAGGTGTCTACACTCATTTTGATTTATTGAAGAAAATTTCCTAAAGGACCTTAAATTGGTTTTTATTTTTGGAAATTCTAAATGTTCCTAATTTGAAAAATGATTGATTTATTTTTATTTTATTTTTGAAAAATTGATTTTTCTAAGTGTCAAAAATAATTTTTATTTGCTAACCTATTATTATTTTTTATTTTATTTATTCTATTTATTTTTATTTTTTATCTATTAGACTAAAAATAAATAAAATAACTACCTTATTTTTCTTTTTTTTTTGTTTTCTTTCTTTGTCTTTTTCTTCTCCTTTTTTTTTGTCATTTTCTTTTTTCTTTGTTATTATTACATTCACATTCACAAAAGAAAAAAAAAAACAACAGCTAATAATAAATAAAAAATAAAGAAGTAAATAAAAGAAATTGGACTTCAAATGTTATGGGCATACGCGTTGGACCTAGAGCGGACTTCAGGTCGGTTGCAGATCGGATCGGGTCAGCTAAGGCAGTTGCTTGGAAGGGGTGATGGGCGTGATTAAGAGGCTTCAACTGATTACAGGCATGATGTGAGGGTGGATGGCCGCTATCTTCAATTGCTCACGGTCGTGATCGGGGCTACAATGGTTAGGGCTTGGCAATGGAAAGTGCTAGCGGCTACGGTGGCAGTCAAAATGGGTTAGACTTAGTTGTTAGTGGCTAAGAGGATCTAGTTACGGTGGTGGTGTGAATCGATTGGGGACTTGAGGGAGAAAAAACAAAGAGAAAGAGAGCATTGTAGGTGTAGAGGGAGAAAGTGTAGTTGAGGAAGAAAGAAAGAGAGCTTGTGAGTTTTCAACAGCTTGTGAATGATTGTGTATGTTTGTGTGAGCTCCCCCTACACCATTTTATACCTGAATCAATCTTAGAAACAAAGGAAAGTTAGAATCGGATTTAATGAAGAATGCTCGAAAACCTAGTTTTTTTCCAATTTTGTTGAGCTCGAATTGAATTCATTTTTTACCGAACTTAAACGCATTAAAGGGCTTGATTCAAAGTAAGTTATGTCTAGTTTGTAATTTTGCCATTGATTTGACGAAATTGCAACAAAAAAAAAGGTCCAAAAATCATATTGAAGTGGGCGGTTTGAAGAGGAAAGCATTGGAAATCTAGAGAATGACTAGGGAAATAGAGGGAAAGAGGGGGAAAGAGAGGAAAAGAGAGGAAAATGAAGGGAAAATGAAAGAAAGGGAAGGAAAAAGGGACTGATGTGGCACCATGTCAACATGTTGTCCAATCTTGTCTTGCTACATGTCAGAATATGTGGTGCAATCAGAACTTGACACATGACAGTCTCTAATGGGATTGAAAACAAAAATAAGAAAAAGGCTTCCTTACCTTTGCCACGCTTCGAACCTAAAACCTCATGTTCAATGCTAATATTATGTTCATGTACTTAACCAATAGATCATTAGTCTATACTTTATCTATATGTGCAACTAAATTACACATATAGACTTGGTTTATCTAGGTTAGATTTAAATTTAAGCCTAAGTTCAACGGCTCAAATTCTAAATCTAATTAAATTAAAATCCTATTCTATTAAACAACCTAAAAAATTTATTATATTCTAAATTCCTTATTCTTTAAAATTTTTTGTGACTTTTCAATTTTCTTATATATTTTCCTAAATTTTTGTATTTTTTTCTAAATGTTTTATTTTTTTGTGCTTTTTCCTATTTTCCTATTTTTTATATTTTTCTAGAATTCCTATTTTTTCTAAATTTCTTCATTTTTTAGGTTTTCTTTAATTTCCTAATTTTTTGTGTTTTTCTAATTTAGGGCTTAAAGAGAAAAGACAGAAAAATAATGAAAATAAAAATAAAAAAAAGGAGGCAAAAATTAGCTATCTACAAGGACCATTATGCTCTAGTGCTATCTTTTTCAAAAGCATCGGTATTTGGTCGGAAAATCTTAAATGTTTCCTTTAATGGCTTATAATACATGACTGATTAAGATTATAAGTCGTATATCATGAAGTCCAACTTAAAGTAATAAGTCAATATTAAGTAATTTAACCCTTTGCAAACTAGAACAACAAGCCAGTAACACACAATTAAGTACAGAAACATGCACATACAAGCATGCGCATAACCAAGCTACTTATCGCACATAACTAAGCTACCTAACAAGCACATAACTAAGCTACCTAACAAGCACATAACTAAGCTACCTAACAAGCACAACTAGGTATAATCTTAAGCCTCCAAGTATTGTAAAACAGTACTTTGAAATATAGTTATGTATTGATCCCAAACTTACCTTAATATCCCGCTTGCTAATTTAAGGTGCAACTTAATATAACTACTATATATAGGCTTTATTTTGTAACTCTTATTATTATCTTTAGTTTAGGGTTTTAGTATACTTAATTATTCAGGCTTTAAGTCTCTTACAATTATTTTCATTTTGAGTTAGGTTTTGATTTAGCTTCTAATTTTGTTTTTGATTCAACCTTTAAATCAAGTCAAATTTAACTCTTGATTTCATTTGTTCATAAATCTCAAAAATTCTTTCTGACCTATTTCATAAAGTTTATCTAACTTTAACTTGAATGAAAATGGTATCTAATTCAGTTCCTAATCAATTTCCTAATATACTAGTATATACCATGATTTTGATTTTGTTTTTAAATTAACTTTTGATTCAGCTTCTGACTACAATTGTATACATAAGTCCTAAAAACTCCCCCTAATCCATTTTGTAAAGTTAAACAAACTATATTTAAGGTATAGTAAGTCTTTGATTTAGTTGCTAATCAACTCCTTAGTTCGCCCTATATACTCAGTATAAACACTCATAAGTTTGGTTCACAATAAAATTCAAAGTTTGTCATATAGCTTATTTTTACTTTAATTTAAATCAACTCCACTTGACATACTACATATATACTTCACATACTACATATATGTACACCCTAAATCCATAATATTCAAATCCAATGCTCCTAACACCAACAAACTCATCACTCAACATTATTCAATATTATAAAATATCAAAATTCTCTCCATATAAGAATCCAACCCAATTACTTGAGTAGCAACCATGCAAATATGTTCTTCCAAGCCATACTGAGTAGCATGGCCAAGAGCATATCATACTCCTTAGCATAACCAATTCATCCATTTCCTATGAATTTTCTTTTTTGACCCTTGATTCCTTTTCTATAGTGTTCGTCAATTATCTACCCTCCTTTAGTTAATTTAGGATCTTAAAAAGAGCAGGGACATAAAGGATATTTGGAAATAGCTTTCATCTTTTATAGGTATTAATAGAATGACTTATTATTTTATGTAACGGGAACTTTTAACTTTAGTACCTAAAGTAATTTAGGTACATGACTCTTGTCAAGTGCATGTGGTTGTTAGGTGAGTTTACTCCAAATGAACTAATGAATGTTCGGCTTAATATAATACTTGCTATTTGTGCTTGGTTTATCTTAAAGGGCTTATAGTGGCAAATCCTTAAGAGATAACACCGATGATCTATGTGATATGTTGTCCCTCATGGAATCTCGCATGAAAATAATTTGGGATAGATCTAGATTGTTATAGAGTTGCCCGAAGAAGCACACCAATGTTAGGTTGTAGAAGGGCCAAAAAAAGCACACCCAAAGCTAGGCTATTGATACAAGTTATGTGTAAGGCGACCATGAGGATCTTCACTATGTGTTGTGTGATTGGCTAAAAACAAAGATAACAAACGGCTGTGTGGCTTACTTGGCTTGCATTCATTGCATGTGAATTGGCATATTTGTTCACATGCATGTGCATGTGTGTTATGCACTGAGTTTTAGCTCACCTCTCTTTGTCTTCAACTACAGGTTAGAATGATAGTTTTAGAGATTTCGCTAATTATAACTATTATGTTGGTTATGAGAGTTATGCTAATTATGAAGATTGGGAGATAAATACTACTAAGATGATACTTATGCTAATCATTAGTGCTATAGTGATAATCACTAGTATTAGGAAATGAGATAAGGATTGGTGTTGGATTGTTTTCAATTCAGTAACTATTTATGAGACAATATTGATAATTTTTTAATTATGTTACAACAAGTTGGATTTCAGGTGTTGTTGAATTTATTACTTTTCATGTGGAATAATAATGGAGGTCTTGGATCACTTTATAATTGGAGTTTGGTATTTAGTGAAGCAAATGGATATTAATTTCTTGTGAGTTAGAGAATTCAGTAGAAATTTCAAAGTCTGAAGTGTCAATAAAAGCTTAGGGATACTTAGCGGCTTAAGCCTGAAGCTTTACAAATATGCTATTGGAAGTTTTATTTTACCCTATAAGTTTGGATGGCCACGGTTTACCAGCAACTAGAATGCATTTCCGGCAAATGAATTTGTTTTTATTTTATTTTATTTTTTTTCCCCTAAGAATGTAAGACCCCTTTCTGTCCTGCATATATTTGCAAGCTTGTGGGGATAAAAGAAGTAAAATGTCTTCCTCCATATCACTTTTCATATTTCACGAAAAAAGTTAGCCTAAAGATTATCTTTCACAGAAAAAAAAATGTTATATACGGTAATTCTCAAGATTGAAGCGAGAGTACAGGTGGATGAAGATTATCATTAATTTAGTAATGAGGAAGCATGAGTTCAATTAAGTATATTGTAAATCTCCAAACCCTAAGTGAAATATATATATATATATATATATATAGAAACTCCTACGATCCAATCAATCATGATCCCGTTACTTATTTGCTCATCAAATTTGCTCAATAAATCTGAAACTTTTAAAGAGCTTATTTGAATGTCTAGATAACTAATTTTACCATTCGAGTCACCGTAAAAGTTTACTTTTGTCTATCCTCCTTGAAAGCATAGTTTAACGCAAATGGCCAATGCTTATTCATAGGATATATTATACAACTAATCAGCAGCTCTCTTTTTCTTTCTTTCTTTCTTTTTTTTTTTTTTTTTTTTCCGTTTTTTGCTTGTTTGTAGTTTCCTATATTGATGTCATAACTCAAACAAATAATTGCAATGGTATAGAATCTTCTTTATTTAAGAGGAAATTGATAGCAACCGTTCTAGCCTAGGGCACTTCTTTGGAGGAGAATAGAGAAAGAAACTTATCATCTTTTTCTGCATCTATTTATTCTTTCACAAAATGTGTAATCAGCTTTAAAAAATTGTGAAATTTGTTAGTATTCGAAAAATTGCTTAGAAAATTTAAACTATGATTTTATAGGTTCTAGACTGCACGTGAAGGTGAATTGACGTTGTGGGAAAATTTTTTACGAACAAGAGAGAATCTTCCATTTATTTACTAGGTTGATAAAGTCGATGTTTTAGCCGTGCTGTGTTCATAAGGAGTAAAAAGGTTGGTTGGAAATTGACAGGATAATGCTGAACCAGACCTCTGACTCCTCTGCAATCAAAACTCCATATAGGAAGGTATCCATTCAAGCTCAGAATAATGGATTCAGAAGCTTTAATCAGCTATATCGGCCTATAACTTGGGCAGAGAGAAAGAGACTGAAAAAGACGTTCGATAAAAAAAAGGAACTGTTGCCGTTGCCCTATTGGTAACTGCATGGGAACGACTACCAAGTGAATATCGAAAATAGAGATGAAGAAGAAATAGAGATTTGGGAGCATTAAAATATTGTATGTTTTGTTTGGTATGATTATGGATAAATTTAAGTGATATCCTAACAAAATGTCCCAATTACAAATGTATATCTGTGTTTTCTAAAGTACCATATTTACAGCACTCTAAAAACGATAATATCTGAAAGATTGATTTTCAATCTAGTAAATATACACTTCAAATAATTTTTTTAAAGAAGATGCTTATCTAATTTAGGGTTTATTGATAAACACTACATGATGGACCACTATATTTTTGTACAATAGCATACAGTAGATTGTATTTTACATGTATAAATATTGTGTAGTGCTTTTGTAAATAGCTAAGTTAACAAAATAACATAATTCTTTCTTTCTATTTTCACCTCTCCATTTCTTCCTATTCTCTTGCCTCCATTGACACAATACTTTGTAGCATTGAACATCTAGTTTCTATACTTGTGCTCACTGGGACTAACCATTGCTTTGCTTGATTTAGTCACTTTATCATAGTATCAGAGCCATCTCAAATCTCTTCATTAGAAGATATTTCATCATCATTCTATACTCACCATTCGATAATCAAAATTCCATTCTAGTAACACCTGTTCTTATGCATCTTAACTACAACACATGGAGTTATTCATTTCTTCTTGTATTGTCAATTCATAATAAAACAAGTTTTGTTGATGGATCAATTTCAACTCCTTCAAAGGATGATGAATTGTTTATGATCTAGAATAGATGTAATAATCTGATCATAGCTTGGATATTGTGGTCAATTTCTCCATCAATTGCAACTAGTATTATCTACATGAATTCGCAAAGGAGATCTAGAACAAATTAAATGTTAGGTTTTTGCAACCTGATGACTTACGAATTTGTCGATTGTATCATCTTTTGAATATTGTAGTGCAAGGAAATATGAGCGTTGATGATTATTTTAATGAGCTCAATACTATTTGGGAGGAGTTAAGAAATTTTCTGGGATGATGCTATGTTAATAGCCACACATACCTTATAAATCGCATTCTTACTAATGTTCTTGGTGGAATTTCACCTTGTCAAGTTTTATTTCATACACTTCCTACTTACACATATTTTCAAGTTTTTGGTTATCTTTATTTTGCTTCCACTCTTAAGCATAATAAGTCAAAGTTTGATGTTCATGCTCATCCATGCATTTTTTTGTAGGTTATCTTAATGGAGTTAAAGGTTATAAGTTGTATGATTTGCATAATCAAAGGTATCTCATAGTTCGTGATATTGTTTTTCTGGAACATTTGTTTCCCTTTCGTATTACATACTTGCATTCTTTGTTTCCTGCTTCTTCATCTTCATCTTCTGTTTGTTTGCTTTCTATTGACTCACCTTATTTTGATCATCTACTTTGTCATTTTTTTGATACACAACCATGTCCTCCTCATACACAATCCTCCGTTACTTACACACGGTCTTCTAATTATCATCCACAATCATCTGTTACTTATACACAGTCCTCTGATCATTATATTGCTCCTGTTACTCCTTCTATTCAATATAGTAGCAAACCTCTAAACTTCCTTCTTACTTAGCTAATAATCACCACACCCTTAGCTTAGCTTACACTAATCATTCTTCTGTTGTTGATCATGTTGCTTGTTCTACTTCACATCCTCTTCAACAGGTTTTGTCTTAACATTCTTTGTCACCTTCTTTTAAATTCTTTTTTGTCCAACTTTCTTAGCATTTTGAGCCTTCTCATTATCATCAAGCCAAACATCCTTTGCCTTGGAAAAAGGTTATGGATGAAGAGCTTGAGGCTTTGGTACGTAATAACACTTGGACTATTGTTTCATTACCTCATGGCAAGAATACAATAGGTTGTAAATGGGTTTATAAGTTGAAAAAGAATATTGATGGTTCCATTGATAGGTGCAAGGCTCGCTTGATTACTAAGGGTTATAGTCAAAAAGGAGGTTTTGACTATAATGAAACCTTCAACCCAATTATTAAGCATACAACAATATGTTTATTTTTTGTCCTACTACTATTTTTAATTGGCATATTTATCAAATAGATGTTCACAATACATTTCTTATCCTTTTACTCTCTTTTTATATTAAATTGATAGTAAAAAATATAAATACCATCGTTGTATTTTGAGAACTTTTAATAAATATTGAAAGGTGCCTTTTTCTTAAAAGAAATTACACTAAAAAGTATGGTAAAATGAAGTGTGTAAAAGATATAAAGAACCATGAGGTTCTATTTAAAAGAAAAAAGTTGCACCAAAAACCTATAATGTAAAATATTTTGATATTATACATTATTAACATGTGCACTCCATACATTACTGTGTATATTAATGTGCATATAATATAATTTGATCATATATATTATTGTACATTAAGAGAAACAAAAATTCAGATAATATAACAATATACGCATATTCTATAAACACTAGGATACTAAACTTAATGTAAATAAATTTACATACAAAATATGTATTGCATAAAAGTAGTAATCCACTAATAATGATGACATTAAAAGCTAAGATTACAAATTGAAAAAAAAAAAAAACTAAACTAATTGCATTTGAAAGAATTGTCTGCACATTCAAGATGGGGTCTATATACTCTGTCCCTTTGAGGAAGGTAACTACTAGTTTCAATACCAAAAGAAGTCATATCACTTTAGTAGACTGAAGCGAAGAAGGATGAAGGAAAATGGCCATTGGGTGAAAACCTAAACATTTGGGATGGTGCATACCAAAAGGGGAATTAGGTACAAGATGATGGTTGTTGTGCTTGCGACGATGGGGTTTAAGATGGCCCTACATGGCCATCATATGGAATGGATCCCTTATAAGGGTATGGTGGCAGAAACTAAGCAAACATGTGATCGTACTCCCTCTCTCTTTGTTCCATCACCTCTATCCTCTTTGTTAAGGCTTCATTTTGTTCTCACTAAATCCTCACTTCCTCTATTGAATTTCCAGAGGCAACTCAGAAATAGTACCAATACGTCATTTACTTGGTTTGGTCCACTATGTCCCATACCTTTGGTATATCTAGCTCTATGGCTAAGAACCTCAACCATGATATCGTCCTTTAACATTAGTTTAGCCCCTTACTCCTCAACTAGCAGATCATACTCATCTTTTTTTTTAAAGCATCTTATTCTGCAATGAACAAAGAAATAGATTTAACCTTTGACATTCATTAAAGTTAATTAATAATTTTGAACTATGGATAATACACTTACGTAGTCGTTACACACTACACCATTGATCCACTTATCAGTACTTGCATGCTTATGAGCACGTGCAAATAAGATAGATGCACCTAATTTCTACAAGATTCCCAATTGAAGTAGATGTCTAAATTAGCTTGCCACGAGTAAAATTCACAAAAGAAATTACTATTAAGGGATGTACATGTTTTTCCTTTCGATACATGAACGAGTTAGTCCCTAATGTAAGTGTATAGGGTTGCTTAGCTTGGTTTACATTGTTGGTGGAGGATTTTTTCTGTAGAGAAAAAAAGTAGTTGAAAAATTTTAAATCATAAGGCAAAATAATGGTATGTGATAAGTTACATATGTAAGTAAATAATAAAATGTTACCTGCCAATATAGATTGTTTTCAAAGAAATGGCAAATGACTAACCACTTTTGCGAACAATGATGTAAATAAGAAGGTACATGATTACGGGTGCCATCGAGTCCACCATCCAAAAGATAATGTTTATGAAGGTCACATCACTCACTTGTGTATACTTATGATGCCTTAATATTTAACGCTCACCACTAATGTTGATTACCTAACCATTGGGCATCAAAATTTTGTTGTTATAGTATAAATATTATTAGTAAATTTTATGAATTGATATTAAGAAAGAGAGAATTAATTTTGCCTAGAACAAATAGCAAGAAAAAGCTTTACATACTATGGCCTTTCTAATCACCATTTCTCAATCCTCTTGAGATAACGCACACCATGCTCCCCTTTGCTATCACAAGCAACTAATGATATGTCCTCTCAAATATATATGCGTATTTAACTTGCAAGTGAATTGATACATTCTCTAATGATTACATAACCATCACCAAATTTCACTAATTCAAGTTGAAGCCATCACTAATGGTTACGATAGAATTCCTTAATAACATGACCCCTGTAAGGACCATAGGTCTGTTGTTTTTCCCTCGTTGAACTCACTACGGTGTTCAAGGGGGTATCCTATTTTCAAAGCAAAATTTTCACCATTTTCAGTTGCAAAAAAGGGTAACAAGAATATGGTTTTAACAGTATAATGAAAAATTACCTGCTTAGCCTAATTGTCCTCTTAGTGATGCACTTACTCATTTGGCTCATTTTCATCACTTAAGCCTCACTCCTACCAGTAGCCTTCCATCCTTAAAGTCAACATTTACTAGTAGCTTATACTAAACATGATACAATTTTCAAAGTATCACGTCAAAAGAAGAAATTACACAATCATAGTAAGCAACAACATTTTCAATGTAACATAAAGACACTATACTAAACATGATACAATTACTCCTATGCCACATGTCTATCTCCATCTGTATAGTTCTCATTGTTGTCTGCTATGCTAGTATTTTCATTCAATCCTAGAACTCTAGCTAGACTTCTAAGATCTATGTATATACTATTTATAAGGATTGATTAAGGTGTGCTTATATCTTGTTATAATGCTTCCTCAATTTGGGGTTGATCTATTATCTCATTTTTAACCTCATTGTTTGTTTAGAAGAGTGCTTGATCATATAAGTGTCAATAGTTTACCTTTTGAGCAGTTTTCCAATCACCTTTAGGCTTCTATAGGTCCCTTAGATAGAATACTTATTGGCACATGTCAATAAGAACATATGGATCATTATCATACCATGTTCTACTTATCCTTATACTAATCATGTCCCCATTTATGCACTTTAGTTTGTTGCAATTAGTGTCAAACCACTTGCACTTGTATAGGTATGTCTTACAATTCCCAAAATACTTTAGTTGCGTAACATCAATTAAAATCCCATAGAAAATTACTAGATGTCCTTTGGGTTCCTCTATGATAGAGACCCCACTATTTTGTGTTTTTAAGCCAACCTCCTTGGTTGCAATGATAAATCTCACCCTATTCACTATGCACCTATTGTGAACTTCAATACGGCTATTAATAACCCAAGAAAGTGCCTACAAGTCATTTGAGACCTCTACTTCACCATATGATATGAGTTGTACGATTTAGTCAAAATGATGCCAAGTGGTTATTAAAGTTGTTTGATCCTTAAGAGTAATAGAGGTTTCTAAAAATACGATATTCTCACCTTATTTTTAAACCACCTAACAAAATGTGCTGGTAGTAATTAATTAACATCACTAAAGTTAAGTGAAAGCATTTACTATTCAAATTGGCTAAATATAAAGGTATTCAATTAGAATCGACTCATAAGAAAATAATAGGAAATTAAATGAAATGAAGTTGGGCATAGATTACCTTATATATAATCGAACCTCTTTACAGTTGCTCAATACAATCCAATGCATTTTATAGATTTCCTCATCCATGTCAACATAGGTAGTTGCACCCATAGGCCGTACTTGTTGTGTAAATACTCGCATAAAAAATTATGCTAGCATATTAGCACCATCCCAATATCTAAGAGGCCTATTTATTGCAGATTCCATATTGTCGAAATATAGAGAGCAAAATAGAACACTTTCCTAAACAATGTACACTTCTATAATGAAGCCCTCTGGCTGAGATATATTCTTAATGTGCCCCTTCAAAATACTTAAATACCACTCCACAAGATACATCCACCTATATTCAACTGGGCCACATATCCATGCTTTGCTTACCAAATGACCCATTAAATGAATCATGATGTCAAAAAAAGCTAGTGGGAAGATTTTCTCTAACTTACATAATGTTATGACTATTGTGTGCTCCATAAACTCCAAGATGTCCACTCGCACCTCTTTTGCACATAGTTCCCCAAAAAAATGAGACACTTCACAAATCATATCATAAATTTGGTCAACAAGAAAGCCCCATAGAACCATCGATAGAATACGTTGAAGCAATACATGATAATCATGGCTCTTTAAACCTTTTGATATTGCTTCCGATTGACATGGGCAAGCTGATATATTGGAAGCATACTCATCTGGAAGTTTCGCATCCTTGATTAAACGACATACCTCCTTGACTTGATCTGAGCGCAATATATACTTTGTAGGTGACTTTACTAAGCAGTCTCCCCAAGTGGTAAGATGTAGCTTTGATCGAATCCCCATCTCTTATAGTGTCTTTATAGCCTTCTTAGTATCTTTAGACTTACCTTTAATGTTTAACAATGTTCCCACCAAACTATTACGGGTTTTTTTTTTTTTTTCTATATGATCACATCAAGGTTATGTCTCACTTCCAATTCCTTCAAGTATGGAAAATGCCACAAAATGATTTTCTTGCTCCAATTGATATAATCGTCACTCCGCCTCCTCTTTATAATATCGAGTGGCTTACCAAGAACTACGTTTTCATATCTAGAAAACTACATCAAAATTTCATCACTTAACAACATGCAGGTGTTCTTCTCGTCTCCATTTCCCCATTAAACTCCATGGTGTTGCACAACATCAATTGCCTCATAGGTAAGAATCGACTATGCCCTAAGTAATGAATTTTATTTTAGCTGAATTCACTAGTCAGATCAACATTACAAATAGGATATGCTTTGTACCCTTTAGTAATCCATCCTGAAAGATCACCATATGCTAGAAAATCATTAATTCTCTAAAGCAAAGCAGCTAGCATACGAAAATAACGTCTTGATACGACGTTGAATGTATGAATGCCATCTGTCCATAATTGCATCAACTCATCAATTAGGGGTTAAAGATAAACATCAATATATTTTCTAGGTGGACTTAGTCTTAAAATTAGTAATGATATAAATAAATATGGCTCTTTCATATATTTCCATGGTGAAGCATTAAAGGGAAATACAAGCATTAGCCATAAACTATATGATGTACTCAAATTGCCATATGGTTTAAAACCATCGATTGCAAGACCCAATTGTATGTTTCGAACCTTGTTTCTAAATACAAGGAACTTGCTATCTAAGGGCTTCCAATCTTGGGAATCAAATGGGTGCTTGAGAATGTTTTACTCATAAATGTGTTCATCCTTATGCCACCTCATATTTGGAGCAATCTTTCGGCATAAGAATAAGCATTGTTATAGATACCCCATTTTTTAACTCTATAATTTTAGAGTTTTTTTTTTTTTTTTTTTAGAATGAGGAAAAAGAGTCATAATTAAAAAAAGTACCAAAAAAAATTAGAAATTCAAAAAATACAAAAAAATTGAAAAATAAAAAAAAAAGAAAAAAAGAAAAAGAAAAAAGAAAGGAAAGTTCTTTTTTATTTTATTTATTTATTATTTTTTTCTTTTAGGCTTCTATTAAAAAATAATAAAGAAGTAAAAAATAATAATAAATAAAAAAATTTATCACTTAGAAAAACCTTTTTTTCCAAATAAATGAAAATAAATTAACCTTTTTCAAAATTAGGACTTCTCTTAGGATTTTGTTTTTTTAAAGGGGAAAAAAAAAACACCAATTTAGGACCCTTTTCTTTTAAGCATTTTTCTTAGAATCAAATCAAATTGTTAAGAAATTAAACTCAATCATTTTTTTTAAATTAAAACAAATTAACATATTTAAATTTTCGAGAATAAACTACGAAAAGTCTGAACTCTATTAAAGGATACGTAAGCATCTATAGGGTAATTTAAACTAAAGAAATTTTTTTATTTTCCCTTTTATAAATAATTTTGATTTGTTATTTTTTTGTGCAAATATAATTGGTTTGTTGTGAATATAGAATTAGATAAAAGGGTATTTTAAAAAATAAAATTAATTTTAAAAAGATAAAAGTGGTACATCTTAAGGTTTAATAAGTTAGCCCTCGAAATTAAATCTCTAGTTTTCAAATAATTGTTTTTTAAAACTTGGTTTTTTCAGTAAATCAGTAGAGAAGTTAAATCAATCCAGCCAATTGAGTTAACCTAACATATTTTTTCTCAACTTCGATTAGGTAGCGACATCATTTTTCTTTTTTTTTTTTTTAAATCAAATGAAAATTAAGTTTTTCTTAATTCCTAGTCAAGGATTATTATTAAATGAGAAAAGGGTTTAATATTGATTAGATTAAGGAAAATAAATAAAATTGAGAAAAGTTTAAACTCGATAACTTAGCGACTCCACTGGGGATGTCAAGAAGGTTAGCCATTTAAACCTTCCAAAATTAAATTTATTTTTTAAAATACCCTTGTTTATTTATTATTCTTTTATTATAAATAATCTAGTTTAATTGTTATACTAACTGTTTGCATGTAACATACATTGGGATATACGGGTTATTTTGTTGCATCATGAATACAGGATAGATACTATCAAATCCAAGCCATCTTAAGACCTTAAGATGGGGAGCTATTGTATAAGATTTGGGTATAGTAGTGTAGCTACCACTTAAAGTTGATTAAGCTATCCCACTTAAGCTTTGATATAACCAATGAACCGTTTCTTACAAACGTATGAGGTCATAGAGCTTAAGGACCTTTAGAACCCATCCTTTTTTATAGATGAGTCCCTAGATCAATAGATAAGTAGTGATGTGGCATGCCACTAACCAAAGGTCATGACTCTATTAGATTTCCTCTATATCATAAAAATGTTGTAACATATTTTCCTTATACTATCTATGTAAATTCTTTGTACTTTAATTATTTCCCTAAATTCTATGTTTCCCTGTATATTTCTTTTGTAAATATAGAATTTTCTTGTAAATTGTATGTCTATGTGACAATTCTAATCCCATGTAAAATAGTTGTTGTAATGGTGGAATTCCAATAAAGTCATAACTCTAAATTTTTCAAATTTCCACATTACTCGTTTATCATTAGACCTTTACATTTGCATTTACATGTCATGTTTTTCATTATTTTTTGGTCTTTACATCTTTTTATGACCCCTATTATTTTTCTTAGCTATCATCCTTGTAAATAAATCCTATTTCAATCCTACTTCAATTAAAAAAAAACAAAACCATAGACGGCAAATTATTTCTTTTTTAAACACTTTGTAAAATAATTAGTATTCCAAATAAGTATTCAAGTAAATATACATATATATATATATAAAGTTTTATTTCATTATCGTATGTAACTCTAGCTACCTTCCTATAAAATAGTCCTCCTTTTTTGCAAAGTAAATTGAAAAACATTCTTCTTTTAATGTAAATAATTTTATATTCCTTTTTAAAGCTTTTATACGTTTGTATAAAGAACCTACATTATAGTCTTGTCACTATAGTTTTTAGAATTTTCATGTCTTCATAGCCCAATCTTAGATTTGTCTCCCCTTGTTAATTATCTCAATTAATCTTAACTTTATAACTTAGTGACTTCTTCGTCCTTTTCTTTTCCCTCATAAAATAATCTATAGATCTTAGAATCTCATTTTCCTTAGTAAAATAATTATCTCTTTACTCCCAATTTTGAAAAAAAAAAAATATTTCTCCACATGTTGTAAATACTTACCATTCCACTTATCAGTCATCAAATGTGAAATAATCTTCTTCTTTTTCCTCCTTTTAGGTAGTTGCATGTACTGTCTTAGAAATTTTCATAAGCTTGTAAATAATTTTTGTATCTCATTTTGAAAGTTTAGAATGAAAAGAGAGAAATCACATCTCAAACACCAACCCTTAAACACTTGAGTGTTGAGTATCATCAATGCAAGGATTCAGACATAATCCTTAAAGGAGGTCCATCTTGAAATTGATACACTAATCAAAATGACGTTAGGCATTTATTTCTCTATCCTAAACACAAAATATCCCTTGTCAACCCTATTGAGTTTTTTTGTTTAATGAAGTATTTCAAAAATTAAACTCTACCAAGAACCACCCAATAATAGTGTAATTTGGAGGTTAGGTTTATCAAAAAGGAGAAAAGGTTAAAAACTAATTTGTGCTTGCTATTTCCTTTGAAATGAAGAAGTGTCTATATCCTAAAGACACACTTTGAGCTACAAGCCAAAAGAAGGAATGATCACGTTTATCTTCAGTTAAAATGAAAAAAAAAAGAAAGAAGAAAGCCAAAAAAAAAAAAAAAAACAGAGAGAGAGAGAAAAAGAGAAGAAGAATGAAAGGAAAGAGGAAAAAGAAAAGGGGCATGAGGAAAAATGAGGAAATAAAAAGTATGCCCAAGAAAGAAATCTACAAATATAAGTTGAACAAATCCAAAGCCTTGAAACCTGAAACTGATTAAGGGTATGTACCTTAAAAGGCTTATTTTGAAGTTAGGTCTATCCTTCGAAATAAAAACCCCTAAATATAAAAAAGTAAAGGTAAAAAAAAAAAAAAAAACCCCAAAACTCTTAAAATCCACTACTCTTGCAAACTAAAGCTTACCTACCATTCTAACCTTTCTTAAAAGCCCTTCTAATTGGAGAAAATAACCTATTCTTGGTAAAAATTACTTTTGAAAGTAAGGCAAGCAAAATTTTAATTTCAATTATAAGGTTCTTGACTTGCAAACTTGGGTTAAGAAGTGATTATTTTAAAATGCCACTTCATTGATATCCATTTTGATACCGAGGATCAAAAACCTATTGCAATTTGAAAAAAGACCTAATAGTTTGATTAAATTATATTACTTCCAAGATAGACCATGATTTTTGGAATTGTAGTTAAGAGTGATAATTTAAATTGAGAGAAGGTAAGGAAGCTCTTTTAGACTAAATTAATCAATTAGGAGATATTATTCCTATGACTGAAAAGACATTTGAAAGGTCTTTAAGAAGACTTACTACCCTTGTGATCACCTTAAGTGACATCAAATGATCAATTATCCTGAGCTTAAAAGTAAAGTAGCCCAAGAAAAGAGGATCTCTTGAAGATGAGATTGTTAGGCAATTTGAGCAAAGTTAAGAAAAAAACAAGTTATCAAAAAGCTAACGCTCGTGTGGTGGCATTGGGAATTACAAAGAACCTAAACCCTATTGGCAAGTCTTAAAAAAAAATAAATAAATAAGGGAAAGAAAAGAAACAATAAGCGAAGAGAAAAGGATTATTTTAAGTCGTTTTCAAACTGGTCTTTTTATCTAGCTTTGGTTATGTTTAGCCTTAGTGCTGAGTTTTGTTACTTTTAAGCATGAGTCATAACCCAATTTTCTTCCCACTCGGCCTTAGTGCCTAATTTTGTCATTTTCAAGCATTTTATCTCAACATGAGTCTTACCCTTGTTTGTAAATTTTCTTCTTCCCACTTGGCCCAAGTGACCATTTTCATCAATTTTAAGAGTTTTACCTAAGTTTAAATAAAGTGACTCAATCCCTAATATCCAATCTAAAATCTCTTTTTGTCAATTTAAGGGGGGCCTAGCCCCTATCAACCAGATCAAGTGACTACGATGACTTAGTCTCTCTCTTAAGTCGACCCTTGAGTTTAATATTGTCAATTCCAAGTAAATGGCACAATTGAGAAAACATTTTAAATTTTTTTAGTACCCATCAATCCAAGATGGTGATAATTTAAGTTAAAGCCCATCAATCCAAGATAGCGTTATACTCATCAATTCAAAATGGTGAACAAAAAAGGCCTATCAATCCAATATGGTGATAAATTTTATGCTCATTAACCCAAAATGGTGTTCAACTAGCTCACAAAGTGCTATCCCATCTTACATTTCCTTTAAGGTTATAATCAGCTCGTAGGGCATTATACCATTCATAAACTCACTCTTGTTTCTTAGCTAGTCCCTAAAACGCCTTCTCTCTCTTTCATCTTTCACTAATCCCCAATCAATTGGACTTAGGTAGCTAGCTAGTTGTAACACTTTTTAGGACAAATTCATCCCAAGGGTAAAAATGGTGGTATCTCATTTTATCTTTATGATAAAATTTTAATCAAACTTTACTTCAAAGAGGAACAATTATAGATACCATATTTTTGCCTCCTAAAATTTTAGAGTGTTTTTTTTTTTTAAATAGGAAAAAAGGGTCCTAATTTAGAAAAGTATAAAAAAAAATAGAAAATTTAGAAAAAGTACGAAAAATTAAAAAATTAAAAATTTTATAAAAAGGATGAAAAGAAAAAAGAAAGGAAAGTTCTTTTTATTTTATTTTATTTTTCTTTTAGGCTTTGGTTAAAAATAAAAAAAATTTATCACTTAAAAAAACCTTTTTTCCAAATAAATGAAAATAAATTAACTCTTTTCAAAATTATGACTTCTCTTAGGATTTTTTTTTTTTTTTTTAAATTTAGGACCTTTTTTTTTTAAGGCATTTTTCTTAAAATCAAATCAAATTGTTAAAAAATTAAACCTGGTCGTTTTTTCTAAATTAAAATGAAACAACATATTTAAAATTTGGGGAATGAACTATGGAAAGTCTAACCCCTATTATAGAGTATATAGGCACCTATAGAGTAACTTAAAATAGGGAAATCTTTTTATTTTCCCTTTTGTAAATAAGTTTGATTTGTTATTTTTGGTGCAAATAGAATTGGTTTGTTGTAAATGTAGAATTAGATAAAAGGGTATTTTAAAAGATAAAATTAATTTCGAAAAGGTAAAAGTGGTACCTTTCAGGATTTAATAAGTTAACATTCAGACTCAAATCTTTGATTTTCAAAGAACTGTTTTAAAAAAAATTGGTTTTTTTAGTAAATTAGTGGCTAGATTAAATCAATCCACCTAATTGAGTTAACTTAATCCATTTTTTCCCAACTTTAGTTGGGTGGTGACTCCATTTTTCTTTTTTTTTTTTTTCAAAATCAATTGAAAATTAAGTTTTTCTTAATACGTAGTCGACGGTTAATATTAAACGGGAATGGTCTAATATTAATTGGATTAAGGAAAATAAGTAAAATCGAGAAAAATTCAAACTCGATAGTTGTAAATGAGGTATTAGTGGAAAATGTCTTAAAACCTTCTCTATAACCTTCTTCATACATCTACTTATCCTTTCTTTCCACCTTAGTGCCTTGTAATTAGGACAATAGTTCAAATTCTTAAACTCCCCTCTAAACACAACACAATCATTTGGACATGCATCAATTAGGTTTGTATCCATCCCAATTCTTCTCAACATGCGTCTTGCTTTATCATAAGAAGTTGGTAATTTCTCACCATTAAGCAATAGGATTTTGACAAATGACAACCAACCATTAAAACTCTTTACTAATTAATAACAGTCAACCTTTAGATTCATCATTTGGATAATAGTCAAGAGAAGAGAGTACTTTGTACATCCAGGATACACCTTTCATTTTTCATCTTCGAATATGTCACTCCAATCATCTGAATAATTTTCTTTTGACCCTTCACTGTCTCAAAGGTCATCCTCACTATCTGTATCATAACGAGCTATGTCTTCTAACATGTCCTTCTCAGCTTTCAAACACTTAATCATAGTTGTGTAAGTCCTCATCTATGGTCAAGGCTTCTTGTTGAACTGACTCAGATAGAAATATTAGGTATTCACCATAATGAATCCATTTATTATAGCTCCAAGCCATACCTTTACAAAGTAAATGTTGTTCAACCATCCATAGTGGGTGCCAAAAATTGTTTACGCAATTATGACAAGGACATTGAACATAACCATTAGACTCTTGAATAAATTGAGCTGCCACTTTTAGAAAACCCTTAACTCCTTCAACATACTCCTTCGAGGAGTGATCATGGGTGTGGTACCATACCCTCTCCAGCATCCTACTTGATACTAAGTTATGGTACTACTTTCTACCATTTATTTGCAAATAAAAATTGTAAATATAATTACATCAAAAAGTTCAGGAACATAATTCAAGTAAGAAGACTAAAAACTTTAGAAAAAGAAAAAATTTACACTAAACTTTTAAACATCATCATTCTTAAACTTTTTAATTTATTAAATCCTTTCACGCAACTTTTGAATTATTTATGAAATTATTCCTCATGAAGAATAACCTACAGCTTAATTTAATATATATTTTTCCAATTTTCTTTAAATGTCTTATAATTAACGATATTTGTAAAAGTTTGAAAAAAAAATATAAATAAAACAAAGATGATTGCCATTATTCTACTAATAAAAGCATTTCATATGAAATTTATGAATTTTTTTGGATTTTTCACATTAACATATGAGTGATATGAGAAATAATAATTTTATTAATACTAGTAAATAATATGTTTATATTTGTATGTGTTAAAATTTTATTAATATTTATTGATCATTTTATTGAAGTATATAATGTATTAATACCATTAAACCATTTCGTTTAATATAAGAATTTTGGCATCAATGGCATATATGTGCTTTTTGAATGGCAAAAGTTATAAATACCTCTGCTAAAGTCAAAGATAAATGGTTGTTTTGCTTTAGATTTATAGGATTCTTCATTTATTATCCAAACTAGCTCTTCGAAGTCTGTACGTGAGGCATCTTGTTTTTTTATTATTTTTTTAATTGCCAAAGGTTCAAGAGGTTTAATCTAGTTTAATAAGGGAGATATATAAATGATTTTTGAAGGAATGGAGTTTTTTATTTAATGCTTTTAATGAAGTGAAATTTCATAATTAAAAGATAATGCTTAACAAACAAGATTCAATGATTAATTTAAATTTGTTAGCATCTTAGTATGTAAAACCTAGTCGAAAAAAAAAGGAAAAATGTTATATAATAATAATAATAATGTTAGAAATTTAAAATAAGTGAAGGAATAAGGTAATAGAATAAAGACTTAAAGACATTGGTATAGCATGTAAATAGATATCAAATGTTAGGGCCAATATTTTCATAGGAAAAGATTCAAACATTGGTAGAGTATGTAAATAAGCTTTAAGTACTAAAGGTGAATCTATCGAAGGGAAAAGTTTAAGCCTATAGTTTTCCCTGACGTTATTTTTCCTCCTCTACTATTCTATATAATTTCTTATGGTGTACTATGTTAGAAAACTCAAAGGAGAACCCTTAATAACACTTACGAGTATAGATTCAAGGAGTTAGGGGGTGGAAATCAAAGCAAAAAGTAGGTTTTCGCAAAGGAAATTCGAAACCGGGTAAATAACCACTTGTTCCTTGAGGAATTCGTTTTTCCGTTATTCCATTATCTAGACAAAGGAAACTCAAGAAAATGGTGCCTTTTCAAAGGAGTGATGCAAGAATTGCTGGGTGGAGTGTTATGTATTAAGAGAGAAAGAGTAAGTCGAGCCTTTGCACTATTTTTACAAATACCTTTCGGTTTTCGAGGGTCGTGTGTATGTTGTGGAATTTTCGTGCATCGTGTAGTATATATGATTGTGTGTGCAGTTGTGATCGTACAGCGGCATGCATTGTGTGTGTAATGGCATATGGTGGATGTGGCGCGTTAGTATGTTGGGTGATGTGTGCATGACATATGTGTTTGTGTATGCGTTAGGTGCAATGTGAGGTTGAGTATGTGTGTGTGCAGTCGACGTGAAAGTGTATGTGTATACAGTCGATGTGAGGATGAATGTATGTAAGTGTGCTGTCAATGTGTACATCGTATGTATGTTTATATTAGTTGGGATATTGAAAAGATATGTAGAGTACGGTTCAAAAACTTAGACGTTGAAATAAAGGGTTGAATAAAAGCGGAAAAGTGTGAAGTTGAGTTAATGATTAATAAATTGAGTTTTGAATCAAGTATTGTATTTGTGACCAGGTGCTAAGAGTTGTGTAGTGCTAGACTTCATTAAGATAAGAATACCAGGTACAGGATACGCGTTTGTTGATTGTGTATGCTAGATTAGTATATATTAACCGGACTTAAATGAAACTCAAATTTAACTATTTGCTACTTATACTTGGCTTCAATCACCCACTAGTAGGGTCCAATGGTGTTGGTGAGGCACTTGGTGACTTTTGCACAACACTATCCCCAGTAGAGTCCACTGAAATGATCCAAGTAGATTTATGATGGTTTTAGCACTCGGGTGATTGGGGAGGACCCAACAACAACACCTCTGTAGTATTTATATATTGTATGTATAGGGGTCATGAGTAACCCTAAGTCTTAGGACGCTCAAACTGTGCTATTTATGGACTTAAATGACAGGATTTAAAACCGGTTTTTTATTGCATTTATGTTGATACCCGTACATGTGCTTGACTCATAACGTATATGATCATGAACATATGTGTGGTATCCTATACTGGGCGTTAACTCACCCTACGAGGGTTACTGTTTTTCAATTGCAAGTTCATGTTATGATGGTATTATTGAAAGATATGATGGTACTGGCAGAGTTCATAATTAAAAAGAGAACAGAGATTTCTACTCTAGGATAGGCGAGGTGTGCATAAAATAGATGATAGCCATGGACAAGAGTAAGGATTCGATTTTTATTGCCAATTGTGGGGTAGAGTCACATGTGACTCCTATTGGTTATGTGTTTTATATTACTTGTAAAGTGTGAGAACTCTAATCAAGTTATCATATTTTCATTATTTAGGTAAGAAAGATGACATCTTAGTGTAGGATGAATTGAATGAAAATTTATGTTACTCTTTTACTAATAATTAAGGAGTTAGTATTGGTGAATTGATAGATTATTATTTGTGAGTTGAAAGATTTTATATAGTTTGTGGATCTTAGACAATTTGCAGGTTCCTAGATGCTTGACATGTCAATAGAATCTAGGGATACGTAGCAAATTGTAGTGTTCCAAGTTCTAGGGCATTACATAGTACATAGATTACTAGTCACTAGTAGGGGTATGAGCGGTATGGTTACACCCCTTACTGAACCGAACCTAAAATTAACAATTTAGTTTTTTTTTTTTTCTAAATCAAACCTAACCATACAATTCAATTGATAGGTATTTTGAATAAAAAAAATTGTTTGGAATGGTTCAATTCACAGTTTGAACCAATTTTTCTTAATAAAATGTCACCAATTTGGCAATTGAAAATGGAAAGCAACCACAATATAATCTGTTTAAAAAAGTAAACATGATAGGTTATTTGAAAAATCTTAATTACTCTTAAAGCAATCATAATATTGTCTAAAAATTTATTCTTAGAATACGATGTAAATCTTATAAATTTCTTAGAACAGGAATTGGAAGTTAATAAGTTCTTCCAAAAGATACCTTTAGTGTGAGTAAGATAACTAACCCTGAACTTGATAGGCTATGCTAAAAAACTCTAATGCAAACTCCTAAAATCCTAAATGATAGTCTTTGCCCTAGTTTGATCCCTACAATTAAAGCCCTTAAATCCTACAAACAAATGCCAATAACTAATGTAAACTCTCAAGGTCAACCTAATCTAACAAAACTTAACCCAAACCCCAATAGGAAAGAGATTGATAGGCAAAACCCATGAGAGCTCCCTATAACTGATAAAGGGTAAGTTGAACCAAAAATGAATATTGGTATAGATAACCTTTACAACGAATTCAAAACCTTAAAATGAATACTATAGTTCTTAAATGATCCTTTGAACACTAAAATCCTAATTGTAACCCTAATACATACAAGCCTTTAAATTGTAAAACCCTAATCCAACTATTGTACTATAATTAAATAGTAAAACTATTCATTAATCAAAGACTAATTGCTTAATTACCTTAAAACCTTAATCTACCCTCTAAGATGTACTCAAATAGCAATAATTATCTCAATTCCTTAAACTAATTAGACAAGATTACTTAATGAGCTTAACCAACTTAATTTGACACATTAAACCCTAAAATGAGCCTAATTTGTGCTAAGTGTACTACTAATTAAGATTAAGAGACTTAATTATACCTTAATCTACTAATTAGGTTTTATATCATAATTAACTACAAATCAAGAATGATTAATCATATGAAACCAAAGTAATTATATGAAAACATCTCCTTAAGAATGCTAAGATTATACTTAGGGAGATTATGAACCCTGTAAACTTTCGGATTCGAACTTAGAGTCAAATACAAGAGTTAATAAGTAATCCTTAAAACTACTCATGATATAATAATAAAATCTATAAATTAAACAATTTAACCCTAAATAATAAGTTACAAACCCTAAGTAATAAGTTAGAAAGCCTTAAAGAGAGTAAAACTCTAAAATCTTAATCATACGCGTAAAAACCACAAAACCCTTAATACACAAGAAACCTTAAGATGATTGAAAAATACTATTAGATTGAGTAAAACCTCAATTAGAAGTGCAAAACCCTAATTCAACTAATAAATCCCAAGTATATCCCTAAACTATTTGCTAATCACAAATAATTTCTTTAATTACAAGGAAACCTTAAATCGTTAGCCACGTACATGGGTTGAAAACCCTAATCAATCTCAAATAATAAAAGACTATAACATGCAAAGTAATATTGGTTAATGAACTTAATTAAAATGATAAAACATGGGAAAACCCTAATTACACCCTAATCAGGCCTAAATTACTTAATTAAGTATAATTACGATTAATTAGCTTAATTATCCTTTAATCCACCTACCAACTCTCATTATATTTTAATTAGAAGCAAGTTAAGCTTAATTAAGAACAAAAGACAAAGGATTAATTGAGAATTAAAAGAAACTTATCCTTAAGGAGACAAAATTCTCCATCATTTGGCAAAAAGCAAATAAGGTACAACAATACCTAGAAGGGATCACGTACATTTATCTCAAAATAGCTACCTCTTCTCTTCCTTAATCTACCTTCAATATCTACCATTTCACCCCTCTAAAACCTTCATTTGATACCATTCTTCACTCTTAGAAAACCCTAGGAAACACTCTTAGGAAACTTAAACAAAAACCAAAGGAAAAAAGGAAGCAAACAAAAGGAATTGTTGAACCCCTCTACACACATCAGCACCTTTTTCATTTTCCACCATCACATGCTACCAAATTACAAGCCGCCACCACCAAAATGTCACACATACTATATTTTCCTATCGACAAATCCTCTCTTCTAAAAGAGTACATTTCAACTTCGTTTTTTAGTAAAAAAGTTGGAGCTTGTGCAAACCCAATTAAGGTAAAATTCACCCAACTTAAATTTTCTATTCACACTAGTTTTACCTATGATATCTTAAGAGTTTAAGATTAAAAATACTATATAAATATGTTATAATCTCGTACATGTCATTTTAGAGCCTTATAATTACACCTTCATTCATCTATTTTGCTAGTTTATAACTTACATTTTAAAAGTGTAAGAGATAATTTTATGTAAATAACTTGAAAAGAAGTTGACAAAACTCCATGAAACCCTTTGTACCATGCATACCGCCACTTCCTTAGTGAATATCCATCTAGCTCTCACCATATTATGTAATGTTATTTGCTTAAAATAAGAAGAAATGTAATTAAAATATGGAAACATACTAGAATAAGTGTTGGATGGAAAAAGTTGAAGAAAAGCCTATAAGAACCCTACTTAGTCGCCACTTTCATGAAAGTTTCAAATCTATAAATTTTGATTTATTAGCTTAATAACATGATTATTTAGTGCAAAATATGTTTTAGGACTTGATTAACCAATTTAATTAGGTTAATGATGAGTTAGGGCCCTAAACTAACTTAGTTAGTGATTAAAGACTTAAAAATGGTATTAGTAGCCACCTTAATAATCATGACCAGATCTATAGAGTTAGGTAAAGTAGACTAAACCTAAGGCTAAGGTTAGGCTTAAGCCAAAAAAAAAAAAAAAAAAAAGACAAGTAGGTTTAGGCCTAAGGCCTTAAAGTACAAGTTAGACCTAAAACCCAAGTTTAAGATCTAAATAAAAGGGATGAATGGATTTGAACATCATATTAAAAGGTCCAAAATAAGTTATTTAAGAGGTCTACTAAACCCTAAGGGCCATACATGACATCTATTATAGGCCCCTTAATGAATTGAAGCCTTATACTTAAGAAAAGAGCTCGTTTAGGCTCAAAAGAGCAACATTGAGGCCCAAAATGAAAATTGAAAGTTTTAAGCAGAAATGTTCATTAAAATATTTAAAAGGAAGGCCAAAATATTAAGTGTAAGGCCCAAGATAAAAAATTCAGCCTAAAGCCCAAAACTAAACCCAAACTTTAAAGTGACCAAACTTACCTTTTGGGCCTATAACCTCATAAGACCCAAACCAAAAACTTACTGACCTAAAAGCTTAAAAATGACATCACCAAATGAAAGAACACTCGAAAACAATGAAAATTTACCATAAGAATGTAAAATTCTAACTTAAAACAAGAAGGTTATGACCAAAATACGAAATAAGCAGAAATAAGGAAATTATAGCGAGACTAGCGAATAGATTAAGATTAAGATTAAGATGAGTCTTATTTACTTTAATTACCTTACTTAAGTGATTTGGGGTACTAAGTTCAAGACTACTAAGGACTATTGGGAATACTTAACTTCAAGGCTGAGCGAGTGTACCGCCTCTTATTTTACTTTATCATGTGCTTATAGTTAGTGCACTATCTAATTATATCTAATAATTGAACTAATTGCATGTTGGGGTATATGGAAACTTGTATGTGCTTGCTTTAGTTGACTCTTGCTTGTAAAATGTCCTAAGATATTTTGTACACCCTTGTTTATTGCATTAGAACTCAAGGTATTGGAGTGTTTGGATTATATTTGCTTAACCACCCATGAATCTAGATTAATAAATATTCGACCTTTAATTAAACCAGACATGCATTACATCTTATAGCATAAGTTAAAGGGCATCATCACTATATAGTAGAGTGGGAGATCATGCATAGATGGATCTATATTAATATTATATGTTGTAATTGTTTATCGTACGACGTATTTGTGCGATATGTTCTTGCTTTAACCTTTGGGATCTACTTGGCTTTAGGGAGTAACGGCTTCTACTTAACGCTAAGCCTTATCTTTTGCTAAGGATGCTTATATTGCTAAGAGAACTCATATTAGACGTGAATACCTAGGTCCTAACGTACCTAAATATTTCCTTACCTAAGCAACAGTAGGTGTAAAATCATGCTGTATGCAATTACCAGTCTACTGTATACACTATTTGCATTGCATATGCTTATGCATGCATTCATATGTTTGATAAACAACTTATTTATTATTTTCTAATGGTAAGGTAGGAAGATTACTTACTAAGCTAGATGTAACCTATACTCCAATAGTTTCTTTTGCATGTCTTATAAAGCTAGGGTTAGGCTAGGATTCGAGTGTAGAATACTCCATTGGGCTGAGAAAGTAGAATATAAGTTTAGGAAAGTAAGTAGTATAGTTAAATTCAACTTTTAAAGTATTTAGTGGCTTTATAATTATTGAACTCTTGATACCCTTTCTTATTGTTTAGTAAGTAATTTTGATTCTCTGTGGTTTTGGTGATTGTAGATGGCTAGATCATTTATATATATATATATATATATATATATAGAGAGAGAGAGAGAGAGAGAGAGAGAGAGAGAATTAAGCAAATATATATAAAATGAATAAGTACCCTTATAAACTCTCTAGTTAGAGCTTACAACCCCTTACTTGCAAGACGATTTTTATATTATGGATACACACATGATATGAAGATTTTAAGTAAAACTATCACTCCCCATTTTAGGGCATTACACATATGGCCAATGGTATTCATGATTCCCATATTTCATATGATTGAAAGCATATTTAGGGACAATGACTTCTTGACAAATTTTCAAAGTAATTTTCTTCTTTTACATATATAAGGAGAACTATGGTCTCAACCTCTAGTACAATTTTTGAGACTTTTCATATAAGAGGAAATTGTGTAGATGTAATCTTGTACTAGCCTATGAATTTTTGTTCCTATCTATTAATAAAAGAATACATCTTGATATTAAATTGAAATGGCATACGAGGATACACTTTAAAAAAAAAAATCATTGTCACTTGTGGAAAGTAAAAAATATTTGGTTCTCATGTCTTCCATTTTACAACACTAGAGAAAGAGACATCAACTATTAAAATATTCTTAAATATTTTGATTTTTCTAACAATTTCCTATATTGTTGAAGTTAGCGTAGAAATTGCCGAAGATATACCAACTACTAAACTATGTGAAACTACTTTTTTCTCCTCAAGTCGAAGCTAGTGCAAAAATTGAATCTTATTATATATTGCCGTTCCAACTAGTTTGGGCAGTGTATACAAAAGATAATATCTCATTAGAAGTGGTATGAAATATAATTTGGATAAGTTATAAAATCATTTTTTCTCTATGAGTTACAACGTCAGACCAAATTACACCCATTTTAGCAAAATTTCTCAAAGCTAACAAAGATGGTGTACAGGTAAAATATATGATACCATACTACATATATTTTATGCATAAGAAATTATGACAATATATTGAACTTTTTACTATAAAACTGCTCAAGTCGTGAGCTGCAAATACACATAATGAATAAACCATAAAAGAGTATAACTTACTTGTTTGTGATTACTGTTTGCAATAAACCGCAATATCTGAAAAAATGAAAGATTAAAAAAACAACACAATTATATGTTTCATAATTTGTGCTTTAATTGAACAAAATTTCAAATATAAGAACGAAAAATAAACTTGGTAAAAGAATGACAAAATATGAAGATGAGAAGTGTACATACATGTATAAATAACGAAAATTTAGGTATACTTTATTTTTTTTAATTGAAAAAAAAAATATGTATTGTCATTTCGTAATCTCTTTCTACATTTATATTTCCAAAAAGAATAATATATCATGTCTTTTCATAGTCATTCCAATATAATTTCGCTAACTCCCAACCATAACTTCTCAAACAAAACTATCGTTGTGTGGAATTCATTTGTTTTCTTCCACTAGCTTTGATGGATTGAAAAGTAGCTTTTTACAAAGGTAAGGAGCTATCCTTACAATAGCATTTTTTTTTTCCCTTTACCACTTATTAACTAATATGGAAAGAGTATATTTTGGTGGTATTAATTTCTTTTATATTTGGCAAGGCCTTTGCCAAATCTAAATTAAAAGAAAAAAAAATCACTTTGTTGTAGAAGGTATTTCCCTACTATAGTCTCCCTACAAAAAGTCTAATTTTTTTTTATAGTAACCACTAGTGTCAAAGGTCAAAGCTAAGTGTCATACTCAAGTGTCTTGTGAAACTATATGAGACCTATGTTGATTTATATGATGTGTGGTGCTGAGGTTAGGAGAGCATAATCTTGAAAGAGCTTGGAGATTTTTGCTGACTCGAGGTAAGGTTCTCAATCATTAACAACAAATATAATCCTTCGTGTAAAGACTTCCATTTTTACACACTTTGACATCTATTTATTTATTTTTCATTCTAACATTTATAATTTGATCTTAATTGTATTGATAGGGTATGTTAGATAAGGGCCTTCAAGCTCAGACAAATGTTCTCAGAGAATGGGTCAAGCTAAGAAGTCTAAGACTAACCTAATTAGAGACAAAACCTAGTTTCCATGAGCTCAACTAACCTAATCATAATCAAGGATAAGCTATTAATGTCTTAGAGGACCTCTCTATAGCTCGAATCAAACTCCCAAGAGTTTGGCCTACAACGTTTGAAGATATCTCCCATGCTATTGTCTTCATCAAACATTTTTTAGTTTGAGCCCTCAAGCCAATGATGTACAAGCCAGGCTATATGTTTAGAAAAAAAGATGAAGTAGGAATTGTCAGACCTTGTAAAATATGTATTAAGATTTAGCACCTAGATGTAACGTAATCATGAGAGCTATCAAGTTAAAAAGATTGTATGCTTCATGCTTTAATAAATAAGTTCTAAGCTCTTAGTTTTAGAGCATTCAGGAAAGTAGAATGGTGGAGTTAATATACTACAACTTGTTACGGAAAAAATAAATAATAAAAGAAAATAAAAATAAATAAATATTATACCTACATTATTAAAGCTAGAAGACCTTTTAAGTAACTACCATTTTAAAAAATTATTAATCAATGCTCAATCTCATAATATTTAACAATAAAACTAACTCTTATATCAACTATCAATTAATTTAGTAAAGATATATTTGTTAATTACTTCATGTACATTTTTTTTTTCAACCACTTTCTCTCTCCACATTATTTATCTCTTATCTTGTTAATCTTATTGTACACATCTTCTCTACATGCTTTTCAGCCTCCACTTTCCTACTTATACCACAAGTTCCCTTTCCCACATGTTAGAACCATCTCCTTTACATGGCAAAAAACATCAATATAGTTATTTAAGTAAATTTATTACAATTTTGTATATTACACTAATGAATTCATTTCATGGCACATACAACACGAGTGCACATTTGCCAGTATACATATATGTAAAAACCAAAGTGAACTCCCTAAGTTTGGATTTTGTAAATACTATAACAAAATTACAAAATAGCTAAAAAGCTAATCATTAAGTAGAGCATTTGTCATTTATTGAAAGCACATAAGATGGGTTCTAATAATAATGATGCCTTAGAAATAAAAAAAGAAGAAGAAGCTAAAATGGCTAATTTTTACATATCGTTTAATGATCTCAAGCATATGAAATAGGCATCGATAATTAATGAACCCTTAGAAATAAATTATATGAGTAATTAAATTATAGGGAAAATGCAAACAACCCTCCTAAATTTTAACTTAGGTATGAATTGACCTTGTAAATTTTTAAAATGTGGTTTTTTTACTCTTTAAACTTTAATAAATTGACAAACAACTCTCGTAAGTTAAAAACAACCTGCTTAAACTTTGATTTTAGTTTGGAAATACTCCCTTAACTTATCAAAACATGCTTTTAGACCCCTTAAACTTTGATCATAGTGCGATTTTTTTTTAACTGAAAGAGGGAATGCCCTTTATATTGTCAATTTATCAAAGTTTAGAGGATTAAAAACTACATTATAAAAGTTCAAGGAGTTAATTTGCACCTAAATCAAAGTTTAGGAGAGTTATTTAAAATTTCCCCTAAAATTATTAAATGACATGAAATAATATATAGAAAACATATGTGTACATTGAGTATAATTATTACGTATAAATATATACTTGTAATTATCTAAAATACCCGAATATATGTGAAATATGATAAAATAAACAAAAAAAATACTAAAGAAATATGAAAAATAATTTAAGGCAACAAGAAAATTAGTGGAAAGGGGCGTAGCACCTAAAGGATAGCTATTGGAAGTGTATTTAAGGGGATGCCACCTTGTTTTTTTAGCAATTTAAGTAAGGAAAAGCTAGTTGGAAAGAGAGAAAATAATCAAACTTCCACCAAAATGCTCTAAAAATTTAGGAAACATCTCTACAAGTTACTTCATGCAAAATGTGAGTTTGGAAAAATGTGGATGAGATTTCAAAAGCTTTATATGTTAGATGGGAAAAAATGTTACACAGTCTAGTCAAGTATAGGCTTAGAGTATAAACAACACCTAGGAGTGAACCAAGAGCGCCACCAAAAGCAGAGGCTAGTGCTAGGTATGGCTAAAAATAGGGGAAGTACAACTGGTGGCTGAAGAGACGTCCATTGAGGGCATAGTTTTCATCTGATTTTTCATTATTTATTAAAAATACCAACTGTTGCCTAAAAATTGTGAAACTAGGTTTTCCTAAGTATTTTTACGCATAAGATCTAATTCTCATCTAGAATTTTGAGATTCAAGTTGCATGTAAGTGCTCCTTAAGAAATTATTAAACCCAAACAAATTTCAATATTGTTTTAAAACAACTTAACAACGTAGTTTTGAGTTTCAAATTTTTCTGTGCACCACTTATTATTGATACTATAATGCTATGTAAAGTTTTCCATAAAAAATATTTTCTATACTTTTCTTAATTTTTGAACCCATAAGTTATATCTAAAATTGATATTTTTAGTAAAATTTATGAATTTTTTCAAAATCTCACTTGGATTCTATACCATACTGATTTAAGGTGTAAGCTATTGTTCATTTGTGGTGTTGGGTTACATTTTATGGATGGAAGTTGTGAATTTAATGAATATGTGATTTATACAGTTAAATTCCATAATATGTAATCTTTGAGTACTTATGTAAGTAAGGAGTTAAATGGAGATCGTGAAGTTGTGAGGTGATCTAGAGATGAATGTAACATTGATGAAGTTCCCATAACTGGAATTGAAAGGCAATGTAAGCAATTCAAGTGGATAAAAGGGAGTTTAAACAAGGTCAAAGGATAACTTTAAGGGTTGTGTTAGACAAATATCTTGCTAGTTACCTACTCAGAAGCTATGTTAGAAGGAGATTTCTATGAGGAATTGGAAAAAGGAGAAATCCAAAGGCTAAGTTAGAGGGTGTTTTCTTAGGACCATAAAACCTGGTTAAACTCAAAGGATGGCTCAAAAGGTCTTCTGTTAAGAAACTTAAAGTTTAGTAGATTCAACGACTCACTCAAAAGGTAACTCAAAGGGTATTTAGAGTGATAATATATGTAAATGTCAGTACTCAAAAGCTACCTCAAAGGATATTTCTTGAGAAATCTAGGGTATTTATCAAACTCAAAGGTTGACTCCAAGGTTAATCCTATTGTGAACTTCAACACCCATATGGCTTAGAGGGTGGCTTAAGAGCTTCTTTATTTAAAGACTTCAGGGTGCTTTGACTCATCACATAGCTCAAAAGGTATTAAAGGTAAAATACACTTATATCACCATTCTAAACTTTCAACACTTAAAGCTTAAGATCACCTATAAACTAATGACTAAATCACTTAATTCTTATATAGATGAGTGAATAAGTAATATTTCATAATTTAAATGGAGACTAAAGTACTAAATTGAATTAAATATTTACAGATCATCGATAAGAACAAGTTTGACCAACAAGCATAGTGAGCAATCAATTTCTAAGTAAGATCGGTGCTTCATTGCATTTTGAAGTATTATTCTAGAATACTTGGTATATATTTGTTTATGGTTGTAATATAGTTGATTGTGTGTGTGCAGCGCTTATGCTTGAAAATTGTCACTATAAGAGTTGAGTTCTATGTATTGTTGCTTTGTGATTAATGCTTTAATGGAATTGTTTGATAATTAATTGATCATCCCAAAAGCAAACTAACCTCAACTCAGCTTAATCTCTAACTTGACATGCATCAATAACCTACTAGGGCTAATAGTTAGGATTTTCAAACTAAACATGGACCCTTCAATGAGGATAGCTGAAATGATCGTTTCCTTATCCTTAGTCGAACCAAGTAACATAAGAGGAGGTTGTGGCAAGGTTAAGTACCATGGTTCAAAGATAGTCTCAAGTAGAGGGTGTTCTCTATTGCACAAGCCCTACTTTAGTTTCAATTTGCATGTTGGATGTCAAACTCCTTAATCTAAATTAGAACAGACGCAATTTCTCTAATCTTATAATGAACTAAATAAAGTTGTGTGATAAAATTTGTTTATATACGCATTGCATCTCACTAAATTGATTGAAAACCCTAGTTGTTTATTACTAAATGCATACTTTTGTTTTTAGGTTTAGAATGGATTTACAAGAACACACATAAAACCAAAATATTAGCAAATGGCTTTAAGAAGAAATTGTTGGATACTTATTCTTATTATTAATTTTTCTAACTTTTAAGAAAAACTACATAGGTCTCCTTAAGTGGCATAGTAATTTTTTATATTATGGTTTGTATCTTTAGTAATGTGTACCTATAGGTTTTATAACTACTCTTTTAAAAAATCAAACTACAAATTTGTTTAACATTTATTTCAAAAGATTATACCATGGGTTTATATCAAACTTGTATTGAATTGGATACTTTAAAGCAGTTTAGTCGAGTATGCCTGGTTTAGACTAAGTCTAAGATAGTAGCTGTAAGGTCAGCTTCTACCTTAGGATAGTTTAACATGTATTGAATTGGATACTTTAAAGCAGTTTAGTTGAGTATGCCTGGTATAGACTAAGTCTAAGATAGTAGCTATAAGGTCAGCTTCTACCTTAGGATAGTTTATATGGCAAGACTATTATGACTCCACTTCTTTAGAGCATGACAGGAATAACCTAACTAAATAAAGAAAATCTATAGTTATTACTTGCCTAACTTGACATCTTACCACAAGATCCAGAGTTAAAGAGAAGATGTCGAGATTGTGATTCACTTTCCATTATTAGTTTGCTTGCTATGCCTAAAAATACTGGGTAATTACTATGGATAAAGGATCTCACACTCTTTTGCTCTTATGCATTCTATATGTCTCTAAACATTCATTCAATCTTATATTGACTAAAGCATCAAAATGATCACAATAGAAGCACCCCCTAGCACTCGTTTGATAGCTTATGTTTACTTTTTTTTTTTTTTTTTGCAGGTTGCCCCTAACTTAACCATCCTACCAAATTTACAACATTAGGGCATTGTCTACTTATAGAATTTTCAACCAGAATTGCATTCACACCAACATGACAATGCAAGCACAATTAAGCAGCTACTCAACCAACAAAATAACACTGGAAAACCACCAATCAATGCAGTTGATTTAAAGTAAATAACACTTGAAGACCACCAACTACGCAATTGATTCAGAGTACTTCGCATGCCTAGAAGAAATGTTCTTTAAGTAGCAAGAAAAAAATTTGGATCTGAAAGCAAACTCAATAAAAGGGAGCATAAAGTGACTTAGATCCAAGGGTTAAATCTAGACACCCAGTAGTGTTATGCAGTAGATAACAAGGTTCGATATGTATAAGGGGTTAAAACAATGAAAAGGAAATAATTCTCACTAGTAGTGAAGATGTCTTTCATTCGATTTGTTCACAATCTAGTCATTAGTTTGAACTTAAAGATTAAGCAATTCAATGTAAAGATGACATTCTTTCATGGTGATCTAAGGAAAGAAAGTTAAATGTAACAACCTAAGAGGTTTAGTATCGAAGGAAAGGATCATTTAGTTTGCAAATTGAAGAAGAGCTTATATTGGCTAAAATAGGCTCTAAGATACTTTATGATTTACTAAGGATATATCAAAACTACATTAGACCATTGTGTGTTTATAAAAAAATTCAGTAATAGTGAGTTCATTAATCTTTTACCAAAAGTGGATAGTATGTTGACTGTCAGCCATAATACCAAGCAGATTCAAGATCTGAAAAATGCATTGAGCAAGTTTATTGTTAAGAAAGACTTAGGACTTATACACTGAATTCTTGGTTTGAAAATTACATGTGATAGGAAGAGTTAGATATTGTGGTTGTCATAAGATAGATTCTTAGAAAGGAACTAGAGAGATTCAACATGGATATAGCAAAACTTATCTATTCTTCACTTGTAAGTCACTTTAAATTTAGTTCTCAATAACATCACAAATGTGAGATACATAAGGAAGAGATGCAAAAGATATCTTACGCACTTGCTTTTGATAGTCTAATCTATGTTATGGTGTGCATTAAATTGGATGTCTCATGTTATTAGCATTCTTAGTTACTAGCTTTTGAATCTAAGTAAAGAACACTAGATCCTAGTTGAATGGATTCTCAAGTATCTTAAAGGCACTTCAAAATTGCGTTTGTAGCTTGTCAATAATAAATCAATATTAGAAAGGCTTACAAATGTTGACATAACAAGTGATCTTACTTCAAGAAAGTTAACATTAGGTTATCTGATTACTTATGCAAAGGGAGCTATGTCTTGGCAATCTAAACTATAAAAATATATATAGAAGTTCATTTTGGTAATTGAGCTTCTAACTAAATTTAATGACATGGATTGGTTTAATAGACTAGTGATAGGGCTTAGGAAATGGGGCTAAAATAAGGATGTCTTACGGAGATACGTATTGGTAGGCTTGGAACAAGGCTCTTAGCCTTACTTGATTAACTTGTATGCAAAAATAAGGCTTAGAAGAAATATTTCAAGGCCCATTTTAGAGTTCATTCAACCTCTAAAGGAGATATGTGAACCTAAATAAGAGTTGTGAGCTCATTTTGTTATTCATGAGCTTATATTCTTTTAATATAAGCCATTGGGGCTATCTAGAGCCCATGTCCTAAGCTCATGGTGAATATGAAGAGAAGGAGTGAATCTTAGCCACTGAATCATTTAAGGCCATTCGACAGTTGTTTGTAATGCCAAATCTTACTGTTCCATCTTAGAGTAATCCAACGACTAAAGCTTGCACCTAAAATCTATAAATAAGAGACTTCTCTTCTCAATGGACAACAAGTCAAGAACATCCAAAAAATGCAGAGCTTCCTCTTCTATCATATGCATGCATGAGTGATCGAGTCAACTTATCCCTCCTCCTATGGATCTCTCCATTACATCTATATACATATCATTGGATCAAGTAATCTCCAAGATTAACCATCACGTGTTTAGCACATGATTAATCATCAGTAGTAACCCCACCTACAATATGTTATATTATCCACTTTAAAGTAAAATATATTGCTATTATTAAAGGCTACAAGGAAGTCTTGTAGGTGAAAATTTTTTTAGAAGAGCTAGGTTAAGAGCAAGAAAATTTAAGTTTATATTATGGTAGTCGATATGTGATAGATTTAGTAAGAATACTACTTTGCATTTTATGTTCAAACATATTGATGTTAGACATCATTTTATTCGAGATATATTAAGAACAAAGCTTTTCAAGCTAGAAAACATTCACACATGATGATAGAATTTATCCATGCAAAAGCTTATTACTAGTTGATGGATAATCAGTGTGATGGAACCCTTTATGTATGTTGGAGGGAAAGATTTTTGGACTTCAAATCCAGCTTATAGGAGCCCATAACTAATAATAAAACATAACAACAATAATAAGCTTTGTAGGGTAAGGGGCGGAAATTTAAAAAAAAAAAAAAACCTTATTGTGCCATTAATATAATGATCTATGTTGATGGGAATTAAGAATGGTGTTAATAAAGAAATGAATACTAAGAAGAAGACAAAGTAAAAAGCGAAAGCGAGAAGCACTATCAATCAATGATGACTGGAGATTGAAATCAAATAACACTTATATTTCTATTCATATTCAATAGTTTGCAATAGAATATTTCTCAATTGGATGACTTATTGAATCTTGATTATGATAAAACTCCAACCATTAGATTGGCGGTATAGAGCTATAACGCCCTAAAACCAAGGATGCCATAGCATTGCTACGTGTCAGCTCAAGAAGCTGACACGCTAAGACATCCAGTATCCTACTACCTGTCTATGATCCATAATAAATAGGTAACCTCCAACTCATATTAAATATCTCATTAACATTAAATAAAGTATGGTGTGATTAACCACTTATCTCCAAATACATATTGCCTATATGTGCCCTATTTAAATCCTAGAACATATATAACTTATTCAATTTAATAAACCTTAAGACTGAAAACCAAGAATCTCATACTTGAACAACATATAAATCAATAAGGAGTCACATGCAATCCCTATACAATCCATAAAATAAAACTCATAATAATTTAACTATTTGAAAACTCTCTGATAGTAACCAATAAAACAAGTCTAATTACTAAGCAAATCATGTTTCATAGTCAAAGTAATAATAGCCAATCTGCTCATCAAAGTAATAATAACCATAATCTGCTTCCTCAACAAACTCAGTAGTTTCCATAATACTTGTACCTACAACTGAAAAACACGAGTCATTGGTGAGCTATGCCTAGTACAGAACACTAAAAGCACATGTATGTGTCACAAACATTTAGTATTCACATAAAAACATAAATAAACTAATGCAATAAGCACAATTTACTTATCTTATTTAGTAGCTAGCATACAACATAGTCCTAATGTCCTGGGTGACTTAGACCAACTCATGACTCTTATACATACAATATATATATATACATACATACATATACATATATACTAGTATTGATGTGGCTCCCCTCCATTACTTAAGTAACCTTTACTAAATTCTAACTAAGTTGTCTCAATGTAAACCCCCAAAAGGTGAGTCGCGTAGGATCACAAGGTGTCTCACCAGCATAATTAGGCCCTACTAAAGAAGGATTGAAGCCAAGCACATGCAGCAATACATTATTAAACCCAAGTTTGCGTTAATACTAGTTACATATTGCAACTACAACCTAAACAAGCGTGACAAGCAAGCAACTAACCATAGTTGTCTCAAGTAACTTGTCACAAACTAAAACTATATTGTTGCAACCTGACAAATCAACAAAATTAACTCTCATTTAGTCCCTAAATTCAACTTAAAGTGAACTCTTGTCTGTTCTAACCATTCACACTTTACTTATACATAAACCACTTCAAGAGAAAGAGGGAACTACTCAAGGAAAGGGAGTTATTTATAATCCATTTTAATGCGTAAAGTTGATGGAAAACATGTTAGCAATGTTTAGGACTCGAAAATAAGGTAGGAAAACTTAAGGAAATCAGGTTGGGATATAAACCATGTACCCCTACAACATGGCATTCGAATGTTAGGGTCACTAACGTTCGGATGCCCTAAAAGAACTCACACGAAGTGAGTATAGGGGGCTAGCATCCAGACGCCAACTACAATATGCAATTTTTTATAGATTGCAGTTCACAATCCTTTATAGCACTCACCCAATGTCAATCCCTACTGCAAAACACCACTTCCAAATACCCTTCCAATAATGACATTCCATCAATAGTCATCTAGACTTTCCTCAAATAGCAAAACTCAAACATCCATAATCAATCCATTGCTATCAATTTTTCACAAGATCAAAATAAAATTGAAGGATTAGGAATGCTTAGTTGTTTTCTAAAAGGAGCAATGCTCAAAACTTAAATCACCATCTTCATAACGCTTTGAAACACAAATGTAATAAGTCTTTTCACCTTTGTTGAAGAAAAATGAATTTTCCTTCATTATACATGGAAAACTTACCTAAACATCATGTTCCCTTTGCGAATTTGACAATCCCTTATGAATTTTGGCAGCTAAAACTCAAGGATCCAAAATTTGGACTCTAGGTTCAACATCGCTAAAGAGTTTTCTCTTAGGTCAAGCAAAGAAATAATAGGCTACTAGAGATAGGCTTATCTCTTTTGTTGAGGGAGAGGGTTTCTAATTTTTCTATTGACTAAAATGTCTTCATGGGCACTAGTTAATAAGATGCCATACCAGCCATGTCCTATAACTTTATTTTATTTTGTTTATCTCTTTTATTTTTATATCTTTTAGGCTTTACAAGAGCACTTCAAGGTTATTACTTTTCTTTGTGAATCATTCTCGGTTGTTCATATTGAATTTGAATTTTCATGATTTTACATAGGGGCTTGTCTAAGATTTTTCTAATATATACCATTAGTTAACTAGCAAAAAAAGTATACTATAATCTCATCATTTATTGATACTGGAAGATTTTTGTAGTGTGGTTTTATGGTTTTTTCAACTATTAAGGCATAAATAAGAAATTTTACATTTAGTGACATTTATTAAACGTTACTAAAGTTTGAGTAAACGTTATGAAAACTTTTCTATAACGTTTATTAAACATTATTAATAGACGTTATTAAAGGTGAATCACAAAAAGTAATTTATAGCATTTAAAAGGTAGACATTACACATATAAAAGTCACCCAATTGTAAAACATTAGTAACTTTTAAATGTCACTAATAAGCAACTATTTGCAATATTTAAACGTTTCATAATGCTTAAATGTTACAAAAAGAATGACATTTAGTAATTTTTAAATGTCACCTAATGTGTTAATAGATCATGTTTAAATGTAGCAAAAGTATAAGATATCTTCGTGAAGCCTATAAATTATTACCTATAGATGCATTTTGTAATGTTTAAATGTTACAAAAGGAATAACATGTAGTAACGTATAAATGTCACCCATTTAATACTTGCATGTGACGTTTTAACATAATAAGAGTATAATTGTTTGCCTTATGTAATTACTTTTTGTAACATTTAAACATTACTAAGAAAAGTTAATCATGACTATCGTACCTTGAATTCAAGGCCATACTATCCATCCTCTGAGTTACCTAGTTTGAGATGCAACAACTAAACTGATTGCTTTCATAATAAAAGTTCCAACTTAATACATAATCTATTAGATGTTCTATATGAATAAAATATAAATACATGAATTTATAAAAAATATTATGAGGCATTTCTTTATTCTCGTAAGAACCATTAAGACCATAGAGAATTGAAATCCCTCACCAAGTAGTAAAACAAGTAGTAAAAACAATTTTAAAGCTAGCTTTTCCCTCATAACCTAGTTCTTTTGTTAGGTTTGTAGAAACTCTCATGCACTTAAGATCTTAGCCCATCCCATGCTTTAGCTTCATTAACCTACAAAAAACTATAAGGGAATTAGCTAAAGAACTACGGGCTCAATAAGAAGTAGGAGGCAAAAGGCATACATAAGCTGAACAATATAACCAAGTTATTAAGCTAATATTATGTGCAATACATGAATAAGCAATGTGTCATCCATATGATGTCATCCAGTCCATTGAGAAGTTAGAGAAATTTCACCCACTTTAATTTAGGTTAAGGAGTTGTGATATGATGGCCACAATGCCAATCATAAGAACCACAAGGCCTTATTACAGCTAATTGTAAGTTTGTACAATGGTAGCTCCTACTTCACTTGCGATTACCTTTAAACCCAATGCCTCCCACCTTACTGTGACCTCCTCTTCAATTACTTAGTCCAACTAAGGGTAGGGAAAGGCTAGATCACTGCAATCTTGTTGAAGGCATTAGAAACCATCCCCTAGTAGGATGTAATGCATGTCTATTTATAGTTTTAGTTCGAGTTTTAATTATTTCAATTAAGGGTGATCAACCAATTCATAGCACACCAAACAAAGTCAATCAACACAACAAAACATGTAGCTCAACTACCAGTCAACATTTTAGTAACTAAACACAAGTGTAGTGTCAGGGTCCCTTTTTGTAACATAATTATACTAGCAAGAAGCCATTCTTTTGTACATATTGTAATATAAGAGGGGACTTTGTTTTTGTATAGTTAGAGCCTTACTATTATTAGAAATTTCTACTTTTAAAAAGTGGTGCCATTTCATAAGTTTTAATGTCTCCTCCTGTTAGGCCCAATAATGTCCGTAAAGCTCTTTATGGGGGTGTAAGTACTCTTCTGGATTGAAGCTCTTACTCACCACGTTGGTTGATCACGACCAACGATACCTGTTATATATACTGTATTCCCATGCATACACATTACATTCTTATATTACTGTCGGAATTAATAAAAGTGTACTATTTATTTTTCCATTCGTGCTTATGTCCTTTATATTCTGTTAGTTTTCTTCCTTAGTTGTATTGCTTACAAGTTTAGGCCTTATTAGCTAGTATCGAGTATGAGTTAGGCTTGTTTACTACTATAGAGGCAGGATAGTAAGCGCTGCACTATTTGTTTTTACGTTAGAGAAAGCCTCAAATCGTGAGATGTAGCATGTAGACAAACAACTTATAACCACAAGCGAATATATACTTCAGTCTTCCCAAATCCCACTTACTTGTATAGATGCTCACTCTAATAGGTTTGTAGCATTAATGTTCAACTCACTTATAAGTCATATATATACTAAGATCCAAATTTAGTTTTCATAAGATTTACGAAAATATTAACGTTTTGCTTATTCTATTAAACTATGTGCTAATTGCTATGTCACATTATCATCAGTAACTATATGTTGTAGTCATATATTTTAGTATTAAATATATACTGTATTGTTGAATATATTACTTATTTATTATATCTCTCATTTATAAGCTTGAGTAGTATATATATCCCTCTATCTCTATATAAGTTTATACTATGTTACCAATATTAGATAAACTATATGTATTACAAAGATATACATTTTAGAATTTAGTTAAAATGATATAAAGCAATATCATAGTGTAATTCTAAAAAGATAATCTCATATATATATATATATATATATATATCTTAACAGTACAGCATATACATATAGTTGAGAGAGAGAAAATCATATATATGGTTACGCATGTATATAGATTCTCTTAATATTAATAATAATCAATGCTTGACCACATATTGATAACTTGCTAAAATGCAAGCCTAATGATCCTAAGGTTATCGGCTTGATCTCTAAAAGCAATTTGGATAGCACATACTCTTATAAACAATTACTTATTATTTATTATCTATCTCCCTTAATCATTACATATTTCTATATATATATATATATATCTTCTTTTTCTTCTTCTTCTTCTTTTTTATCTTCAATATATTGTATACCACCAAAAAAACATCACGTTGAGTTAACATTATTTTATTAAAATATATATATTAACCTTATAGTATATAGATATGTACAGATGTATTATTATGTTGATTCATGCTTTGCCTATCTATATATCATCACCCAACATAGGCTAAATTCCTAGGATAAGTATGTATATACCGTATTAAGGATGTAGGTGAATTCACATGTACCTTTTATGTATGCAATAAAACATATTTACATATAGAAAGGAAATATAAATATAGTTATATTTAAGTGTATCCTTTATACAAGTGTGTAACCAAATTTATATGGTATACATTTTACCTACAGGAATACATATAATATAGTTGGTTTGATAATATGCCAAATTGGATACGTATATTATATATATTTTCTTGTATAGCTATCTTCTCTCTCTCTCTCTCTCTCTCTCTCTCTCTCTCTTAAATGTAATTTAAATAGTAAGTAATTACTAAGCATAAAGTAATCACCCATCTTAATATGATCAAGTCAAGAATTTAGTTAAGATATTAAATCTTGCCTACACAAGATGTTACTAATATTCTATGCCTTTTTTATTCTACTTGTATGATAAAAATAAATTGCCATAATTATCTTTACAAAAATCACTATATATTAAGGAATATTTATATCATTTATTGAAAATCATAACCTTCTTTATAAGAATTCACATTCTACAGTTATATTGCAAGTTGTCTAGAGAGTCCAATACACATTTATTTTTAATTATACATATACAGCATCAATAATGATTATGAATTCCTAAATCAGTAAGCATTTACATTAATAAATTCTAGGCTTACCTTCTTTTCATTGTTGGTTATAGTCCTTATATTGATTTTTTCTTCTTTTTTTTTATGGTAATATATTTGAGTTCTTAGGCTACTAAATGGTCACTTGTAGGATTTTGGAGTAATATATATAGAAGTTGAGTCCGCAAAAGTTTCGTGCAGTATAAGTACTTTATATATATATATATATATAAATATTTGATAAGATTAGGTGTCTCTTTTTAAATTATAGCTTACCACGTCCACATCCATGCAAAAATCTGTTAGATTTGGATAATCTTGCTTACCTATTAAGTTACTGGAGAAAGTAATTTTACATATTTATTTATATGATAACATGGTTACATATTATATATATATTTACTACTAATATCTTTATTATTATCATTTATAAATTTTCTTTTTCTTTCCATATGTAAAATTTGGTGAGTTCATATGTATGTATATTAATTAGTATTTTATCATATATTACTAAGTTCAAAGAGCCCCTCAATTTATCTTGTTATATCTTAGGATTCAAATTTAGAAGTTTCAACAAGTTTTCTACTATATTGAATAATTATATTTTTTTAGGCTATAATTCGAGTTTTATTAAATTATTATATTTATTTATTTATTATTTTTTTAATTTAACTTTTCCGAGTCGCTTTAACTATCTTTTTTGATCCTATGGTAAAGTTCAGAAAAAAATTTTCGAAAGCATCAAATTCAAGTATGGTTGCTCTTAATGCGACTTTAAGGCTCACATAAAATATAGACATAAAGATATTGTTGCATACCTAAATTTGATTCAACCAATATTAAAATATAATATCATTATTCAATCAGAATATGCCACGAAGCTATATATTATATACAATAACATACTAATAAAAGTTCACAATACTATTACTTTACATTCATCTATACATTAATAATAATATATATAGCAATAAGTATATATTATTAATATTAATCATATATTAATGTGGACTAATATAGTCATATTAGCCCATTTACTAGTTATATATTCACTTATATGCATAAGTATATTACGCAATGGAAACATCATTATATTGTTCCTATATATTATAAGGTATAATATTCCATATGCTATGTAATTTGGTAATGTACGTGATTTGCTCATAAATTTTAACGACCAATGGAAAATAATATTGAAATTATGCTACCAGTAGATTGAAACAAACAATAAAATTCATTTATATTACCTATATTCTCCGATTCTGTTGACGATCCCTAGGAGTATTCTCTTGACACTAATACGAATTGCTTCTTAAATAGCAAATCGATGGCGATCAAAATTGCCTTTCCCAGGAAGAATAATTGAGATGGAGGTCCATAAATGATAATAGTAAGGAAAAAAAAAAAAAAGTGGAATAGGCACAATAGAATATACAAATATTGGGCTTTTAATTCCAACGCGGTTATCTATTCCTCCTCAACTTCAATAGTCTGGCTTACTTAAATTGGCTAAAAATGGCAGTTCGAGATGCGTGGGACTTAAGCAATTAAGGCAGTGGAAATTAATTCTTCCTCATGAAGGATTAGAAAGTGCAGCTATTATTTGGATAATCATTCAAAATTGGTGAAATTTTCTGTGACTCTTCAAACATAGTTTTATCTAGATTTACAACTTGTAAAAGTTATATAATATATTTTGATAATAATAGGACACTATACCATACAATGAATCTCAATTCTTTAAGTTTAGGGTAATTAAGATTTAACACTATAAACTCTAGTTTATAAATGATAGTGGTTGCACTATCACTCGTTTTTAAAATCCAACTTCATGTAACTATTTCTTTTAGCTCTTGGGATTTCATATTATCATTTGGTGTTACTCAAAATAAATTTTTTATTGGTATTGAATTTAGAGACAAAGACCCTAAACACACCTTTATTCACTAAAGTGTCTGTAACATCACATTTTCAAAATATCAAGTTTTATAGGTATTCTCCACTTGACATTTATCAAATTCTAAACATTACTTTGCTCAAATAGTAAGGTATTACGTATTATTGACCTGAAAATTATGATACCTTGCAATTTGTTGTTTAGGGTATAGCTTTTCTTATATTTAAATGCGTTTGGTTTTATGATGCCTTATTGATAATTTTATTTCCATAACAATCTTTTGCAGTCTAATTTTTTTTTTTTTGTTACTTTTAGATATTTAATAAAGTTTCTACATTGCAATTTTCTTTTATACCCATTAACCCATTCAATAAGAACAAATTATTTCATAAGGTATACAATTTACTCAAAAGCCAATAGGTCAAGATTGCTGGGCATTATATCGACATTTAATTTGTGAATAACATTATTATTTGACCAATATAAAAACACTTATGTAATTGAAAGAAATTTAAAATTCGTATATTTGACATATTCATAATATTCACCTACACAATTTTCTAAAGTTCATAAAGTATCATGAAAATACATCTTAAATAGTCATAAACTAAAAATAATATTTTTATGGTTGTCTAAACATATCCCATCAATTGTTCCAATAGGTCCTTCCTTCCCTTCTTTGTCCACCCTTTTTCCTTCTAGTCATTACAATTATACATTAAGATTATAAATTATAAACATAAGAAAGACATAACAAAATGAATTTACAAACATAAAAAAAAAGGGAATAATGCTTTTAATTAGCAAAATGATATGTAATTTCAAGAAATAGCGAATTCAATTAAAGGAAAAAATAAACTTTTTTAGCACTATTATCTTTTAATCAACGTTACGATCAATTAGAAGGAATTAAAAGTCAATCTTAAACCACCTCCCCCTCACCATTTTTGAAGCACCCAAAAAAATAAAAAGGCATCTGTAGTGAATAGTGAATTAATTATCAGGAAATAAACCCTCTAATAGAAATTGAACGTTCATTAAAAAAAAAAAAAAAAAAAAAAAACAAAGATGCATTTGCACTTAATTTACTTAAAGTCATCATGAGACAAAGCATGTGATCAAAATGAAAAAACAAAGCACTTGCCTAGGCCAGCGTTGGCAAGTTTGGTTTGCCGGCGTTTTCAAGAAACCCATTATAGTCGCCAATTACATATACATCTTGCACGGAAGGAACGCATACCCACTCATCAATATTGATCCTGTAAAATGCAAGCACAAAGTTTGTATTATTTCAAATAATACCATGAGAATTGCCTCATGTCATATAGTAAAGGGTTTCCATGTACGTGCTTATCTGGATGAAACATCATAATTCACAAACTCTTCCTGTCGAGAACTTTTAACAATTGCAGGAAAATCCGGTTGGAAAAAAAAAAACTTGGAATGAAATGGACGTACAAGCTTAAATGGATATTGAATGTTTGAAAAACTTTTTACTTCCTAAGTCTCCCAAATATAGATTAATTGTCAATTCAAAAAAAAAAAAAGGTCATATAAAGCTAGTATCTAAAATATACATAGGTTTTGTTGCATACGTTGATCATTATTCAGTCTTAAGTTGAAGGTTATTTCCAAAGATAATCCAAAATTTCTGCTACTGCTCAATAATTTCAATTTCTTCTTCTAAATCCATGTTAAAGTCCTGTATGTCGTATAAGCACTCCAATAAATAGAGAATTTGATAATATGACCTAATTCCTAAATATAAATCCCCCATTCCCAGCACGAGAGAATGAAAAGAAGGAAGATGCGAGAATATGAGAGATTTACAAGGCTTTTTCTAGTTAAAATGGATACAAAATTGTATAGACTAGGCTTTTGTATAATTATGTGTTTAGGTATACAATTCTACAAGCATCCAATTCTATATGTTCTAGTTCTAACAAAATCGTAAGTTTGACAAGCATTCTTCTTTAGCCAATATGTTGAGTTAGATAGCTCAATACAGAGGATAAAGGAAAAGAATCCCTAAAAAACAAAAACCTCATCCTACAACTCATTATGCTTGTTGATTTGTTTAGATTCCACATAAAAGGGGGTGCCAATTAATCCTAATAAAATTGTGAAGGCATTAAGGAGAGGAGTAATCCAATTCTATGAGGAGATAACTTTCTAATGTCAAAATTAATATTATTAGATACTATTATACTCTATACAATCTCATACTTTAAATATGTTCTTGGTTAATTATCCTATAATGAAGACATTAACAATTTGTTGGTGGACTAAATTAGTTCATCTTAACTAAATTATGATAATAGGCCCAGCTTAACCACATTCCTTTACGCCACATTCACTTCATAGAATTGGAATTCCATTCCCTCCTTATTCTTTATTACGACATTTATTTGGTTTTTTATCGTGAAATTGTAATTTCATAAAAATTCCTATTACTTGATTCCGTAGGAATCCATATTACTTGAAATCAAATAATAATGATTTCCTAATTCAACCAAAATATCACGATTTCTCACCACTACCACTACCACTACCACTACCACTACCGCTACTACTGCCATTGTCGCCACCATTAACACCGCTACTGCCGCTACCATCACCGTTACTGTTGCCACCATTGTCGCTACCATCATCGTCGCCACCACCATCATCGCTACTGTTATCACCACCGCTGCTACCACCGCCATTGATCGCTACTACCATCGCCACCGCTACTACCATCATCACTATTGCAACTACTGCCACTACATCACCGCTGCTACCACCACCAATCATCATAGCCACCACTAGCATTACCAAGCATTATTGTCACCACCACTACTACTATCGTTACTGTCGCCACTGTAACTACTGTAACTATCGCTACCATTACCATAATCAACTACTGCCGTTATCATCGTTGCCACTGCTGTCGCTGTCACCACTACAACCGCCACTACTATCGCCAACCACCACCTATTATTTTAGGATTAGTTGAGATAAAAAATGAACTAAGGATAATTTAATCATTAAAATTATATTATATATCTATTTTTAAATTGCTTATAAATTCAACTAAACGAAGTAATATATATTACACCCTTATTCCATTCCTTATGGAATTCCTATTCCATTCCATTCCATAAAGTAAACAAGCCATTGATGAATGCCAACAGTTTGCTATGGTTGATTCTTTGAAGAAGTTGGGATGATTTTTATGTTTACCATCTTAAACTCATGAACATAAAGGGCTAAGGACCAAAATTTACAAAATCAAAAGAGCTTTAAAAGGAGAGAACTAACCTCTCCACTAAACAAAATGAGAGGCTTTTCCTTCAAGAATCTCCTCATGCTCCTCATTTGCATCAACCATACAAGCATCCAAATGGTTTCTATTGTATTCCTAAATTTGTAACACCAAACAAATGCATCACTCAAAGGTAATAGTACAAACCCAACCACTAATTTACTTATTTCACAAGAGCAAGATATTATAATTAGCAGTTATGATACATAAAGAACAATATGCCTGTACTTGATATAGTCTACCTCTTTAAGTTTGTCATAAAATGGATTAAGCACTTTGGTTCCTGATAAGAGTCAAACTACTAAACCTTTAGTTGTAGCTCGAGCATAAGGTCTTAAGAGACAAGTAAAGCAGATTCTACTGTTTCAGCCAACTCCTACTAGGGCCAAGCTGATCCTCATTACTGACCAACTCCATATGCCGAGCCAAGTAACTTCTCATCTCTCAATAGTCGAGTGTCAACCTGAAATAAGCTCTACTAACAGTTCAATCCCTTACATGTCTATTTGGCCATAACCTTATCGACCTTTAGCTTGGTAGTATTAGTGTTGAAAACCTAGCTCACATTCGTACCTACGTCTTCTCGAAAGGATCCCCAGGTCTGCTTGACACCTCTATTCGATAACCTCCATCATAATCATATCATTTATCTATTTCTACCAGAAGCGTCTCTAATGACCTGTTGCTATGTATCCGATCCCACATAAAATGATTTTACTATACTAGTCATTGATTTTCTTGATTTTTTATTTGTACCCATTTATTATTTCTTATACATTACTTCTTTTGGGCAATACTCTTTTTGTCTTTTCCATTTAGGTAGGATACCCTAACATTCTAGGTATAAATACCTATGTAATATGTGGCCACTGTCGAGTCCTATTTCGATTTTCCTTAATTTAACCTATATTAAGCTCAATTCGCTTAATATAAATTACTCAACATAAAATTAAGGAAAAAAATATTTTTCTTTCAAAAATGTTTAAAAAAATATTTTGAAAAATAACTTAGTCACCAACCAATAAAACTAGTGGAAAAATAAGATTAGAGTTTTTGGATGGAAAAACCCTAACCAAGTTACTAACCTTCAAATTTTCTAAAAAAAAAAATTAACCAGATAATTGAGCTTAGAGGCTAACCTATTAAGACAATGTCACCTTGTAGAAATTAGAAAAAAAAAAACTGATTAATGGGCCTTAATTTTTATGATTTTCCTATAGATGCAAAAATGTGAAAAATGCATTTTTATGATTTTTTAATTACAAATTAAAAATATATATTTTACAAATTTTATTGTTACCTTGGAGGTGCTTACGTATCTGCTTATTAGGATCAAATCAACCGTAGTTCTCAATTTTTTAAAAATAATCTAGTGGATTATTTCTTTTATTTTAAAATATTAGGTCAGGTTTACGTTTTTAGCTAATTTATTTTTATTAAGAAAAATCTTAAAAGAAATCCTAATTTTTATTCCCAAATTTAAAAACCCTAAAAAACATAATTTTTTTTAAAAAGAACCCAATTAGAAACTTTTATTTAAAAAAAAAAACTAAAAATTCCCTAAAATGCCTAACTTATGAAATGCAAACTTAATAAAATTCATGTAATGTTAATGAAAGGATTCAAAATATGCAATTTTTGACAAAGATATGCAACACAATACAATTTCTAATGAAAGATGTTATTTTTATGATCAATGCTAATTTGATATAGAAGCTACAAAAATCAAGTTAGTATGATTGCCATATGCACTAATTATGCAATTCTACTCTAACAAATGGACATGGACGTTACATCGATAAAATGTATCTAAATGCCCATAGACCAAACAATAATAATAATAACAATACATTAAAACTAATAATCTAAGACTAAATACCTATATAAATAAAACAACCAAGTTAATACTAGAAATTATAAAAATATTTCAAAAACAAAAACTAAGGAAGCAAAAAGAAATGAAACACAAAACAAGCAAGGACCTACCAATGCTAATGAATGTGGATCAGATCTGGTCAGGATCAGATGGCTTAGGCACACGGGTTGGATCCGGATCCAATTCGTACTTTATAGTAGCAGAATTCACTACATACAAGTAGTTTTAGTAGTCTTTTCGAATCGGACAGCAAAGTTTCATGGCATTGTCATTGACAAAACTCCAGTTGGACAAGACGCCCTAGGTTAGTATGATAGTTTTGATGGTGTTCGAAGATTGCTGTTGGTGGTGGTCGGCATTTACTATGCGTGTATGTAGATGTCAACTTAGGCTTATGTTACTTATGGTCCTGTGTTGTCGTGCTCTACTACTGTCACATTTACATGCAAGGATGGAGCTACTACGTGGGGTTGCATGCTAGGATGAAGGAGTGTACTGTAAGTCAGGTTGTCTAGTTGGAGGTCACTCGCGTAGATGGGGTTGAGAGTTTGGACTATTACTATCATGGGTATAGGGTCACGACAAGTGGCTGGGTTATGTACTAGGGTATGGTGATGGGCAATGTAGCGTCATGTGTTGGTAGGCTTACTCGAGGGGCTGTCGATTTGCTGTCAGTGGTTGGATAGCTCTAGTGGTGTTGGGATTGGGTCCTTAGTGGAATTGGCCGTACGTGTAGCCGTGGGTTGACGGAAAGAGAGGTTATGGGCAAGAGAAATGGTCGGGGTACTGTTGCTTACGTGTTTGGGCAATGACAGGGGTTGGTTGATAGGCAGCGACTATGCTTAGGTTTATTGGGTATGTAGTTCACTATCACATTGGTGTTGATAGGGGATTAGCGCAATTGAGGGCAAGTGAGGTAGTAGGAGAGAAGAAGACCAATAGGGGGTTTGGTGGATCGGGATCGTAGTAACGCGCAGGGGGGCTTGCATGCGACATTAGGTCACTGCAGTAGTCACATGCTATTATTGAGTGAAGACAGAGCAAGGCTACTATATTTTGGTCAAGTGGGATTGCTGCTGTTTGAGTGATGAAGTTGGGGCAGGGAGAGGGGGAGGGGGGGGTGGTGGGCTGGGGTGGTGGTCATTGTGTGATGTTGTATTTACGTTGGGTCATGTTATGTGGTCGATGGAGTCAAGGCATGGGGTCTTTGTCTTAGTCAATATTTGGTGATTGGAGTTGAAGCAAGATGGGATGGAAGTGATCGATAGTAGGACATTGTGGATGTCAACTTCAATAGTAGGTTGTGATTGTGGTTGTTCGGTCGTAAGGTCGTAAGGATCTAGATTTTTATAAGATCAAAAACTAGAATATTTTTACCCATTTTGAATTGAGTTAAATCGCCCTTAATTCTTATCAAAACTTTGTTAAATAGATATTAGTTAAAATCTTTCATAGATTCGATAGTTTTAATAATCTTTTAATAAGATTTTAACTAAATCCACACAAAAATAATGAAGATTTAATAAGATAGGTTGTTGGATTGAGTTGCTTAAATTTTCTTCCCCTTTCCTTACTTTTCGATTGTGACTAGCACATGAGACACGTGTTAACAAACCCTCAAGCACCTTTAGAATTCGAACTTATAACCTTCAAGTTGCTTTGCACATGCTTTAGCCATCTAAGCTAAATCAATTTCTCGGCAAGTTATGCAATTAAAATTAAATTAAACTTTCACTTCTAATTGTAATTTGATTCAAGCTTTTGAAACCAAGCCTAACTTGATTTAATTTATCAAAAATAGTCTAAATATACATGCTTAAATATATTTCTTATCACCACTTTTTAATTGAATAAATCCAAGCCTTAATTTTAATTAGTCCAGCTAAAATATTATTGAAATTGGACAAAAATTTACTATGTGAGCCCAAATATTTTACCGAACTATTAAAGATTTTTTTTTCTAATAAAGCTTTTTAAAGACCCTAAATTTGTTGAATTGCATATATACTTTTAACTATTGCTTAATTTGACCCTAAACTACTCACTAACTCGACTCAAACATATTTGACACTTTGTATTTTTCAAAATTTTCATTTTTTTGTATTTTTCCAATTTTTTCAGGTTTTTTCTATTTTTCAATTATTTTATATATTTTCAAATTTTTATTATTTTTTTATTTTTGTAAACCTAGCCCAAAACTAAAATTAAAATAAAGGATGGTAAAAATAGGATGTCTACAACCGTAAGAATCATTATACAAGTCAGATATTTAATATACTTCCTTTCATAAGTTTGGTGTACTTACATTCGTCTTCTTACTCTTATCATAACCCTTAAATAAAGCTAGGTAGTAAATAACCTCATTGGATTAACTCAGGCATCATACCAAGTTGAGCCATAAGTTTGCAGAGTTTCCTTAATGTGTCATATCCTCGAAATCATTTGTAGCTTACTTGTTTGTCTTGTTTACTTATTTCCAATTTTTGCATTTTATCACCCTTCACTTCAAGTTTTCTACAAGCTCAGACCTACCCCGATACTATCAACCTTGTCTACTCTCAACGCGACATATTATCTTGGTATTAAAGCACAGGTTTGTTTAGGTAAATTATGTTTGAGTTTTCTTGTGAGTAGTGTTTGTTGTAGTAATCCGTCATAGTAATCTCTCGTAGTTACATAGAAGTTAGCTATAAGTGTTTAAGTAAGTAGAAGGTGTAGTAGTTTGTTGTGGTTGTATACTCTATTTTGCCACGTTTCAAACATATGAAAACATAGCAAGTTTTAGTTGGGTATAATGTTCTTTGGAGTAGTTGTTGTGTTCACAAATCAGTTAAACATTCATGTAGAAAGGTGTGTATGTATATTGTTTAGCTTAGAGGAACTATATCTGTCGATTCTTAGAATTTGAGTTTGTTACTAAGTTTATTACTAAGTTTTGTCAAAAAGAATGACGAGTCTAAGTGTTAATGCTAGTATTAGAGATGACAATAATGGTATTGTCCACTATGAATGATAACCGTAGAACACCTCTAGAAGTACAGATGAACAAATTGACAAGATGACTAATCTTATAGCCGATCTGACCAAAGCTATTTATGCATGCTTTCCAACTTATCAAGGCTGATTAGAATACTCCCTAAACTGCTCAACCTAAGAGAGGACAGATCCCAGCTCAACAAGCTCGAGGTAAAGGAGTAAGAGGATGAGTATAAAGAAGGATTGACTTAGGTGACATAGGTGACATGGATGATGGAAGAGAAGAAGAATACAACGAAGAAGAAGAGCAAGCTCAAATACCTTCGAGTTGACGACCATGTGAAGGTACAGATTCCAAGCTTCAATAGTTCTGAAAATGCTTACGACTATCTAGATTAGCAAAAGAAGGTAGAGCATGCTTTTTATTATAACCAATATGACAACAATGAGAAGGGAAGGACCACTACTATAGAATTCTCAAGTTATACTGCAATGTGGTAAAAGAACTTCCAAATTATGAGGAGGCGAGAAGGATATAGGGAAGTTAATACTTGGCTTGAGATAAAAAGGATACTTAGAAACAAATTAGTGCTAAATACTTATTTGTAAGATACTTTTGCTTAGCTTCAAAAGCTGAGATAAGGAAGCCAAACGGTTAATAAGTATGTCCAAGAGTTCTAAATACTCATGATTTGATATGAAATGGATGAACCATCACCTTAAATAGTATCCATATTTCTCACTACATTAAGAGCCGACATCCGAGATGTCGTAGAGCTTCAATAGTTTACTTCATTGGATAAAGCTATACGAAAAGCTTAGTGAATAGAAAGACAGAGGAGGAATAAGCTAAACCGACCTCCAATGAGCCAACCAATCCAACTAGGCCAACCCGCTTAAAGAAGTTACCAAGATTAGCAAAGTGCCAAGCCGAGTAAAAGAACAGATGTTAGAGATCAACAGAAGGGCTGACCAACTGATGATGATGTGCTGCTGAGAACTTATGAGAAGGGACAAGAATCTAGAAGGAAGATGAGCCAAATCAAGTGCTTTAAGTGCCAAGGGTTTGGACACATGGCCACCAATGTTCGAATTGAAGAACTATGATTATCAAGGGTTGCATCAAATATTGAAGTAGACAATACAGATGAGGAACTAAAAGAGGAAAAAGAAGTAGAGGAAGAGATTGAGGTTAATGCCGAACTGGTTGAGGAAGATGTGTTTGCTAAAAATCTAAATAAGCTAACTTTGGTTATTCAATGTATGATGAGTTTAGAACCCTCTATTGAGGAGGAGAGAGAGAGAATTGTTCTACATCACATGCAAGGTGAATGAGCTAGTATGTATGCTTATAGTAGATAGTGAAAGTTACACTAATGTTAAGTCTACCAACCTAGTTAAAAAGCTCAAGTTACCGATTAGCTAACACCCAAAGTTATATAAGATACATTGGCTAAACGAGAATGGAGCACTACATGTCACTCAGCAAGTATTGCTATCAATCTCTATTGGAAATTATTTTGATGAAATTCTTTGTGATATGCTACTCCTGTGTGCATCTCATGTGTTGCTAAGCAAACCTTGGCTTTTTTATTAGAGGGTTATGTATTATGGATTCAGGAATACCTATACGTTTAAGAAAGATGGAAAGAAGATCACTTTGAACCTTATGATGCTAAGTCAAGTTAGCAAGTTATAAGCTAAACTTACTCAATGACCCAAAAGACTTTGATTCTAAGTTGAGCTAAGCTTCGAGAAGCTATTAAGGTCAACATGCCTACTTTTTTGTTGATCAAGCAACTGCTAAAGTTGAAGGAATAGATTGAGCTACCTTAGAGGTCAAAGAGCTACAGTATGAGTATGCCAACCTATTTCCTGAATAGTTGCCTAAGGGATTACCCTCTTTCAAAGGCATTGAACATTACATGAACTTAATACCTAACGTTGCCCTGCCAAACAAACTAGCTTATTAGATAAACCCTAAACAATCTGCTGAGCTCCAAAAATAAGTCAATGAGCTATTAAAAAAAGGATATGTAAAGGAAATTGGTGCAAACCATTACCAAGAACAAATAAGGCTGATCGCTAGATGAGTCCAAGCTTGCAAAAAGCTCGAAATGGGTTAATGGGAAAAGATACAAAAGGGGTAAAAATGACGAATGAAATAGTAAACAAAAACCTACGAACAGCTCCAAAGGATATAATGTACCAAAAGAACTTCTGAGGACTCATGGCACAATTCAATATGACGCATAAATTAGTCCAATGAGGTTACTCACCACCTAACCTTGCTTAAGAAAAAGGATAAGAGTGATGTTGAAAGTAAACAAGTAGTGTTTATGCAAGGAAGAAAGCACTCAAGTGTATTAAAGGTAATCTGATGATGTTATAACTATAAGTACAGAGGTATTTATACCCGCAAACTAGGGAAAAGACAAAAAGGACATTTCCTAAAGGGGTAATGTACATATTACAAAGAGGTAAAAATGAATATACAAAAAAAAATAATCATTGGTGTTACAAATTCTACATGTGATACTATACACATGGAGATGCAGCATTGGTGGGATCGTTAGAAGATGCGAACAAAATGTACAGACAAATGGGATTGTTCGAGCAGGAATGGCTTAATCAATCCGGATTCTCTCTCTTAGCTTCTCGATAAGAATGATGCCGAGTGATTGGGCAACTCAGTAATAGAGAGTAATCGTCAACTCGGCATACCATAGAATAAAGGGTGGTCATACAACACGGCATTAGAGGTGACTTAGCAAGTAAGTATTCGGCCTTAGCAGGGGTTGGTTGAAACATAAGGATTCGTTGTGTTAGCTCTTCTAGTCCTTGAGCTCAACTGTAGATCAGGGGTCCCATAGCTTGATTCTCAACCCCTATGCTATGCCAACACTCTTTATGTTAAAAAAGGATGGTATATGGTGTATGTATGTAGATAGCAAAGCTGTGAATAAGATCATGATCAAGTACTGATATCCTATCCCTATGTTGGATGACATGTTAGATGAAGTAAATAAAGCTAGGGTCTTCAATAAAATTAAGCTGAAGTCAAGCTACCATCAAATCCAGATGAGGCTATGAAACGAGTGAAAAACTACACTCAAAACTCGGTATGTACTTTACTAGTGGATATTAATGCCTTTTGGTTTGTCAAATGCTCCAAGCAACTTCACGAGGTTGATGAACCATGTGTTGAGAAACTTGATCAAGTAGTGTGTCGTGGTGTACTTTGACAACATCCTTGTGTACTTTGACAACATCCTTGTGTATAGTACCGACCAACCAAGTTACTCTAAGCATCTTCATACCATGCTTGATGCACTTCGAGCCAAGAGGTTATTTGACATTTTAAAGAAGTGTTGTTTCTATCAAAAGGAAGTAGTATTTGAAGGATATGTAGTAGGTAAAGAAGGCTTATGAGTCGATGATGAGAAGATTCGAGCTAGTGTCGAGTGGCCGACTCCAACCACTTATGCTTAGGTGAGGAGTTTCCATAGACTAGCATCCTTTTATTGAAGATTCATTAGAAACTTTAATGCCATTGTTGTACCCTTACTAGGATTACAAAGGAGAATATCGAGTTTAAGTGGGGCAAGAAAGAGGAAAGAAGTTTCGTTGAAATAAATGCAAGATTAATTTCCGCACCAATATTAGCTTTACTAGACTTCAAGAAAATTTTTTAGCTTAAATGTGACGCGTCAGGCATTAGGATAGGTGTTGTCTTGGTGTAAGGCCAACCAAATGCTTACCATAACAAAAAGTTGAGAGGACCTTAGTTAAACTACTTAGTGTATGACAAAGAACTCTTAGCCTTTATCTAAGCGCTCCAAGTGTGGCAACATTACCTATTGTTGAGATAATTTATCATTTATACAGATTATGAATCTTCAAGGTACCTTAGAAGTCAAACCAAGCAATTAAAGTGGTAAGCGTAGTAAGTTGAATTCCTAGAAGGATTCAACTTTATGATCTAATACAAATAAGGCAAGAATAATGTAGTTATCGATACTCTATCCAAAAGATATGTTCTTCTTACTGAGTTGTAGACCAAACTATTAGGGTTTACAAGCATAAAAAAATGGTACCCTTAGGACCCCCATTTTGGTCCTATATTTGGACGATGTGCCGAAGGAAGAACAGTGGATGACTATCACATAGAAGATGGGTATCTCTTTCAAGGAGGCAAATTATGTATACCGACCTGTTCTTTAAGAGTTTTACTTAATAGAGAAGCTCATTCTAGTGGACCTTTTGGATATTTTAGGAAGAAGTGGACGTATGAGTTGTTGAGTGGACGGTTCTTTTGGCCAAAAATAAGGTGCACTGAATTATTGAAATCTGTGCTACTTATAAGAGGGCCAAATGCTGAGTTAAACAAGGGAAAGCAATGCCTTTGCCTATCCCAACTCAACTTTAGACCAAGTTGAGCATAGACTTTATCCTTGAATTGTTGAAAACTACCCAAAGCAAAGATTCTATGATGGTCGTTATGGATAAATTTAGTAAGATGGCACACTTTGTGCCCTACTCTAAAACTAATAATGCTTCGGCTATTACTTTTCTCTTTTTGTAGGAAATTGTTTGATTCTATGGCATACTGAGAAGTGTAGTCTCGGACAAAGATCCAAAGTTTATAAACCATTTCTGGAGGACTCTTTGGCATCATATGAGGAATAAATTACTATTCAATGTTTCTTATCACTTCTAAACCAATGGTCAATTAAAGGTAATCAATTATACTTTAAGATTACTACTCCAAGCTGTAGTGGGGAAGAATTTAATTGATTAGGATGTCTATTTTCCTATGGTGGAATTCACTTAGAATCACATTGTATACGACACCACAAAATAAACACCCTTCGAAGTTATCTATGGCTTTAATCCAAAGCTACTCCTTAACCATGCCCCTATACCCATGTTCGAGCAAGAAGACCCTAACGCAAGAGCCCAAGCATAGTCTCTGTAGCAGATCTACATGAAAGTTATCCCGCAGATTAACTAAGCTACTAAGAGAATGAGAGAAAGCAATAAAGAAAGGAAGATAGCATAGTTTCAGCCTAGAGATTTGGTGTGGCTGCATTTAAGCAAGGAGAGGTTCTCAAACAAAAGAAAGAGTAAGTCGTTCGCCCGAGCTGAAGGTCCCTTTAGAATACCCCAAAAGATCACCGAAAATGCCTATTGATTGGAATTACTCAAGGAATATAGAGTTTTTGACACCTTTAACATTGCCAATCTTAGCCCCTTCTAACCCAAGAGAGAATCAAGCAAAGACCAACCGGATTTGATCCCAAATCTAAATCAACTTAAAGGGGATGATAGGAATCAAACTATCAAACCTTTAACCCTAGCTTAAGTATGAGGTCTTGAGGGACTAGTAAAGTGGATTCTACTATTCTAACCAACTCCTAATGAGGCCAAGTTGATCCTTACTGCTAACCAACTCCATATGCCAAGTCAAATAACTTCTCATCTCTCAATAGTCGAGTGTAAACTTGAAATAAGCTCCACTAATAGTCTGACCCCTCACACATTTGCTCGACCATAACCATGCCAACCTTTAGCTTAGCAGTATTGGTGTAAAGAACCCTAGCATACATCTATACCCACGTCCTCTTAGAAGGACTTTCAGGTTTGCTCGACACCTCTACTAAGCGGCATCCATCCTAATTATACCATTTGTTTGTTTCTACCAAAAATGTCTCCAGTGACCTACTGCTATGTATACATTCTTATGTGAAAGGATTTTGCTGTACTAATCATTAATTTCTTTGATTTTTCATTTGTACCCCTTTATTATTCCTTGTACATTACTTTTAGACAATACCCATTTTGTCTTTTCCATTTAGATAGGATATTGTAACGTTTTGGGTGTAAACACCCTTGTAATATACAGCCGCAACAATCATCTTACACATTAGATATTGAATATACTTCCTTTCGTTAGCTTAGTATGCTTACTTTCCTCTTCTTACTACAACTTTTAAGTAAGGCTAGGTGGTGAGTACCCTCATTGGATTAGCTTATGCATTATATCGAGTTAAGCTATAAGTCTGCAGAGTTTCCTTAATGTATCATATCCTTAGAATCATTCGTGGTTTGCTTGTTAGTCTCATTTACTTATTTCCAATTTTTGTAGTTCACCACCCTTCACTTCATGCTTTCTATAAGCTTAGACTCACCTCGATACTATTGCCCTTGTTTGCTCTTAGTCTAGCATATCAGTTCCCATAGTGTTGTGACCTCTAAGACTAGCAATCTCATCCTTCCATGTAACCTCATGACAAAGTCAAACCACATAAAATTCCAAGGGAAAAAGCTAATAACCCCAACCTGCCACCACCACCACCACTACTAACCCTAACCACCCACCTACCAAAAAATTTGATAAATTAGCAAAAAAAAACCCCATAGATTGAAAATAACCCTCTTAAATTTTGATATTGGTGCACAAACACTGCCTAAACTTATCAAAATATGCTTCAAGAACCTTTAAGCTTTAACAAGCGTGTGACTTTTTCTAACTAAAAAAGGAAATGTCATTTATATTGCTAATTTATTAAAGTTTAAGAGGTCTTAAAATATACTTTGAAAACTTGGGAGGTCAATCTACACCTAAATCAAAGTTTAAAAGGTTTGTTTGTAATTTCTCCTAAAATTCCCCAACAAATAGATAAACAAGCACATCTTTTCAATGCAATAATATTTAAATTGTCCAATCAATGTAGACAACATTGTCTTTAACTAATACATTTAGTTTATTCCCAAATCAAATTACATGCATCAATAAAAACAAATGTAACAACTGCAATAAGTTGACTGGAGTAATGGTTCTAATAAAAACCTTTAGTAATACAATAAGCTTGTTACCAACTCAAGTAACACAATATTCACCAACAAATTGATAATAAGCATACCTCTTTTGCACAATAATAAGCTACATGAAATCAACCATCATAGAAATATGATTTTTAAACTCAAGTTACACCAACAATTCCTACAAATACAATCGTCTAAATTCTTTAGTAATTTGCATTATGTCAAGTATGATTTTTTCTCGGTTTTATTAGTTTTCCCTAAACCAATCAATATTGAACCATATCCATTTAATACTTATCCTTGACTAAGGCTTAAAGAAAATTGGTTTTTTAAATGTATTTTGAAAATTCTTTGATGTTGCCACAAGACTGGAGTTGAGAAAAAAAAAAAAAGGGTTAGATTAAATCGATTGAGTGGACTAATTTAACCTAGCTACTAGTCTACTTGAAGAAATTGTTTTGAAAACCAAAAGATTAAGTCCAAGGGTTAGGTTTTTTAAAATCCTTATAGGTACCATCAACTTTTTGAATTTAGACTTAATTATTTGAAAAAAAATTGATATTTAAATAAAGTTATTTTTACCAATTTGAATAATTTAAAAAAAAAAAAGGGAAAAAGCTAAATTTTTCATTTTTTACGTTTCCCTTAAAGTACCTACACACCCATTAGTTTGGATCAAACGTACGTAGTTCTTTTTGTAAAATTTTAGTGTATTGGATTTGTTTTAATTTGGAAAACACATTAATTTTATGTTTAAGTGGGTTTGATTTTATTAAGAAAGATTTAAAGGATCCTAATTTTTTATTTTTGAAAAATTCTAAAGTAAGCTTAATTTTTGAAAAAGAATCGATTTTTTTATTTATTTAGAAAATATTTTTTTTTTTAAGTTGTAAAATTTTTCTTTATTTTCTATTTTATCTAAATTTATTTCTTCTATCATTTTTTTATCTTAACTATGAGAATAAATAAATAAAACTTAGAACTAAACTACTTGACTTTTCTCTTCTTCTTTTTTTTTTTGTTTTTCCTTTTTATTCTCTTTTTTTATTACAATTACAAATTACAGTAATGATTTAATAAATAAAAATAATACAAAATAACTAGAAATTAAACTAAGATCGAATCAAAGGAGTACGTAGGTTGAAGCAACTCAAACTTAGGTCATCGGGTCGAGTTGCAGTCATCTCAATCGAATTTGCATCGGGCCATGCGCAAAGGATCAGTAGCAACTTTAGAAGTCATCATCTAGATTGATTTGATTGTCAAAGTGAGTGGGGAAGGACTTTTCTATGTGTTTCATATTGGAGTTAGGGGGATAAAGAGAATGCCGAGATGGGTAAAGCTAGTTTAAGCAATCATCAAAGTTGGTAGGTAGTAATCAGATGTGGGTAATTGCAATTGGGGCATTTTTAGATGGGATAAAGGAGTAAGTAGGGGATTTGAGTGGCGACCAGTACATTGGTGGTGTTAGTTTCACTTGGAGATGGATAGATGTGGTGGCTTCAAAGTAGGTGGTGCAATGGCTAGGGTTTAGATAAGTGGTGATCAGTTCTCGCAATGGAGAGTATAGGTGAGCAAGAGAGAGAATGGGTTTTAATGTTTGGAGTGTGGGAAGCTTTGTAGGGGTAGTGGATTTGTTTGAAATTCACTAAGCTTGAATGGTTTGCTAGAGAAAGAGAGAGAGATTGCGAGTTAAGGTTTTTATTGAATGAAAGTTTGCATTCAAAATTTTTGAGTGATTCTTTACACTCAAATGAGTTCCTAGCCTCTCTTTTAAACTAATTGACCTTCAAGAAAAAATGGAATGAATAAAAAACTCATTAATTCAAAGAATCGCATTAAATGTGTTTTAAATGAATTAATGCTCGGATTAAATGAAAATCACTGCAATGTAAGCGCGAATGATGATCTAAAAGTGTTCAAACTTACTTAAGATAGCCAGTAGAAGCTTCAAATTGCATTTCATAAGCTTGAATCATGCATAACACAATAAAAAAAAAATGTAGGTGTTTAAGTGTTTTTTCAAACTGTGAATGCCTTTTTGACCCGTTTAATGAATGATTTTAGACAAGTTTTTAGGTTCTATTCAAAGTATTTAAGTAAACTTCGAAATCCCCCCATTAATTTAGTCAAACTACATATAAAGGGGCTCAAATCAATCACGAAACTGAGTTGACTAGTGAGGATAACAACGAAAAACTAGGGAAAAGGAAGGAAAATGGAGGAAAGTAAGGGAAAAGGATGTTAACGTAGCACTACGCCAACCACATCATCCAATGAGAAAGTGTTGTATGCCCTAAAAGATATGTGGCCGATGATGTGTCATGTACATGGCTAACATGTGTGTGACACGTATCATGCCATGTAATGATACGTGTCTATGGTGTAGGTGATGTGGTAGTGCCACATGCCCTATAGTAGATAAGTAGCACAATAATATCCCGGCATGTAGTAAAGTATTCTTTGGTGAGATTCAGACCTAGGACCTCAAGCTAGTTTTAATACAATGTCTAAGTGTATTATCGTTAGGCCGTTGGCCCATGTCTTTTTCATATGTTCAATCAAATTGCACATATGAATAAGGTTAACCTATGCTAGATTTGAATCTAAGTCTAGGCCTAACGCCCCTCCCCTATTTAAGGCCTAAAAAACACTAAAGCTAAAAATCATATTACCTAAAAATTTTATTATTCTTGTTATTTATTTATTTATACTTTTCTTTTTCTTCTTTTTTTTTTTAATTTCTAATTTTCTCCTAATTCTTCCACTTTTTGTGATTTTTCCAACTTTTCTATTTTTGTAATTTTTTTTCTAAATCTTCTATCTTTTTGTAGTTTTCTAATTTTTCTAATTTACTTTTACAAGGTTTTTTTTTTTTTGTAGTTTTCTAAATTTTCTATTTTTTGTTCTTTTTCTAAATTAAAACCCTTTTCTCTATTCTTAAAAAGAGGGGGTGGGGGGCAAAAATGAGGCATTTACAGCTACCTTTTTTTATGGTGAAATTTAAGTAAAACTTTACCACAAAAACAAAAGAAACACTATTTTGACCCTAAAGGTAGAATTTGTCTTAGGAAATGCTACAACTAGCTAGCTACCATGGGTTTGTTCTACTGGGATTTGATGAATGGTGAAAGGTGAAAGGTAAAAGGTAAAAGAGAGAGGATGCACTATAAGAGCTAGCTCAGGAATTGAAAGAGGAAATGAAGCGTAGTTGTGCTCCTACAAGTCAACTAACCTAGCCAGACAGGCGAAACGCTCCTTGAGCTAGCTAAAACCCTAAATCGAACATGAAGCCTCGTCATGCTCCTTTATACTAACTAACCCAGGCAAACAATCAAAGTACTCCTTGAGTAAGCTAAGACCCTAAATGAAGCCTAGTCATGCTCGTATGAGCTAACTAACCTAGGCGAGAGTGTCATTAAGGGACTAGCAACCCTAAATTGAAATCAATTTGGAAAACCTAGTCATCCTATTTTAAGCTAACTAACTTAGGCAAGAGCATATCTAGGAGACTAACCACCCTAAATTGGAATCAATTCAAAAAACTTAGTCGTACTACCCTAAGCTGACTAACCTAGTTGGAAGTATCCTTCGAGGACTAACAGAAGCACCTATGGGCTCACTAAAAGGAATCAATGATGAAAGGAAGCGCCTTATGGGCTCACTTGAGAGAAATTGGAAAAGGGAAGCGCTCTACAAGCTCGTTAAAAGAAATTAATGAAGAGAAGCGCCTTATGGGCTTGCTCAAAGAAATTAGTGAAGAGAAGCGCTCTATGGGCTCGCTAAGAACTCTAAAAGGAGGATTAGTTGATGGCTAATATCTTAAGGGAAATGAATTAGGATACCGAAAGATGGTACAAAGGGTAAGCACCTTATGGACTAGTTAAAAACTCTACCCAAAAGACTGTTAGGAGAAAGAATCATAACTACTGGTTACCATCTAAGGAGATATAGTCTAAATGCAAATGAAATGTTTAAAAATGAATATACTAAAATCGTATAGAAGTACTTACATGGTCATGTTGATAGTACCCAAATTGTCAAACCTTTCTTTGAAAAGTCCTATTAAAACCAGCTAAGTAATCTTTCGAAATGGACTCAACCCTAATCCCCTATCATCAACTCAATTGATCTTGACATGGAGCCTTTAAGACTTCATTGCCCCTTCAGAGAAGTTACGGATACGAAGCTTCGTCTACTGTTTCTACTCGTTATTAATTGCCTTTCAAATTTTTCCCGAATCAAACCTCTTATCCTTGACTAATAAATATCTACTATGAGGAATTTGCCCATCTAGATCTAGCCTTTCCCTGAAAAATAGACAATAAAAACTCCCTATCAAGGGAGATCAATCCGTAATAAAGTATCTTAAAGAGTTTTGTTAATCACTAATATTTTATATCACTTTCAAATTCTCTTGTGTTTTCAGTGTATGGGTTCATTTAAATTGAGTAAGGGAATTTGACCTTTTGATGGAGCAAGAAAAAAGGATGGAGATAATTTGAATGTTGACAATCGCTAAGGATACTAACTCTGCTTGTAGAAGATGAAAATTAGACCATAATAATATTTAAGACGACTAGCATTTTTGTGCTTTGAGTAAAAATTTCCATTGACTTTCACGGGTAGTAAAACTTTACAGCATCAGTATTTATAGGGTCTCTCAATTGTAGACTATCCCTATGAGACAAAATTAAAGCTCCTTATAATAACACTCGCTTTACAATATAAAAGTCTTCATAATTGAGAGTGAAATTTCCTCTAGAGTCTTATGTATTAGGGAGACCCTTTCTCAACACCATATCACCCTCTTTGAAGTTCTAAAGCTGTACCCTTTTGTTAAAAGCTCAAGCCATCCTTTATTGGTAACATTGATTATGATACAAAGCTATTAATCTTTTCTTATCAATCAAATTCAACTGCTTAATGTACTTCTTTACCCAATTGGCCCCATCTAACTAAGTTTCCAATAATACTTTGAGAGATGGGATCACAACTTTCACCAGTAATACTACCTCAATGTCTTACACTAAGGAGTAAGGCTTTGTCTCTATTAATGTTCTGATGGAAGTTCGATAAGCCATGACTATAAACGGCAACATTTCATGCCAATCCTTGTATATAGTAGCCATTTTTTTCAATTATTCTTTTGAGATTTCTATTGGGTATTTTAATGGCCCTATTCACCTAGGGTCAATAGGGTGTAGAGTTCTTGTAAATGATCTTGAACTATCAACACAACTTTAATATAAGCTTATTATTGAGATTAGTGCCATTGTTAGTGATAATTGTTTTTGGAGCTGTGTATTGAGATAAAATGTCCCTTTTGATGAATTTGACTACTGCCCCTTTAGTAACACTTGAATAGGATGAGGCCTTAACCCACTTACTAAAGTAACCAATAGCAACTAGTATGATGTGATGCCCATTGGATGCCTTTGGAGTAATTGGGCCAATAATATCTATACCCCACATTGAAAATGGCCATAGTGTGGAGAGTATTTGTAATTCTTGTGGTAGGGCATTTATTTTATTTTCATAAACTTAACATAAGTGACAATGCCTAACATGTTTGATGCAATCGCCTTCCATCATTGACCAGTAATACTCTAGCGTCATAATTTTCTTAGCGAGCATGTGATCATTCATGTAAGGGCTACATACTCATTCATTTACTTCCTTCATCAACACCTTGGCCTCTTTGTTGTCTATACACCTTAAAAGCATACCATCAAATGATCGTCGATATAAGGTAGATTCTTTTACTAGGAATTAAGTAGCCAATCTCCTGATTGTCTTTCTATCCTTTTACTCAACTTCATTGGGGTACGTACCTTATTGTAAGAATATTTTAATGTCATGGTATAAAGGCTTTTTATAATGTGTGCCTTCAATTGCCAAATAGAAGGTAAGCATTTCTTTAACTTCAATTGTAGGCAACTAAACTTCAACTCTATTGGATATTTGGATCATAGATGCTAAAGTAGCTAAGGCATTAGCAAATTGATTTTAAGTCCTCAATACATGAGTGAAAGTGACTTCTTTGAATTTCTCCATTAATTTAGTCAAGTAATAGTGATAGGGTAACAATTTAGGATCTTTCATTTTGCATTCCCCTCGAGTTTAGCCAGTAATGAATGAGGAATCTACATACACTTTTAACTCTTGAATATCCTTATCCAAAGCCATTTGGAGTCGCATGATGCATGCCTTGAATTCAGCGATATTGTTGGTGTTTAGGAAAATGAGTCTTATAACTATAGGGAACTGCGCACCTTTAAGGGATACCAATATTACCCTGATTCCACACCTGAATATGTTAGTAGCTCCATCGAAAAACATCTTTTATTTTGGGGGTCTATCGTCTTTTTCTTCATTAGAACTTTCTTCAGCCACTAAGATTTTTTCGTCGGGGAATCTAACTTGTACCTCTTAAAGGGTATCATTAAAGGGATTTTCTGCTAATTGATCTACTAAAGCTTACCCCTTAATTGAATTTTGATTCATATATGTAATGTCTAACTTTGATAGCAACATATGCCACTTTGAGATTTTACCAATTTGGGCCGATTTATCTACCATGTACTTCAAAGGATCATGCTAAGTTAGCAATTTAATCTGGTAATAAAGCATGTATTGCCTAAGCCGATGCATTACCCAGACTAAGGCATAATACGTTCTTTCAGTTTCTGAATACTTCTATTCTCTTCCATAAACTTCTTACTTAAGTAATTTATAGCATGCTCTTTTCCTTCCTCATCTTTCTAACCAAGCATACACCCCATGGATTCTGGTAATATTGTAAGGTATAGAAATAATGGCTTCCCAAGTTTAGGAGCTACCAAAATTGGAGGGTTCATGAGGTATACTTTGATTGTTGTGAAGGCTTGTCCTCATTCTTCATCCCAATTTATCTTGGCATTCTTTTTCAACAACTTAAATAAGGGATGGCATTTATCTATAAGTTAAGATATGAACCGAGCTATGTAGTTTAAGTGGCCCAATAAACCTATAATTTCTTTAAGTGTGCATGGAGGGGGTAAGTCCACTATTACTTTAACTTTATCAAGATCCACTTTGATGCCCTTTGGCTGATTATGAAACCCAATAATTTCCCCTAAGTTACTATGAAGGCACACTTTTCTAGATTCAGCTTCAATTGTTATTTCTTCAACCTATCAAACAATTTCCTCAGGTTATCCATGTGACTTTCTCCTTCTTTGGACTTCACAATCATATCATCAACATACGCCTTGACTTCTTTATGCATCATGTCATAGAAGATTGCAACCATTACTCTTTGGTAAGTTGCCTCGATATTTTTGAGTCTGAAAGGTATTACTTTGTAGCAAAATGTGCCCCAAGTTGTAATGAAAGTTGTCTTAGCTTTATCTTTTTCGAACATTCAAATCTAGTTATATCTAGAGAATCCATCCATAAAGGAGAAGAGAAGGTTCTTTGTTGTATTGTCCACCATGAGGTCAATATGGGGCAAAGGAAAGTTATCTCTAGGTGTTACCTAATTGAGGTCTCAAAAATTCATGCATACTCTAACTTTTTTGTTTATCTTCATCATTGGCACAATGTTGGCTACCCATTCAAGATAATCAGACACTTCAATGAAATCAACCTTCAATAATTTTTTTACTTCTTCTTTAATTTTCAATAAGATATCTAATCAAAATCTCTTTAGCTTCTACTTCTTAGGTTTGATATCTTCTCATGTAAGTAATGAGTAGACCATAATTGATGGATTTAACCTAGGCATATCTTGATAAGACCCTATAAACACATCTTGATACTCAGATAGTAGTGTAGTCATTTCTGCATTCTATTCCTTTTTCAAATTCCCTTCAACCTTCAAATTCTTGGGCTTGTCATCAGTCCCAACTTTTGTTTTCTTGGTTGACTCGTCAATGAAAATTCTACCCTTTTCATGTCTTTGCCAGTTACCCCTCTTTATGACACATATCATGTCATGTGGCAACACGTGCCCATGTGGTGTACGTATATATGATACGTATCATGCTACGTGGCTGACACGTGTCTGTAGTATGGGTGATGTGGTAGTCCCATGTGTCCCATGGTACACACATGATGCAATGATATCCTGACATGTGGTGAAGTGTTCTATGGTGAAAAATAAAAGGCATTTTAATGCCTTTGGTGAGATTGAACCCTAAACCTCAAGCTAATTCCAATACGATGTTTAAGTGTATTACCGTGAAACCATTGGCTTGTACCTTGCTCATATATGTAATCAAATTGCACATATGAATAACATCAATATGGATTAGATTTAAATTTAAACCTAAGCCCAACACTTCTCCCTTATTTAAGGCCCAAAAATCGCTAAAGCTAAAAATCCTACTACCTAAAAATTTTATTATTCTTGTTATTTATTTATTTATATTTCTCTTTTTCTTCTTTTTTTTTAATTTCTAATTTTCTCCTAATTCTTCCACTTTTAGTGGTTTTTCCAACTTTTCTATTTTTGTGATTTTTTTCTAAATCTTTTATCTTTTTGTATTTTTCTAATTTTTTTTTTCGTACTTTTCTACATTTTCTATTTTTTTGTGCTTTTTCTAAATTAGAACCCTTTTCCCTTATTCTAAAAAATAAAGGAGCAAAAAATAGGGTGTATACACATTACATACTGAAACGACAACTAATATATACAAAGCAATACATAGCAATCCATTAATCAAATTAATCACATAATACATGTGATACTTTGGGTAATACAATCAGCTCACACATAAGAAATGAAGCAACAATGAAACCCTGAAGAGAGAAAGTTGTTACTAGCCTTTTAGTACTAGAAATTATGGTATCACTTATGTGACGAATGTTGTGGCTCTGGAAAAAGGCAGTTCTTGTTCATCATCAATTTGTTTTGGAGATCTTCAAGTACTTCCACTTCCTCATGAGAGGTGTGAGTCACATCTAGTAATGTCGGTGACATGTTGTTGCCATTGATTCAACACTACTAATCTAACATAATGTAGTAAATTAAGGTTTTTGGTGTAATCAGGGATAAAGGGAGAGAGAGAAAGAGAGAGAGATTGATAAAGAGAGAGATTGAGAGATGGGAAGCTATACTAAGGTTTTACTTTCATGAACTTGACTAACCGTTTAATTTTTGTTTAAGCGACCTATCCTGTCAGATTTTCTAAATAGTGGATTATGTTTCAATTGTATTCATTTTCTATTTCAACTATATTTTAGCTTATTAAACGTTGTCGTTGTTCAAACTTTCTAGCGTCTACATAAACATAATAAAGTCCAAAAAGCATTAGTAATGTTTGAAAAAAATGCAAACGTTACTGATATTCACTATTCTAGTAGTAAGGTTTTTTATGAAAATCTTGGTATTCATTATTTATCTATTACTTATAGTTTATTGTATTATCTATCACAATTACATATAAAAGTAAAGATATTTGTCCTTAGATGGGAGTTAATTTTCCTAACAAGATTCTTGGGTAGAATTTTTGGCAATTTAGGACCCTAAGTATTACTTAGAGAAAAATCTTAAATTTAGGGAAAATGCTGAATATTTACTAAGACGGAAAATAGGAGATGCGAACACAATTTTATTGTAGCATGATGATTGACATCCAAATGATCCATTTATGGATTGGATTGGAAATGAGGGATCTAAAGCCGGCTTGGCCCAAAGAAACTAGATTGCCCTCAATTATTCATGGAGTAGACTGGCTGTGGCCATTAGATCCTCTATGCGATAGAACTAGAGAAGCTAATCCCTCGTTCTTCAGGCAAAACTAAATTTCGGGTGATCACTTAATTAAGAGAAGCAACTCAGTAGATCCTTTTTTAATTAGGGAGGTGTATTCCTCGATTTAGTTCCCTATTCCTAAAGGATCACAAAAATCTAGCACAAGAAGGGAATATCATGTCACAACTCACATGTCGACAATTCTTATAGATACAGCAAAGGACATCGTAACTTGATTTTTCATAAGTCCTTTTGTGGGAGTGGAGTGAATAGAAAGATTTGTGTAGGTAGTGTTTGCTATTATATTTGGCAAGAAAGAAATGCAAAAGAATTGGGCCTACAAGGGTGCTTGTTTAGTGCAAGTCTTTACAAAAGTTTTGAGTTAATTAGACCTGTATGTTTTTAATTTGTAGGATAAGAAATGCATTTATAATCAAAGACTTACACTATTGGAGCATCGGTTTTGGTAATTGCATGCCTTTTTGGGTAATTTCAGCTATTTAAACCACTTCATAGTCTACTCTTTTTTTATTTTTATTTGTACAAATGACTTTTGTTTCTTTTTTTTTTTTTTTTTTTGTAAAGCTTTATTTTATTAATGAAGTTCTTACAAACTTATTAAAGGTGGAAAAAAAAAAAACGCAATGAAAGTGGTGAAAACGAGCCATTCTAAGCCCTAAAAAGTAAGTATAATAAACCTATTTAGTTTAGGCTTGTAAGTTTCAGAAACCTATCTTTAAAAACATATAATGCTAGGTTAAACTTATTTAAGGATTAAAAGTTTATGATTCATTTAAATCGGATAGTGAATTTTTACAAAATTTTCTCTTACGCAAAAGGAGTTCGAACATTTCCGTTTTATTAACAAAATACAAAGAATCACATGTACGGGAAGTACCATTAAGGTCACTAGAATTTGTAGAGCAGAATTATGCATTATATAATAGCGATCAGAAGAAACATAGTGGTATAGACTCGTGAAACCTAAACCGCAGAGAAGAGTTATTTCTTAGTGAACACTGTGATGAGGATGGGACCGGTCCAATATTGAAGCATGATACATTAAGGTCATAAAATGGTCACTAAGCTTTGCCAAGAAACGCAACTTTTAAAAGATTAATTTGCTGCCAAACTGAATTTTCTAATCATTTTTACTACCAAAACTAAGTCTATTAAATTCATTTGCTGATGTAGATATAAGAATGAATTAAAAATTAACCCATAAATACTAATAAATCAAACAACTTACATTTTGAAGTGAATCGTGATCCACTTCATCTTATATAGCCGTTCAACCACTCTAGAGCCAAGGGGTGGGGGATCTCACAACTCCATATAGGTGATCACTGGCAACCTCCTAGCCTTACGATAGCTAGAACATTAAATTCATAGTATGCCTTTATATTTATATTAGCAAACAAACTTAATAGAGTTAGTTTAAGTAATAAAAATGACTATAAAAACTTCAACGAGGTAATAAATTGATTTTTTCAAAATATAATAATTAATTACATATTTTATTAAAGTTTGAGTACCATTTATAAACATTAACCTAAACATGAATATAGGGTTTGAAACCAATAAACTATAATAAAATATATATTTATATGGATTTCCATGGTTTGAATAATCCAACGAAATGAAAAGGGCATTGGTGAATTGCTAATTAAATACATCACACCAAAGAGCAAAACGAATTAAATTTTATTGAATACTACGATAAATATGACTCAATTATTAAAAGTAATCTATGGTTAAAAAAATCCAAAATAACTTTAAGATTTCAGTAATGATTGTTAAAGGGATTTTATGATGCATGGATCAAAGCAACATAGTTTGCCACAATCTATAAAGATAAGAAGCAAAAATCAAGAGAAAACTCTATAAGAGTTAAAAATTGTTATATTAGTTATTGAGCTAAGTTCATTATTTATTTAGACTTAACTCCTTAGGTCAGGTGACAGGGTCTAAGGAGTTCGGTCCATATTGAAATAATTAAAGGAGATTTAGCTTGATAAGCTCAGAATAAGGATTGTTGAATCAGCCCGTTAGTTTCCAACCTTTCTCAAGTAAGTTCATGCACTTATAAGGAAGGCTATTGGCTTTGAGCCCACTAATTAGCTCATTTTAGATAACCATGAATCGAGCAAGCTCTATCCCATCCATTGATCATATAAATGATCCAATGGATGCCATCATGCTTAAAAGCCTATAAATACCCAATATTTCCTCATCATTTAGAACTCTTAAAAAAATTGGAGAAACGATGTTCTACTATGAAAACTTTATTCTCTAAGATCAAATAGCATTCAGGCAAAAAATTGATCTCATTCGCTTAAGCTACAAGATAAACACCTGAAGTCCCATAAGGTTACCTTGTCTGTCACTTATGCATTTGAGATACTGAGATTGTCTATTCCTCCTCCTTACCTTATTCTCACCAAATCATTCCTTCAAGTAACAGTTTTGCTTCATTTCTTTGAAGTCACGTCTAGTGCGTTATTCATACAACACGCACATAACCATCTAATCGGACCCTTACTTCTATATTTTGGCAACTCCACTAGGGAAGAATGATTACAGAGATATGGTACCTCCTAAAAAGAGAACAACTAATACGTCTGATACCACATCCTAAGAATCCAACACTAATGTTGAGCTTACCAAGTAGAATCTACCCCAACTACTTAAGAATACTGGCCAAGACCATTCAGTGCCTAAGGCTCCTCTAAATCCCATATAGACAATGTGGATAATGTAAGAGGCTACAAGGGCTTTAAATCAATTCATGGCTATGTTTCAACCCATTCTTATTGGAATGGCTACCACTACTGTTGCACAACAAGGTGTAGCTTTGCTAAATCCTATGGTTGTTGTACAGCCAAGCATTACTACCTCAGCTTAACCAATTAATCCTCCAATTATTGAGGAAGATCTCCATCAGGGAAGAGATGATGAAACCCCTAAAACCCCACCAGAACCTGCACAATAACCAACTCCTATACCAGAGAATGTAAGAGTCCATTTAGATAGCTCTTCATTTTCATGGGTGCCTGCTCCTTCATCTAATCTTGAGAGCATATACTTCTCATCCTAATCTTGCCCTTGCTTCGCTACCTATGTCAACAACTTCTGTTCTAAAGACTTTCTTTACAACAAAGGAAGATTTAGACATTTATATGAGAAAAATACAAGCTAGGTTGTCTATGAGAGTACTAAAGTTGAAACTCCCATACCAAAAACGCATCGTAGTAAAGCCATATTCCAAAGACTATGTACTTCCTAAGTTCATGCTATTTAATGATAAGAAGGGAAGTGCAAAGGAACTCTTATTGAAATTTATCAAAACCCTAGAGCGTTATAGGCTTGATGATGACCTGAAGCTCAAAGAATTCTCTAAATCATTGATAGAGAAAGCATATACCCAGTATGTCAACCTCCCTTCAGGATTAGTTGATTCATGGGGGACTATGTGTAAACTCTTCTTAAAGAAATTTTTCTCTACTTAGGAGTTAGTCACGATTACAGATATGGGAAGAATAAGACAAAACTAGGAAAAAGATCTGATGGATTATATAAAGCGCTTTAAAGAACGCACTCTAGACATTGAAGATATTTGTGATAAAAGAAAACTAATGAAGATCTATATCTAAGGGATGTTCTCTGAATATGCTATGCACCTAGAGAACCTTTCCCTATGTTCTTTTGCTGCACTTGTTGAGAATGCACGATAGACAAACAACTCTATTATGAGGTAATGGAAGGAAAGTAACAAGCTTAACAAACAAGTAGCATTCGTGTCTTTGACTAGGAGTAAGGACTTTAATGCTAATAAGAGACCTAAGAGAGATACAGAAACTCTTCTGTTCCATGCTTGAATAGCAAGGTACATGTCATCCTCGACCGTTGACTATAGGATGAAGCTATTAAGTTACCAAGAGTTGAGCATCAACCTATAGAGAACGAAAGAAGAAATCCCAAATATTTTCGATTTCATAGAATGGCAAATCATCCTACTGAGGATTGCCAAAGCTTAAGAAAGATATTTTATGAAAGAATTCAAAATGGGGAGCTTGTCATCAAAGATAATGAGATTCGCAACAACCCGCTTCCAAGCTATAATACCCATGTGATAGTAAATAAGTGCTTTGAAAGTGATTAGTGATTCGTTAGGTATTGAAAAAAAAATGGGTTCCAGCTATGGCATTGCTTTTGTAAATAAAGAACAAATTTCATTACTCAATAATACAACTTTTATTATCTTACTCATCTATGTGTATTATATCTTACTTTCTTAAGCCTAAGCAACATCTTGGTATCTTAGCTCTCATGCCTCAAGCCCAAGTAATGCCCTAGCATCTCGGCTCCCATGCCTCAAGCCCAAGCAACACCTTGGAATCCCAGTCTCCACGCTTAAAGCCTAGGCAATGCCCTAACATCTCGACTCCTACACCTCAAGCCCAAGCGACGCCCTAACATCTTGGCTCCCACGCCTCAAGCCTAAGTAGTGCCTTAGCATCTCAGCTCTTATGCCTAAAGCCTAGGCGACGCCTTAGCATCTCGACTTCTATGCCTTAAGCCTAAGCAATGCCTTAGCATCTTGACTCCCATACCTTAAGCCCAGGCAATACCTTAGCATCTCAGCTTCCATACTTCAAGCTAAGGTGATACTCTAACATCTTCGCTTCTATGCTTTAAGCCCAGGCAACACCCTAGCATTTCGACTTGCATGCCTTAAGCCTAGGTGATGCACTAGCATCTCGGCTCTCATGGTTAAAGCCTAAGCAATACTTAGCATCTTGGCTTCCATACCTTATGTCCAAGCGACGCTCTAACATCTTAGCCTCTATGCTTTAAGCCCAAGGCAATGCTTTAGCATCTGGTACTTATGTAGGAACTATTTAAGTAGTGATGTACTGGTAGATCCTAGCCTACCATGCTTTTATCTTACTCACATAAGAACCACAATTAAGTCAAAGTAGTGATGGTAGCAAGGATCTTAGTCTTCTTCAAGAAAAACCATATGTTATAGCTTTATGGTGATACGATCCACTTGTGCACCTATCCAAGTTATACCTTTGTAAGGAAAGAAAATAAGGCATAAGAGAAAGGCAACTCTTTCCTCTTAATTCTAAAATCAAAATATTGACATAATGATGTTGATTCTACAGTCTCGCCAAGACTCGCTATAGAACAAGCTTGTAGTGCGTAAACCCTATTAGGGCTTGCCGTGGACGAGTCTTGTTGTGCTTAAGGCCTACTAGGACCTGCTTCATTCGAAACCTACTGAGCAAGATGCTCACTGTGTTTGAAGCCTGCTAGGGCTACTGTGCTTGAGGCTTTCTTACTTAGTGCTCCTCCATGTAAAGGCTGATGTTCTTAAGGCATACTCACTTGGAGCCTGCTAGGGCTTGTTACACTTAAAGCTTACTCGTAGAAGGTAGCTCCTTACAGGAGGAACTAGCTAACCTATGCTAATTCATGAAGTAAATTTTTAAGGTTGATTAGGGGCAATTAATTATGATACCGTTCATACCTACACATATGGAAAAAGAGCATATGAAGGTACTTACTCTTTCCTACGACCTAGGCTTGGAACTTGAGGCTTGTCCTTCCTTCACTCCTTAAAGAAGTATGCAAGACAAGAAGCAAAACAGGGCTTCTTCTTCTTCTTAGTGCGGGTAGCTTGCAAAGCACCCATTAAGAATGTCTAAAAGCTGTGCTCTTTGTAAGAGGTTGTTATAGTAGAAAAGTCGACCTATCCAAAGCTGCAAAGATTCAATAGTATAACTACATCTTCTAATGTTAAAGTTATCTCCCCCTCACGAAGTGATAAACGTATGGGTTTGAATACTCCAACGTAAGATGATTGCCCGTCATACTTCCATTCTACTTATTTACGGGAACCGCAACCGAGTAAAAGTAGCACTAGCATGGAGGACTTTCTCCTTCTTCAATAAAGTCATGTATCCCAGCTTCTCTACAATGTATGCTACCTAATCATCTCATCTAGAAGGGGCTCCTTCAAGAATGAGAATTAGGTATTAGAAAGGGGTAGATCTCTCTTCTCGTTTCTAAAGCATAACACTGAATCTCCCCTAATGGTATCTCTAGAATTAGCACGAGGCTCACATTCGATAAACTGGAGACCATCATTAGTGTGAGGTGTTACACAAGCTTCTCGACACTTGGCTTTGTCCCAAAACGTGTCTTCAAATATAGTCCCGTCCAACCATTTATCCCAAAGACACGGGATTGGTGGTGGACATTTATCTTTATGCACTAATAAGTCTTTCATCTTTACTATTTTTATGCACTGACTTAGATTGGACTTCATCTCTTTTCTTACAAGAGCACAAAATCAATATATTCAGTATATGAAGGAGGGAAAGCATTACTAAAACAATTGTTGTCATTACCCCTCTCATGCATGAAAGAAGTATATAAATTAAAAGGCAATCACTTGGCGTAGCTCTTAGAAGGTTGGCTAGCAAGAGTACGATTTGAATGGTTAAATAAGGGTAAGTGTCTCACTATGCTTTCTTGTAGTTCTAATTTTTGACAAATTAAATCTACGAAAAGCACAAGAACCATGAGGTTTAAATAAATAAATTCCTCAACATGCTACTTGTCCAAAGAATTATGCTATCGACCTTAATTCAATATATCATATATGAGGATTAAGGAGGGAAACACATACATACGCGTGGGAACAATAAAAAGGAATAAAGAAATTGAATCTTTGATCACCTAGCCACTCGTTGAAAAGACTTAAAATAAGAGTATGATAATCGAGATCTGAATGTGCATCTTTTTCATATCGATTTGTCAACTAAGAATAAAACTAAAGAAATAGGAAACAAAATTGGTGACAACACACCAAATAAGAGTCATACTTCAAGCTAAGTTCAAGAATTGCACTTATGGAGTAATGCAACAAGAAAAGTCTAGTAATTGTGGTAAAATAATTCATCAAAAAAAGAAAAAGAGTTAGAAATGTGATCAAAGCATTACCTATGTAAGCATGGACAAGAATCCAAGTCAAGTTATGCCATGTGCGACCTACACAATACTGAAGCAAAACGATGAAAGAATTGATAAGAAAGAAATTAATGAAAGAAACGTCATAGAGCAAAAGAAGTTGATGACCTAATATATGTAATAGTGGTGCAGGCAAAATGATAAAGATTAAAATCTAGATTTGGTATTTTGATACACTTTGATGATATTGTTGAATTGAAGCCAAGATTTGAAATGAGAAATTACTAGTAATATTCAGTTATGGAAGAAGATTTGACAAAAGCATTAAAGATAAAACAAATTTTAATCAGTTAAGGAGGATTTAGAGAAAGAAGAAAAGATTTGGAGTAGATATGAAAAAAAAAAAAATCTATTTAGTTACTAAAGATATGTTGTATGAAAAAGAAGATAATTGGTGGTGTGTATTAAAAAAAAAAAAAAGATTCACGCATGCAAGTATTAAATTCAAGATTTCTTGAATTCCAATGCCTGTCCATTACCAAGTAGGTTAGTTCTTGTTATCAACATATATTATATAATTAATTAATTAATTAATATGTATCCTTTAAAAAAAAAAAAAAACCTTAATACCATGAGGTTGCCCTGTTGCCCTTACGACAACATTACCTCATTTACTAATATGATGAGATACACACACACATACATATATATATATATATATATGTGTGTGTGCATATAACATGGTTGGATGGAATGTTTTGGAAGTTTTAAATTCCTGTGAATGCTCCAATAGGTTTATTTTTCTACTAATAATCATAAAATAAGGAAGAAATATCGAGAAGAGCCACCACACACGTTATTTGGTGAATCAATGTCATGGGAGCAATAAATCAATAGTGCCATGCAAAGGCATATCAAAATATATGTTTTATAGCAACAAAATTAGTACTAACATATTGTGCTCAGCTTACCAGTGATCCAAGAAAAGTGTCAATTCCGTAGATATTGGAAGTAATCAAGCAAGCAAAGTCAACGTTTAGTATGTCTATATAATAGTTGAAAAAACAACTTCTAGAAATGCCCAAAACTCCCTTAAGTATGTTTAAGGGACTTTTAGTCAAAAGGCAAAATGTAAAGAGTTGAAAATTGTTATGTTAGTTATTGGGATAACCTTATTATTTATTTAACCTTGACTCCTTAGGCTAAGTGATAAAGCTTAAAGAGTCCAATCCATATTGAAATGATTAAAGGAGATTTGGCATGATGAGCTTGGAACAGAGATTATTGGATCAATTCAGCTACCCCCAACCTTTTTCAAGCAAGCTTATATACTTATAAGAAAGACTACTGGCTTTGAGCCCATTAATTAGCTTATTTTAAATAACCATGAATCGAGCAAACTCCATCTCATTCGTTGATCACCTAAATGATCTAATGAATACTGTCACGCCTAAAAGCCTATAAATTCCTAGTATTTCCTCATCATTTAGAACTCTTAGAGAAATCGGAAAAATAGTGTTCCACTGTAAAAGCTCTATTCTCTAAAATCAAATAGCGTTTAAGTAAAGAATTGATCCCATTCACTCAAGCTACAAAATAAACACTTAAGGTCTCATAAGATTACCTTATTTACCATTTGTGCATTTGAGATACTAAAATTGCATGTTCCTCCTTCCTACCTTATTCTTACCTAATCATCCTTTTAAGTAACAAACTCGCTTCACTTATTTGAAGTCATGTATAACACGTTATTCATGCAGTACGCATGTGATCACTCCAATTGCACCCCTACTTTTACAAACTCAATCACATAATTATGAAATAAAATATTAAGTCTAAATAATGTACATTTCATAACTATCTATAGGAAAAGTAAGATAACTCACAATAGCTAAAAGACAAAATGAAAACTACATAAAAGGAAATAGTAATTACAATAACCCCATAATATTGATCTAATAAATAGAAATTAGATAATTTCCCTAAAAAGGATTGAACTAATAATTAAAAATAATAATAATTAGACTTTCAAGCAGCCCACCTTCTAGGCCCCACAATTGCATAGCCGGTTAATTGCCTTCCATTACCTGGTCGACTGCTCGACCGGTTGGCCACTCTCTTCGGTCAGTCGCTCCTATGTCCTAGGACGCATCTCAATGTTCAATTCCCCTATTGTCTAGTAATTATTTATTCCTTGTTGTGCCGAATACATAATGAGATTTAATTGTATGAGGATTTCATGTGTTAATTTTGCAATTATGATGATCTATGATCAATAACATTTTTCGGTTAGTTACTTAATTTTATCCATATCAGCGTCAGTAATAGCAAGGCATTTATTTAATTCAACATTTAATATACGAGTAGTAAGGTAAGTTTTAGATGTCTAATAGGGATGTAGGTGTCTATAATTTCTAAAATTTTCAAGAACATTCCGATGGTCTTGAGCATGACACTTTCAACCTCAATTACTTTTATATGATAAAAATACATTAAAATAAACCTCCATTTCTTTAGTTCGGACANTTAAGAAATATATCTCTATGTATGCACATTTTAATAAAATTCCAAAATTACACAAATAAATACATATATTAAAGAAATATATCTCTACGTAAGATGTGATGAAAAGTAAAAATTTAAGTTATTTGTATGAAAGTTAAGGTTTGCATGTAAGAAAATTAGGGATTTAGGGAGTAGGGTTAAAGGAGAAGAGTGGGTGTACCTCACATAAAGTAGTAAATTGATGGGTTGATGGTGAGATTAATAACTAAAGAGAAATTAGGAAGAGAGAAGTTGAAATAAAAGAAAAATTAACTAAATTGATAAATTTATTCACATTATAATATGTTTATAATTTTAAAAAATCAATTTAACATTAATATTTTTGTTATATAAAATTATATTTAATAATTAAATAGTAATTTTAAAGAAAAAATATTAATAACGATTAATTAAACCTCTTGAGACTTTAATAATGTAAATATATTTATTTCCATATTAATATTCTTTTACTTAATATATTCTCTTTTTTGCATCATTAATTCATGAAAGAAAAGAAACCTTAATTACTGGAATGATGGGATTGGACATTAATGGACATATGGCTTACAATCGCAATTCGAGGAAAGGAAAAAGAAGCTTATGAATCATGACATAATTCTCGTACGTACTTCGCAATAATTAATTTTCTCAGTACAAATAACAGTTTCTCCTTCAACTTCCCGCCACTATTTTTTATAGGTTTTTTTATAAATTCTCTCTGCGTATTTCAGCTGCATCCTTTTGTCATGTAATGCAGATTTCACGAGGCCATGACAGTTTTGTCTGTTGCCGGCCCTCACCTTACTGTCCAACATAAATTCAAAAGAAGCCTCACGATCCCACAAGATTTACCCCAACATTTGTTATCTTCTTTTTCTCTAGCCTTAAGCCCTACTCATTGATTTTCATATATAGATTCTGCGTGGAAAGCAGCCACTACACAATACTCTATTCAGGAAAAAGAAAAAAAATTATAATTGTAAATGGGAAGAACAGTGAGGTGGTTCAAAGGTTTGTTTGGTATAAAGAAGGAATCAGGAGGTAATATTAAAGTTAAGAAAGGCCAAAATGCTATCGGCCAAACGGATATTGAGCCAATTCTAGGTTTCTGCAATAGCCATACAACTATACCTCCGAATATTTCTGTCGCTGAGGCTGCATGGTTGAGGTCATTTTACTCGGAAAGTGAGAAGGAGCAGAATAAGCACGCTGTTGCAGTGACTGCAGCAGCTCAGGCTGCGGCGGCGGATGCAGCAGCTCAGGCTGCGGCGGTGGTTGTAAGGTTGACGAGCTGTGGTAGGGGGAGCATGTTTGGTGGTGGATGTGAGATGTGGGCTGCTCTGAAGATTCAGTGTGCTTTTAGGAGATATTTGGTAAGTTGGGTTTATTTTGTGTGAAGTGATGAACTAAATTTATGATATACCAGAATTTTTTTCTTTTTTCTTTTTTTTTTCTCCCTCCCAACTGCTATAAATCGAATTTGATCCATTATCATCGAGAAACCCGTGTTCATACCGATAAGCCCTATGAATCTCGTAGGTGATAGAATTTTGTGGACTTTGGTGTAGCATTTTCTTTCTTTTAAAAAAAAAAAAATACATGGAGGGACAATAATGCTGTACTCCGGGACCAGCAACCTTTGTATTTGTCTTTCGAAGAACCCACTCATCCATGTATGTTTAACGTGTTAACTTATATTTTCTGCAATTTACAGATTGTGCAATTGCTTTGGAACTTTGGAAGTGGTAACCTTTTTCAAACAACGGGTGTTCTATATTGAAGAATGCGTTGGAAAAACAAAACATGGCCTAAAACCCAAAACAGTAAATAAAACCAAAAATTTGGATTTATCCGTAATAGTTCAGAAAAACTTGGGTTCATTTAAATAATACCTTTGCAAATCAAATCTATAATTATCTACACATTGTGTTGGAAGTGAAAACGTTTTCCAAAATATGTTACTGTCGAAGTATGTCTACTGGACCCAAAATTTGAATTTATTTGCAACATTTCATTATTTCAAGACTAGGTTTATAGTTAATGGTATGGACTAAACTGAATTATGCGCGCCCAAACCGGTAATGTTCTATAGTTTCATCCCAAACCTATTTATGTTTCTGAAGTTTATGTATGGAAAATTTTAGGTAGAATAATTTCATGAATTTTGGAAAATTGGATCAGGCAAGAAAAGCCCTAAGAGCCCTAAGGGGACTGGTGAAGTTACAAGCAGCTGTTAGAGGGTATCTGGTGAGGAAACAAGCCAATGCTACGTTCCACAGCATGCAAGCTCTCATTAGAGCTCAAGCTGCCATCAGATCTCAAAGAGCTGCAGCCCTTCATCTCAACTACTCTGAGGATCATTCCAATCACGAACCTCCAGCTTGCAATTGCATGGTAAAAACAATTTTTTCCTCAAATTCCTTCTAGTTAGTCATCAACTATAAAGGGATATAAATTATTTCATGGGCATTTGAACTTTCTCTTTTTTCTTCCACATCCATTATAGGCAAATCGTCGAATATTGTCGTAGAAATTACGAGAGATTAGAAATGTTAATAGCTTTTAGCGATTAGTGGTCATGGAAGATAATTATGGTGGGCAGTCCTCCATATGTTGGTAATTAACGGTAGTAAAGTAGACTAATATGTGAAGAAGAAAATGATTTTTACTTTTTCAGAAATGGAAAATTTTCTCAATTTTTATAGAATGTAACTACTCATTAAGAATTAGACGCCATACACATATAGGGTAGTGCATATATATTAATAATATGTTAACACATACAAAATATGAAAATATAGATAATAGTTGTTTTAGAAATTATCCATCCTACTATAATATATTAGAGAATCTTATTTATTAATACACCCTTCGCATATACACTGGTATATATTACTCATCGAATCTTTTTTTCCATCACTAGCCCTTGGTTGTCATGCTTGCTTCAAACCATCACTTGCCATTGAAAATCACTTGTAATTATAATCTATTGAGATTACTATAACGAGACTTAATAATTCTAAATCTTTGATAAAATGAAAATATGGGGAAAAAGAAAAAGTTCAAGAATAATTTCCTTGATAAGAAAAATTTATTATGCAAATGTTTTCGATTATGTAGTCTTAGTTTCCGAGTTTTCGAACCATGAAACGTTAGTATCTCTGTCGTCACTGTCCATCATCGAGTCGAGAAATTGATATTTAAGGTTTTCTCCATACGTTTTCGACATTGAGTTGCAAAATTAAAAACATTTAGGCACTAAATATTTCACAAATTCCAAAAGTAATGAATTAATTATTCCTCAATTTATATAATGTTCTGACGAATTTTAATTTCTCAGGAGAGATTCGACGACACAAGAAGAGCTCACACAGCTTCAATACACAGCAGAAGGCTATCATCCTCACTTGACACCTCAACGATTTACACTGCTGATGAAACCGCAAAGATTGTGGAAGTAGACACAGGCAGGCAAAGCTCATCAAGGTCCCCTAGAACCAAAACCTGGGATTCAGATTCCTACTATGATCCACAACATCAAGCAGTTTCCTCCCCACTACTATGTAAAATTACGGGTCATTTATCGATCCCCGATCGACGGAACATTTTCGAGTTCTCTGATGGTGATGAATGCCGATTCTCAACCGCGCAAAGCACCCCTCGGTTCTGGAATTCATCAAGACGGGCTGATGTCCAGGTTACTCCATCTATAAGTGTACGCGCGGATAACTTGATGAGCTATTATATGAACTCGCCTAATTACATGGCCACTACGAAATCGTTCAAGGCCAAATCGAGGTCTCAGAGTGCGCCGAAGCAAAGGCCGGAACCCGGGTCCAAGAAGCGGGTTTCGCTGAATGAAGTGGTGGAATCGAGGAGTAGTTTGAGCGGGATTAGGATGCAGAGGTCTTGTTCAAGAGTTCAGGAGGCGATCAGTTTTAAGAATGCTGTCATGGCTAGACTTGACAGGTCTAGTGAGCTTGGTAGAGATTTAGAGAGGAATGGCGGCTTGCAGAGAAGGCAGTAACATTTTGTGCTTGAATTTGGAGAACTGTTGGTCGTTTATTTCACTTAGCTGAAGTCCTGGCCTCTCCATTTAACTTGAACTTAGACCATAGAATTTGGGTGGGATAAGATAAGCTAAGTCCTGAACCGAGGGATATTCAATAGAATTGTAAAGTTCTTTTGAATAGATTGGTAATGGAGTTGTTAAAAGAATATTTCGAAATGTAATATAAGGAAAACCTATATGATACATGCGTTTTCATTTTTATCGAATTTTCTATAGAGATGGGAGAATGACATAAATCGTGCATTTATAGAAAAACAAAACACCAATCGTAAATTACAAAAGCGTAAAACCACAAAATCACACACTTACGATTTCCCAATTTGGAAAACCTTTGGCTACTTCTTTCATACCACATAATTTAGGATATTAGGCCCAATTTACGTAGATTAGTAGTATTGAAACTGAATGTGATTCTGAAAGAAAACACTGGAATTGCACGTTTACTTTGCCAACTAGTTTTTGAAATCATTTGCATTGTCGTAATTACAATTTTCAGAGCCCAATTGGAGATTCTTAGCTGAAGTCCGTGATTTTACTAAATAATTTCGGAAAGCCCGTGTCTAATTCTGAGGCCCTGAACTGAACTGAACAGAACAATAATCCCAACAATGGGAAGGAAAAAGATAAAAAAAAAAAAAAATTTGTCAATTTGTATTGACTATTGAGAAACAGGAAAAGTTATTGAATTAGAATACAGCATACACCAAATCGTCCACAGATCATAAGTTGGAGAGCCATATAAATTATGGATGGACCCTTCAGATTTGAAAGTCCAAAATACATGGTTTATATATGAATTACTTAAGAAATGGATCAACTGTGGATTAATGGTTGTACTATGTTGCAGTTCTAGGCTTATGTCCCCCAAAACATCTGGATTCTCACATAAAGTACTCTGAGGCAAGGGAATATAAATTTATTAATCTAAACCCACTATAGTTAACAATTTTATGAATTAAAATTTGTAAATATAGGGATTCAATTGATATTATCACATACATATCATATGAATCATACGCTATACATAACCTTAGAGAACATTGATTAGGAGTAAAAGTAGACATTTTTTTTTTAAAAAAAAAAGAAAAGATTCAATGGTTAATACCTACCACGTATACATATACGCAGTATATAACTATCAATTATAATTAAACATATGACAACATGAATAATGGATTTTTAAATAACTAATCACTATTGCCCTTTCATGCTCAAATTTAATTAGCAGTTATACATCATGTGTATTTATACATAACGTATACTATCCAATGAACTGTTTCTCTAGTTTTTATGGCTTAAATGCATGATTGACCGGTAAAAAGCATTAGAGTATCAATCTCACTATTATTGAGCAAAGTTGATTCATTCTTTGTTTGACCTTTTTTAATCTTCAAGAGTTAGAGACTTACAGTCTTATATTATTTCCCTAATCTTTGAATTGTATCAGATAAGGAGTAATAATTGAATATTTATAAACCCTTAAACTCAATGATATATGTCGTATCATCTTAGTGATTAATGAATAAATGAAGTATACTCAGTTTAAAGTTGTCCTTATGAACTTGTCGCATGCAAAGCTTTATAGGCATCATTATTAAGTGCACAAATCAGCTTTGTTAAAGTAATTAAGTACAAAATGAATTAAAGCTCACTAGACAATGAACATACACACACAGAGTATCATGAATTAGCACTTGATTTATTTCACTCACTCACTTTGTGTTTACACTGTACACACTCATACACACATCATTTACTACTATTTATAGCAATTACACTTTCTCAACTAACCAATCAACTCACTTATATTCTCTAACCAATCAAGATTAGCCACCTCAACACTCCCCCTAAATACTAATTTGTTCTCAACAACCTAAGAGATCTTAGTCGAATCTTAAACCTTAAATCCTTGAATCTATCCACTCTCAACAATTTAGTTAATATATTAGCAAGTTGCTCTTCAATCCTACAATATATTAATTCTAATTATTATTATTTTTTTTGTTAATTTGATCTCTCAAAAAGTGAAACCGAGTCTCTATATGTTTACTTCTTCCATATGTAGTAGGATGCTGAACTAAGCTAAATGCTAATTTTTTGTCAACTTTTAGCACGATTGGACACTTAACTCTAATCTTCATCTACTAGATTTTACACCCATAAAGCTTCACACGCAGCTGCTAATGTGGCAACATACTCTACTTCCCATGATGAAAGTGTAACAATCTATTGTTTCCTAAAGCTCTACCCAAATGAGGAATCACCAAGTTGAAACAAGTAACCTATCATAATCTTTCTATCAGTCAAATCTCCTCACCAATTAGAGTTAGCATATCTAACAATCTTGTTCACCATATCCTCTATCACTACACACTTTCAAAACAACAAACCATAGTCCATTGTCCCTTTAACATACCTTAAGATTCTTTTCATAGCTAACATGTGTGATACTATTGGATTTTTCATAAATCTACTCAAAACACCTCCTATATAGTCATATCCGGTCTACTATTGCAAAGGTACCTCGAGGAACCCACAATTTGTTTAAACAAGGTTAAATCAACTTGTTTGCCGTTACCATCCTTTACTAACTTCATACTAATATCAATAGGAGTAGATGCCACATTACACTCCATCATATTAAATCTTCATGAAAGATTTTTTCACATATTTTGTTTAATATAATAGCAGCCTTTCCTTGACCTCAATAAATTCCAACCCAAGAAAGTAGGACAATCTCTTAAGACCTAATGTCTCAAATACTATTTTCATTCTTACCTTAAAACCATCAATATCATGCTCATTACTTCCTATGACCACAAATCATCCACCTATAAACAAAAAAGTACAAAAATTATGATGTAAATTCTCCATGAAAGAAACATAGTAAAGCTAGAAACATTATTTGCAATGAGTGAATAATTATAACTTTAAAAATTTAAGTCAAATATATGATATCACATATTAATAGAAATAATGCATTTGAGAGATGTAGAATTTGTTGTTAAATAAAAGTACATTACTTGACATTTTCTAATCCCAATCATTATGTGAAAATAATGTAATGCTTATAATTTGTATAAATATAGCATTTAGATATATGCAATGATAGGTAATGCAACATATATAAAATTTTACTTAAGCCATAACATAAATAGTGGGCATGCTTAAATTGAAAGTTTAATATAGAAACCTCAAGACTTAAATGTAAATTTGTGGATTAGGAATCCTTCCTTGTCTCTTGTTCGTAACTTCCTTCATCTATAGAAACAAAAATATAAATCTACAAAGAAACTTTAAAAATAGAGAGAGAAATATATTTGCTATTGAATATGAAAGGTACAAAAATTACTAGTAACTGTTATGCTACCCAAAATGCCTATTTATACTAGCTATTTGTAACTGTTTGTGAACTGACTATCAACTATATAACAAAAATGTAACTAACTCACTTTCCAAATGTATATGTAAATTAATAAAAGGAGTGCTAAAATATAATAGCAAAAAATACAACTACTAAATTATATTTGCTAACCACCAATATTTAGCAAGTATATATATATATATTTAAGCACCACTACGCCTGCATGAACATGAATAATCTTTAAAGTGCCAGCTTAAACATGATTTCTAGTGAAATGAATGTCAACAAAAACATGTTTGGTTCGATTGTGAAGACATGGATTGCAAGCAACGAATTGAGCTAAATGATTGTCACAACAAAGGGATAAGGGCAAAACAACAGCAATGCCAAGATCTTGTAAAACATATGACACAAAGAGGAGCTCTTTGGTCATAGAGGCTAAGCTTCTATATTCAGCTTTTAAACTAAACAATGCCACTGTTTGTTACTTCTTGCATTTCCAAGATACAAGAGCAACACCAACAAACACGTAATATCTACTAATAAATTTACAATCAACTGGACATGAGGCCTAATCACTATCCGAATATCCTAAAAGAGACAAAGAATTAGTAGATGAATAATACAAGCAAAGAGAAGAAGTGCCTTTCAAATATTTCAAAAGATGAAAAACTCCTTGCAAATGAAAAGTATACGGAGAGGCCAGAAATTAGCTGAAATAATGAACTACAAACATAATATTAGGATGTATTAAGGTTAGATAAAGCAATATGCCAATAAGACAACAATAAAAGGACAGGTTATCAAGTAAGTCACTCGAAGTGGCATCAAACTTGACACCAAATGGCATTGGAGTAGAAGTGGGTTTCATATTAATAAGTCCTGTGTCTGAAAGAACATCAAGAAGATACTTTCACTAGTTAAGTAACAAACCTGGTGAAATGCAACATAACTCTAAACAAAGAAAGAAATGTACAAGGCTAAGATCTTTGATTGTAAACTTTAAGTGCAACACATCCTTTACAACTAAAATAGAAGAATCATTATCGCCACTGATTAGCATATCATCTACACAAAGTAGGATAGCAAGAAATCCATTAAGACCATTTCATACAAATAAGGAGTAGTCACACTTAGACTATATAAAACCTTACTTGATCAAGAATTGAGAAATTTTGAAGTTCCATTGGTGAGAAGCTTTGTTAAGCTTACAAACCTGATTAGGACGAGCCTCAATGTAGCCTAAAGGAGGATGCATGTAGATTTCCTCAACCAAATAGCCATGAAAGAAGGCATTATTGATATCTATTTGATACAATGACCATCCTTTTGCTACAATAACCACAATGAAAATTCTTACTAAGCCTATCTTAGCTATTGGAGAGAATGTTTCGGTATAGTGTTCCCCCACTTTTTGAGTAAATCCCTTAGCAACTAATTAAGCCTTATATCTTTCAAGTGAACCATTTTGTCTAAATTTAACCTTGTAAACCCACTTATTCCCTATAGTTTTCTTTCCCTTAGTTAACTACGTAAGTTCCCAAGTACCATTCTTTTCTAAAGCATCTAACTCTTGATTCATTGCATTTATCCATTCAACATGCTTAATAACCTTTGAGTAAGAACAATGCTCAGGAACAACAAAGACATTAGCTAAAGAAGCAATATAATCAAGAGGGTAACATTGAAAAATCTAAGCAATAAACAAAGGAAAGTTTCTAGAAGAGATAGAAAGCACAAAATGATTGTTAGACGAGGGTATATGCTGTTGCAAACATTGAATAGAATGAACGTAATCATCTAACTTAGGTGGTTGTTTGACACTATTAGAACAACGAGGACCAGTTTTATTGTTATCTATTGAAATAGCAGTAACATCAACAAAAGCATTTGACACTATTAGAACAACGAGGACCAGTTTTATTGTTATCTACTGAAATAGCAGTAACATCAACAAAAGCATTTGATCATGAAGGTGTTGAATTATAAAAATCATCTAAAGATAATGTGATAGGACAATGACTAGGACTGATGGATTGAAATGGCTTAAACAAATGCTTATTCAACCCTTCTTTGAAAGGAAATGTTTGTTGATAAAATTTCACATCTTTGCTACTAAATATCCATTTAGAAATAGGATCAAAAACTTTGTACCCTTTTTGGCCTTGCAAATATTCTAGAAAAACACATCTCAAACCTCTTGCTTCAAGTTTATCAGATGGTATAGTTGATGAGCAACAAAGCAAAGATACCCTATTGTCTCAAGATGATTAAAATCTAGTTTTTGTTGAAAAAGAATTTCATAAGGAGTTTTCCAGTGTAATAATGAAGATAACATCCTATTAATCAAATATGTTGCAGTCAATACACACTTACTCCACGACTCTTTTGGAATACTAGCTTATAAACGAATTTCTCTAGAAGTGTTAAGTAAGTATCTATGTTTTCTTTCTACACAACCATTTTACTGAGGAGAATATGTTAGATTCCTTTGATGTATAATAAAAAGACCTTTAAACAAGGACTTACAAGCATGAGAAACAAACTCTAAACCATTATCAGTGCATATCACTTTAGGAAAAACATGAAATTGTATCTAAACATATTTGAAAATTTTGTCTATAGTAGAACAAACTTATGCTTCGTTATTTAACATGAGAGTCCAACTACTTCTACTAAAATCATCTAAGACAATTAAGAAATAATTTACCCCCATCAATGAAGTCAATCTATATGATCCCCATAAGTCTACATGTATGAGATGAAAAACATATTGAGAATGAGAGACACTTTGATGAAAAGGAACTTTGTGGATCTTAGAAATACTACAAACATCACAACATGATTTCAACTAATACTAATTAGAACTTACCTTATTACAACCTAGCTTAATAGCTACACATAAAGGACTATCTAGACCTATTTGAGAATCCAAAATATAGAGACCATTTACAACTTCAATTGAAGCTACAAATTTATTCTTTTGGTCCTGAAAAAGGCGAGTGTTGTTAGTAAATGTTGCAACAAATCCTTAGTCTTTTAGAAGCTTATTGATTGAGAGCAAGTTATGTGTAAAACCCAGCACTAAAAATACATCATACAATTCTAAATTGTTCAAGATCCTTACAGTGCCAATCATGCTAATAGATTTATGAGAACCATCTGGCAATTTAACTAAAATTGGTTTAGACAAAGACTGTTTCTATATGAACAAATTTAAATAGGGAGTCATATGATCAATTGCTCCCGTATCTATTATCCATGTATTTATACATATACTTGCTACAGTCAAACTACTATGTTTTAAAGAAACTATTCCAGAAGAGTGATACTTACCTGTAGTACGAATTATGTTGATCACTACTGCATTATGATCCTCCACTACTCCCTTGTTCTTGAACATAAGGACCATCTCTTAACATGCTTTATGAACTAAGGCATCCTAATCAAGAACTCCACCTACATTGTCATCATAAACATCTAAATTTGTTATTGCTTAATTAAAAAGAGTTTCAAAAGTTAAATCACTCCTCTTATCTTTGAATGACATATGTGTAGCACTAAGATTTCTGTTTCTCTTTACAACTCTTTTACCTTTGTACCAATCCACATATCCTATGATTTAGAAGCATGTCTCAATTAAGTGACCTTCAAATTTGCAGTGTTTACAATATGCCTTAGGTCCCGCAAATTTAGCTTTCTTTTTGTCCATTGATGTTTTATTTGATAGACAAACCAAAACATCAATATCAATAGCAAAACTATTAGTAAATATGTCATTGAGTCTCAACGTACCACACTAGATAAAACGCTCAATTAACAAAAGGCAATAGATCCATTCTTAAGTTTGACTTGGATCAGATGAACAAAAAGTGAATACCCAAGCGAATCTACTCTAATACCATGTGGATTAGGAATCCTTGCTTGTCTCCTATTCGCAACTTCCTTCATCCATAGAAACAAAAATATAAATCAATAAAGAAACTTTAAAAATGGAGAGAGAATGTATTTGCTATTAAATATGAAAGGTACAAAAATTACCGATAACTATTATGCTACCCAACATGCCTATTTATACTAGCTATTTGTAATTGTTTGTGAATTGACTATCGGCCGTATTAACGATAGCTATATAACAAAATTGTAACTAACTCATTTTCCAAATGTACACATGAATAAATAAAATGAATGCTAAAATACAATAGTAGAAAATACAACTGTTAAAAATCGTTAGCTAGAACAAAAGAATTTAAATAGTTTTATAAACCTCAAGTTAATAATTTAGATCTATAAATTTATATAAGATACTAAAATATTTTTAGCCTAAGGTTTAATTCGGGAGATATTTAGATTTGCTACTAGTACATAAGAGACAATTAATCACACACAAGATGAGTGGACTTTTCATAAGCTCCTTTTTTTTTCTTTTTTTCTTTTTTTCGCCAGGCTAAAGCCCATCCACCATTCCATATTACATCTTCATTTAAACCACAAACACTTCCAGAAGCCCAAGGATAATCAGGACCTAATCAAAGACTAAATAAGTCCTTCCATTCCTTAGAGAGCTGCACGGGACAGACCCCTATAAGCATGCCAGTATAATAATAATAATACGGGCAAATACATATGCACATCATGCCGTCAACACCCAGTAGGATAGGTATACAAATTTTACTCCCTCATTAAGTGACACGCTTGGTCGATAAGCTTTGGAGATCGAGCCATTTGACAAAAAAAATAAATAAATAAATAAAACAAATAATATTCAAAGTGACGCGCTGAACACATACTATGCCATCAAACGGGGAAGTGTAAATCGTTATTCCAAGTTTAAACTTGCTCTAAGACATGACATGGGAGCAAACCCAAAATTATAAAATTTTCTGGTTGCATTATATACTTATTACTAGTTGCTATGGGGCTTTAGAGTTGAATGAAACAAAGATATCATGCATTGCTCAAAATACTTCATAGTAGCCTAGGCTCACTAATAAATTTTCCATGCTAGGTATACCCGTCATTAATGAATTATTTAACATTAGGAATTAATGAGATTGAAATTTAGAGAAATGGTAGTGTACATATAAACATACGCCGAGGACTACAAGGAATGTTGGTCAGAAGTATGTATTCACCGAGCATATTATAATGTAACTTTATTATGTGCTTAATTAATTAATGAGGAATCAAATCTTTAATTGTGTATAACTATATTTCTGCGGCGAAAACGAATTAGATTTGGATATGGAAATTGTAACATTAAAATTATTGCATTTCAACATGGCTTATACCAATAACTCAAGTACATTAGAAAAATGAATGCGTGAGCTAGAAACTTATATTTTATATACATATATGTGTATATGATGAAATTGAAATTTATAAATTTAAGAATATTTGTTTAGAAGCTTAACCAACGTTAAAGAAAAAAAAAAATTAAAACCCAAATCCATGAGCTTATGAGTCGACCCACTTATTTTGTCAAAATTAGTGGACCTTATGAGGTTAGATCAAGAAGTCCAATACAATGAAAATGAAAATATAAAGCTAATTACAGTAAATGGATTTAGGATAAAACAGTAGACGACCCATAAGTCCAATTAAACCAAGCAATTAAAACACTTAGAATAATCTAAGTCATCAAAATAAATGTTTAAATTAAATAAGAGTTCAAGACATACAAATACAAATATGAAATAATTAATATCAAACAATACTTTTGACATTTTCACATCAACTCTAGACTCACAAAATCAAACTTAAGCCAAGCAAGATCCAAATAAAATATTAAAAGTGGGTTAAAAAGGGACCAGATACATTATGATAGGCATCTACTTATTCAAGTAGCATAGTTTTTCTAAAATACTCATAAAATCATATTATCTCTTCAAGTGATTAAGTTTTTAAACTTGAAATACTCTAATGTCACGTTTGGTATATAGAAATGATTTGAAATGGAATAGAATGAAAAGTAGAATAATACATCATTTTCCGTGTTTGTAAATGTACATGGAATAGAATTGAATCGAATTGAATGAAATTAAATGTGTATATAATAATAATTGTAAAAAACATTCTTAATTATTGAATATCATAATTAAATTTAAGGTTAAATAAATAATTTAATTAATAATAATAAATGTAAAAAGAATAATATCGCCGATTCCACCTTTAATACGAAAATAAATTCCTTCTTAAAGTAGGAATCACAATCCTAGCTTCTAAACGTACTTCCAAACATGAGAAAAGGGAATAGAACTTGGAATCACGATTCCATTTGAGTTCATTCCAACTTATCAAACATAACATAAGGACTGTGTCAAGTTAGCAATTATATATAAGTGAAGGAGTTCTAATGACGTACTATTTGCTTATTGCTTGATGATTGCATGTTGATTTACTAGTTGTTATTAATTGTTTAATTGAATGATCAATTGCCTTGGATGTCACTATCTAGGTTATCACCTTATTAATTGGTAAATTTAAATTCATGGCCAAAATAGTTAGATATATCTGTTACATATCTATGATCTAAAAGCACACAAGTTGGGGTTTTCAAACTTTGCCAATTTTTCTAAAATACATTCAACAAATGTTTCTCTACAAGAAAAAACTTTATGTGAACTCCAACATGTGCTCTTAGAAGTTACCTTTTATAAAACTCAATGTGGGCTTTCAAAACCCACCCTTTCTAAAACCAATAAGTATACTCTTAAAAGCTTATGATGATAGTTTTGAGGTAAAGCTAATAAATTATCTTTGATTGATTGATGGAGAATGTCCTAAGTTAGAGTTCGTCTAGTTTAGCCCTAGTGGTATTGCTAAGTGATTGATTGATGGTGGATGTCCATGGTCAAGGTTTACCTAGTTTAGACCTTTTGACACTCTTTTCCTGATTAGGTTAATAGTTAAGTTTCGTTTGGCACTGAACCTACAAACAACCTTATGTAAATAAGATGAGGTGTCTTATGTGGTTAATTACAAGGATAATTGAAATGTAAATCTATAATTTTCATGGTTCCAAACTCCCATAGATGCATTGCTTACATTCATAGCATGTGCATTCCTTCTGTATGTAGATAGATTACATGTTTTGCTAATAATGTTTATAGCTTGCTTAAATGACAGTAATGAGGAATGAAGTCACTAAGTCATGGTTTTACTCACCCTCCAATAAACTTTCTTATAGGTTACTCTAAGCTAGGAATGGATTAGGATCCAAGCGACAAGCATTCCAGACTCATGTCATTAAGGATAGATATAAGATCAGAATGATATTTAGTCTAAATTTAGATTGTATGATAAGAAATCAAAACCTATACATTTATTTATTTTAAAGTTTATATCTTTCCAAACTTTTGTTTGAACCCATGTATTTTAAAAAATTTTGGCTATTTTATTTTACTATTTAATAGGAGATTCCAATTCTCTATTATTTTAGCAATCATGGAATATTGATTTCTGTACTTATTTTTATAATTAAATATACGTATTATGATTAAACATGATGAGAGATGATATAGTTGGAGTCTTACAATCTCTTATTTATAAGGTGATTTTCATAGTGTAGGTGCACATGTAATATGATAACTAGAGAAATTTTACTAAGCCTCATTTCGAGTCGTTACAAAAAATATATTTTATATTGCTAATTTATTAAAATTTAGAGGGTTATTTACAATATTTGAAACTTTTATAAGTAAATCCACTCCTAAATTAAAATTTAAGAAGATTATTTATAATATCCCCCAAATTAATTTAACTTACTTATGCAATAATATTACATGATATACGTGAGTATTATACTTTAACCCTTTTGCTGTGGATTGTATTTAACATCTTAACTTTCAAAAAGTTCAAAAGGATTCTTTTCAGCCCTTTAGTAGGGATTTCTTTTATGAGAGTTGAGATGTCTAAAACCACATCCATTTATGAGTTAAGATACATACATGAAAGTTAATGGGTGCTTTTTTTGCAACATACCTTACCTATCAATCATGTTTTGGACATTAATGAATGAGTTAATGGAAAGGTTTTGACAAGATATTAATGTAAGGACTTCATGTAACGGAAAATTAAGGAGCATTTTTCTTATAATCTTTGTTGAATCTTAAAAAATAGAGAACACATTGCTATTTAAAGATAATATTCTTCAACAATTAAATTAAGGTGCACATTGTCATGAGACCAGCCGGTTCCCAGATTGGAATTTCCGGTTTGTGGTTTCGCCTTTGAATAGAAACATAATCGAGCCTTATTGCGGCTGGTTCTTGGGACGGTTCTTTCATGGTCTTGATTTCACGAATTGGACCGTTGCAAGTGTGATCTTCTTTCGTTTAGTTTTATTTTAAGGGCCCATCGGGTCCAATTCCTCGGTTCGAACTATGGAACTTGCCCATGTATTGGTTCTCTTCGCAGTGGAGAGTTTCGTTTTCAAAGGTTTCGAGCAGATCTACCGCTACTAATTATCATTAGATATTAACATCTTATCATTTAATGTTTGTAGGGATTAAATCAATCTTAATTAAGCTGCAATATTTAAGTATTACATATTATAGGTTATAATTAAGGTCACTATAACTTAATGGTATAAACATTTATTTTTTAACGAGATAAACCAAGTTTAGATATCCTCTTCCTCAAATTATAATACGTAATGAGGTAAATATATATATATATATATAAAAGTTTAAAAAACATTTTTTATAAAATAAGCACAACATATTAAGACTTTATAATTTAATTATATCAATCTTAATCTTTCAATCGAAACAACTAAATTCGATTTCCGCATCCAAATATGTATGCTATCACAACTTTAATATGCAAAATCTTGATAATCCCAAGAAATAAGAGGTTGTTCATACCGATAAATTTCAAGTTGTATGTTGACATGATTGGACAGGGGGTATTTTGAAACTATATGAATGGGACAAAATATGACACTTTTATTGCTTGTATTTAACAAGTTGTCATGAGCAATGTTTTTTCATGTCGTTTCCAAATTATATTACATCATATCATGGTAAATCACTATTGGAGAAGATTGTAAATGATGCCAGGTTAATTAAATTCCATCTTCATGAGAACACATAACTTTATTTAATTTAAAATAAAGATCACCATATAGTTGTATTTCCATTATTTATATTGTAGCTATATAAGCAAACGGCTTCAAAACCTTTACAATTTATAATACGTCGGATAAAAGAAATTAATCAACCAAATGCGCCCTAAAATAATTATGTAAATAGGCTCCAAAAAGCTATTATGGAAGACTTCGTTCAATCATGAAGAAAATTATTGCAACCATTATAAAGAGGCAGTAAAAATAGATATTTTAATGATCAAATGTGAATTGAATAGTCCTTTCGATGATACCATAAAATAACCAGAAAAAGTGAGGCTATAATTTTGTAATAAACACAAAACGAAGGGTTTTCTTTTAATTATAACTTAATCCATTCCGATCCATCAATGAAAGTTAGTGACAAAAAGGGTTTGGCTTCTTCATCAGTGAGTTCTCTTGACCAAGAAACCCTCCCTGCAAAGCTAGCACCTGGTCCTGTACACTTATATTGCCCATAGTACACTGTCCTGTACAGGTCATCAAACCAATATACCAACATTAGCATAAGTACAAAAACCAAAAATGAAAAGAAACCTAAGTACGCATGCAAACACCTGTGTTTCTTTTTCGTTCTCTCTTTTTATTTTGTTCTGTAAGTAGTGCGAACATGCTTGACCTAAGTTAGGTATAGATAGGTTATACTTTACAAATTTTATATTTGTCCTAGGAAATGCAATTATGTGCTATATGTATATGCTAAGGTGCATTACACGTAGGTACCAATAGGAAAAAGAGAAAAAAGACATGCACATACGGATTAAGGTCATTATTCTCTAACCAAATTAAAGCTTTTGTCAGCGAAAATTCTAGATATGCCCTTGCTTTCAAAAAAAAAAGAAAAAAGAAAAAAAAAAAACAATTCAAAATATAATACACATTCATTAATCTATTTTTAGAGTCAAATTTGAAATAATCATGTATCTTATAACTGTATCAATGAATGAAATCAGATTTGAAATCGTGAAATTAAGCAAAATCTCTCGATATTGTAAAACGGTTATCCAAATGCAAGTCATCAATGCTAATAGAGTATTGTAGAATATGATTAGAGTGTAATCATCCTGATAATATAAATATAGTGAATGGAGACATATGGTTTTGGAGAGTAATCATGTCAATAGGCAAGATATAATATTGGAAAATTTTTCACTTTTCTTCAGTTTGGATGAAAAGAGGAAGAAGACAGATGCCTAAATCCATGTAGATCAGCTTAGTGGAAACATGGCGGCACCGTCCTCGGCAAAATGGCAATGTGCAAATCTATTCTAATATCCTAAGCTTGTGGCTATGAATTGTACGTACAAAGAAAAAGGTGATTGAAAATAAAAAATATATGTATATATATATATATATATATATATATTTTCAAGAAAGCTGGTAGGAAATCAAAATATTAGTTGTTGCAATTCCTAGGTGCACTGAATGCATGGTTGGTGACGATTCTGAAGATCGATGGCTGAATTGTTTAAGACGAAATAGGGTTTACACGGTATGGATAAATTACAAATCGACCGTCCATCTAAACTTCTAAAATTATATCCGTATCCCTAATTTTTTGAATTGTGTATATATACCCCTCTGTCCTGTATTGAGACCCTCTTTGTAAAAAAATTCAGAGATATCTATACAATTATGTATAAAAAAAAAATATCAGGAGCATTTACGCATTTTTAAAAACTTATTAGAAGGTTCAATGTTCTGTCATGTAGGTTGTTGAGATACAATTAAAAAATAATAATAATAATAATAAAGTTATCAATGTAATTTTAAAAGTTCTAAGGAATGATTAATATCATTTACCCTATCAATATATATCATCAAGAGTAAAGACTCTTTATAGCCTATATATTAGGATTATCATCAAAGACGTTAGAAGGGATTATATTTAATTTTTGTCCTTTTCCATGTTGCTTGTAAAATATATAGATAGTTAGCAAAAATAAAATCATATCAACGTCGGAAAAAAAAAACTAAAAAAAAATAATAATAAGTGGCATTCATTTTCAAGAAAATTTGGTGATGATGCAAGCATTGCGGATCAATCCACTCGAAGCTTCTCTCCATCTTCACTTATTCTTTTGTTATTTGAATTATAAGGAATTCAAATTTGAAGATTTACATTTATATATTCCAACAGTTTGTACAATTCTAACCAAATTTTCACTAAAAATAATTACAAATTGGATATCAGAGTCTTATATTTTCGGTTCCTTTTGTAGTATTTTAACTAAATTGGTACAACTACCACGTAAGACCTCATATGATCAATCGAGTCGCCAAAAAATGACAGCAAATTTTAGGTACAAGCCCTCTAAATTATCACTCTTTTGGAGGTTTCCTTCATGTCCAAATCAACAAAAGTAAACTATGATAACAATGTCCCAACCATTGTCCCAAACAAACTCGAACCTCAACCTCATGTACACGTCTAAGGATATAAAATTAACAAGTGCCAAACACGGAAGAGGGTGCAAGATAAAGGAAAATACTAGTAAAAGTTCTGATCACAAATAGCATGATACGTGGTAAATAATTAACACATGATAAAGTATTAGCTACAAATATTATTAGACTTGTTATGTATTAGATAGTTCATTGGACCAATTTGCATAGACCCGGAAATTTTTGCAAGAAAGAGAGAGGGAGAGAGGGAGAGAGGGAGAGAGAGAGAGAGAAAGAGAGACTTACATTTCTCGGTTAGGGTCACCCCAATTGTACCAGCCTTTGGGAATGATAATGTTGTCCATGTATGTGTAAGCAAAGACTACCCTAGAGAAAGGACCCCATGCCCTCCCTAGGTACAAGGCTCCTGAACCCGTGACCTTACAGTTTAGAAAGGAGAACCCCGTGTCCTCCAATAGGCTGCTCCTTCCTTGAGCTGTTAGGGCTCCTATATACCGTGCTATTGCATGCACGTGACATCCCTTCACACACCAAATTACAAATTTGCGTCTTAGTCGATTCACATGCTAAAATATAAATTTTCTCTATATTTTCTTATCGTGCATCAAGTGATCGACATTGACATTTTGGACGTGCTTAGGTTTTCATGACCTTTACTATACATAGTCTACTGCCATCAAAGTCGTTAATATTATTTTAATAGTTTTAAAAGATTATAGCGGTGAATTAGAATCAATAAATCTTTTTTCCACCTATTATGACAATTAACAATCAAGAAAAAATTTAATGAAAAGTGAGAATCTCCTCTTTCAAAAAGACGAATCATTTTCTCCAATTTTCCAGTCATATTTTACGTGATAATCAACCACCACCTGTGACTCTATCAACCGCTACCTTCATCTCCCATTATTAATCATCATCATTGAAAAATATTAATAACCATAATCTTTTAATATTACAACTATAAAAGTGATAGTTCACATATTTTTCTTACAATAACAACAATAATAATAATTAAATTTTCGCTAACAAAAACATCCTTAACTGTGTAATAATGTGACAAAGTCGTTGGAAAGTCCTTGTAAACCCCATTCGAAGAAAAAGTTGTGCTGATTTAGAACAGCTGTGACGTATGAAAGCATCCGTGAAGAAATTACTCAAGAATCCATCTGAACGAGTCCACATACAATAATTGCATAGACTATGACGTGTGGATTCCTGATTCTAGCTGCCAAAGCATATCTATCTTTCAGATCATGTCTATAGAAATTTTCTTCCAACTCTATGTTATTCATTCATTGAATTTTCCAACATGCAAATGCACCATTGCTCAAAAAGCCAAATGTATAAGGAGAAGCAAAATTATTTAATTTCTCAATGAGTACATACATACATACATATATATATATATAATGTAAGATTGCATGAAAAATAAACTTGGCGCTATTTTTTCGATTTTCCTAGAATTTTTATGTACATTTTACTCTTGAGATCTAAATCAACAGTTTAAGAAATCTGGGACAAATGGGACCTGCTCAAGATGTCACAATTTGTGGCAAGTACTGAACTAGAACATTGGCACACAGAATGTTAGAGTTAGAGACAGAGGGGCAAACTCGTCAAGGTCCCAAATTTGGGGGGTCTAATGGTCTGTCTATTATATATATAAAAGACAGAATATTTTAACCAAGACTAAGCTTCACACGATCTCCGGTCTAAATTTCATTTTTAAAAAAAATACATACTAGAATATAGAGGTTTAGGTTCAAATTTGACATTATGGATGCTCAATTTGGTAACATAAGAAGGTGATAAATGTAAGTAAAAGTGGTGTAAATAAATATTATTATACTATTGTTATAACTCAGATTTTGCTAATATAACACACATCATATTGGTGTCTGTTTTGACCCTCAGTGCACCACATCATCAAAGTGTAGGTATATATATAATTGCACCATTTTAATAACGTGCATCTCTTTTTTACACTAATAAAATATTTTCGTCCTTCATTTGAATTTACCATCTATTTAATTTTCTTTTAACGCAGCAAGATAGAGATAAATGAAATGATGAAAAATAAAATAAACAAACCTCAAATAGGGAAAGGCCATTGCCAAAGATGAAATCCACGGAACCTTCAAAGTAACAATCCTTGTAATAATGCCTGCCAACATGGTCATACAATGTGTCTTGTGCTCCTAAAAATTTACACCCCAAAAAAGCTGCTGTATCTCCTGATATCCTAAATGCCACTGCTTGTTTCCCGACTGCTCCTGGTGGTGGCACTGGCGTTGTGTTCTGCATTATCAATCACGGTCGACCATATAAACTTATTAGTTTTTTTTTTTTTTTAAATTTACATTGAGAAAAGTATAATTTTAGCCGTTGTCTTGCACTCCGAGTAATCGCACGTTTTCTTTAGATCAATTTGTTGTGGTGCTTAACTTATAAACACGAGAAAAAGATACGGTAATTGTTCTACATGTTACATGTTACCTTGAATGTGATGTTCTTGGCTATGAAGTAAGGGGAATTAACAGCAAAAGTTGCAGAACTGAAGGTTCCCAGAGGATGTCCTTTTGGTCCTGGAGTTTGAGCTGTATCTCCCCATTGAACTATTGTTTTATCTGCTCCAGCACCTTCAATGGTGATGAAGGACTTGAATGGAGGAATGTTGACTTTTTCGCTGAAAATTTTTAATACATAAGTCAGAATATTATATTTATTCATTAAATGTTTTATGTTTTTTCCTTTTAATTTTTCAGAAAAGATACAAATAAATAATATAGAGATTTTGATCTTGATACAATACCATCCGAAGTCCAAACTTATAAAGTATGCATCATGATCCTCTAAAACTCTTGCAAATTTGCAGATAACCCCACTAAATTTAATTTTAGTATTGATAAATCTCCAAACTTCTTGAAGTGTACTCTAAGGTTACCTAATTTGAGCTTGGTGTGGTTTTATAAGAATTTAGGGATGCCAATGTATACTTCATAAATTCGGAGTATATTGGCACAAACATCAAGGATGTCATTTGCGATTTCCTTTTAATTTTTGCCAAGAATATTCATAATAAGTGAAATGGATAAGTATTATGAAATAAATAGTGATTGACTTTATATGACATGGAAAGTGGATAAAGGACAATTCATCAATCCAGAAAATTTTTTATAGTCAAAGGTTCATTTTTTGGGGAATTTTGTTCAGAGAGAAAAAAGACGTGGAGAAAAGCAAAATAAACAGAAAACACGGGCTGATGTTTATATTAGGCGAAAGACAGGACAAAAAAACGGCGGAACCAAAATGCTTAGACAAAATTAAGTTATAATCTCGTATTGCAATAATAATTTAATCACAAACTGAGCTATTAAACGACTAATGTATATTTTTAAATACATTACAACTTCAAAAATCCAGGAAAAAACAACTGCTCACGTCTCAACCGCTGCCCACGTAAAACGACTTGAAGCGTATAGGTTTAACGTATAACGATTTTGCTATCAATATAGCACATAGTACATGTCAAGTATACTTAGGTTGCGTTTGCTTCATGAAAAACATTCTCGAATTTTAAATAAAATCCATTATAATCAAAATTATACGGTTATCAAATCTTCTCGTAATAACGAAATAGCCATAATGCTCTGCGGCACTAATCGTGAACAATTATATTTAAATCACGGTAAAAGGACATTGGTATACAATTTTGAAGCAATAGCTATTAGAATAAAACAGAATTAGCACCAGCATGACAATGCCAAAAGCAAATTGCATATCCAATAAAGACAATAAGAAAAATTTAAGTCTACACGAGAACTCAAAGTACAGCTACAGCCACTAAACAAAAAGTAAATCAAACGAGAATGGACAAAAAGCAATACTCACGTGTAAACACCTGCATGAACCTTGATGACCACCCTAACAAGATTGACGAACGGCAAAGAGTCAATGGCTTCTTGAATCGTCGTGAAGTCTCCGGCCGCGGGGTTCTTGTTGACGGTGAGAGTGTACGAAGGGAAGACCTTATTCTTAGCTTCCTTGAACAGAGAATGTTTCAACCCACCAACAAACTTGACCCATTTCATGAATTGTTGTTCTGAGGACCGCACTTGAGTCTTGTTTTGTGAAAGTTGCTTTTCCATTGAACGCTTTGATCTCGAACCTTTAGTATGACATAGTGATTGTTGTGCATGTAGAAGAAGAAGAAGTATAGTGAGAATGTAATAGGTTTTGTATAAAGTCAGGCGTTTTGGCATGGCGGATGTATTTGGAGGGAAATGGTTATGTTTTGGAGTTGTGAGGGAAGAATGGGCGTGTATATAAGGACTTATATATGGGATTTTAGGTACTTATTTATGTTCTAAATGGAATTGTTATATGGATTCACCTAAAATGGTGTTGAGGATACAATTTTTTTTCTTTTTTCCTTTTTTTCCCTTCGCGGTAGCTGGATAGGGGGAGTGATAGATAACTGCGGACGAATTAAAGGTGACAAGTTGATGGTTATTGTAATATAATAGTATAAATATTGATTCTTCTAGGAATAAACCAGATTGACTCCCATTTTTAAAGTTGTATTGTGTAAAGCAAAAAATAAATAAATAAATAAAGGCAACAAGGTTTATACTTGTTCAGAGAATTCACAAAGAAAGTAATCTCTCCTAAGACGAGAAAGAAAAGTATCACTTTTTTTACAATTGATTACATATTTTTTAAAAGAAATAAATGTATAAAAATATATAAAGTTTCCTTATCCAACCTATTAATGAAAATATCAACCCATATATTTTAACATTATAAGTACTAACGATAACATGAAAAGTTTCAATTGCTTGAGTGTTTATATAATAAATCGAACTTTCGATTATAGTTTAAGTAATATTTGCAACTTGATCCCTGTTTTATAGGTGGGACTTAGTTATATAAGTTAACATAGTTCTTGATGGGTGTTTTAGGTGGATAGTGACTGTGAAATGGAGAATCAAATGACAAGGAATGAGGGGGTCACGGGTGTTTCTACTGACAAACACGTAGACATAAATATGAGAGAGACAGAATAAAAGAGGGTTCACAGGAGATTGAAAAAACGGAAGCCACAAAGACAGCTTCAAAAGGGGTGCACTTTTTGAGTTAAAACTCAAAATAAAAACAAAACGATGTTGGGAAGAAAAGAAAGATTTGGAGTTGGGTTGTTGTTTAGTGCCCGTGAGTTTGTGTTTTTTTCTTATGTTGTTGGTGCGTGATTGGAAGATGGCCGCATATATTTATATTCTTCTATATATGGGTGCGTTTAGATTCTTCTTTGGCTTGTGAATTGTGATCATCTTCTTCATATTAGCTGTCCAAAATTTGGAGTGGTTTTAATTAATCCATTATCCAGAATTATGTGAATAGGATATCCTTAAAATTAAAAAAGAAAAAGAAAAAGAAAAATGGGCAGCTTAAAAAAATGAATTAAATCAAAAGAATGTGAATATTTATAAGAAAGGATAAGTTTCAAAAAAATGTTTTAAATTTTTCCTTTCCAAAACCCACTTCCGAAATGAGCTTTTTCTACATCCTAAACTTTTAAAATTATCTCATAAGACTTACTTGTTCATCTTATAAACATATAAAAGTATTTAAAAATTAATATATATATATATATATATATAATAAACAACTCTATAACGGCAATTTACTCACAACCATCGTTGGTGTAGAAAAATTTACATACACAAAAGGATGAGCATTTGAGGGATAAAGTTTCTTATAATTCAAATAGAGGATAAACATTATACAAGTAGTACAAATAGAGGATGAACTCTACAATATAATGTAACAATGTCGAATCTTAGTGATGTGATGTGTTAAAAACATAAAATGCATATTTTTCTATATGAAACTTTCATCTCATGTTTGAACATCACGCCATCTTCTATGTGTATTTCTCTTATAATATTTATTCTCCATTTAAACCACTAAAAAGTTTTATTCATTAAACTTGACCTCAAATGTTCAACAATAACCTTTATGGCTGCATTGCACTATCATGCCACATCTAAGTGGTCAATAGTAGGGGTAACAATTATAGTCACACTTCTTAGAGTTTTTTTTTTTTTCATTTTCTTTTAAATTTATTGATTTTTTCAACTAAAATTTTATTAATTTTCTTGAAGTTAAGCACTTATTAAAAGTTTAACATAATATCAAAATCACTATTTAAATTTTACGTACTTTTTAAATTTGCATCTAAAGTTTCAAGTTGATAAATCGCATAACCAATCATCTCAAAAAAAGTTTAAAAGGTCTTAAAATTTGGTGTAGAATAAACGAGCCTCTTCCCATCATATAGATCAAATGGAAATTACTCAAAAAAAAGAAAAAAGAAAAAGCTTAAAGATATATTCTATTTGATTATACAAAATAAATTTAGATTTAATCAAAAGGGAGGGTTTTGATTTACATATGAGATTATTCGATTTCATAACTAAAACTAAAAAACATAAATATATATATATGTATATATATATATAGAAGATGGTAAATTAAATCAAGTGAATGTGAGCAATTATAAAATTTGATAAGTTGCATATAAAGATTGTTGAAAATTTTCTATATGTATACTCTACTAATTAACTTTTGAAGTAAGCTGTTAGACTTCTAAGAAAGCATGCTTTTATAATTGATTTGACCGTTTTCCTTATGAAAATGAAACTTAAAAAATAAACCATAAACAAATTCAAAAAAATAATAAGAGAATTAGAAAGGGAGAATGCTATGGCTTCTAGGATTATAAGGGTGATCGAGGAGCAATTTAGCTTGCAAGCACCATATAATACTCCAAAAAATCACTTACTATCAAGGGTAAGGCATCAACTCTGCCCTGGCCTCTATTAGAGTAAATGAAAGATTTAATAAAGAAGATAATAATGTTGAACTAAGGAATTCAATCATGTTGTTAAAGAGATAAAACAATTTAATCAAGCTCATGTGATGTATTAATTTGAAAAATAATTATATTGCTCGAATAGATTATCTACCAATAAAGGACGCAGATCAACTTAATGAAAATTATCACTTTAATTCATCATCTAGACATATATATTAGAATTATCATTATGCTTATCAATTGAATCGACCAATACATTTAAAATCAAATCACACACTATCCACATTAAGTAGACTATGGCATATAATCATATACACACCAAATCACTGTTGCTCACCTGCATGCTCAATCACTCAAATTAGTAAGAATTGATCCAATCAAAACAATGAAGCAAATCAAACGCTAACCACCTTTTATAAAAGGTGCAACACCTATCCCTAAAATTCTTGCATTTAACCTTGACTTTTCGTGTAAATATAGCCCTTAAACACATTCTAACCAAAAATCACCTCATAGACTAAATTGAGCTAGAAATTTATACTTCTTACCTTGATCAATAACTTTTAATTACTCTTTAATTAGAATTGAGCTCCAAAAAAATTTATCTACATTTCTCCAATCCAATTCTTGAATATAACAAAAGATTATCACTAGATATATTGATTTGCTCTAATAAATCTACAAAATTTAGTAATTATAACTTAAATAAAACTTAAAGGATTGAACATCAACTTACTTGAACCTTATGGTACCTTACTTAAACCTCCATAGACTTCTGAATCTTCACTTAATCTTTTCCTCAAGTCCCTTGGAATTAAAAACTATAAGTTACTAAATTATCAATTAAACTAGAGATTGAACTTTATTTTGATAAATGATTGAATTACTTACCAAATTACTCAAGTATCTTAATCCAAAAGCTTCCTTAATACTTGAACTCTTCAAAATGTAATTGAATTGATCAAGAGATGAGAGAATCGATCCCTTAATGCTACTTATAGTGGCATGAAAGAGAAGGGAGAGAGAGATGGCTAGTTTCTTTAATTTGAATTATATTGCTTTTATCTCTTAACTTGATTTCTCTCCTTAAAACTTAAGATAAGCTTTTATTAAACCATCCTCACAACATAAATGCATAGATTATGGTTAAAAGAGTAAAATAATGTTATTCCTTAAGACTTAAGCAACCTAGTTACTAAAATACCCTTACTGTTTTAGTTACTAGCTAAGATTATTCTAATAATTAGATATCTAACCTTACCTAAAACTTATGTATATTTCCAAATTACTCTTCAGTTACTTATTTAAATTTCTTTTATTATTTAAAAATGACTAGTATATATCATGATTGGCTTATTTATACATTCAAATGTGCTTCTTATTTCTTAATTAGCCCTATAATTATCCTTAGATCAAGTTCGTATAAGTTTCATGTGAAATGGGAGTTTTTTTGGTTAATTTAGAAGTTAGTTAAATACCCTAAAGGTATTTTCATTATCTACAAATTGTAGATGTAATAGCATATATTAATAATATGTAAAGCCATGATTGTTAGAAGTCATTGGGTTAATGATATAAAATGGAGAGTTAAATATGCGTATTTATATAAAATAACAATATGTCATTATGAAATGTATGGAAATACGTGTTACATTATGTATAGATGAGCCATATACCATTGAGTAAGGCTCAAGGTATAAGGGTTAGATGGGTTAGATGCATTTAGCCCCTACTCAACATATAGTGTAGTGGTCATATGTATGACCACTTGAAAACCACTTCAAGTAACTTCATGGGTTTATTAAATGTGAATTAGTACTAATTTACTTATCGATCGATGATATGCATTAGTGATGTAATTCTTACCTATGTGTATTGGCTTACTCCCATGATCACTCATGTCTTTTAGTTGGCACAATGTATGAGTTCATCAAATATAAACTCATGTACTATATACATTGTGATTCGTTATAGTATCAAATTTGTGTAAATATACTCAATTAAGCATTGAATGCCTTATGATGTTCTTATATGTAAGTATGTACGTTTATATGTGAATGATAAATGTATGACATGTGTATAAGTCTTAAAAAACAAGCAATGCCTATATGGCATGATATAGTACAAGTCAAGGATACAAGGGTCAATTCAGTTGTTACAAGTATGATAAGGACCAAAATGTCAACTTAAACTTGTTTAAGAATAAAAAATGCATCTTGAGCTATCTAATTTGAAATTATGCCTTAGGATTGTAAACTAGACTTACTTAGTTGATGGGCTGATGGAGCAAGTTCCCAATTTTGTTGGCAAACTATGTGTCCTAATAATGTTAGAGGACATGATGCTTGATTCTATATATGGAGTAAGGTCCTAGTTTTGTATAGCGATGAAAGTCTTAGTAGATTTTATGGCCAAATGTATGATTTCATGCAAGTTACAATTATAAGTAGTTAGAGGCATTCCTAAATTAAATAAAGACTAGATATGTGTTTAAGAAAGCGTCTAGTTAAGTAGCAATCAGAGCCATGTCAAGTGCATTATGTAGTGCCCTATTATGCTCAACTTAACAAAGAGACATGATATGCTTCTTATCTTATGACAGTGGCAAGTGCTAGTCTAATTCTACATTATTCATATTTTAGTTTATTTTAATTATTCAACTCCTAAGAGTTACGGAGACAGTTTTTTATCCCCAATTTCGTTGAAGATGAAGATAAGTGCAATTAAGACCACAAAATAGAAAGGGTAGTCAAACAAGAAGATGTTAGATAAAGTTGCATAATGCATTTTTCATTACTACATAGACATGTAGTTTTGTAATAAACTTAGTGTTTCGATGGCATAAGTTGTATGTTTTGATTTTTGCAAATGACAAATATATAAAGGATCATGAGATTTTACTTTAGGACACTATATTTCACTTAAAAGATATATTTATTATTTGTTTATAAACAACAGTTAGTTCACTGTTATAGATAAGCTATTTTAAATATATCCCCCAAGCTTAGGTCGACCTCTTCAAAACATAGGTCAAGTCAAAAAGCTCAAAATCAACCTGTTTAAAGCCTTGACCGAGATCCCACAACTCAGCCAATCTCATTATGTTCAAGCTAACTTATTTGTGTTAAAGAAAACCTTACCAAAGTTCGAACCGAGCTCCTAAGAGATCAATTGACCTTATAAAAAGGCACCAATTAAGCTCTTGCCTCCTTCCTTAAACCTTGAAGCCTAAGCCCTTAATGTGACATACAAGCTTAGCCCACAAGTTTAAAAGTGGACTATGTGGGAACAGTTCAATTGAAAAGAAAAATCTATAGCCGGTACACACATGACATGAGATCTTCTCAACAAAGTCCATCGTCAAAGAAAGGATCTCATAGTACGATTTACTTTCCACAATTAATTTCCCCGCCATGCTTGTAAATACCATGTAAAGGGTACAGGTAATGGTTGCTAACTCTCTAACTCTAACACTTCTTATATCTCCTTACACAATTTACAAACACTCTACCGACTTAAACATGGGAGTAGTTGCATTAGAACTATCTCTAGCACTCTTTTAAAAGATTAGGTTGTTCTTTTTGTATAGGTTGCCTTCAACCTAAATTGAATTGCCCTCTCAAAGTTGAACATTAATAACCATAAACATCCTCTTTAGGCTTTTGGCTTAATGAGGATAACTAAAGATAAGGCACAATATAGTATTTAGTCATGTAATTTTTTTTTTCCTTCAAGACTATAAATAGACTAAATTAAGAGTTCCAAAACCCTTACACCCTAACCAAATAATTTTTTTTCCTTTTTGAAGCATTGTCCTATTTTATCCTTTACTAGCATTTTTAGAATTTATTAATGATATGAACATCATCCTATGGGCATAAAGAACCTACCTTAATGATGATAACCTAATGATAGGAATCAACCCCCTAGATTGATCACAAGAAGCCTAGCTAGAGGACTTAAAGGGCTCGCACGAAAAATACTAGCTCTAAGCCATAGCTAAAATGGGGACTCCTGTCCCGACCTAACCTTTAACCGACCTATCTGTCAGATCCTTACATGTGTCTAATATGCTCCTTGCCAATTGCAAAGTCCTAACCCAGAAGATAACCTAGGAAAGGCTAGCCAAGCTAAACTCTCCAACCAACCACTGGTGCCCGACTCCAATTCAACTGACTTCCTAACCAAATTGATTGGCTCTCGACTTGATTTATATCAAGTTGGCCCTTAACTACTAACACTTCCTATTTCTAGCTATGTTGTATCATACTCCTAACATACAGCCATCAAGCGACACGTATCTTTTGACACAACGTTCCAGAATGATTCTTTCTTTTCTATACTAGATATTCTTTGTCCCTTTTACCCCTTTTTAGTATGATTCATGTAACATAATTGTAAAATACCATTCATTCTTTTCATACATGTAAAATAACCTTAGTAGGCAAGTATATAAACCCCCACATTCCTTGTACACAGACATATAGCTTTTGAATACAGAATTACTCACCTTAAGCAACCTTAATGCTCTTGTTGTCATTCAACTCTTATCTATTCCCTTTAATTCAAACCAATATGTCATATCCGGTGAAATGCAGGCCTAATAGGATCGAGTGGTGAGTCATATCCAATCGATAACTGCCTAAACTTTGCTAGTTTCTTTTCTATTTCCTTTTCAATTCGTTCATTGTGGTGTTTCTCCGTATGTCCGACCCTAAAGACGCATCACCCAATCTACCTATATTTCCTTTTCTTTATGAATATTTCTAAACTTTTTTTTTTCTTTGTTTTGAAATTGTGGTGGCAAAATTAGGGTTTGTAATCTAGCACCCAACCTGCTAACTTGCACAGATGCAATTATAAAAGGATTAGTGTAAAAAAAAAAGAACCTCAATACTATAAACTCTTTTACAAACTTGCCAACCTATTTAAGACTAAGGCAGTTAACATTAAGAAAAGATTTATTAGGCATTACATGCCATTAATGAAATTTCAACATTTATGTAATGTGTAAAATATGGTGATAATTATTTTTAAAACTATTTATTCCTATACCATGTGCATTAAAACTTTATTAATGTTTACATGCTACATATACATATATGTGTGTATGCTTGATAAACACATCCTCTTCAATCAATTCATTCTCCTGAAAAGTTTCTTTTTTAGCAATGCTCTCTTCCTCTAATTCATCAATACTTTCCACTTCAAGCTTTAGGGCATCTCCCTTGCAGACCATAGTCCTTCAATTCGGACAGTAAGCAGCCATATGTCTAAACCCCTAGCATTTGAAGCACTTGATCTAGCTTGTCTTCTTACTACATCCTTGCTCTTTCTCATATGTTCAAGTCAATACATCACCCTTTATTCAGCCTTTTTAGTTAGTCCTGACATCTACTTGTCCAATCACCTTAGTAGTTATCAATTCAGCATTCAACTCCTTATCTACCTTTCTACTCATTAAGCTATTTGTATGGCCTCAACTCTTATGATAAATCGTTAAAGTTCTACAATGTCTCAAATGTCACTCCTTAATCCAATAAGGAACTTAGAGACTGTTCATGCTGGTGGTTCCTCCACTTCATAACAGATCATAAGCATTTGGAAGTCTTGGGCATACTTGTCAATAGTTCGACCTCCTTGTCTTAGCTCCTGAAGATGAGTAAAAGTGTCTTGTAGATAAGCATCTGACATAAATCTGTTTCTAAGTATTCTCTTCATCTCAGGCCAAGTAGTAATCTCTCTGTATCCTTCTTGTCTCCCATAACCTGAAAATTCTTCCACCACATGACGGCATATCTGGACAACTCAATAATAGCAATTCTCACTTTCTCATAATCTTCATATTGGTAATAATCAAAAACACGCTCCACCTTCTCCTCCCAATCCAAGTAATCATCCATGCTTCCAAACCCATTGAAGCTTAGAATCTGAAGCTTGATAGAGACTGAAACCCAAGGTGCTTGAGCTTGTTCTTTTTCCTCATCCTCTTCATCTATATCTCCTAAGTCAATCCTTTTTCTCAATCATCCACTTACCCCTCTATCTCAAACCTATCAAGCTAGGTTCTAGCCTCTAATAGGTTAGGCAACTTGTAGAATGTTATGTGTGATTTTAACATGTCTATAAGTCAATGCATGAATAGTTCGAGTTAAATTCACTAGGAGGTTAGCCACCTCATCAAGTCTCTCGTCCATACTTCTTGGAGTATCTTAAGATTATCGGCCTTGGTGGACAACACTACTGCTGTAATCCCTAGCATCAGTGTTAACACTTGGGTCTGTCATTTTATCTGAAAGATTCAAATCCAAACTCCTCAATTCGGTACTACAGTTGACACTAAATCTTGAATTTACACAACGCATACTCCCTTCAAACTAAAAGCTTAATAACCAACAAACACAATAGCTGAATTAACACAAAAAAATTTCTCTATTTCACACACCTAAAAACTAAGTATAAACAAGGAACTTCGAAAACAAACTACTACAATCCAAACAAAACATCTGCTTTAATACCAAGATGATCTGAACCATAGCTAAGAACAAATAAGGTCAGTTACAAGAATAGGTCTAAGCATGTCGAAAGCTTGAAAATGGTGATGGGAAACAAGTGAAAGAACGAAAATGAAATGAAAAGTAAGCAAACTCACGAATAGCTCCAAAAGATATAACGCACTAATGAAACTTCTAAGGACTCACAGCATAGCTCAATATGATGCACGAGTTAGTTCGGTAAGGTTACTCACCACTTATCATTACTTAAGGGTAAGGATAAGAGTGAAATGTTCGCAAACAATGTTTACAAAAGAAAAATATACAATGTATTAATGATAATCTAATAACCGACAACTACATGTATAGTAGGTATTTATACCCAAGAAATTAGGGCAACTTACCAAAAAATGGAAAAGACAAAAAGGGTATTGTCCCAAAGGAGTAATGTACAAAGAATACAAAAGGGTAAAAATAAATATTCAAAAAAGATAATGATTAGTGTTGCAGATTATTCATGTGGTCTTGGATATGTAGCAGCGTTGCATTGGTGATGCCGTTGAAAGATGCAAACAAAACAATACAAGTTAGTTGGGTGGCCGAGCATGAGTGCCGAGCAGGAGTGGTCTCATCCAAGTAGGAGTGGCTAAGGATTCATACAAGATAGATCTCTTGGCATCTCGGCAATTATGGTGCTAAGTAAGTTGTTAGGTCAAACAAGATCGAGCAAGTGCATGGAGCTTAGCTGTTGTAAGGGTATTCTTCCATTCGGCGCATAATTTCTAAAAGATGTACAGTTACTTAGTATGGCGTAGGGAGTCAATCAATAGTAAGTAGTAACTCAGCTTCAGCAGGAATCAACTAGATTAAAACGATTCACCTTACCAATCCCTCTAGTCTTCGAGCTCGGCTACAAGTTAAAGGCCTAATAACATGATTCATATCAAAGATAACACAGTAGATGATATTGATAGTAATGAACATCTTGGTGTTTATGTGGTTAAATTTTCGGCAATAGAAAAAGAGATAATTTGTACACCTTGGCAATACACTTTTATTGCAAAGGTTATGGGGCCTAACTTTTGATATAAGATTATGTCGGAAAAACTTAAGCATATGTGGACATCTCTAAGTAGCTTTAAACCGATTCACATTGGATCGAGAATTTATCTGGTTTCTTTGGATAATAACCTAGATTTTCAATAGGTTATAAAGAGTGGTCTATGGTTTGTTAATGGGCATTACCTTGCCCTGAAGAGATAGGAGCTGGATTTCCTATTAGATCAAATGACCTTCAATTCAGTAGTAGTTTAGGTTCTCATTATTGGATTGCCAATTGAGTATTATTCATCACTAGCTATAAGACGTATAGGTGAAAAAATTAGGTTAGTGTTACGTTATGATACATATACGGTTGGATTAGAATGTAGAAGAATCGCTAGAATCTATGTACAAAATGATATTAACACCCCACCCCCCCCCCCCCCCCC